>OY294069.1:172553182-173761372 GCA_958510875.1 Endomychus coccineus | reverse complement strand
GTTCAGTCTTGCAATAACATCTAAGATCCAAGCATCTTCTGCAGCTCAAGCATATTTCCATAACCTTAGTTTTTGAATAACATCGGAGAAATCAAGTAGTCTCAGTAGCTTCGATAAGTTAAAGTAACCGAAGCTAGTAAAATATTTCTACGAATCAAGTAGTGTTCTTGAATCTTCATAACAAAGTAAGGTTATAATAACCACAGCTAATAAATAGCATCGTATAGTATCCAGTCTTCGATAAAGTTCCAGAATATAATTGGAGAAGTTTTATATGTTTTACATCTTGAAAGAATAAAACAATTTAACAATTTATCATCAACAGTTCCTGAATTTCAAAAGAAGTAGCCACGTAGTTTACCTGTGTTTGTGAATGTTTCAAAGCAGAGTAATTGTGTTTTTAAAAGTGAATAATTAAATCAAGTCATCAAGAAGATAAAATCAACTGAACATTGCCTACATTTTCCATCATATAATTGGATATAACTTAAAAGTAAGATTGTTTATAATATCATCATTGTATCATCATTTGTATATCTGAAAGTAAGATTGTTGTTTATAAATAATAAGTAATATTAACCAGTTTTGGAGGTTAAGCATAGAATTGTAGAACATAAAACAAATCGTAAGATATAACATAGAATCATTAATTTTAAATACCTATAGAACTTTTAACATTCCATAGAATATATAAAAAGAACATTTTCAATTCAAACGAAATTAAAATCAAATCAAAACAAAAATAAATAAAAAGAGCTAGCCAAAATTAAATTAAAATAAAAATATAATTCTTAATCATTAAATTAAACTAAAAGAGTTTAATCTTAACAACACTTACCCTATTAATTTCAAATTGTATTTTAAACAGGCACATTATGTTTTCCAATTTAGTTCACTCTGATGATGGCTACTTCGTAACTGAATGGTCCTCAGTACTTCAACAGTATTTCTAATGGATATGGATGATTGTTTCTTATTTATAGTGTTATAGTATATCCGCAGTGTGAACTCTTTTATAGATTAACAATTTAAGTTGTTAGTTTATTGCGGCACATTCACCAAGAATATAGAAATAATTGAATCACTGTGACTATTTGAAATTTACCTGTTCCCAGAACTGTACTATTATGAAAGTTGACTTATAATCTGCTTATTGGATGTAAAGGTAAGACCATTTATCGTGTACCCATCCTTCTTTTGAATATTTAACCGGGTCCAGCTGCCAGGTAGAGAATTCTAAATGCAACGTGCAGATGTCAAAAAGACCGAAGACAACAACGATCGAGAGATTATTGTAATCTCTTAATTAACATGAAGTTAAATTAGATTTCGAGAGGATTACAAAGCAATAGTCTTTCGAAGCCTAACTTCTAAATCTAAAATCTTTGTTTCGTGCTGTTTACTATCGGAAAACCAGTTATTTCTTTCTCTTTTTTTGGTGACGTTGGCTGTGTGTGTTTGTGGAAAAGGACGGAACGCAGTGGAGAATGGATTAACTTGTCCTTTTTGATCTTTAATGTGGTATTTAGTTGCGTAATTTATGACCACAGTTTAGTATTTTCTTTGTGGGTTTAAACACTTCTAATAAATCCAGATTATTGGAACTGAAATACGATTTTATATAGCTGTTATTAAGTTTCAAAGAGGCTGAATATCATTATGCCCTATTATAATGCTTCATTTTACATGTTTATGGTCTTTTAATAACATTTTCTTTCTATTTTATCCCTACGGTAGGTTATAAAAAGTTGAAAGTCGGAATCGTTCGAGTAATTTAAAAATTCTTATGTTGTCACACCTCCATTGAGAGTTATGACCTAACAGACTTATATAGGATATATTACTTCTTCTAAATAGGTCATTTCGTTATTTATTATTGTTTCGTTAATTCATAATTATTAATTTCCTTGGACGTTGCAGAGATTAAAAACCACACACCTCTAGATCAATCGGGATTTATAAATGCTGTAATAGTCGAGGAAATAAAGCATTCAACCTGGGAAAGTTGGCGCAGTTGGATGGATTGAGATGAGGTTTTCTGCATTCGATTCAGAAAGTGATTTAGAAACATTGTCCGGTATTTTTGTTTTGCGGAAAAAATTTGTTGCATTTGTACAGCCAAAAAATGCATTTTTCTAAGTGCATTTTTTGAGGTGAATAAAAAAACGGACTCGAATTGGTTTCTCGGAGGTTTTTGGGGTCGCTGAACAAGAATATGATATTTAAAAAATTCCCTGGGGTCCCCTTGGACCTCCCCGGGGGTATACTAGCGTCCTGATGTCATGGATATCGACGAAATTAATGAAAAAATCATTTGTATTGTTTGTCAACTGTTCGAAAGGTGATATGAAGGTTGCTAGTGATGATAACGATAGGAAAAACTCTTCTGCAATACCTGGTGTACCCTGCGTCCGTTTAACGACGTCATCCTCTAGGAATTTGCTAATTTTTCTTCATAAAAGGTAACAAATTCTAGCCCTCGGGGATTTTTAAAGTCGCCGATCACGACTGTGACACTCACAATGTTCTGCAAATTACCTGGGGGTATTTCTAGGACACTCGAGCCCTGTGTATCCACGTCATCTTCTAGGAATTTCTTGTTTTTTTTTAAATTAAATGTAATAAATTCTAGCTCTCGGGGGTTTTCAAAGTTGCCGATCACGACTATCCGTGAAAACTGTCGTGATCGGCGTCTTTAAAAACCCCCGAGAGCTAGAATTTGTTACCTTTTATGAAAAAAAATTAGCAAATTCCTAGAAGATGACGTCGTTACCCGGACGTAGGGTACACCAGGTATTGCAGAAGAGTTTTTTCATGTCGTTATCATCACTAGCAACCTTCATATCACCTTTCGAACAGTTGACAAACAATAAAAATAATTTTTTCATTAATTTCGTCGATATCCCGGACGTCAGGACGCTAGTATACCCCCGGGGCTCAGGAAATTTTTTAAATATCATATTCGTGTTTAGCGACCCCAAAAACCCACGAGAAACCAATTCGAGTCCGTTTTTTTATTTACCTCAAAAAGTGCATCTTTGAAAAATGCATTTTTGACTGTAGAAATGCAACAATTTTTTTCCGCAAAACAAAAATACCGGACAAAGTTTCTAAATCACTTTCTGAATCGAATGCAGAAATCCAACTGCGCCAACTTTCCCAGATTTGGCCTATTTTAGTGCTTTATTTCCTCGATTATAAAGTTTTATTTAGAATGCACACATTTTTGATACGGTGAGCATAATTTTGGACAAATATTCGGCACTGCAATGGGATATCCCATTTCAGCTATTATTGCTAACCTTCTTATGGAATGCCTAGAGGAATCTGTTATAAATTCATTAGATTTTCAGCCCGTATTCTTTAAACGGTTTGTAGATGATTGCCTAATGTGTGTTCCTAAAGATAAAATTCAGTACGTGATCAATAAATTTAACAAGTTCCATTGTAAACTTCAATTTACTTGTGAAATAGAAGTGAACAAAAACATAAATTTCCTAGATATGAACATTAGGCATGAGTCAGATGGAAAAATAAGAAATTCGTGGCTTACTAAAGAAGTTTGGTATCAGCGATATCTTCACTTCAATTCAGTTGCACCAACAAGCTATAAAAAAAAGTGTTATAAACAGCCTTACAGATCGCACTGTTAAATTGTCCGACCCAGAGGACCGTCCCAAAAATTTGAAAATTGTTCGTAATACACTGGAAATGAATGGCTATCCAAAAACTTTTTCAACCCGGCATTGCCCCGGGGCCCCCGGGATCAGGGGGCCCCTGAGCGAAAGACAAAAACAGAAAATTTTTTAGAAGTGCAAGCATTTTTAGCGCTGTCTCATTGTTCTTCGTTATGTGAAAATGTATTAACTGATTAATTTATTTATCTAGAATAATAAAAGCTATTGCGAAAAATCTATTTAATAAAATTACCTCTAAACCTATAAGATTCTGTTCAAATCTTGCGCTTAGAAAAAAAACAATTGATTTCGATAAAGTCATTGAACAATTTATATCTTCAAAAGCAAGAAAAAAAAAGTTCACCTTTTTTTTTCTCAAATATCGAATCGTGATTATGAGCATTAGTTTATTCTTATAATACTAAAATCTTATCGAACAACTTCTGAATATTAACGAATTGAAGGAGATTTATAATGACTACCCGAATATCTCATCCTTCTTTATATAATTCATAATTTTGTAACGTAAGGGATGAAAGTACCGTATAATATTATAGCTAAGAATATATTACTACTTTACATGATTGATGATGTTATAATGTCTGATGTTTTAACTCACAAATTATCATGTAATACAACGTGAAAAATGTGTAAGACAAATAAAACAAATCATTTATGAATAGAAATAATAATGCCCTGTTTCTTTTTTTTTTACAAAAATTGCAAAAAATTGAGTTGTCAAACTCAATAGAGAAATGGGGCCACGAACTCAGTCTTACCCCTGGGCCCCTTTAACTCTAGTTCTGGCTCTGGTTGCGTGTGTTGGTAAATATTTTTCAAATCTAAAACCTTAAATACTTAAAGATAAAGAAACCCACACAGTGTACAAAACAAATTGCGATGGGACTTATACAAGAATCTCTAAGCAAAGATATTTACAAAAAAGGATGCATGGCAATATATGTACAGTACTAGAAACAAAAACTTCACCGCCCTTACTAAAACATTGTTTTCATTATAAGCATCAATTTGATTACAAAAATGTTAATATTTCAACTAAAGAAACCAATTATTATAAAAGATCTATTCTCGAGATGATTCACATAAAACGTGACTCCATTTCTGGGAATCATAGAGCAGACATTCAATCATAACGTAAAATTTATACTAATTTAATTAATTATAACCCTTGCAAATTCCTACATGCGTATTTATAATGTTAGAAGTATATTTCAGGTGGAATGCTCAAATAGCAATATTTCTAATAAAGTCTGACAACCGTTTTCTATTACCTCATAAATGTTCAACATCTGGTTCTAAAGTGGATACTTGAGCGTTATATTTTTGGTTTCAGTCGTATTTAAAACGATGATTTGAAATGACTTCTAATATTATTAGAAAATTGCTAAGAAGTGAATTCTTGATTCATATACTTAAAACATTAATGATTCTAAGCAATGATCCAAATGATGTATTGTTACTTCTTCAAAAATGACATTTTGGGGATTAGAGACCCCTTTGCACAGCCATATAGCAGTTTGAACACAGCCATCTTCATAAGCTGGGACCAATTGATCAATTGACTTCACTCACTCGTTAATTTAGGTTAAGTTGCCTTTGGTCAAATGCTTTTTTTTAGTGGACATTGATTATATGTTCGTATATCGAGAGGAATTTGACGAAAATATTGCGCTAAGGATTGCATGTTTTAGATTCTCTTCATTCTTTGGCGCTCTGACCCTTTCCACCTTGGAGATATAAAATAAATTTTTACCAAATAGAACATTTTTTTTCATTTTTCATTGAATGAATTGTTTAGTTTATTCGAAATATTTTATTGATTTGTTAATTTTATTCCATTCGATTGTTGAGTAGGTTGTTTACTCGTAGTTAAGGACGACATTTCAGAATTGATGTTGTACGTTCCTAAAATCTATACTTTCAAACGATTTAGAAATACCTAGTAGCATCCCAAACAGATAAACAAATTGGAAATACATCATTCGTGATTTTCTAATGGAGTAATCGTATTACAAGCTCTTACCGGGGTCAGCTTTCTAAGTCCTTTAACAGATTATGCAAATAATAATCTGCTTATATTTCTTTTGCCGGCATTCATTTGTCCTTCTGAAAGATTGACTTTCAAGTTGTATTTAACATTTCTGGGTTTTCCACTTCTGGAAAACTGATGTTAAATTAAATGACAATTTTTATCTACCGTATGATATCAATATTTCGGAAAGAAATGTGTATTGGGAAGACCCTAAGAAATCTTGTTTTGTCAAAATACATTTATATTTAAAAAAAGATACGTGTGTCACTCGGGGACTGCCGCCGTAAAGCTATTGCATAGCATTTTTTCCCAACGTATGCAATTACAGTTATTTATTTTTTTAAATTTATACTGTATTTTTTTTTCTTTGATATTTTAATTCAAGTTTTTTCTTTGATATTAATTCAAGTTGCTTTTGAGCGTGGTGACCGATAAGAAAACACTTTTTTTTCTTTTATTGAATAAATGAGAAGTTAATATCGTTTAAAATATTTTTATTATCTTACAATACATGTAGGTTATTCAGGAATTTGTTATCATTGAAACTATAGGTTTATGGTGACTGAATAACTGAAATAAGAGACATAAGTTTGAGACTTGATATCCTCTAAATATCTGGAAAATACCGCGTCAATGGTGGTCCCATATTTTGTTGTGGATTCTTGTGGATCATTATTCATTTTCAAATTCAATTTTTCCGAAAGAAAAGTTGTCAACCGCTCTGATTTTTTATCAGCGAAGTTGATGTTGAAATCGCCAGCCAAGATAAGTGGAAATTTATTACCATTTGTACCAAGTATTTTCGACCCTTCTTCAGTGTACTCCAGTAAAGTACGATGAATAAAATGCTCTACCTCGTCCAATTTTGGATTCGGAGAAATGTAAATTGCTACCATGACTATGTGTAGGCCATTTCTAAGTTTGCATAAGCACGCACAAATATCTCCAACAAATGAGCGCCTAACATTAACATCGCTAATGTGTGCAATATTTATTTCAATATTCGGAGTCATGATATTAGTAATATTATCATTATTTTGGTAAATAGCTACCTATCCCACCTTTTGGAACAGTATCTTTTTTGAATTGAACAATACAATTGAAATTAGGTATTTCAATCGGATTATCATGCGCCATGCAAGTTTCGGTAAGAAGTAACACATTTGTTTGTCTCGTAACTGAATCTTGTAAATCGTATTTGTGACTATTTAGACTTTGGCAATTGAAAGTGATTATTGAAATGCCATTTCTATTACTAATGAAATCTAAGACACTTTGAGCTGTCGTCTGAACACTATTTAAAGGCAGTCTTTTGAATTTTTGCAACAAAGATGCAGTCGATGCAGCTTGCCTTCGATTATTATAAAACTTGAATGTAGAATGATCGTTTTTTGTCGTGATATACAATTTTTCAATATTAGTCACCCGAGAGAGCGCAACATAAACGAGTTCCTGTTATTTTTCGTTACGGAATTTCTTGATTCGGTCGTCGCGCTCAAAGCCCGCGATAAAAGCTATATGCAATAGCTTAAAAAAATCGATCTACCATCCCTCGATCACTGCAACTGACGTTGCAATTCGACATTTTCATCCTAGACAATCAAATTTTTATTTCCGTTTAACAACCTTTGTATCAATTTTTAGTCAAAAGAACTCGTTCTCGCTAAGATGAAAATAAAAAATAAGAATTTGAATGTTAATAAAATCCAACGGAGCTGTATTTAATAACCACTTTAATTTAAAATAGCCGGCCAAATAGATATATATTATAAAACCATTAAAAGGCTAATATATTATGAACTGTTTAACAGCAGACTTGGTTTCTTAGTTATTAAAATTATGTTAAAATACGACCCAACGAAACGCCCGCTCGTAAATCTTAACTTTTGGTAGTTGGTGAGAATAACAAAAGGCGTACAGCAAAACAGGGTTTAAATGTTAATATTCGGAATACTAGTGCATCTAAGAACCGAAAGGTTTTCTAGGAAATATTAAATTCATAGTAAAATAGTGAAATGACGAAATTGGTATTATTAATTTTTTCGTTTAATGACCTGCAATAAATTTCCAGATATATGTCACTAATCCAGTCGTTAAATGATGAATAATTTTTATAATTAATTCAAGAATGTCAGAACACGTTTAATTTGAATTAAATCATTACCGAAACTGGATATTATTCTAGTTTTGTTAACAAATATTTGAAGGGAGAAAAAAGTCTAGAGTTCTTAGAAATAGAATACTCCCCAATAAATGTCATATTATTTAGGCCATTCGGTGAACATTTTTTTTTCGGCTTCAGTTTATTGTTCATTCTTATAGGAAAAAATGCGCTGTTCAGAAAAATCTCAAAAATATAATCTATATGTTAGCTTCTTATTGTAAGCAATGTTCAATTGCAAACATTTTTTTCTCTAAAATGAAAACAGTCTATCGCACACACCAAAATCAAAATTGAGATTGAAGGTATTTTAGATCCACGTCGTTTGAAACTAAAAATTATCTGTAACCATTCAATTGTTACGAACAAAATCAAGTTCTTTATATACTAACTTTTTTCCCGGAAGACAAACGGAATTTTGACTTTTCGTTTTGGTGCACCAGTGTCTTTTTCGCCATAAGATATGCCATATCTTTTTATTTCGATTATTTCATTATTATTAACTTTTTATCAAAAATAATCTGATTTGTTTATCAATAAATAACATTTTTAGGGAAAGCTGTTTGATGATCGGACCTTTTGTAACCCCTGAAAATAGAAGAATAGAGAAGTTGAAGAAATACAGACCTATAAGTCTGTTAAATAGTTTTTTCAAGGTCTTCGAATTAGCAATGTCGAAAAAACTGTTTTTTTTAATGAATGTAATCTTTTTAACACAACACAGCATGGTTATCTGAAGGGTAAATCAACTCAAACAGCAGTTTTTGCATTTACTCAGATCATCGTTAAATCTTTAGAAGAAAACAAATTAGCAGCGGACTTATTTATAGACCTGTCAAAGGCATTTGATTGTCTCATCAGAGATTATCTAATAGAAAAATTGCAAAATATGGTGTTAGAGGAAATGCGGCAACTTGGCTTACATCATACCTCTCAGATCGTTCACAGTGTGTTTGAATTGCTAAGGATGGAAAAATCGTGAAGTCCAATAAGCTACGGAACCTCATGGGAGTCTCACAAGGTAGCATATTGGGTTCTAAATTGTTCTTAATAATGATCAATCATTTAAATAGTATAGCTAGCCAAAAAGATTCTGCAATCACTAATTTTGCAGACGATGGTGGCAAGCAATGACCAGAAAAGGTTATAACAAAAATGTAACGATTTGTTTAATCAAGCAAAAAGCTGGTTTGACAGAAATGAATTAGTTATTAATGAGGAAAATACTAATTTGATAATCTTCAGTGCTAATAAATCAGAAGACAAACCATTATCGAATCATTATCGATGAATTTTTAAAAGGGTCAATACATATAGAAAGAATACTTACTGCAAAAGCTGAATCAGGTCAACTATGCTATCAGGTTGAAAGCAAATACATAGAGGATAATGTTTAAAAAATTCTATACTATGCGAATTTCGAATTGTTAGTAAAATACGGTATTATATTTTGGGTGTAAATTCAACAACCAACTCAATTTTCTTAGCTCAAAAAAGAATCTTACGCATAATACTTGGCATGAAGATTCATGTAGAAATGAATTTAAACAAACAGGATTACTAACAGTATATGGTTTATATTTACACGAATATTTTCTTTATGTATTTAGAAATAAGGTAAGTTTTTATAAAATAACACTAATGTAAATTACAATACGAGGACTTTAGATATGGGTTTTCCTATTCACAGGTTATCCTTAACTGGAAAAAATCCATCTAATATGTACATTAAAATTTATAATAAATTATCAGATCGTATAAAATTGATAACAAACTATAGAGAATTTAAAACAAAAACTAAGAAACTCCTAACCAATTTGGAACCTTATTGTTTAGTGGATTATTTTAGAATGTAAAGGTTTTTTTGCCATAATCATTTATGTCCATTTTGAATTTTTGAGAATATATTGGTTCCTTTTCGAGAGAAAGTTGGTTCAAAAAAATCAGTTTTAAAAACTTTGGGAAAGTTCAAAACACAAAAATAAAATGTACCAAAATTTAACTATTTATTTCATAAACTCATTCATAATTTCGTAGATGCCGTGAGATAGTTTGGTATTTTTACCATGCTGTTTGTTGTCTACTTTCGCCAGAGATGGTTCAGTAACGTTGTAAACTTTCTCGTTCTACCAATGAGCTCTATGAGAAGACCGAAACAGCCGTCTAGAACTATTAGTTTGTGACATTTCTGATTGAACTAAATTAGATTTGGCTGAACAGTACCCGCCGTTGCCTCTTCAACATTTGCTGACCTAGTTGCTGTCCTTATAAGAAAGTGGGTAGTGTCCGAATTAGACTATGTAGAAGTTGTATAATTGAAACAGAATGTAACGCCACTGGATGGTTCATGTTCGAACAGTGTAAATGTAGTTAAAGCAAACTGAGGTAAAGAATGAGATAAGTATGGGCGGGAGGTGTGGCTGATCCCCGCAATTTGCAGTTAAAGGGGGTTCTTGGAAGCGCCAGGGACTGGCGTTGGTCTCAGTGGGACCACAAACTATGACTCTCGCAGTGTCTCGGACTGCTCGAACTATTGATAAGGAACAATAATGTCATCATCATTACTTGACACCGTGTGAAACGCTCCTGACTTCTGACAGACCGGGTTCTTACCTTTCAGAACGTTGAATTCATTATAATTCATGATGATTTATATCATAATGTTTTTCACTGTTCACTTAATCTTTCATATTAACAATTATAATTCATTTACTGTAGGATACAGTTGCTTAATTAACTCAACTCATTTTTATGTTAAATACACGCCTCAACAAAAAAGAGGAACACTTGTCATCAATAAAGTTATTTTTCTGTAGAAAGTTATGATAATGGATCCATGGTCAAGCACAAAAAAGATCGAAAGGTCGAACAAAAATCGGTTGAACCTATTTTGATGTTTCGATTCAGGAAGTCATTTAGGAATAATGTTACCAGGATGTTTTTGTATGAAGTGCATTTTTGAATTTCCATAGAGGACAATGCATCTCAGAAGCTGAAATTCAATATGAAAAAAAATGCCCATTTATAACCGAAATAGCCCAGAATTTCTTTCGCCTAGGTTTTTAGGGTCGTTGATCACGATTCCGATGTTAGATTCGAGCTACGTCGTACCCAGGGCATCCAGATACCCACGTCGTCTCCAGGGAATTCATCAACATATCTTCTGTAATAAAGTGAAACTTGTTAGGGAGGTTCTCTTGAGGTTTCCGATCATAGCCATGACCCTCAATAGTCACCTGGTGGTCAGAATACCCTGATAACCGAGGTCTTCTCCAGGCACTATATTTTAATATTCTCAGAAACGCAACCAAAACCTGGGGCTCTGGGGATCCACTAGCGTCGTCTCCAGGGAATTAGTGGAATTATCTTTTGGAATGGAATGAACCTTTTAAGGGAGATTCTATTATGGTTGCTGGTTGCAGCTAGAGCTTAGAGCTGCCATGAACGCTCCTTACAACAATCCTCAGACTCTAACACTCGCGAGGATGAAACACAATAGCTGCATCATGAGAACAAAGAAAAGCCTCATGAAATTCGATATACTAGCGAAGGGAGCAGTGGAAGCGGCACAGACTCTAAACAAAGTTCACGGGATAAAGGACAACATTCCAGACAGAACAGTAAGGTATTACTTGTAGTTCCTCAGGACAAACCGATCACCAATAAAAATATCGAAATATATGCAACTTTACCTAAAAGAAAAGATTCGCTGAAAAACCAAATGGAAAGTACAGTTATAGATGATAGGTAGATTATGGGTCTACGGATAAATCGCAGATTGAAGAATATCGCAGCATCTTCTCTAGGTCGAAACAAAAAGACAGTCCTAAACGTGAAAAGAGATCCCGAATGGAAGATCGCAGTAAACAACAATGCCCGAAGTTAAAGAGACAAAAATTAAACTAAAGATGAGAAGAAAGAATAAAATGAAAAGAAAGAGAAAAATGAAAGGAACGAAAAGATGGGAGGTCGAAGAAAACTGCACAAAATTCATAGGAAATTACTTATGGGAGGATTAATCAAACGGAAAAGCCGGAGTATGCTTGACTTAACTGACGCAAATGTCGAAATAGAAGCGAATCCGTAAACTGTGACAGTACCGTAAGACTTAAAGTTTCAGATACTAGCACCCAGGGCATGTCTGGATATCTATCAGAAGGTCTTTTAGAATTCTCTGGTAAAGCTGGTTCACAGAAGCTTGGTTTTGTTGAAGTTATTCTTCATCCGAATGAGAAGAAATGTTGTTGGTCCAGTGTCCTTCAATATGTGAGTGCCTTAAAGTACTTATAATACCTCAAAGTACTTATAATATCTTGAGCAGTTTGAATAATCCAGTGCCACGGAGGATGACTAGCTATGGAAATACGTGTTTGTATGAAATCTAATTAATGTCAAACATCATATACCATATGGCGTGAAAGTTGTTCTGATTATTGTACCCCATAAAAAGTATTTTTATATTGTTGCTGATTGAGTGCATTCGATGCAGGTATTATTAATTAAGAGTCATTCAATTAGATAAAATTAGTGCCACAATCTTTAATTGAGTTATTAATCAAGACGTCGCATGACCTTCAAAAGAAAATGAAGAAGCATTATTGAAAACTAGAGTACCTGCTCGGTTGAGAGAGAAGTTACAATAAATGTAACTTAACGCTTAGAATATGCTAAAGATATGCATAAAAACTAAGTTCCAACAAACATACCCACATATATCAAAACAATTTATGCGTTTTTTATTGATGTAAAATCTCGATTAAATCGAAATTAAATATTTTAATAGTCCCACAAGAGACTGCCACTCCCAAGATGTCTGTGGATGCTGTAAAAACTATATTATCACTTCACAGACACCAGCAGGGGGTCGCTACAAAATATTACACCTAGCACTACACGAAACGACCATTTCCAACAAGGGGATCTTGTAGGAGAATCAGATTACGCTTTATCGGAAATAATATCAAACCCCGGTCAAAATATTAATAAAGATCTCAGAAAGATTTACCGTCCGCTTTATGAATTGAAACATAAAACGCCATTACTTTTATTTTAGCGGAAAATAAATGTGAGGATATTTATTCATAGAATAAAACTCACGTGCATCAGTAACATGCCATCGATTCAGATACCTTTGAAGGAACAATAATCGCCCAGGATCTCATTTAAGACATGCTAAATATCTTATATTAGATCAAATATTAGTTAAACTTCGAATGTCCCTTCTATCATTGCATTATCATGAACTTTTTTGCAATATGTTCTAAATATAAAACAGAAATGTAATGTCAAGTCCCATTGTTGTAACTTAAAAGCCAAAATTTTAACTGGCCACTACATCACAACAAAAAGCCGACCTTTTTGTTGGAATGTTTGTAGCAAATTCCACTTTGAATACAAAAAGGAAGAAATCTCCTAATATTGCTACCATCGATAGCCACATGCCTGAAATTGTCTTTGGTCAGCGCACAATTAGGTGTATTCTGCTTGATCTCAATACCAAAATTGCTCTCAAGAGATGTACACCAGTTACCTACAGGTTGTTCAACCTTTCAAATGAACTTGGTATGTTTCCTTACAGCTGGAAGACAGCTAGTGTCCAACCAATTCCAAAAAAACGAAAGAAGACCCTCCCTAATACTGATAGATCAATTGCACTATTATCTGTAATATCTAAAGTGATGGACAAAGCAATCAACATCGAACAACCCTTTTTATAACGTGAGTGTTTTAATTCCTGTGCCCCAAAGGACCACCGATCAGCTTATGGCAAACTGTCGTTAACAGCTGATCCCCACAACCTCTTCATTGTCAAGCTCGAGACCTATCGAACTTGTTCCTACCAGACTTCAATTTTATATCGAACAGAGATGATGTGAAACTCTTTACCTAGTGAAGTCTTTCCCTATGCCTATAGCCGGAAATCTTTAAGAAAAATTCGTATGCCTCTTCTCTCCCAAGATTCCACCGCAAGCTCACACGATGTTCCTCGGACATCATAGGTTTCCCTCTCGTGTAGTGAAAGTATAAAAAATCTCAAGATAATAGCGAATGAATGCTTTTTTCCTCTCATTGTCGAATGGGTTTCCAACTCCTCCTTCAATGGCTCAAACATCCCGACCAATTTTTGGCAAGTCAATGTAGCTTTATGGGATCGCGTTTTATCAGGAAAATGAAGAAGAACTTTTTGGAACAACACGTCTCGCTTTTCTTCACTATGCTCCAGCAAGAACTTAATATACCCTATTTCTTCACGGCCGCTTTCAACTGCTGGCTCGTTCAAAATTTCTGGGCTCCGAAGGCGTCTTCTTATCGAATATAATTTAAATCGCCATACAAATTCGACCAAAAACTTGATAATGGATTGACGGATCAATCCATTTAGTCAGTCAGACAGATAATACCCGTGGGGGGCTTTAAGCCCCCTGCCGTCGCCTACTTCAGCAGCACGCCAACTGCCCGGCAGAGACCAACGCCTTAATTGGAGAGGAGTGGGTCTTTTGAACCATCTGGGATAGGAAGCACAGATACCGGACTTTAAGAGTAAAGCCATGTGGTGCAGCATTTACCCACGCAGAGGCGTCCTGCTGTACTATTTTAGACGGACCCACTACGGGTGCTTGCTTGCTAGACTAAATTATTGCCCCTTCTGGGCTATAGTCAACTCCACCTCCTCGTGTTACCTGTTTTGCCAGGAACGTTTGACGAGTCACCGCTCGGCTTCGTTCAAATAGCCTACCGCATATGTCTACCAAACCCGTGAATCCATTTCGGCCAGAGCTCTGGTATAAGAAGACACGATATCATGGTTTTAGTGGTGATATGTATGTGGTGCACAGTTCACCGGATCTTTTGCAGTGGCAACTGTTAGTATCGCCCCGAGAGGTTACTTATCTCGAAACCCGCGCAAAGGACGTTGCTTGCTGAATATACTCCCGGACTTATCCTGACAATACAGTTCTCTTTCGAGTATATATAGCCAGTCAGACAGTCGTGCGAGAGGTACCAACCCCTAGTAAAGCCAAGAACCAATGGCAAGGTCATATACCTTCACCCTTCATATGTTAAACATTTCGTGTTATCGATCAATAATTACAACATTTAAAAGATCTGTGGTTATTGTTTGATATAGATTATAAAGGGAGATGTAGTCATGAGGAACTGATACAACTTCAGACTAATTTTGTTGAAATTTTTGCACCATAATCTCTCAAACTTCTTCACACTATTCTCTCGTAAACGTTCAATCGCATAACCTGCCAATCGCACAATTATGCAGCGCACATCGTCACGTTAATTGGTATGTTCTCAATTGCCAAAATCTTCGGTAAACACAATTCGAATTGAGCCCAAAAGCAATTTATCGGTAATGAGAAACGCAAATTAAAAATTCAAAACAGCCAACCGGGCCGTTTAGTTAATTAAAACTGAGATACAAACAACACGTTACCTATTAAAGAAGCCAGTTAATTTAATAACATTACAAAAACTTGTGTGCTTCTACGTCCAGAGACCATGTTAATTAAGAAGAGTTGAAGACACTTAAAAGCCAAATATATAGTTAATTTAAAAGACAATTTTACGAGCTTGATAATTATTTCTGAAACAAATGCATAATAAAATGGCGCCCAGGTGATAATAAGCCTCATCAAAAACACACTCTGATTTTTCATATGCATTAAGTCTAATCATATTTCAAAGGTGTATTTGTTTAATATCTCGTTTAGCGGTTAGACTGTGAGAAACTCAATGTGTCATAAATAAAGCCCGTTCTATTCTGAGAATATTTTTGAATTATTATGGTAATGCAAAAGGCGTATACTGTTTGGAAATGTAAATTGACAGGGAGAGAGACGGCGCTTGGGGTTAGCGAGAGCAAGAGCAAGAGGTTGTAGGTAGTTTATTACCTACAGGTTCAGCCAACCAATTATACGGTGTCTTTTTTGACAGCTTTAATGTTAATATACAGAAGAATGCCTTGTTAATATGTAATAGTCTTTGTACGCCTGGATGTTTGTTGAATGAAGTATTTAGACTTTATTTACCGAGATTTTTTGAAGAATTAAAATTATGCCTCTCAGGTATATATTTTACGATTTATAAAGGAACGTGAAATTTATAGTTGAAAATGGTTATAATGGAAGAGTAGACAATTTAATAGACATAACCACCATCCGTTCTGAAGATTTATCGCACCTACACGTAAAAGATTGTTTCAATCTGATATAAATGTAAGTCTTCAATTATCATTGGTACGTAAAATTGTCTTTCCACTTTTCGTACTTTAATAGTGAATCTAAACATATAAAGAAGAAATAATCACCATTATACACTAAAAATACTATTAAAGTACTGATGATCTTTTTGGGCTACCAAGTAGCCATCCTCAGAGTAAACTCACTAGTGAATCTAAAGATGCAATCTACAAAAAAGAATATATGGGGATAAGTATAGTATAAGAAACAAAAACTTAGAAAATTCCACCGTCCTCGCTAAACACTGCTTTGATTATAATTATCAATTCGATTACAAACATGTTGATATTTTAACTAAGGGAACCGATTATTATGAAAGATCTATTCTGGAGATGATTCATATAAAAAGTGATTCCAAGTCTGTGAATTATAGAACAGATATTCAGTCATTAAGTCAGATTTATACCAGTTTAATTAATTAAAACCCTTGCAAATCTATACATGCGCCTTTATAATGTTAAACGTATATTTTAGGTGGAACGTTATTTTTGGTTCAGTCCTTCAGTCGTATTACAAACTGTGCTTTGATATGACTTCTAGGCTTATAACAAAATTGCTGAGCAGTGGATTCTTGATTCATATACATAAAAAATGTATGTGTTAAAATTTCGATTACTAGTGTTTCTGTTCGTTTCGGCGAAGTGGGCATTTTTGATTGAAATTAGTGCGATACGGACGTTTTGTGATGATACAATTAGTTTTAAGAAACTAGGTTTCAGACATTGATACGTCTTCCGATGATGGCCGTGAGACCTGGAAGTACGTTAAGACGACAATAATAAGCATATGTGTTGGTGTGATCTATTTCCCGAAAATTTATATACAATATGGTCTCACTAAGTTGGAACCATATGGAAAACTTTTTATTATTAATTTTAGGAAAAAAGTTATTTCTCATAAAAAGTTCTTCATATGTTCTAAAATCTAAAATACAATCATCAGATGTTAATTTTTTTCAGTCGTATACGTGGTTTGTCAAAAAGAATGAGTTTTACTTCAGAGTAAAGTACCTTTATATTTGACAATATCGAAAAGTGGATCAGAAATAAAAACTACGTTCAAATATGCAATTACATCCATTTACATTGGAAAAATTATTTTTTCTGTAGCTATGCTATATGTAATGTAGGATGCACTAACATACATGATTTATGTATTGAACAAGAGGGTGGATATGTTAAGGCATTAGTGGATTGAGTGAAAAAGAAATTTCTATTTATTCCTAGTATTGGTTATCATATGTTTCCTAATCACAAGAGATAAATGTTCATTCAAAATAAAATGATTAGTGAAAAATAACAAAACCTAATTTTTCCATATGTTACATCCTGTAAGCATTGGCGTGAATAGGTAGGAGCCAGGGGGCACCCCCCCCTACAAGTGGCCCTGGTCCACCCCAAAGAAATAAAATTAAATGTTATCCATAATTCTTCATGTTTGTCAGCAAAAAAAAATTATTTTAGTTTACTAGCACATGTAATATAATAGTTTACTACAATATAATTATTATTATTTTACCAGAAATAGTCTATTGTCTATTTCTTGTACATATGAGGGCAATACGGAAAGTACCTGAAAAACTAACAATAAATGATTTATTTCATTAAAACTTATTTTATTTCTCAACGTAATCTCCTTGTAGTCCAACGTTTTGAAATAGGTAAAATAGCTGGGGGCCAAATCTGAAAAATATGGTGGATTCGTAGTGCAGTTCATGCAATTTTGCCATTGCGACTGCTTTGATTTTGTTCTCATAGCTAAATGCTTTTCCTGTGCTTGCATGATTTCCCGTATACAGAAAATTTCATTTACTGTGACTTGTGTATCATTTTTAATTAATTAAAATTTAATTATTTGAATTTCCCGAATTTAGCACAGCTAATTTCATATGAATTTCAAGGTAAGATAATATTTAATATATGAAATCAGTAATGACACGTTATGTTTCCAAACATATCCACAGTTTATAAAGAAAAAAATTGATTTCTTACTCAATATTAAATATTTTACGTTTGGTTAAATTATAAATTTTGTGAATAGAAAGTTTTATCAATAAAATTATATTATACCCAATAAATTATAGATTTATATTTACTTTGATGTTCTTACTAAAAAGTAGTTATTAATATGTATTAATTAGAATTGATGATAGAAATAGTATAATTTTTTTATTTCATAAATTTTTTTAGCTACTCTTCTAATATGTCACGCGCGCATAATCCGAGGTTCTGGACCGATAGTGATCAATAACCAACCAATAACAAAACTCTGGGGTCTATTTATTTATTTATTTATTTACTTAATACGGGAAATATCAATTGATATCTCTGCAAATTCTATTCTATGGAATATACATCAACTGGGAACTTTTCGAAGTCTCTGTTGTAGTAGCGATAAATTCAACACAATCGGCACCAAAGGTAGTTTACCATGAGTGAGATGTACTGCACAAATTGTAAGAAGAAACGAACACAAAGTCGAGATAAAATCTTGGAGCCGTATTTAAAGATGCATGCTCACTGACAGTTACAATAGCTTTTGCTCACGTTGGCTATATTAAAAATTACGTGAATTACTTTGACAAATGAGATATATGATGCTATTAATATAATCCTTCAGTTCTTCATTTATTGCAATGGGTACATCTCAACATACCTCATAAATTATTCCTATTGCACCAGGAATAAAACCAAAATTTGGAAACTTAAATTTCTATAGAAATAACACTTCCTTAGGCAAAATTAACTATAAGTGATAAGTGAAGATTTGTAATTGTTTTCTAGTGTTCTAATTGAGGTTATATTTAAAGTTTGATAAAGTGAAAATAATTTCAAATAAAATAATTTATCAAAAGTTTGATTTTAACTGTAGCTTCTTCAAACAAATGTTACAAAGTACTGTTCAAAGGACTTACGGGGCTAGCGAATCTTTAATCACATTTATTTATTAAATTGGTGAAAATCAAAAATATTAGCTGTTAATAGCTTATTGTATTTAAGTTTAGAAATGATTTTCATCACGCAATGGCTGATTCTATTCAATTTTTGAATCTTGTATTATCGGTTAATGTGCAAAATTTGAAGAAACTGTAATGTGTTATAATTTCATTTTTTTTTTCGTTCGTTGTTCCAACGGAGATAATTTCGATTGAAATTAATGCGGTATAGATGCGCTCAGTGCTTAGTGAAATTAGTTTAAGGAATCCCGCACTCTAATTGATGTGAATTAATGTTCAAACGTCTTCTGATGACGGTCGTCAGACCGAAATTATTATAATTATTTTGAAGTTTTAAATAATTATGTTTTACTTAACTAAATTATCTAGTTTTTCAAATGTCTAAACGTTGGTCGACAAATTATTAACAAACACTCTTGTTTTTTGTGACAATTATTGTAATATTGGTGATTGCGAAATAGCTAATTTGAATGTATTTTTGTATAACAGGGCTTAATAAATGTGAAATATTGTTCGCACTTTGCTTTGTTTTTAGTTTCCCGTCTAGCTTGTTAATCTATTAATGAACTAAAATGATTTGTTATTTAAGTTAACCCTTTCATGATTTTGTTCTAACAGAAGTGTAATAATGATATTCAAAGTCTCTGGAATCTAGAATTACCTTTGGTTCTATCATTCTCAGGTTTCTCTATATATATGTAGGAGTAATAATTATAATGAAAGAAAACACCTTCTTCATTTAAATTCAAATAGATGATATGTTTATTTAATCAAGTATAAATTTGAGTTTAAGCCTTTCTTTATGTGTCAATAATGTATGTTATTATGTTAATCAAGAGATTTTTTATGAAATTCAACACCCTGTATCTAAAAAATTAAGCGTCTGTGCATGTATGTTGATTGTTGATTGGAACTTTTTTCCTCAAAATCAAATTTCCTATCGACTGTTGAAGTTCTGCTACTAAAACCTGGGACACCCTGTATATTATTAAAATATTAATGTGACCTATTTTCCGAGAATTTACATATAACCTGTACATATTCAGATAGTTTTTGAAATTATATAGAACGAGCCAGCGCAATGTGTTCAAATCTGGTAACTCATTAATGGTTGTTGTGCTAACCTTTCAACGGGTTAACGAGGGAAAATCAGGGCGCCATAATTGTTTAATGATGGAAAAGTAGCGCGGCAAAGGAATTGTTTCAATGAGATTATAAAGTAATCTCGAAGCTAATTGTACCTGGAGAAGTGAAAGAAAGCCCCGTATCTCATAATCTTAATTGACTGACGTAAACCAACTTAAAGCCCATGAATACAATCATCTTCTAATCTAAACTGCATCGGAATAATAACTCACAACAATAACAGTAATGAAGAAAGGAGATAGTAATATCATTTAATAACTTATCTCCGTTTCGAGATCACAATGAAATTACAAATAACGTTCACCCTATAACTACCTATATCTTAAGATTTAAATTACTTTAAACATGTTTTAATATTCAACTGTCATTCTCTAATCTGAGTTATATTCTCCGTTCTAAATTCAATCTACCAGATTTTTCTATACTGTAGATTAATTTGTTCTACAAAGAATAAGATTTATTCAGGCGACCAAAGACCAAAGTCCCAAAGTACATGGCATAGAACAAGATTTACAGTGTTGGTATTAATTCGAAGGTCGATTTGCAAGAATTTAAAAAAAGTTCTTCAATTAAACGGTAACAGATTCATTCTCTTCAATCATGGATGACAATTATAAGCATTTGTTCCAAATCGTCAACGTATCGACCCACGTTATATCATACGAAGGCAAGATGAAAAGTCCCTGAAAAATGATACAAAAAATGATTTATTTGGTCAAAACCTATTTTATTTCTCAATTTAATTTGCTTGTAGCAGATACACTTCGTTCAACGTTTTTTAAATTTTTTGATTCCTTCCAAATAATACGATTTCGGCAATCCTTCAAAATAGGCGTTTGGTTCAGTGATGACCTCATTGTTAGAGCCAATTCTCTTTCCGCCGAGCCACTGCTTCAAGTTTGGAAATAGATAAAAATCGCAGGGGGCCAAATCTGTAAAATATGGTGGATGACGAACCAATTCGTAGCGCAATTCATGCAATTTTGCCATTGCGACTGCGAACCTGTGCGCCGGTGCGTTGTCCTGGTGGAAAAGCACTTTTTTCATTGCGAAATGCAGCCGCTTTCGCTTCAAATCGGCGTCGAATCGATCCAACAGCTCTGCATAATATACGCCGGTGATCGTTTTTCCCTTTTCAAGGTAATCGATATGGACTATACCGTGTGCAAAGAACTGTCGCCATGACTTTGTTCGCCGATAAACCCACTTTGGCCTTTTTCAAGGTTCCTTGCTTTCGATGGGTGTCAAAACAGAACTGAATGACTTATCAGTCTGAAAATTTTGATGCATTCTAGTTAAAGATGGTACATGACAAATGTCACATGAGATTTCTGATTGTGGCACCATCTGTTTTATTTTTAGGCACTTTTCACCTTGCCCTCGTAGAGTCGTATACATAACGGTTATTCATAGACATACGTGTATGTGTTCATAGACATGATTACTATACACGAGAACATAATATAATTATAATCAAAATCATGAAGTAAACTGATTGAAATGAACATACATGAGTATTGATAATGAAGCAGTTGAAACAGTTGAAAAGACCTTAAAATCTTGTAAATAAAATATTTATTAGCATGTTCTTGTTCCTCGTTCCATGATCGCAATCATCTGAATTCATAAAAGAATTCATCATAATTCAAGAATTTCCGAAAAATTGAAAACCGAGTTGTGAAACACATATGTTGTCGCTTCTAGTGAACCTAAAATGATATAGAGTATAAGTTGACATCTTTCCACTTTTTCATTTGTCACTATCATACTACTAGGTATTTTGGCATTTCGAGTGCACCTAGGAGGTTTTTTGGGTCGCTGAATACGAATCCGTAGCCAGATTTACTTGCAATTCATCGTAGGGATGGTAGAATCGACGAAATTGGCCAATTTTGCACCCCTTAATGTTATTTTGGAATTTACGTGTTTTAGGCATTTCGAATGCAACAAGGAGGTTTTTTGGGTCGCAGAATACGATTCCGAAGCCAGATTTACTCGAATATCATCGTAGGGGTGGGAAATTTACAAAAATGGCTAATTTGACACGTTTCTAAATTTTCATTATTTTTGCATTTTAAAATTACTTTGAAGTAAATCTGGCTTCTGAATCGTATTCAGCGACCCAAAAAAACTCCTTGGTGCATTCGAAATGCCAAAAATAAAATTGCAAAATAACATATAGGGGTGCAAAATTGGCCAATTTCGTCGATTTTATCACCCCTACGATGGATTGCAAGTAAATCTGGCTACGGATTCGTAATCAGCGACCCAAAAAACATCCTCGGTGCTTTCGAAATGCCTAAAAGACGTAAATTGTAAAATAACATATTAGGGGTTAGAAATTGGCCAATTTGGTCGACTTGACAACCCCTACGATGGATTGCAAGTAAATCTGGCTACGGATTCGTGTTCAGCGACCCAAAAGCACTGCTAGGTCCACTCGAAATGCCAAAATACCTTTTTTTGTAGAAAATACAATTCAAGACTTGGAGATTTCAGGTCATTTTCACCCCCAATGGGTGGGGTTGGGGTTCCCAAGAGGTTTTGAGGTGTATAAATGATCCTGAGAGCCTCCCGAAGCTAATGCAAAAAAAATGTTTTGATTCGAACTATAAGGTACGACATTGTATTTTTATCCCAGCAAATTTCGAGCGTCATTTGGCCGCTACACGAGGTCAAACTTTGTGCCATATAGGCCAATTCATGTGTTATTATTTCTTTATAACATGGCCAAAATCAATCAATACTTCTTTTCGAAAATTTAGTTGTGCTGTAAACCGATTCGCATTAAAAAATGTAATTCATTGGTTACGTCACTTAACAAAGAGCAAGAAATTAGAGGTATCAATATCACACTGCTAAACACACAATTCATAAATATTTGTTAGTATCCCACTAACACCTATCTTGCGCAGATAATAACGCGCCTGTAATTTATGTTAAAGTCGTGAAAACGCTACAATTTACACCACGGTAGATTTTATTGCTCATAACAGGATCGAAGTGTCTGTTGCTTTCTTCCATTTTCAACTGTCTGTCTCTTTTCACATCCCCATCATCTGTTCATGCGAGACGGAGACAAAGAGATATTATGATGTTTGAGATGATTAAGTTAAGGAGCAAGTCTGAACGAGTGGAAGAAACTGATTTACATGGAATTGTATTGTGTGTTATGGAGTTTAAAGCTATTTGACACCCAATTTAAATATTTACACTGGCAAATGTTGCCTCGCCTTGTTGGTTGTTGTGACCGTAACGTTATTTACTACGGATAAGATTTAATTAAAACCTATAATGCAGTAGGAATTCTGACATAGAATTGCCAATTTTCTTCAAGTGGAAGAAAAGGTCTCTTAATTGAAATACGATTATAGCGAATAATTCTAATTAGATTATAAGTATCGCCTTTAAATCCGCTGAGTGGATACCAGATATTTGCAAAAATTGAAAAAAAACTTTGCGAACTAGAAATATACAGGATTTAATGCGCATTTCGTCAGTACCTCAGCCTAACAAGACGATGCATTCGATTGATTCATTCCACATAAAGCGTTTGTGGTAAGTATTAATGATTTTGTAAAATAAATGTACGATAAAATACTCTCCACGAATCGACGGGCGTGCATCTAACATGACTAGGCCCAACCTTCTAAATATTTGATACCATTTCCCTAGTCTTTAAAGTAATACAAGCCGCTTCAACTAACAAAACTCAGGTATATAGAGATTCGTAGAACTGTATAGACCACATAACTATGAACAGTCAAATCGCGTGATAAGACAATTTAGTGATTTAGGTATTCGATTCCAAAAATACTTTGAACTGTAGTCGACAGTTAACTCTGGTCACAGTCGAATATACAGGATGTTCCATCTCAGACGAGCCACCCCGTATATTTCTTATCCCATAGTGAGTGGAAAAATCTCCCGAAACACGTCGAACGATTTTGTTTGGGGGACATCTTTTGACGTATATTTGAGGCTTGAACGAGCAACCACCTAATAGGGGGTGCTTCAACCTCTCAAAATTGAATAGGGGAGAGGGGTTGAGTGATACGTCATTTGATAGATCTTGGAAGCCTCTTTACAACGGTGTATGAAAAACGTAAATTTGATGAACCGTTTTCGCCAAAAATTAATTTTGTTGCTCGAATGCGCCACCTTGAATATTTTGGTTATTTGTACAATGTACAAGCTCATTTTTACAAAGTTAAACAATCTTCAAAATATCCCATTCGTAAAAAAATTGAATTGTGTTGTCATGCTTACAATGAAAAAAAATTAAATCTGCGTGTTTAAATCAAATGTTCAAATTGTCCTCCATTGATTTCCATACAATAATACAATAATGACTGAAAACCGTCTCTAACATGGTTCAGCCTAATTGGAGTTATTTGACGACACTCATTTACAATTCGTTGGTGTAGTTCGTCCCAACTTTCTGGCTGACCGGGATATTGCAAATTGAGGTATTGGCGAACTGGTGCGGCGTAGTGAGGAGGAGCTCCGTCTTGTTGGAAATGCAATTGTTGTTCAAGTGGTAGAGGATCGTTTTCCAATTGTTCACTTATTAACGGATCAATCGCATTTTCCAACATTTCAAGATAAATTTCGCCATTTAAATTACCAGGAATAAACAGAGGTCCAATTAGGTGGTCTCCCAAAATTCCTACCCAAACGTTTAGCTTTTCCCGATGTTGAGTGTGAGCTTCTCGGAATACATGAGGATTTGTATCGCTCCAAATTCTACAGTTATGCCGATTAACCTCTCCATCAAGTAAAAAAGTGCATTCGTCAGAAAAGCAAACGTTGTACAAGAAATTTGGGTTATTGTTGATACCCTCGACCATTATTTTGCAAAACTCTTGCCTTCGATCCCAATCATCATCATTTAATTCCTGAATTAATTTAATTTTGTACGGATGGAACTTATGTTTATGTAAAATTCTGAAAACGTTAGATTGGCTAATACCGGAAGCTGCAGAAAGTTGTCGTTCAGATTGCGTGTTTGGCATAAGTTGGACATGTCCCAATACCGCCACAGCTGCTCCTTCATCATTAACAATTCCAATGGGTGCCCTTTTTTTATCCATTACTGAACCCGTCTCCACAAACTTTGAAATCAATTCCATTACGTACTTATGGCGAACGCTACGTTCAGGATGGTTTTCGTTAAATATCCTTGCAGCCGCTCGGGCATAATTTTGATTTTGGTAATAAAATTTAACCAGCTCAACACGTTCTTGCAATGTATACACCATATTTTTGGAAATTTTAAACAAATCAGCAAAGTAGTAACTCAACAGATTGATTAAAATCATGAAATGATCGAAGAAACGTTAAAACCAGATAAACACCTTCCAAGAACAAAAAATGAAGGCAACGTAAGGAAATGTTTTGCTGTTTTTTTATTTATTAGTTTAAGAGAATGAATTATTGTATGGAAGTCAATGGAGGACAATTTGAACATTTGATTTAAACACGCAGATTTAATTTTTTTCATTGTAAGCATGACAACACAATTCAATTTTTTTACGAATATGATTTTTGAAGATTTTTTAAGTCTGTAAAAAAGGGTTAAAAAAATGAGCTTGTACATTGTACAAATAACCAGAATATTCAAGGTGGCGCATTCGAGCAACAAAATTGATTTTTGGCGAAAAAGGTTCATCAAATTTACGTTTTTCATACACCGTTGTGAAGAGGCTTCCAAGACCTTTCAAATGACGTATCACTCAACCCCTCTCCCCTATTCAATTTTGAGGGGTTGAAGCGCCTCCTATCAGGGGGTTGCTCGTTCAAGCCTCCAATATACGTCAAAAGATGACCCCCGAACAAAATCATTCGACGTGTTTCGGGAGATTTTTCCACTCACTATGGGATAAGAAATATACGGGGTGGCTCGTCTGAGATGGAACAGCCTGTATATTAGTCCGGAACAATGCTAAAGCTGACAACACTGTATAGGGTCATTATATTATATTACTGGCATGGTGACATGAAACAATCTGCTAACTAAACGGTACATTTTACCCATTTGGAATAATACCTCTGAAGCAGTGATACCCAAAGTGGTCTATATCGACTCCCAGGGGTCGACGACGACGTGCAAGGGGTTCAAAAATATGAACTGGTAGTTAGGCTAGAAACATACAGATTAAAGTGAATCAATTTCATTCTGTTTGGGAGTGCTGGAAAAAACTAGTAACGAAGAACTTAAGGTACAGCTATGGATATCAGCAATTCTGGCTTCAAAAGGACATACCTGTTACTCATCCCGTATTATGGAATATCGCGAGAAAGTTTTTAATTGCTTTTCAATCTTCACATCTAGTGAAAAGCGGTTTCAACGCGGTAGCCAATCTCCTAACAAAAAAAAAGAAACAGAATGGAGATCACTAACCGAGAAGATTTGAGATTAAACCTAACTAAATTGATGCTAAATGTTAAAAATTTTCTATTAAAGTATCAGCAAAGTTAAACGTTAGTGTATCGTTAATGCAAATTATATTCAACTATCATACTATCAACGTCGATTCAAACTCATATCACTTGACATTCGAAGGTTGATTCAACGTTAAATCAACAATTCATCAACCTGACGTTGCTTCAACTGACGTGTTTTCTTAGGGAATTTAAATTGACACCAGGGTGTCACCCATATGTAACTTTGTAATTTCAATTAAATTTCGATTCGTAAATAAATTGACACCTGGGAGTCACCTTCAAGATGGTATATCCCCCTTAGTTACGCCATTTCTAAATTACCTATATATTATTAACTAAACTCTTACTGAGTTTATTTTTATTTATTGATTATTATTAATGCTTCCGGCTAGCTTTTAATTTATTGATTATGAATAATAATGAACTTTCTCTTTTTTATTATTATTATTTTATGGAATTAAACACAATATTCTTTGAATGTTGAAAAGTTTCTATATTTAAATCTCTATGACTCTATTTATCTCGGGTTTCTAATTTACAATTTTATTTTATGTTCTAAGCATAGAACTAGCTTTAACCTCAAAACTATTCAATATTAATAGTTGTTTACAAAATTACAAACGACAATCTTTCTTTCAGATTTACAAATAATACTACAATGGAAATATAATAAACAAACTTACTTTTAGTTTATATCCAAAAGTGTGTTTAACTATGTTGGCAATTTTCAATTTAATTCTTTTATAATTTCGTTGATGATTCACTTTTACACAATACTATGCTTTTTCACAATAATCACAGGTAACTAATTTGGATTACTTCTTCTTGAGACTCAGGAACTGTTGATAATACTTTGTTTTATCCTTTTAGATAAAACATGAAACTTTTCGATGCTTTATTTAAATTATTGATGAATGGCAATCGTTGGAAACTTCTTCTTAATTGGAGGTTATTACAGCCTTTTTACTGGATTCAGATACTTGGATAATCGTTGACTTTATATAAAATTTATTAACTTTGGTTTCTTTGAACCTATCGAAGTTTGGAACACTTTCGTTCACTGGTTTTTTATAGGTTATGAAATTTTGGTGAGTTGCAGGAGTACTTTCAGTCTACAGATGTAATGGCAAAACTGAACTTCTTTACTTTCAGATTCGTTTTTATAGGCCTCCAAAACCGACGCTACTTTATGTCATAAACAACCTATGAGATGATTGCTTTTCAAATCAAGCATGCCAAGCTAATTGTTGTGAAACTGACACAAGTCTTCATTGTTACCAGATTGACATTGGAAATTCCTATTGACCAATCAGAATCTAGTATTCTTTACTTTTTGAATTATTTGAGATTTTCAACTTATTTTAATTGTTAGTAATTCCTTCTTTTTAAATTAATATTGCCTACATTTTTCCCCACACTTTGGTATAATATAACCTATGATTGGGTTATTATTAATATGATTATTCCCATATTTATGGTTTTCTTGACAGTTACTTATTCTTAAATCTAATACATACCATATTATATCAATAACATTCTTTTAACATTACATAACTCAAATTTACTAATCCTAACTTACATCTATAACATTATTCAATGTTTTGTACTATCTCATGATAGTTTTGTAATCATTTTACTTATGATTTATGATTTCGTTACACTGAACGTTTCTTCACTTTCACTGAAGTTCTTGTTTATCACATCTTATACTATTACATCGTTGTTTATTATGTTTTACATTGTTAATATTAATATCCTAACTATTATTTAGCTTTTATTATTGTTTTTAATTCCATAAAATATTTTTTATTTGATCTTTTCTGATTTTCATAGTTCGGTAAGTTATTATTTTTAAATTTTTATTGTCTATGAAATGAAATCATAACAATATTTATATAATTAATTAAATTAATTAAATATAAAGAATAATAAAGTCAACACAATACCTAAAGAACTTTAATGATTACTTTACATCTTTTTATAAAGAAAATGATAAAATTTGTCTCAACAAAATTAATTTTTTTGAAAATAACATCTACTTTGACAAAAACAATATTTTTAACTTTCAGTTAGTTACTATTGAGGAAGTACACAAGATATTGTATAATATAAAATCTAATGCCTATGGTAATGATGGTATCTCCCTAAATATGTTTTTCCTTATCTCTGGAAGGAGGCTATTGGCTGTCCGATCCCTAAAGTATCAAAACCAGAATCATTAGCAGATGTTCGCATCATTAGCATCTTACCTACAATATCAAAAGTTTTGGAGAGGATAATCTTTAACCAAGTGTATGAATTTGTAAATGAGTTTAATTTAATACCTGATTGTCAAACCGGTTTTCGTAAACATTTTAGTACAGCTACAGCTCTAGCTAATGGAACTGATGATATTCTTAGTGCCCTAGATAAACATCTTGTTAGTGTTCTGGTATTGTTAGACTTCTCAAAAGCATTTGACACTATTAATCACAGATTACTCTGAGCGAAATTAAAATATTATGGTTTTTCCTCTGAAGCACAGGAATTTATTAAATCGTATCTGACTGAGCGCCGCCAAAAGATTGAAGTTGGTAATGATTTTTCAAATAGCACACTTATTAAATCCGGAGTACCGCAGAGATCTATCTTGGGTCCATTATTGTTCATTATTTATACATCCGATATACTGAAAGCTGTGAAACACTGTACTATACAAGCTTATGCCGATGACTCTCAAGCATATTCCAGCTTCCAAAAAAAGGACATTCAACATGCTTAACAATTAATCAATAATGATCTTCAGCTTATTTATAATTTATCTCTAGAACATAACCTTCTCTTAAACCCTGCCAAATGTAAAGTTATATTATTTTGTGCCAGGGGAACCTATCAAGATGTGAGTTGGAACATTAATATTCATATTAACAATTGCACTTTAGCAGTGGTTAATTTGTTTAACAATTTGGGAATACTACTGGATAATGAAGATTCAAGGATTATGTATCCAAATTGTTGCATCCTTAAGAATGCTCTATTATTCTCGGCATTATCTCACGTTTTCTTCGAAGAGATACTTAGTGGAAACACTTGTTCTCTCACATTTTAATTATTGTGATTTCATATATGGACCATGTCTTGACAATTTTAATAAAAGACAATTGCAACTTGTGCAAAACTACTGCTGTAAATTTATTTTTGGATTACGAGAATATGATCACATATCAGTGAAAATGAGAGAGCTAGGATGGTTAATGATGGAGGAACGTAGAAAATTACATTTAGGCTGTTTCATTTATAATTTATTCAAATACCCTTCTTCTGTTCAACTAAAAGCTAAACTGATGCCCAGACACAATGTTCATCACGTTAATATAAGGCACAATTATTTATTGACTATGCCTCAACACTCAATGGCTATTTTTCAAAGGAGCTTCTCCTATAATGCAGTGAAACTTTATAACACTGAATATTAACATGGATAGCATTAGTGTTAATAGTTACAAGTACAAACTTAAATCATTACTCTCTAATAATTGAACTACGACTCAGCTGGATTGACTTCTTGTTTTTATAATTTATTTAATTAATTAATCGGAATTTCTCTTTTTTTTTCTCTTTTCTTCTATTCTAACTTGAGAGGGGTTAAGTGTAAGAATAGCAGCTATGCTAAACTTGGCCACTTTCACGTTCGGATTATTGTTTACATTATATTAATTTTTTTATAAGTATGTTTTATTGTATAATACATTTATTGTAATCATTTACTTATTTTCAATAAAGACGATTATTATTATTATTATTATTATTATTATTATTATTATTATTATTATTATTTGTCAGTATTGGGTTTTGAGAGTGTAAACTGGGGACAGGAAATAAGATTTCATACGATTAAGCTTATACATTCACCAAGAAAATAAATGCTATAATTGAATTTAAGCTACCTAACTTGTGTTATTCCACGAGCCGCCCCTGCTTACACTGAACGTGAACTCCAATCGTTGGTATAAATTAAGACAAATTTCACTATTGCAACATTGAATATCGATACAGAAGTAGAAAATTATATTAAGGCATCTTCCAATAGTGCAGTGATGATAGGTTCAATGATAAATTATTTTATTTGGATAGTTACTCTTACAACGAAATCGGACAGTTGAAATGCTAAGATATAATTAATGGTGATAAATCTTACCCGTGTGAAAAACAAATAAAAATCGTGACTTGCGAGTCCTCTTTTAAATAAGAAAGTAATTATATTATTGGATGACCACGTCCATCAACTTTGTCGATCGCTATCTCAGATTGTTCGATGGGTACAAACTTTTCGAAGTGTGGAGATACAGTGTCTGGCTACAAAGGCGTTTAGACACCAATGACAATGGATGGCCTTCTTGCAAGCGTTAATTAAATTTTTTCAAATCGTTAATAACGATTGTTGTATTATGAATAAGTTTGAAAATGTAGAGAAGCCCCCACAATGAAAAAAATAATAGGTTTTATCAAAATCTCCAAGACAACAAAAATAATTGAAATGCTTTTTGTTAAGTTGAAACTAGTCTTTATTTCCTGATGTAATCATCAACATTTATCCGCATCGTAGTGTCGGAAATTATTGATTGAGGATTCTATCTTGACTTCTTTTTGACGTGTCAACGTCTTATAATTCGATGGAGCCGGCTGGACGCACGAGAAAACATGACTCATGAGGCGTTCCATTTAAGCATGCGGCGTTACCTCGCTCTAAGGCGTTCCATTTAAGGCTTGAAGTGCAAGCGAGAGCGTCTCCTACTTGAGTGAGCGATGCGTCCGCGTGGACAGCTGCTATACAAAATAATACATTTACATGTTTTCGTCAAGTATGAAGTGTAGTGAAAAGTGAATGTGGTGTCAATTGTTTATAGCAACGATAATTGCGGCGATAAAGGTAATGATTCTTTCGATATTAAATATATGTTCAGTGATATATTGTCGAATATTCGTGCTTTCATCATTAAAATAAATATCATCGGTCCGCTAGTGCAGCGATTGTAGATTATGCTATAATTGACAAAACTATAACAATAAGTTAACAGAACTATTTCACGATGAGTAAAAAATCAATTGCTTTACTATTCGATCGAAATAATTATCGAGCGTAGCTATGATTTCAAAAATTTAAAACATAAATGTTAAATGTTCCACATATCATAACAACGTATCTGAGATGACAGGTTGGACCAGCCAGCCGTCCATTCCATCAATATTTTCTTATAACGTTGTCACGTTCAACTATCGTCAGTAAACCGACTTTACAGAAAACCAATTTTTTTGCTAAAGCAGTTGGCGCTCAGGGTAATCCGATCAATCAAGAATCTATGGCCACTTATCACTACGAGCCCTGAATGTAAATATAATATCCTAGTGAGCTAGTTGGGATCATTAAACACAAAAGAACACTTCAAAACCTTACAGTGGTCACTCACTACAAAGCCTACGGAAGTCTCTTTCTATATTGAACCGGATACATTTTCCTATAATGTGAATTCTCGCTTGGGAAATGTTCGCGGATTTACTTATGCTTCCAGTTCCTTCTGTTGTTCTAGAGTCATCAATGTACCATTTAATGGCCTTTCTACTGAGTTTTGGGATGGCGTTTTTGACCCATTCGCCTTTGCGACTTAGCTTTGTGTTAAATTGTTTCTCGAATCTATACCTTTTTTGATTTCATCTTGGGGCGTGTCTAAGGTTTGCTGCTTTGCAGGGAAGGAGCCTTAGGTACGTTTGGTGATTTCCTCTTCAATCGTTTTATATTTTGTCCTTATCTCCGTACTCTCCACTACCTCATGCAGAGTGTGAGGCTTAGGAATAATTCTGTAGCAGCCATAGGGATTGTTCATAGCTAGTCTTATTTTCGATAGAGTTATTCTTGAACTAGCCCGATTGGTTCTGCTACCCCAGACCACTGCCCCATACGTGATGATCAGTCTCACTATTACCGTGTACGTCCACTGCAGGGTACTTGGATTACATCCCCAGTTATTCCCTTAAAATTTTTGCAAAACAATCATATTAGTATTATAAAAACTATCCAGAACAAAACCTATTAAAATTAAAATTATATCTAACAATGGCACAAAAAATATACAGTTAATATAAAATTACTAATTTAAGGGTGACATATTTACTATTTAAAAATGCTCCAACGGAGTAGGGTTCTAAAACACTTATATAGTTAAGTACTTCACTCTTGCATCGTTTTTTAGAATTCATTAATCATCAATCAATCAATTCATGTAGACCCTTGAGTAGACATTCATAAAAACGAATGCACCCATAATAAGGACTTGTTTTGGTTAAGGTTAATCTATAACAAGGATAATTGTAGCTATCTTTATTTCTCGTGTTAATATAAAAAGTAGGCATTCAAACATATACAGGCCTGGTGTTGTTAAAAACTAGTTACTAGCAAATTTACTTTTACATGACTGATTGAATTTCATTTGTAGAACTATTCTTAGAGCTCGTTTTCGCAGCTTAAAGATATATACTAGGCTTGAAGAGCCTCCCCAGATGACAATAGCGTATTTAAGGCTGGAATAAAAATTGGCAAAATAAACACTCCTTAGGAAACTAGGGCCCACCGTTCTGAATAAAACCCTCAATGTAAAGCATACTTTATTCAGTTTTTTCGAGAGTACGTTAATATGTTCGTACCATTGCAGATGTTCGTCAATTGTGACGCCTAGGAATTTTTAACTTTCGGAAATGGGAAGGCATATTCCTCCATAATCGAAGATCTCTGGAGCCTGACACTTGGATCTGTCTGTTCTAAGCAGTGAACAATTTGTTTTCGACTCATTAAGAAGTAATTGATTTATATAAAACCAGTCCTTGAGCTGCTTCTATAAGGGCGTACCTGTCTGTTTGATCCAGCGATGAACCTTTTACAAGCATATTTGTGTCATCTGCATAATTTCCAACTCAGTATTTGTGTCAAGTGATACATTATACATGTTATTGATCAATATTATAAATAGAAGGGCCCAGGAACTCCAACGTTTGTTACAAGCACATCAGACCCAAATGTTTCACCCTTGTGTTTAATTACAACTTTTTGTTTTCTGTTTGATAGGTAGGTTTTAAGCTAGTTCAGGGCATTATCCCTAATCCCAATTTTTGATAATTTAGCGAGTAGAGAAACAATATCCAGCGAATGCCTTAGACAAGTCAAGGAAAACACCACATACAATCGCCTTATTATCTAGTCTCCCTTCTTATGAAGATGAATAATAAATGCCAATTTTAGTGGTTCGGGAAATATACCAGAACGCAGTGAGTCGTTGTATATATGTTGAAGAGGGTTAACTGATAATGTGATACACATTTTGAGTATCTTATTTGAGCATACGCCGTCTAAACCTGCCGAGTTTTTAGGCTTAACATCTGAGTAGCATAGTACGAGTGGTCCATGATATCTTCAACGTTTAGTAAACGCATTAAATCCGACACTATGAATAACTACAAGAAATTATAGTGATAGAGGTAGACCTGCATATAAAAAAGGATTAATGATGTTCAATACAGAATCAATAACATATTCAAATCACAGATCGGACGATATAGAGATTAAAGCCACAGAGCACAATAAACAAGTGAAGATATTACATAAACGAATATATCACACAATGTACATCATAATCAAGAGGCAATAGCGCGACCATAATAAGATATTTATATGAATATTATGAAAGGAGCAAGAATGGGTCGTCGCAACAATGACTTACGAATGAACTAAACGGATTTTGAAAATTAATTTCTCGGACTCAGGTGTCGCATGCACACTGACGTAGGTGTAAAGATAAATAGCAGAGATAAGCGGCCCAGCACAATATGCTCGAATAAAATATTACGCGAGATATGTACGGCAGATACGAGATGTGGGATAGAGTTGTCACGGAGGCCCAGCAGACCTTTGCTTGCGGACGCTAGACAGGAAATAGCCTTTACACGTTTACATTGTCGAACGATCACGTGGTATTCTCAAATTCATAATATTCCCAATGGATTCATCGTATCGGCATTAATGAAGTCTTTGGTCGATTGGTTTTGCTGAACCAATTCATTTGAACAATTTTCCTAAATACAGAATACCGATAACGCAAAAATTAATTTAAATTATCAAACCAGAATTGCATATACATGATAATTATTGATATATGTTATGCTTCCCATGGCCACCATCGTTCTGAAAACGTAACTCCAAGCGTTGCTGGAGATTGGATACACTGTTTCTAAACAGAGGTTGGTATAAGTTTTGGAAATATTGTTCTATCGCTTTTTTTATTCTGAAATTGTTTCAAGATCATTTCCAGGTGAAAATGAAGTAAAGGACTGTGTCCTTATATCACTCCACGAACCCATCCAACACCTTCACGCACATTTTGCATCACAACTCAGACCAACGGGATGGTCTTCGCATGTTTTCCTCCGAGTTTCCTTGGAGAAGAGTATATTTTGAATCTGATGACTCAACGGAATGTGCCACAGAAATCTTGTAAGCCCTATACCAACAAATCAACGTCATCTGGAGAAAAAAGGTTCTATAAAATCTGCCGTCGCTTCAAAACAAACAGCATACCGTCGTTGGCGCGCTAAACATGTCTGGAGACCAGAACAGAATATGTTCAAGCCAGAAATGTATGCAATGAAACAATGAACGCTTCGAAATAGGCGTATTATGCCAAAATAAGATTAAAGCCGTTCATTTTGGACTGTCCCCACAGCAATTGGTAGAAATTTCACTTTCAGCTCGTTGCCTTCCCTAACCAAAGATGATGAAACTCTGGCTACTACATCACAATCAAAACAACCCTTTTGCTGGGATGTTCGCATTAAATTCCACTTTGGCACAAAGGAAGAATGCTCCTAATATTATTGCAGGCGTTGACAGCCACATGCCTGAAATTGTTTTCGTCAGCCTCAATTGAGGGCATTGTCTCAAAAAGTCTATAGGACCAGACAGAGTTCCACATGTCGTTCTCAAGGAATGTTTCTAAATTAACACCAGTTTTCTGCGAGTTGTTAACCCTTCCATACAAACTTGGTGTGTTTCCTTCCAACTGGAAGACAACTAGAGCCCAATCAATTCCAAAAAGAGGAAAGAAGACCCTTCCTAATAGTATAGACTCGTTGCACTCTATTATCTGTGATGTCTAAAGTGATGGAGAAAGCAATCAACATCAAGCTCATCCAACACCTAGAGAGCTCCAAAATCTTTCGTCCAGAGAGATCAACAGGACGCCTGTTTGCCTACTTAACACATGTATGGCAGAAATCTATTCAAAAACATGGGGTATCCCTAGCTGTAGCATTGGATTTCTCCAAAGCATTTGACCGATTCTGGCACCAAAACTTTCTTGGTAAACTTGCCGCCTCAACTTCGTCGCTTATATCGAGTTTTCTCTCAGATGGATAACGCCATGTGATGGTTGATGGAGTATCCTTCAATACAATGGCTATCAAGTCTGATGTTCCACAAGGATCTGTCTTGTCCCCAAATTTGCTTCTGCTTCATATTAACGCTCTGCTGGAAGGGACCATCTGTCTCGTTCATAGCTTTGCAGCATACCTTCAAGGAAAATACGAATGCCTATTGTAATAATCCGACGGATTATTACTTTAGAGTCCTCTGAATAATTCAATGTAATTCGAATTGAAGTTTTATAAACTATTATATCTTGAACACGATATACCAGACAGGCCTAGCAACTGTAATTTAAGCCCTCTTGCCTGTAGCATTGACTTCTAGGCCAGCAAGCAATCATGCTTTGCGAACGTAAGTACCGCACGAGGCCAATGGTACTTCGTCCTGAGCCAGGATAAATCCACGTGGAGTTGAATAGAGCTGTCACGAGCCCAGTCAGATTTTTATAACGTATGGGCGGGATTTTGCCCCGGTATTCTGAGTTAAACATATTTTCTAAGCTTTACGCGTGGGGTGGCCCCCGCTTCAATGGTTTCATAAAAAGTAATTACTTTGAGAAAAAAAGGAGAGTTCTTCACCACCTACTCGTTCGTAAGATAATTTTTCAGCTAGCCTTTGCTCCCTTAGGAATAACCCATTGTTGCATTAATTTTAGCTCATATATTTTATTTAGATTCCACACTAGAAATTATTGAAATATTTTTAATTTAGTTCTTCTTCTTCTTCAATAGTATAGTACTAGAAACAAAAAAAAGATTCTGCCGCCCTTGCTAAACACTGTTTTGATTATAACCATTAATTCAATTACAAAAATGTTGATATTTTAACAAAAGGAACCCTTTTTTCATAAAAGATCTATCCTGGAGATGATTCACATAAAACCTGATTCTAAGTCTGTAAATCATAGAACAGACGTTCAATCATTAATAAACGGAAACGAGCTAAAGTGGTTGTAAATGTAGATGATTTTGTACAGAGGGCAGGGAAGGAACATGTAATTTTAAGTACACTGGAACATGAAATATGCTGGCTTCATTCCTGGTTCAGAATCAATATTTCCTTCAGAAATAACGGATATCAATTATCATGGTGAAATAGATGATAACTACTTCTACACCATCATTGTGGATATTGTAGTTTTCACATTGCTGTAATGAATGAAGTGCCAACAACCGTCTCCAAGAAATGGGATCAAATAGGAATAATATACATTTTATGACAACATATCTTGAACCTGCAATAATTGTTCTGCTTGGCATAAATGAATAAGCCACAACCAATATTAGTTAGCTGAAAGATATGGACATCGAGGGCTTCATCTATCACCTTGTTATTGCATTAAATTTAACATTTCTGGGGTATAACTAAAAGCTACTATAGAGATCATGTTTGCACATATGGAAGTCTGGCGGAAAAATCATGTGCATCGAAGCAACACCAGAAATTACTTTATTGAGTTATGTTAGAACGGTGTAGAGATACGTCCGTTCTGGAATATCGTAAGATAAATTCATCATCGGGTCGTAATTTATTAAATTTGAACGTTCCATCCAACTTCACGATATTTCACAGGTAAGTGTAAACAATACGTGTACCCTTACGCTTGGCAATACGGATTCCCATAGGCATCTCTCGTACATCGGACTATCTATCGCGCCTACGCACACATTCTCTTCTCTTACAACCTCTTGTTGTTGAAACCAACTAGCATTAAGTCTCTTCTACACGACCGTCTTATATAAATAGTTATTTATAACGCGTCTGCCACGTTCTGATGAAGACGTCTAGTGAGCAGGTTACCATAGCGACCGACAGCTGCTTGAAAAGCAGCGGGCGTTCGTTATATCGGCCGCCTGCTGTTCGGTATTACCAACCGTATATACCTGTACGCCTGCGCGTTTCATTACCGATGATAACGATAAGGAAAGAGTGTGGCGAACTATGAACGTGAAAGAGTAATCTCCCCATGTTTGTCAACTATTGGGAAATTGATGAAAACGTTCACTGATATTGTACATATTCCACCAAAACTCAACGAGATGATATGATATCTAGTAAGCTTAGGCTGATAACCTATAACAGAGTTCACACTGTGGATACACTAGCTCTATAAATGAGGAATAATCACCGTTATCCACTAAAAATGCTGTTGGAGTACTGTGGACGTTTCAGCTAGCAAGTAGCCATCATCTGGGTATACTGAAAAAGGAATTAACATGTGCCTGTTCAAATACTAGTTGGGGATAATAATGTAAACAATGGGTTACCCTCAGCTGGAGATAAATCGAAATTTAATAAATTACTTTTTCGTTTATATATCCTTCTAAATTACCTAGAAATTGTAACGGTTTGCGTTACGGGATTGTATAGAACTTGATAATGAACAGATTAGATTTCTTTTCGGCTAGCAAACTTGTCATATAATTAGTTAACTACATCTGCCGGTCAATAAAACTTAGATTATTGAGACTACCATTCCTGATGTGAGATGTCACTAAATATCGCGGAGTGGGAATGTAGGATAGCGGAAATCGGAAATTAGGCATTGTGGTGTTAACCTTTAATAGGGTAAGTCGAGTTTTATATTTCATATTCTTTACATACATTTTCTTAATTTTTGCTTCCGAAATATGATGCACATCAGGCTACATATAATTTGATTTAGATTTGTTATTAAACGTCTGGATGTACAGGGTGTCCCATTTTGGGTACTTTTGCGGGGTATCTCCTTTATTTTTAAAGATAGAGAGTTGCGGTTTTCGCGACACTGTTCTACTTTTTCGTAAAACTCAAGATGCCGTCAACAGAATTTTCATAGCCCTTTTAGTTTTTAAGATACAGGGCATTTCTGAAAATGTTGCATTTTGTGACCCCCCTCGTATCTCCGTTATCCTTCAACTTATCGAAAAGGTAAAATAACATTCTAATAGTTTTTTTTCCGTAGACTGCAGTGGTGTAGATAACTTTTGTTACATATTTACTGTTTTTGAGTTATATAGCAAACTTATGTTTTTTTAAATGGAACACCCTGTATATTTATAGACTATAAAATTTGTCTTTTTTTTACCTTTTCAAAAATATATGATAGTATAAACTTTTTTTCAGAAACACGCAAATAATTGACAATTTTTAGAAATTAAATACATATTTTAATTGTAGGCCATTGATATTGTTTATGACAAGAAACAGAAATAAGCATCAAATCTCTATCGCATTTAAGCTGTTTATTTTCGTTCTTTTGGTATCATTATTCGATAGATATTTATCAATTTTTTCGAATAATGGCAGTTTACGAAAATTATGAGAAATATGATATGATGGTATGTTTTATACAGAGTAATGAAAATTCTGAAGAAGCTTCGGAATTATATTTCCAAAGGTGAGTAAGCTATTATGGCTATGAAAATCTCTATTATCATTTTAATTTTTGCTTGTTAGATATCCAGAAAGAAGGCAACCGTTTTCTGGGATATTTGCCCGTTTAAAAGCAAATTTAGTTGAGCACGGATCATTTGTTCACCCGCGCCCTAAAACATACAACAAAGAGAACAGGGAAAGAAAAGAGATAGATACTTTAGGATATATAGAAGCAACATCTTCGTCCTCATGTAGACAAATTTAGAAGGAAATTGGTGTGCCAAAAACTAACGCTCAGAGGATCTTGAAGAAATATAAGTATCATCCATACAAATTTAATATACTACAACATTTGCATCCTGGCGATGCCGAGCGCCGGGCACTGTTTTGCCAGTGGTATTTGCAACAAATCGATGCTAACGATTTATTTGGCAGACTTGTTTTTTGGTCAGACGAATGCTTTATTTCAAGTGCTGGCATTTTCAATCGTCACAATACCAGGAACTGGCGTAGTGAAAATCTGCATTTAATGTTTGAAAGGGCACAACAAGGACGCTTTGGAGTTGAGGTTTCATGTTTTATTTTGGGTAGACATATAGTTTATAGGATTTTTGAAGGAGGTCTTACAGCACGTAGATACCTAGAAATTCTTGAGGAAGTTATTCCAGAACTGCTCGAAAACATTCCATTAGCCCAGTTTAATGCTGTTTACCTACAGCAAGATGGTGCCCCAAGTCATAACTCTAGGCTCTTAAGGGCCTTTCTAAATAATAACTTTCCTCAAAGATGGATAGGTACCAACGGACCTGTTAGATGGCCTCCACGATCACCAGATCTCTCAATTTTAGATTTTTTTTTATGGGGTTATATACAAAATGAAGTATATAAAACTCGATATGACGGCATTGCAAAACTTCGAGAGGCAATTCATTTAGCTTTTCGAAATCTGCGAATGAGAACAATGGTTCTTTTGAACGCTATTCAAAGAATCTCAAAGATGTGTCAATTTTGCATTAGAGAAAATGGTGGTCAATTTGAACATCACATTTAATTTTTTTTAATAATGTTATTTTTTTGTGTTTTTGTTATATTGTCACTTTACGCCACAAAACTGTTGTTACAAACTTACTGTTAGAAAAAGATCTATGGGAATTTTTTTTAATAGATACCTATATACAAGGTATCCAATTATTTGTTAGTAATATGTAAGTTGCACTTGTTTATTATTGTTATCCATAGCCTACTATTAAAATATGTATTTAATTTTCTGAAAATTGTCAATTATTCGCGTGTTTCTGAAAAAAAGTTTATACTATCATATATTTTTGAAAAGGTAAGAAAAAGACAAATTTTATAGTCTATAAATATACAGGGTGTTCCATTTAAAAAAACATAAGTTTACTTTATAACTCAAAAACAGTAAATATGTAACAAAAGTTATCTAGACCACTGCATTCTACGGAAAAAAATCTATTAGAATGTTATTTTACCTTTTCGATAAGTTGAAGGATAACGGAGATACGAGGGGGGTCACAAAATGCAACATTTTCAGAAATGCCCTGTATCTTAAAAACTAAAAGGGCTATGAAAATTCTGTTGACGGCATCTTGAGTTTTATGAAAAAGTAGCACAGTGTCGCGAAAACCGCAACTCTCTATCTTTAAAAATAAAGGAGATACCCCGCAAAAGTACCCAAAATGGGACACCCTGTACCATACCTGAATGTAATTATATTTCGGAGGAAGTTTTCTCGACTTATCCTAAGACACGCACAATCATATTTGCATTTAGCATGATTCCAGGTATATCATTTCCATCATTACCAGGATTGTTGTAGTCATTGTATGAAATTACTCTAACGAGACGTGGGCAGTTGATGCAGATAATATTTAATTTCCACCTTTTTACTTGACCCTGCAATTTGTGCACATGGTAGTTGCGCGATTCTGTAGATCGCCATTTTGTTATCCTAGTACAAGATACATAGGATGGTCTTATTAGACCAACGTGCAGTAAAGGTTGATAAGGGTGAATACGAAACAAATAACCTAATTACTGCTTATTAGTATACATATATTTATGACACTGTCACGCCGTTTGGGAGTTTATACAGTTTACATTATCAATCCACGTGTACAATTCATTTTAAGCAAACCAGAATTTTATGCTAACTAGCAAATTTCAACCTTTCAAATAATATTCTTTCAGATATAATTTTAATTATTATTCTTTCAGTCACATGTTAACTTTTTGCTAATTTAAAAAATCAATTGTAATCGTTTATTTCTTTCAGATTAAATTAAATTTTTGCCTAAATTAATATCTCGTCAAGATATCCATTTTGTATTAGTGTTTTCGCAATTTGGAAAAGATAACATTATCGGTTGTGGAATCACCTGGTTATTCCAACCGACGGTGTTGCTTGTCCTTTTGATCTCAAGTCAGGTACTGTTCGTTCTTTGAAATTACAGGGTTTGAACGTCTGAGGTTCCTCACCCCTTCACTCCGAGGCGGTTTAGTGACTTTCCTGACAGGACCGACTTCCAGTTCCTACGAGTTCCAAGGAGGGTAACATTTTCTTGTTTGAAAGACCATAATTTCATTCTCTGATTTTGTTGTTTATCCGAAGTTGTATTCCACTAATTTTTATAGAATCATTCGAGGTCTACTGTAAGTCCTCTTATTGGAAATTTCATTCTTTTCAATTTAATAATTGATTTAATTTATTAATTGTTTTCTTAAAATTCAATTTATGTTACAAACCAATTTAAATTTATAATTGTTTTCTTAAAATTTCATTTATGTTACAATCTGATTTAATTTAATAATTGTTTTTCTACGAATTCAATATTATTTATATTTCCAATTGGTATTCTAAAAATTTGTAATTTAAATTTTATTTATAATCCAAATTCTGTTGGAATATACGAATTGTTAAGTTGAACTTGTATTGTTTTCCTGAATTTCCATCGACTGTTAAACCATCTCGTAGTGCTTGTATTCTTGACTGTGAATTCATTTAGTTTTATATTTTTTTTTCAAGCAGTTGGCGCTCGGGTAATTCACCAGTCTTGAATCACAAGGCACGTTTCACTACGAGCCCTGAGATTAATTAATTTAAATTGAGCTAGCTGGGCCAATTAAAACCGACCCAAAGCGGGTCCGTTTCACTGGCGCCGAACATAGAAGGGCTGCCGTTTCACATCCGTTTCAGAATTTGTTCGGTACTGTGTTTCAAAAGTGATAAACTTTCTTGAGGAATGGTGTGACCTGTATTCAAAATATGTTCGGCTACCGCCGATTTTCCACCATTATTTTTTTTTCTATGGGCAATATGTTCCTTATAACGAGTTAAAATGTTCCTTCTAGATTGATTTTGTATAATCGCACTCGGAAACTTTATCAAAGGTGTAGCCTAAACGGTTTTTCAGCTTACTCTTACATCTATAAACTGGTTGTATTGCAAATTTAGAAAACAAATCATCAAAATTATCAAATACTGAAGGATGATAAGTGGAACTTTTCAATTTTGTTGGCAATGGCTCTAAGGTTAGTTGACTACGTTCCAATTTCCTTGTTTGATTAGAAATTAAATTATTGATCAAAGATCAAACTATGACCAAGACTATTAAATGGGGCTATTTTATAACTAAATTGTGAAGCTGAATCTGGGTTTTCTGTCGAATTCCAAGTGATCATAATCTTTTATAATTTTAAATCGAAGGAAGGAAGCTGCTTATCTGTTTCTATTTCCACAGTGAATTTCGATGAATCAAATTGGCCATTAAACTTGTTCAAAACCCATTTGAATTGAAATCTTACTTGCGAAAATATCATCATATCTATACCAAACTTTTTTGGAAACTGATTTAATTTTGATACATCAATTGTCTTTATTATTAAATAAGATATGTCCTAATTTGGAATTGGGTTCGAATGCAATATTCAAGTCATGAGTTTCAAAATGTTTTGGATTTTTTCAGTGATTTTTCCAAAATATGTTGGACTAAGAAATCTTTTATCTTCTTGAATTATAATTTGTGGATATATCATCATCATCATTTGAGGGAAAGTGGCTTAGCCCCCAAATGAACTTAGGCCACCTAGTTGGGCCCATTGTGCACCCTGTGATCAGAATCCTATTCTATTCTAGCAGGTTTGTGGCCCCCCAGGAACCCAGAATATTGCCAACGCTAGCTTCCAATGTTCTTCTAGGAGCAGTTCCGATTCCCAAAATGACGGTGCTTGAGGGATGTCAATGCAGGGCATTCCGACAGGATGTGAGGGGCAGTTTCTTGATGGGTGATTTGAGTGCTCCCAGAGCCGACCGGCTGTCTGTGCAAATAAATATACGCCTTTTACACAGCTTCTACGCAGGTTTTCCATGGAGAAAAAGTCAATATTGCGTAAACCTCCGCCTAAAAACTCGTGCAGTAAGCGCATAGAGTCACTGAGATAGTGATCTTTCGTTTTTTTAGGTAAGCTCCCGCCCCAGAAGCCTTACCTACCTTGGACCCATCCGTGAACTATATGTGCCCATCTGGGGTGAGAGTTTCGTTACTTCAATCTCCTGTATCCGGGATGAGGATCTTGGGAGAAGTGAGACATATAGCTGGAATCATGCTGTTTTGCTTCTTTTTTAGTATGGGCACTTAAAATCGCTGAGTGTACACTAGAGTATGCATTTTGGTCCAGTGACCTAGGCCCTTCAACCTACACATTGTTCTCATGGCCTCAGTTTTTTATATATAGGTGTAGGGGTGGTAATCTGGTTAGAGCTTCAAGGGCTCTCATTGGGGTCGTTCAAAAACAGGTTCCACATTTGCAGCTCATTTTTTCGATAATAATCATTCTTTCGTCTGTCATATCATATAGTGAAGGGTGAAACGTTTGTTTCTTTTTCGTTAGAATTTTATAATACGAATTATTCAGTTCGTTTTGGTGCACGATTCATAAAAAGCGAATCTTTGTTGTTTCTCCATTCACATGCAGCTTTTAATTTATCGATATTACAAGAATCATATTTGCTGTCAATTTTCAATATTTAGATATTATTGGTTTTACACTAATAACGCATCTCCATTCAATAAAACATAATTATGTCACCATGTTCATAGTTACTCAATTTTATAATCCTGGTAACTTTGATCTTTGAAGGCCTTGTAGAACGCGCTAATGTTCGAGGATCAATTTAATCGATGACATGCGATTCTTGCATGTCATTAGTTTCTTAACCTTTGGCAATAGTTAAAATGCGCTAAACATATTGTAAAACAGCAATATTCTTGTCTCGAAACGAGACGTTGGAGACCATTTACTAACTGTCAATTAGTACTACATGGGACAGTTTAGCCGCTAGGGGTCGCTCATTAAAATTTCTCGCATACACGACAAGCATTACGGAACTTCACACAACGCAAATCAAGATGCAAATGATTCTTTTAATGCTAATATCCACTTCATATGCTAAGCAATTATTTCCCTCTGGTAACGTTGTTACTATTATATGAGACACTTTTTGAATGAATTGTTTCCACAATGCACGTTTTCAAGAAGTATCTAGATTGCCTTTATTACGTCTGACTGACGTTAATGGTGAAATTACCTAAAGCCTTGGTTTATTTTCGAATGAGGAAAGGCTTAGTCTCGTATAACTAATGTACACTTTTCTCCTGACTTCTGATTATCTATATATAGCTATAACTGTAGCTAGTGTGGGAACCCGCCCACTCAGACATGAAAGGAAATGCATTGTCCTTTGAATTGGGCAAATGGGTTTCCCCTAGGAACTCCTGGATCCGAACCAATGATTGGAATCTCATCGACCACTGGGCTCCGCCAATTTTCTCTATAGTTCAAAACCTGTACTCGGAATACAAAAGTCAGTTTGACGTCATCATCAAGAGGCATGACGCGTTAATGGCCCGTAGCATGTATTGGGTGTAACAGGTGATAAATATTAGAATAAACATAGTTTTACGTTTTTATTGTAGAAAATTATATGCGGCACCTGTTCCTAAGGTATTCTCTTGTGATTAGAACGTATTTTTACCTGTAAATAAACGTGTACAAGAGTGTTAAGACTGAATGAGGTGCGTTGCAAAATGACTTCCTAATTGCATTTTGTGTCGTACGTTTCCATCTTTTTGTTAGTTATACATGTCGAATAAACGTTGTTCTCCTGGCTGCAAGGAAAATTACAACAATGGGCCAAAAGATAAAGAACTACGGATACAATGGATATCGGCTGTCTCTGTGAAAGATTTATGGCAACAACAATAACAGAACAAATTTCTCGTAGTGGTATAGTAGCAAGTTTGAATATTGTCCATTATTTCGAAAGACAACAAGTTGGATACAAAATATTCTGTATTATAAAGGACAATAATGCACTCAACAGCAAAGCAATGGCGTTCAACACTGAGTTGAGGATTCCATATCTTCCATCACTATTTCCAATTTATCCACAATCGAAAATTCAGGATTACTTTTTCATTACTTAACATGTTCTATGAATCCCGCTACAAATTAATAATCAAAAGAATATTTTTAACGAATATATGATACCAGAAAGGTAAGTCCTTTGTTCTGAAAGTCATGTGTAATAAGTAAAAGCTAAAATCACCAGATTCCAGCCTTAAGACGCTTCTTATGCAATTCTCAAAAAATTAACAGTCGTTGTAATCGTTTATCTTTCGAATATCAAAGTATGAGACTGAAATATGGCGTACACAGCCAATTAGTGACTAATACAGCCTAGTAGGACTATCTTGACATTTTAGGTTAGCCAAGTCATTAAAAATGAATAATGAGTACACATTGTAATTTATGTAATGTATGGCATAAAGACATCTCGGTACGAAATTAATTACGCCAACTGGTTTTTCATCGCTGGAACGATGATCTTCTTCTTCATTTGCAAGGAATCTAAATTGCTTTCTTCATAAACGAGGAACTATTACAAGAATTATTAATTTCTCGCAATTTTTGCGGCATTTACCTTTCGTTAAATTGTTGTGGCAGTGGCTTTCACTTTGCTAGCACATTATACCGTACCTGCGTGATGAAACTCAATGAGCTATAATTAAAACTGGTTCGAACAATTCATCTTGTGAGTTTGAACAATTTACCGGAGATATCTTCGAATATTTTTGTAAGAAGTGTTAAGCGAGATAATCGATATGGTGTTCGCTGATATTGCGAAATTTGCCACTCCCTAAATGCGGTGATTTAATTTGGGGAGATCCGCAAGTTTTGAATGCTTCTGGTTTCCAATACAGACCTAGAATATATCCTTTGCTTCATTTCACCGACTCTTGGCTCCAATTTTGCAAGTTTTCAATAAAATATTGTATGATGGTATCCAAAGCCTTCTCTATCTGAGGCTACAAATAGCGCGCCCGCAACATGTTTAGTGCAGAACTCCATGTGGTGATAAAGCCTGTGAAAATTATTGTTAATCAGATATAGCAGTTGAGAAATGGAACACGAATGAAAAAGCTTTAAAGAATTGAAGATTTGCTGTAGCTAAGGAAAATACATTATGCTATCCTTCAAAAGAAGATATCAGTTTTAGTTCAGTCAAAAGTGTGGGAAAAAGAGGGGTCATTACTAAAATTTTTGGCATCGTGTTCATGATAGCTTACACATTGTTAGTTAGAAAAAAAGGGGGTCCTCGATTATTACTATTAATAAACAATGAAGAACCATTTTCAATTACCAATCGGATATCTTTCATAACGAATGGAATATTTCGGGCTCTTTTGATACAAAGTTTCTAAGCTTTGGTATCAGGAGGGCTTTTGGTCCACTGAACCCAAATCTGAAGTAGGAAAATTAAAATCCGTCCAGTTTGCCGAAAAACCCGAAAAATTATACCAAATCTCAGCAACAAACAACGTTTTTTCTCGGACTTGCGTGGTATTGAAATAATAAGATACCGTGATGTGTCTCGGTACAAATTTCCCTGGAAGAAGGAACATTTTGGAAAAGGTTCATTTACATTATGGAATTTGTTTTATGATATCTCAAAAGGATACCAATTTGGGGTACATGAATCATGTTAAAAGTGATTTTCATTGTGTATTTATCTAAGGGATGGCCAATATTCAGGGTTCCAGAACGCTAAAACATGTTGCCTCAGTGTCTAAGGTGAAAAATAATGTTAGAAATTCCACTATTTTTCTATCCTTGCCCCTTATAAAATTAGTGGAAATTCAAAAATTGCCAAAGGTTCATGCAACTTATGGAACTTGTTCTATGGGATATCAGAAAGTTGTCGATACCAATTTGGGGTATACAAATCATGTTAAAAGTGATTTTAATTGTGTATTTATCTAAGAGATGATCTATATTCAGGATTTCGGAATGCTGAGACATGTTGCCGCCCGTCTAAGGTGAAAAACTAATGGTGGAATCGATTCTCTCATCCATGAGAGTGAATTATGAAGGCCTTATATCGGAATCGATGAGATCGACCAAATTCACTAATTTTCCATACTTACTACCCCTTATGAAATTTGGGAAAATTCGAAAATAGCGAGAGGTTCATGTAAACTTGTGGATCTTGTTTTATGAGACATCAGAAGGTTGTTGATACCAATTTGAGGTGCATAAATTATGTTAAAAGTGATTTTCATTGTGTATTTAACTAAGGGATGGCCGATATTCAAGGTTTGGGAACGCTGGGACATGTTGCCTGAACGTCTGTGGCGAAATCGATTTTCTGATCCATGAGGGTATATTATGACGACGTCATATCGGAATCGATGAGATCGACCAAATTCACTAATTTTTCATACTTACCCCTTATGAAATTTGGGAAAATTCGAAAATTGTTAACTTATGGAACTTGTCCTATGGGACCTCAGAAGGATATTGATACCAATTTGGAATACATAAATCATGTTAAAAGTGATTTTCTTTGTGTATTTATTTAAGGGATGGCCGATATTCAGGATTTCGGAGCGCTGGGACATGTTGCCTGATCGTCTGAGGTAAAAACTAAAGGTAGAATCGATTCGCTCATCCATGAGAGTATATTATGACGGCATTATATCGGATCTTCCGGATCTGTCTGAAATTTTCCTAACACGCAAAAAAATTCCGTGAGCTGTGTGTGACCATGCGTTATGTGTGGATATTGTCATCTATCCCCAATGTGGACTGGTTTCAAATAATGAGTGTATATCCATACATCGAAATCCGATTAAATGATTAAATATAACCTGTGCTTCGTATTGTTAAATTTATTAATTACACGAACAAACCTCGTATAGGTCCAGAGTTAATTGGATTAGATTCAAAACGTCTACATTGGATATTCAATGAAACTAAATGAGATATACAGGCTAGTTACTAAAAGAATCAACTTATAGAAATTTAACGCCGATTATATCTTGGTTGACCACGGTTCATCATAATAAGGAACGTCAAAATTCCATGCTTGTTTTGATGATATCTCACTGTAACGTAGTCTGGCTGGGACGATGCAAGTGTCGCCTCCTGGTGAGCCTTATTCAACTATTATAAAGTGCCTGCTTCCAGCCTGAGATTAGCCTAACAATATACTTAATAACTATTAGTCTCATTCAACTCCAAACCACGGATATTAATTATGTTGTATTGCGCAAAAGTTTATAACAGCCTAGCTGTCGCTCCTAGATATGATAAATCACTTCAGAAGTATAATTGAAGATGTATTAATATCAATATTAGTTGAAGGAATGCTGACCTGCATGACTCCGAACCGTTATTTTAGCTCAACATGCTGGTATTTTTATATACGTATCATTCTGTACCAGAACAATATGTAGTATTTAATGATAGGTGAAGATTTACGGATTTCGGCCGGTTAGTATACAGCAGTGGCGGCTTTTTCGGGCAGGCTGTATTATTTTTCGCGTTTTTAATACTTATTCCAATAGATCTATTGCGTCCCCTTTTGCTTCTGGGCCGTGGGCTACAGCAGTTCCTTCAACCCTGTAGCTCTGTAGAAGTTCATAATGTCGAATGGCTTCAAATTAGGTAAATCCTCCTCTTCTTCTATTTGGTACGCTCCTTGGTGTCATGTCTTTGTGTTCTATAAAGGTGGGGCATTCTCTTCGCCGGACCCGCACTCTTCTTCCCCTACTATTCATATCTTCGTAAGGTGTTCTTTCAATCGGCTGTGCCGTGTTATGGTTCCCATTAGTATTCTGAGTTTATTTTTGCTCAAGTTGATGCAGTCGTTACATCTCTTCTAGCTATAGTTTCCCAGAACTACCTTTGCTTGTCACAGTCCTTGTAGTTCTATCCAGTGATGGGATTATTTATTGTCTATTTCTTTTTTAAGTTCCTCCAGTATTGTCCTGGCGCTTATTCTGCAGAAGGGTTTAGTTCCCAGAACTGATGTTTCGGCCCCCTCTTTTCGCGAGTTCGTCTGCTTTTGTTTTACCCACCATTTTTAGTCTCAACTACTAGTTTTCCATTATTCAAGATATGTAATTCAATAATTGGTTTCACATAGTTTCGAATGTTGGAGAATGGCCAACACGCACTCTAGCTTTTTTGGTTTGAAGAAATATCGAGTATCATCGGTGCAACCTGTATTGACAATGTGAACCGCTTAGCAGTTCAGAGATACGATTTTTATACTGGAAACTTGTATTTGTCAAGTATCGAATGTAAAACTATCGTATCGGGTAAAATGTATGCTACACACATTTCGAACAAGTCATTTAACATCGTAAAGGATTATATTACAAATGGAGCTTGTACCACTCTGAATCAGGAACACCTTAATTTGTACGCCGTTTATTCATTGTACCAACCCAACATAACATTCACGTTTGCATTCAATACTGAATATTACTTTCACACACATATGAATGAAATTGTGATTTTGAACCTAAAAAAATCTATAATGTTTAAAATTGAAAAATACTACGATATTGAGATTCCAACTTTTCAGCACGTGCCAAAACTCGATCTAAAGTCATTTATGATAATTGATTATGCTTCAATAGGAAAGTAGTGAACCAGTCACCAAATACCTTATAGAAAAAGAGAAAATCTGAACTAAGACTTGCAACTTAATGAAACATGTTTATAAATATATCCCTAGTAGTCTCCAATGTACCCAAATGGAACTATGTTAAAACACATATCCTACATTCTTTTCTTCAAACTTACCTCAGGGGTGTCGAGACCTAAACAAAGTATGTAAAACTCACAATTTTAGAGCGGCGGCCATACGATGTTGTCAGCAAGTCTCTGACAGTATTGCTAATTTGTATAACCGATCGCGGCAGGATAATTCACATTAGGTCCATGGAATTCACGTGCCCAAATCATCCTCGGTCCCTCCTATCCAGAAGTAAGGAAATTCGTATCCCAAACTTCAAGTGGTGATTATACACGAAAGATAACAAAAAATTCCATATCAAAATATGTCCGGAAATGGTTTAATGAGGATCTACGCCGCTTCATTAATTAACAAACGAAATATAAAATAAGTATTAACGATGACCTTCGTTTTCATTTGAAACCAAGCAGATCAGATTCCAGAGAAAAATTATAAGTATTGTATTGTATTGTGTTGGGGATTTTTGTACACTGCGATCTATAAGATCTATTGTCTCATCTTCTGGTGCTGCACCCTTCAGGATATCTCAGCGTCTATAGCAGTTTATTCAACCCTATGGCTTCAAGTAAGTTCAGTATGTCGGATGGCTTCGCGTTAGCTAAGTCTCCCTCTTCTATTTGGTATGCCCCAAGATATCGTGTTCTTGGGTTTTGCAAATTAAATCATTCTGCGAGGATGTGGATGGAAATTTTCTTCTTCTGTCAAGATCAGCACTCTTCTTCCTCTACTATTCCGAGCTTCTTCAGGTGTACTCTCAACCGGTGGTGCTCTGTTAGGATTCCCATTAGTATTCTCAGTTTATGTTCACTCAGGTTGATGCAGTCATTATATGTTTTTTGATTGTAGTTTCGCAGAAGTCTCTTTGGTTGCCTCAGTCCTTGTATACGTATCCAGTGGTGGGATCTATTGTTGTCTACTTCTTCATTCAAGTTCTTCCAGCATTGTGCTAGCGCTTATCCCGCAGAAAGTTTCAAGGTCCACAATTGCATTTTTGTTGTGTGTGACTGTTGTGGAAATTCACAACTTCTTCTTGCGTGAAGCCGGCTTTATCAGTGAGCAAAATTTTCTGAAGGAAAGGCAATTTTGCTGGATTTTGATTTGCATCCATTGACAAAAATGTAATCGAATCGCGATTTAATAGCTTGAAGGCGTTGTAAACGATACGGCTTTAGCAACTGCTGCACTACTCTTAGGTACGTTTTCCATCCAAACCTATTGCTAGTGGTACGGTTTCTGCCAAAAGGTACCATTTTCTCGCGTTTATATAATGAGCAAATAAACTTTTGGAGGGACCTCGACAATTTGGAAACATCCTGTATAGCATGGACATACATTTCACATGCAGGAGTGTCTAAAAGCGAAAAATTGTGCTTACTAAAAGAGGTAACACTCGTATCTATAATAATACGATGAAGGTCCTAATATCCAGTGCCGGCTCGTGAATTTTTGAGAGAGGAGGCTGGACATAAAACGTTTTTGTAAAAATATACTCTATTCACAGCCTTTTAACCTTTGCACAGCGACCGTACCAGCTACTTCAGTGACAAAATTAATTGTTACCCAGCAAGAACCAACGTGGAGGTATAGAGTTTCTCTTGGCAAAACATTTTTTTGTACGTTTCTTGTCTTTTATTTTTTTGGATTTTAAATATTTTTTCTTTTTTTTGGAATTTTTCATATTTCGTTTTTTTTTTTATTAATTTTATTAACTTTTTTTATATGTTAACGGAATTCTACGGTCTTTAGTTTGCGAAAAATGATCAATAATATTATCAAAAAATTTATCATTTTGTGTTTTACTAAATCTTTTTCAAGAGATATCAAACTAACATTGTGTAAACGATTTTGACCCATTGTATTTCGCATGTAAGTTTTAATTCGTTTGAGAGTAGAAAATGATCCTTCACCGATGTCGACGTGACAGGAATGGTGACTGTCAAACAAAGTAGTTTATAAAACTGAGGTAAAACTTGTTGCAAATCATTGTCTATCATATATTTTATCATATCGGCGTGAATGTCGTACTGGCCTAAAATATCTTTATCCGAGTATATAACGCATAAATCATTGTGCAGTGCTATTTTATCAAAAAATTTATATTTTAGAACTAAGTTATACAAAAAACTTCAATTCATGTAAATCGGAAAATCGAATCTCAATTTGACCTTTAATAGTAACTAAAATTTCATAAAAAAAGTTGTTTATAATGTAGTTTCTTGTCTACCAAATTATATGTTTTCCTCCTTTAACAATATTCTGTTTACCGGTTAATTTAAACTTAATACTCGATGTAATATGTTCCTGCGATTTTTCATGTCTGTCTATACCACGAGCTAAATTTTCCAAATCATCATAACCCGAGTGCCCCCAACATGAAGTTGTATCAGATGTAAATAGCAAGCAATACCAGCAATATAATTTATTGTGTACCTCAGATCCCGTTAACCTTAAATATTTTTTACAATTATCAGTATCAAATCATCGATTTTGAAACATACCTGTCATCACTAATCTTATCAGCAACTAAATCACTACTCAGTTTAACGTTTAATAACCAAAGAACTCTTTGTTAATAACTCACCGAACGACCGAACAGATAAATTATAACTTAACCTTACATCGCTTCACGAAATAAAAACAACAACTGCCAGAGCACGTGTCGAAGTTTGCAGCCGCGGCAAGTAATCGTATTTTATTTGACCGCAGGGCAACGAGGTCTATACCTCGTTGCGCCGGGAGCGTACGAGAAGCTAGCCTCCATAGGCTGTTGCCATATTCGCTGTTTTACCCTATTTGTGAATTGAACTGGTTGGAAAAACGGCAACTGTGTTGACCACACGTATTTAGCGTTTGAGATATATAGAGAATCTAGCCTCTGGCCACTGTTGCCAGATAAAAAATAACTACTGAGAACGGGGAATTAATTGTAAAATTTAAAGAATTATCAGAGAAACGGGAAATAAAATGGAGAATGATCATTAAGATAAATTGGTGAGGAGGCTGAGCCGCCTTAGCCTCCTTCGAGGAGCCGCCACTGCTAATATCGACCCTTGTAAAACCCATTTTGTCGTCAATTAGAATAAACTTTCAATGCAATGACGTAGAGCTATAATAATATGGGTAGTTAGTGATCTATGAATGACAGTTTTTTTATTGACACTTATATTCTAAATAATAATACGGTACTTGGGTATATTCAATTGATGCGGTGCTATATCTGAATTAATGAGATTTGATGATCACTTGTGATTGGCCATTTTCACATCTTCATTCCGTGATGCAACACCCGGTATATTTTTTAATCTGATTGCCTTCATCTGAAACTTTGAAGTATTGAGTTTCCTTCAATTCCATGAAAACTATTAAATAATAGATACAAATATCACTCATCAATTATTGTACCGAAAAGAAGTTAATTATTACCAATCACAAACATTAAAAGCGAGCGAGTAACCTGAAAAGGGAAACATACAACGTGCATAGGAAATAAAACGTGATAGTTCTAATTGGTTTTGGCAATCAGAAATAAACGATAGCTTCGCTTTCGAAATAGCGTAAACAAAGCCTGTAAAACGACGTCAATTACGTAGTGACAACATGGCCATAAATTCCAAAACTCATATCATTTAATTTTGCCACGGTGTGTTTAGCTTTCGAAAGTACCTATATTCCGCGAGAGCACATATAAAAATAAATGAGCGTCGACAATAATGGAAGTTGAAATACAGGTTATCAAACATTTGCACATAGTTTGTGTCAATTGTCAGAAACAAACGACTCTGCGGTTATCTGATCGTAGAAGCCATGGGTCGGCGATTCAGGCTAATTCCAAGCAGTTTCCGATGGTTTATTCATTAACGCAACATATTCATTCAACATCGCCATCTTCTGATGTTTATGATTGGGACTAAGTAACGTACTTAGCAATGTAATAAGCGTATAGCATTTCCAAAAGTTTTAAAATTTTAATCCATCAATAATTTCCGTTTGAACGAAGTTGCCAGATGTGAAGTGAGTCCCTAGTTACATAGGACAACACAGGGTTACTATTTCCATGATCCAAGAATTATGTCGTAACTACCTGTACACCTGGAAAAATAAACTACCAGAAACTTTTTAATGAAAAATTAAAAGTACTTATTACCATACAAAATTCAGGAATAGTCGGCCAAGTAGACCAGGATAATCATTACTAATATACCTATCAAAAAATGATCAAAATTCATCAATTCAACTTATTTTAGGAATTTAATTAATATGCCTATAACAATTATCTGTTATTATTAGTATTATTATTATTATCTCGGATACTTTAGTGAGTATTGTTCTTATTTGCAATAAATCTCAATCTATATTATAAACTTCATATGTATTCTTTTCTGCAATCAAACTTACCTATCTTCAGCATAAACATTGAGTTAGGAAGCCACTTTGCTACGAACTTTATTAAGTCATACCACTTTTATAACATTATTTACGGGTGAAAGCACATTCCAATCACACAAGAATACCCAAGGAACAGATACAACTTACAATTGCTCACAAGAAAAGATACTGTTGATACGTCTCTACTCCAAGCCTTTTGTTGATGACACCATACTTACGTTTGTACTCAGGACTCAGGCCTTCTATCTAGAGGGTATTGAATAAATTCGTTTATTTAGAAAATATCAATCAAGAAGAATAGACAGATCAAATAGACCAGATTGAACGAATATTGATCTATCTACTAATTAATAAATTAATACTTAAAAACAGGTATATCAAAATCTCTCAATTGTAATCTCTGATGAGAAGGTATGTGAAGGAACAAGGAAATATTGTATTATATAATCATTTAATACTGATTCAATTAACATATAAGTGGGTATATGCATGTCTAATATCTACTGGCAAGTACGTAACATTAATATCTTCTCCGCACTTTGAAATAATTACCCAACAGTTAATTTAGTAAGATTTATTCGAACGTATTTAGTGGATGAATTATAGAAACCCATCGGTGCCTGGTAGGCAGAGCGAGGAGGTGAGGTGTGTTCTACAGAGTAATTTGTTGGATATTCTGAAAGGTTTGCTTAACCCGAGATTAAAACTAACTGATAATTACATAATAACCACGTTCGAAAAGCCAGCAACTGTTATAGGATCATTAATAACGGAAAGAGAGACCGTTTAGTAATTTATTTGTTTAATTACTGATCCATAACAATTAAAAACCAGACGAGAAGTAGGCGCTGCCTTTCGACGCTCTTTTGTTTAACTTTTTTTATTTGTAACTATATTCTCTCTGTCTTCTTGGCTCTATATGATTTATTGATTTGTCGATTCGATTCCCGTTTTTGTTCTTGTTGCATTGGCATCATGGGTTCTCTTTGTTCGGATCAATTTTTGGATAGTCGTATTTGAATATCAGCCGAGCGATGAGTAATTGATTTTTATTTTACCTGATTGAAATGCTGAAGAACACGTCAAGTTTCTAAGTGAATTATATTCAAGCCTTCATCGCTTTTATGTTCTAGAAGCAGCTATATTCAAATAGTAAAACCCTTTTCAAAGATTACAAATGTGATAATGGATAATTAATAGACAAATTTGAGAAAGAAACATCAATGATATCACCGTAGGTACTGCAAACGAACAACTCACGCAAAATGTTTCAGTATATGACCATCAGAACCAGTCAAGTTATTTTGATCTATAGAAAACGTTTATATGCCTTTTATCTGACCCATACCAATTCAATGGTATGGGGCAGATGATATTAATAATAATAATAATACATTTATCAAGTCGTTAAGACTAGTCTAAATATACATGATAGAAGGTAAATGTTTACAATTAAAATTAACATTATAGAATTCATAAAAGTCACGGTTCAGATTTGGTTAGTCTAAACTTATACATAATGATAAAAGATAAACGATAAACGGGAGACATATTCACAGATTACACTTCAGATATTCTTCAATACAGTAGAAGACTTTATCAATAAGAACTTTCTTGACACACACATTCAACTTGTTCATTGACTTCTTTTTCAAAATCATTTGGTAACTTATTGTATAACTTAGTTCCCCAATAACGAATTGTCAACTTTCTTTACATATAGAGGTGTTATGATGTTCACCATCAGTTTTAAAATTAATCAAATAATTCTGAGTATACTTTAAGCATTCTAAAATATACAGGGTGTCCCAATATTGCTGGGACACAGAGCTACCACGTATTCTAGAGGTCAAAATAAGTCGATTGAGCCCAATTTACCTGTATACCAAAATGTACCGTTTGTCCGTGAGAAGAGTTCAAAGTTTACTAAAAAAAATACATTTTTGTATGTTGTTCCGAAGTGCTTTATACAAATTTAATGAAATTTGGTAAATGTGTATTCTAGATGATTAGCTTATTTTTAGTAATCAAAAAAACCCAAAGAAAATTGTAGAGGGGTTGGAACCACCCTCACCCCTTGGCATTTTTTCCCCCATTTTTGTAGGGGTGGGAATATGGTTTTAAGACTTTTTTATCTGGAAGGCCTACTCATTATCTTCATTTTCTTACTCTTGTAAAAACTCCGTATTTTGCGTAGTTTTCAAGAAAAAAAATGTTTTCGCAAACACTGATAACCGATTTTCGGGTATAGGTTTAATAAAATTATTAGACACAAATTACACAATACATTTACACAAGACAAACAATAATTTTTATAACAAGTGTTCAATGTGACCTCCACCTTCATTAATACAGAGGTCAATTCGACGTAAAAAATTTAAATGCACTCTTCTTAAAACATCGTCATTTTCTCGTAGCGCATTTACAGCATTTTGAATTCTATTCCACAGTTGTTCGATGTTATTTATTTGAACCTCGTACACTTGTCTTTTTAATTCTCCCCAGATGAAGAAGTCACAAGGGTTTAAATCTGGAGACCGCGGAGGCCATTGAATGGGTGCTTCTTGTCCCCTACCTATCCACCTGCCACCAAATTGTTCACCAAGATATTCTCTTACTGCACGTGCAAAATGAGGTGGTGCACCATCATGCATGAAGAACGTATTTCTACGCAAGTTAAGAGGCAAGTCTTCTAATAATTCTGGCAAATTTTGTTGAAGGAAACGGAGGTAACTATCGCCATTCAGACGATCAGGTAATCGTAACGGTCCGACTATAAATTCGCCAATAATTCCGACCCAGACATTAATTTTAAATTCACGTTGATAATGTCTACTTTTAATGGCATGTGGATTTTCATCTGCATAAACATGATCGTTGTGTAGGTTTGTCATACCGCGACGTGTAAAACAAGACTCATCAGTAAACAAGATCTTAGTATGGAATCCGTTGTCGACTACTCTGCGCTCCCGAATAGTTTGTAAAAAACTTAAACGTAATTCGTAGTCAGGTGGCAACAATTCTTGCACTGGCTGGATGTGAAATGGCCGAATTAATTGATCTCTAATGATTCGACTTACAGTGCTTTTTGGAATTCCAGCTTCTCGTTGCAATCTTCTAGTACTGGTATTAGGATTGTTATCAATCATTTGAAGAACAGCTTCTTCCGCAATAGGTGTTCGAGCTTGTCGAGGTCTTCCAGCGTTAACTCTTACTGGGGTCAACCTCCCCGTTTCTCGAAGACGTCTTTCGATTCGGGCAAAAGTTTTATGGTTTGGAATTCTCCGGTTTGGATACCTCTCTTGATACACGCGAACACTTTCGCGGCAGTTACCTTGACAATATCCAAGAACTAATAACATGTCGGTCTGTTCATTAAAAGGAAAATTCATAATTGTGGGACGTCAAAGGAACAGCAACAACAGCAATAACAATTAAACAAAAACAGTGATGACAATAAGAAATAATAAAAAAACAAGCAAAAGAGAACAAATAACTGACACATTTACTGTTAACAATAAACTATGTTTCCTGTCAAAATCATAACATTTGGTTTTGTCTTTGTGTCCGCGGCCAACTAAATTTTGTATTACAATTTTATTAAACCTATACCCGAAAATCGGTTATCAGTGTTTGCGAAAACATTTTTTTTCTTGAAAACTACGCAAAATACGGAGTTTTTACAAGAGTAAGAAAATGAAGATAATGAGTAGGCCTTCCAGATAAAAAAGTCTTAAAACCGTATTCCCACCCCTACAAAAATGGGGGAAAAAATGCCAAGGGGTGAGGGTGGTTCCAACCCCTCTACAATTTTCTTTGGGTTTTTTTGATTACTAAAAGTAAGCTAATCATCTAGAATACACATTTACCAAATTTCATTAAATTTGTATAAAGCACTTCGGAACAACATACAAAAATGTATTTTTTTTAGTAAACTTTGAACTCTTCTCACGGACAAACGGTACATTTTGGTATACAGGTAAATTGGGCTCAATCGACTTATTTTGACCTCTAGAATACGTGGTAGCTCTGTGTCCCAGCAATATTGGGACACCCTGTATATACAAGGTAATTTAAGTATCTTTTCAGATTCAAAAGAGTCTCTACACGAATGTCTTTGTCCAATTTTACATATTATCCTAAGTGACTTTTTTTGTTGGATGAAAAGCTTATCTAAATATGCTGAGGCACCCCATATGAAAATATCATAAGACAATTATGAATGTATATTGGCAAAATACGCTGTTCTCATAACTTCATCAGTAGACAATGTTCAATTTTCTCAACAAATAAATAGAACTTCATATTTTCTTACAGGATGCTTCTATATGAGTTGCCCAATTGAGTCTGCTATTAATATATAAGCCCAGGAATTTAATATTTTGTGGAATACATTTGTAGCCAAAAGTAAGATATGATGTTTTATTTTCGTTCAATTTGAATTTATTAGTATCAAACCGTAGCCTAGTATCCAGGATAATATTATTTATTTCGGTTTTCACTTCTTTTTTATTCTTTTCAGTGGCTCAAGCAGATGTATCATCGCAGTATTGACATGTTAACACACTGTTTCTGATATTTAGATCATTTAAATATACAATAAATAGTATTGGACCTAATAGAGATCCTTTTGGTACTCCATACTGAATTCTCACCTAATTAGATAATTCTTCATCTCAACAGACTCTCTCTGTCCTATTTTACAAGTAGGAGTTGAATAAATGAAATACTATTCCCCTGATTCCATAGAAGTTCAGTTTTTCCAATAATATTTTATGGGATACTGAATCGAATGCTTTACTCAAATTGAAGTTAACCATGTTCACCAAGTCTTGGTTATCTAGAGCATTAGTTATAACGTTTAGCCATAGTCAGTATAGCTGTTATTGTGCTTTTGTATATCATATACTCATGTTGTGTGTTACTTAGAAGCCCGAGTTTTTCTAAAATTGTACCATTCCGTTTCTAATAACCGTTCAGAAAATTTTGGAAAAGGCAGGTAAGGTTGAAATGGGCCTATAGATTTCGTTTTCATTCTTGTCTCCTGTTTTCTTGTATATTGGAACTACTTTTGCCGATTTCAATTCTTCGGGAAAATGACCTTCCCTAAAGCCTTCATTCAAGATGATAGAGAGTGCACTCTTATGCACGCTTATTTACAGATAAAACACACTCCAATCACATGAGGACACTTAAGGTACGTGTGCAACATATAATTTCCCCCAAGAAACAGGTTAAACTCTGTTAAATTGTAATATTTATCACAAGTCAGCTATCAGTCCTCGTACCTAAAGGGGTACATCCCCTATCCTACTGATCATGATTCATAGTATACGTAGCACAATATGCTAAAGTTTAAATTGTGAATTGAATAAAATTATTAATTGCATTCCATTTGAAGTAGTGAACAAGTAACTGTAATCTTCGGTATTCTGGAGCAAATTATCTCTACGTAGAACACGCATAACTGACATTGTGTGTAAACGTTCAGCATGAGATTTGAACGCAATCAATAATTATTATTAGACAGGAATGTAGTTTGTCTATTACGTATCATGGAAGAGCGATTAACAAACCAAAAATTCAAATTACCATCGTAATTTCTTGAAGGCAATAAATCAAATCGAGTATTTATGTGGAAACATTAAACCCTCGACGCTTCCCCAGATATTACATGTCCATTTAACAAACCAACATGATAATTAATTCTCGAATTACTTCAAACTTGTAAAAGGATACTTCAACCCAACGTTCGGACGTTACCCATTAACATTGTGTGATTTCTAGTTGTTTATTCTTGGGGAGAATCTATTTGGCTTTCTTGTATTCCGGTCTATACAAATTTTACAGGTATTTGAACGCGATAGCTTGTACATAATGTACGAGGATCAATCACAAAATAAATCGAATTAGTAAAAAATTGTCGCAATAATTTAGCCATCAACGTCAAGTATTTTTTATAAATAAACTGAAAGTATGCTATTTACCTTTATTATTTGGAGACTACGGTTAACAAAATAACAACGCCAAATAAAGTTCTAAAAGAAACCTGAAATGTGCGGCAAAAAAGCTAGATTTGAAGACTTTAAAGTAGCACAAATTAATAGTGCTACTGAAAATAGTATTTCCATAAATACAGTAAAGTCGAAACTGTCAGTATGGACGCAGTTTTCACTATTTTACCAGAACAGAAATCACGTTTTGGAGCAGAACATCTCTCTAAGCGAACTAAGTGAAACCCTCGCAAATTGGGCCTTTAATTTGACTAAAAAAACGTAGAGTATCAAGAGTCAAGACAATGTGGAACAATATGGTGAAACGGGTTCAAGAATATTACTTTAAGAAATAAAACATAATATTTGATCCGTTTTGAGATTTGAGTCATCCCGAAAAGCTCGCAATGCTAAACGTCGTACTCTACAAGGAAATGTTGTGAAAAGAAGAGAAAGTTAAGCGCCTTTTTCACATGATGACTACATGAAAATACTAAACTTCTGCAAAGGAGATAGCCCAGAGGGTTTTCTAGGAATATTTCATAATATTGCTGCTATTGAATTAGCCTGGCGTGGCGTTGAAGAATCAAATTGCCTTATTTCCCATTTCAAAAAGAAAAAATACAACGACGAATCATTTACAGGTAGGCACTATAGTTTTTACTACAACTCATTTTTTTAATTGGCCTATTTGTCTATACAAAGAAGAAACATTTCATGCTCATGATTTTTTAATGGCATATTATGTAAATTCCTACAATACTAATAAAAATGCTTTATTGTTATAAGAAGAATCGAATATAATCCTGTGTTTTCAAAAACCGCACGAGGAGCAGTGAAAAAATGCGCCATTAATACCAAGGATCCTGAACATTGTCTAGTTTGCCTTTTTGTAAAGCTTGTTGATAAACGACCGATCAGTATTCAAACAGAAATGTTATTTTTAACTCCAAATCCATTTTTCGTGAAATGGTATAAGGTAGTCAGAAAGAAATGTTGTTTATAGTTGGACAAAAGATTCTGCTGTGAAATTGGGTTTGGACGCATAGAAAATCACTCAAACCGGTCAACAGCAGTGACGTGCTTAGCCAAATCAGGGGCTAATGAACAACAATTAATCAAAATAACAGGATATTTCAAATTCAATAAAACCATATCTATCCATGGATAACCAACACCACTCACGAATTATAGAAAATCTTCGAAAAAGGAGCAATCATGTTTGTTGCAAGAAACGTCACAAGTCGCCTCAAAGAACAGCATCTCGCCAAAAGACAAATCATGTTTGTTGCAAGAAACGTCTCAAGTCGCCCTAAAAAACAGCATCTCGTCAATAGCCAAATCATGTATGTTTTAAGAAACGTCTCAAGTCGCCCCAAAAGACAGCGTCTTGCCAAATCATGTTCCCTTCAACTCGACGTCAAAAGTATCTAATGAAATATGTAATAAAAATACTCCCAACAATATCGAAATTGTACATTTTATATTCATTGTGTTTTTGATAAAAAGGTTTAAATTAATGTATTTTCAATTTGTTCAGTGAGTCACTTATTTTGTTAGTTGTATTACATTATAGTGTAAATAAAATAATCCAGATTAGTTTAAAATTTAATTTCCATTAGACATATTGTTTTTTTTTTTCAGTTCAGTACGTTGCAAACATTCTCATTCTACTGGCGTACTTTATAGGAAAATGGAAACAGCTGTCTAGAACTATTAGTTTGTCACTAGAAAGAACTTATCATCACACTTAGTTAATAAAACAAACGTTAAAGGATCACAAACATCTAATTTCTTCAATGACATATTTGATGGTCTGATTCTTTTCGCAGTCACAAAGTGAAGATCTTAGTCCCAATTGTTTAGAAAATATGCTCACTCGCCATTTGTTCAGAATAGCCCAAGTCTTGAGTGGTAGGTCGATATAAAATGGTATTTTCTGTTAGGCCATGCATTGGTAAGGTTTAATTCTTCTTCTACAGCTACGCCAGCTGTTTATGAAGGTGGCCTTCTAGAGGGAAGTCGATTGATATTTGCATCCTCGTTATTTTGGTGAATTAGTAGATTTATATTTTCCACAACTTTTCTGTACTCGAGTGCAGCAAAAGCATCGTAGTTGCTTCTTTTTGGATAAATACACATTAAAAACCTAGTAGCTTGAGGGGGAAGGAAATATATTTTGATACTGGTTTAAAGTCAGCTGAATGAGATGCATTGATGTCATGGAAAGTAAATAAGTTCCGTTTTTATTCGACTAATCGTCAAACTGTTGCAAGCCTTCTGATAATAGTTGGCTGGCCAGTTTTCATCCTTGAATCTCTCCAATCAGAATGCATCGAAGTTTTGAAAATGCATTTGTGCATCCAAGTCTTTCGTTTTTGGTTTCATTAAGGATTTTGACAGAGCGATTTTTCCCTTGACAATCTGATAATTGATCAATGGTGAAATCGTCTCGTTGATTTTTCAGTTTTCTTATTCACTATATTCACCCTCTAGTTGAAGGAAGTACAAGTTTTTTTTTGGGGTACGTGTGACCGTATATTTTGGTACGGGTGAAAACTTGAAAGAGGATGACACTATTGAGAGACCTGATGATTTTAATCTACCACGATCCGTCGAAATGCTCTAACGTGCCGAAGGCTCTCTGAGTGTCCGCTTAAGAGGGGCTTCCAGAGCATAGACTCACAAAATCTACTGTCAGTATATACTTCCCTCGTCATAAGTGAAATTGTGAAAAATGTTCGGCTGCAGTGTTGTATCTCACTCGTGCCTCTGTGACAACGAAATTCATTCGGAAACCATGATTTTTGAATTTTTCGTTACATTCTATTGCAAAATATTTTCGTAGTTTTCGAGTACATCGGAATCTATGTTATTATATCGATCCCTCTCTCCCATAAAATTAATGTATACAATCTCTAAATTCAACCTTGTTATAGAACTAACCCGTGAATAACAACGTTTCTTGGCAAGATTTATGCAATTTATAAACCTGGCGCATTCGGCAGATTGTCCTAATTTCGAAGCTTCAGTATGTTCTTGTTCCTTCGTAATTTATTAAAATAGCTTCACAATTATCATGAAAGCCGTTACATTTGAGGCACAAGACTAATTTAGATTCGTAATTCCGTACAAAACTAGGTTCATCCATATTGTAAAATTAAACAATACTATGTTGATATCACATTATGTGTAATCTCCTTCGCTCGAGCTTCAGCGTTATTACTCCATCTTCACATTTGAATACTGTCTGAAGTAATAACGTAATAATGAACTCTAGTAACGGAAGTTACAAATAAAAGTAATACCAACATGGAAGTTTTCAATTCTTACGATATGGATAAAATTTCATAACACATATAGTTAAGAGTCAAACGATAGAATTTATAGAATGACAAATAATTTGAAAATCAGTCCAGTTAATTCTCCATTGAATGTGAATAAAATAACATTATACTTACATTACGATGTGTTCACATGCGGAAGTAAAGTTGGAATTGCCACTTTTCCTCAGTCGATCGCTTATATGGACTTCACATCTTGCAATTTAGAAATCACACGGTAATGAACTTGTCCGTCAGAATAAGGAACATAATGCATAATTTATTATTTGCAATATAAGAGTATCTGACAATGAAATTAACACTGACTGACAGGAAATAGTTTAAAGAAAGTTTTATAATCAGATAATACATTGAAATAAAACATCTGAAAGATTATAATAGGAATAAAAATGATTTACAATGATGAAGAAGAATGTAAATTAGTAATACCTAATTGAATTTGATAAAAAACGAAAGCGAGACAGTATGAAGATAATATATGATATATTACTGATGATGTGTTGTGAAAGTTCCTAGAGGAAAATAATAAAGTGAAAACCAATTAACGGAAATATATAATGAGTAGGAAACATACCCTCAGCTCCTCATAAAATACAAACCACATACTCTTAATGTCCTGGGGTACTGTTCAAATGTTTGGAGTTTGAAGCTCTCAGATTCTATTAAGAAAGAAGCTATTCATCTGATTGATGATGTAACACTTACGAGTTCATTAACCTCTCTATAGCATCGTAGAAAGATGGGAGATCTCTCCCTTTTCTTTAGATACTTCCACTGACCACCTGCCCTGTCTATACCTTTGCAGAGGATGGTACACTCCATACCACTTTCTCATCTGAAGCCCATATACCATCCAATGAAGCCAGAGGAGCGAAACAGAAACAAGTTGACGCAATTAATGGAGATGGGGCAAAGATTTTGAAATAATGATCTGATAATCTAGTAAAGTATAATGCAACCAAAACTCAAGCTTGCATCTTATCCGGGAAGGCGGATCCCACAATTCCTAATACTATAATGTTAGGTTCAACTATTCCTATGAAGTCTTCCATATAAATTAGCATCTACTATCTTTGTTGTAAGAAGATTGAGATCTGTAGTCGGATCATAGAAGCAGTTATTGGTATATAAGTCATTTTTCCATTCCCATTTGTCATATGGTGTGCAGTTGAGGGGAGAGGGGGATTCGTCGGGTGCTATTCAGGTGTTTAGATTGCAGAAGAAGGCTGTCCGTTTGATAGTAAGCTCTGGATATCGCGATAACTGCAGGCCACATTTTGTGAGTCTACGGATTATGCCCTTACCAGCACTGTTCATCTTCGTGAATTTTTGAAGATCCATCGGAGCAGGTCAGTCTGAATTCGTGCTCTCAAAAGTATAGTACCAGATCATCGAATTTTGGTGAGAGCTACTCGTTACAGGTTGGATAGATCTGTTAGAAGTTCTTTAAATATTTCTCTATATAATGCGCTTCCTGAGACTGTCAGGAATCTTACATTCGCAAAATTTAAACATACTGTTTTGATCTTGAGATCTTACCTGCAGCTTAAGGCATTTTACTCGGTTCGGGAATACAGACGGGCTCTATCATCCGCTTGATTTTGATATTAGAATTCTAAATGCTGAATAGTTGACATTGACTGTGCTGTATGTTTTGTTTCGGCTCAAAAATATACTCTGAAGCCCTTGGATGCTATCCAGAACAGAGCTATTCTTTCTTCATTTATGAATTCATTGATCTCTCTAGAACATCCTAGAGAGGTTGGGAATTTCTCCCTTTCCTATAAATATTTCCATGGTGAATGCTCATCAGAGATCTCGTCGTTTATTCCACCACAAGAGATTTCCGGTAGGTAGGTAGACTAGACGAGCTCAAGCTGGTCAACCTCTTCATTGTCAACTTTGAGCCCTGCCGAACATCTTCCTACCCGACTTCATTTCTGCCTCAAACGGCGAAGTTGTGGAACTCTTTGCCTAGTGAGGTCTATAGTCTCCAAAATATCCACCACTGACTAACCCTCATGCCCTACGGCGTTCCTCTCGTGTACGTAAAATATGTGTGAAAAAAATGCATATACTAATTGGTTCAGCCTTGTATATATAGTTCAAAAGAGCTTCAACAGATTATTAGTTGGAAAGTAAACTATCGTGTTGTTAATTAGTATATCAGTATCTTGGATATCGTTCGCAACAATATTTCCAAAAATAACTGACTCAGCCTCGTATTACCAATTCAGTCGAATTCGAAGCAATATCTATTTGTTCATACAAATGTGAAGATTATCAAGTAAGTGCCATCTCTATTAATGTTCAAAGTGCGTTATTCACTTAGCTTATCACCGAAGAAGCCATAACTAAATCATTTTTAAGGATATCATTACCTAATAAAGCCATTCTAGGCTATGAAATATCATTAGTTCCATTATAGTAGCTGAATAATCTCACCTTTTGTTCAGTTCTTACAGCATCGACCCATCATCCGCTCCGTAAAGATATCGTGGCATACTATAAGGTCCGCATTTAAAATCTCATAAATAACCCACTAACAATCTACTAGTGACAGCTTGTTAAGTCCTAACCACAGGTTAGGTTATAATTAATGGCTTGCGTCACAGTGTAATTGTTGAGTCGTCGCTATTAAATCCACCTAGCTACGTGTACGGCCATTTGTTAACGATATTGGGGTATTTCAGGTGTTTATGTTCGTAGCCCTCTTTACAAGGTACTAGACATGTCGCCCATGCACATGCTTGGCATGCAAGATGAGATCTTTCAAGTTTTAAGGACTCCATACACTTCATTATTAGACGAAAAAAAAATTATCCGTAATAGCATTGATAAAATTGTTACAGTATTTTTCAATTCATCTCCAAACGAGAGATATCAATATTATTAAGCAGCTCTGCATTACGTATTCTGCTAGGTAAGTTGAAATTAAGCTCTGAAGCCAGTGGCGGCTCCTCGGAGAACGAGGTCGAGAGAGCTCCCGATTTTACGAATAGTACCTGAACTGAAAAATGTGTCCGAGTTGGCTTCCCATAGACAAAACTTATTTATGGATGGTTTTAGTACTTACTTGTTGAAAATTCATATCGGTAGTTTTAGTAGAAAAATTGCAATGGCCTTTCCCACCACCATCCTGCCCAAAGGCAATCTCATCATAAATTCTTGGTTCACAGAGCCGATATCTTATTCCAACCACATTCCTTAGAAGCAGAATTAAAACATCTCTCATCCGCCTCCATCCGGAAGCCAAGAATTTCCATACACTCTGTAGTAACTTATCATTGCGATTAAATGAAAAAACAATTACTTTGTGTTTATAAGTTTTTAACAATAACATGAAAATGTTAACTAACAGTTAGAAATGTATGAAGTAAACAATGAATTGGAACTAAAGCACAATAGGATTGATGAGATTTGTACAATTAAGAGTAAGACGGTAGTTCCCGGAAAATTCAGTGTAAATTAAGAAACATCAGGATGATTATCATTTAATATTCTAGCAATTATTCTAACAGTACTTTGAAAGACAAAGGCAAAGATCACTTTGGCATAGATCTAACTGATTATTTAGGATATTATCAATTTGAAACCTTTGTTATGATTATACGAAATGCTTAGTCTATCTAAATTAGGAAAATCATGACATCTTGGTAAAAAATGATTCGCAAAGGTTGCGTCTATTTTGTTAAGTCTGAAAGAACGAAAATAGTCAGTTGGTTCAAAGTGTATTCGAGATACGTTGTTTTGGAATAAATTTTGCAATTCCTGACCAAAATAATTTTCATCCAAATATTTCTATCACATATTTTATATGGTGTATTGATGCTGAAAATTGTTATATGCGTGTCTAACTTTAATTCTAATAGAACGTTCTAAAATTGATTAATATTCGAACGAGAGCTATAAAATGATTGAATCTATTATGAAAATATTCGCAAGTATTTGTTGTTCTACTTAAGAAGATGAATGCTCCACCCACATAACGTGAGGAAAAGTAAAATCTTCACTTTGTAGTAATAAACCGAATAATCGCAAAACTTATCCAGTATTATTTCCAATATTTTACTTTCAGCTACTTTCACGATTATAAGAATGTAAATTTCATGTTTACCATTACAATTTTCCATACTAAATTGCAATAGAATATTTGTAGTGTATGGAACCCTTTATAGCCTATTTAGATTTTTGGGTGAGAATTTAATGACCTGCGACGATTAAGGAATTAAATTCGGTCTCCTAAAATGGAAAGCGGACGCAGACTCTTCAGTTTTGAAAATTACCATCCACGTATGGTTCGTAACAACTTCTCATCTTAATATCTGTCTCATAACAACTTCGAGTCAGTAAACCGTAAAATTCGAATATAGAGAAAATGCGTGTTCTTCGATTTCGTTAATGATGTAGCGTTTCTTAATTTTATATTGAAGATTTTGTCTGTTCAAGAAGCTGCAACTGCCCTACCCTACGTACAATCACTTATTTGTTGTTAACCTCGTCCCGCGCAGTGGCGTACTAAGAAATGTTTTCGGGAGGGATTAAATAACTTTCGGGGGGTTAATACATTACAGTTGAATTTTATAATATGAAAATTTTTCAAACAGTACACGGATTGAAAATTTCGTGAGGGTTTGGGGGAGGAGATGCTCGTCCCCAAACCTCCTTACTACGCTACTGGCTCGTAAGCATTTTCAATCGTCATGTCCAAACGTTTCCGATGGGGTTGAAATCGGATCTCAATGAGGGAGCAAACGCATGAACCCGATAACGAGAATGGTTAAGTAGGAAGTTCGGTGAAAGATGAATTGGTATAGGTATTTAGAGGATAAAAAGATCTACTGAATTGTATCCGAAGAGCTTGTGGAGAAATAAATAATATCATGGTATTTCGGACGAGAATGTCGTTATATAATCGATGTCGCCGTTGCGTTGGAATAAATGGATACCATTTTGAGCATTATTTATAAATTATTATTCTGGTAGTTTTTCTATTTTGTAGATAGCCTGTCAAAAACAAAAAAAAATCCATAAGATAACCCTGATTAGAAAAATCGAGATATCTCCATTTGAGAACCTCCTAACGAAGTTCATTTGCTAAAAACTTTTTCCAAACTTGTGTTTAATAATAATTTCTGAGCATTGGCTTACTTACTTAGCGAGTTTGAATGGGAACAAAACCCCATAGCTGCGTCACTGTATTTATCTTAAAAACGTTTTGTAATCGAACAAATTAATCGTTCAGTAAGACTGAACACCAAGTTTGAGCTGAAAATTTTCATTTGTTCAAAAGATAATGGAGTTAATGTAATAATTCTTAAAAACTTTGAAAAATATTATATCAAAGCCACTTATTACTTTTTATGTTCTATCGTTTACCAAACTTATGAGAGGAAACTTTCTGTATAATATAACTATGTACAAACATGTTTTGACAATTATATCCACACAGTATTTTTAGTGATCCTAAATCATGAACCTACTTTGTTTCAGGTGATGCGCCATAATTTGGTAATTGAACATAATTAGCTGATCGATTCTAAATTTCAAAAAAAATACGTTAATTCTTTGAATTCGAGTCAGGTAAAGAATATTCATAAATCATGTTTTTACCGAAATTCATAAATTAATTTTTTTTTGATTTATTGGCGACAGCTATTTAGCATTTCCTGTATAATTATGAATCGATCTGGGTTTTAAAACATGGTTCACTAATTTATGAGCTTAAAGTTGTATGTAGTCGAAATTCCGTGATCAATTAATTAATCTAAGGAGAAATTACACAATTATTTTATGTTGAAACACTCACATTCGACTATTTTAATTGGTCTTAATGTTGAACGTAACTCTTTGGTATATAATTGTAGCTAATTTGACCTCATGATCAATTGAAGCATTATAGAATGTTCGATGTTGAAAAAACTGATTAAATCCTAGTGAAAACACAACTGTTTTTGAACGTTATGATGTGAATCTCCAAAATTAAATAGAATAACTACAAAATAATAGTTTCGCTAAAAAATATGACATGATATTACTTTTATTTATCAAATTAGTGAAAAATCAAACTTCCAATAATTCTTTCATTTCAGTTTAAAATAGATTTTCATTACGTAATGGCTGATTATATTCAACTTTTGAATCCCAAGTCAAGAAAAATGTTTAAACGTTGTTGATTTTGCAAAGCTCTCATAAATCTATTTACGCCACGTTACGATTGGTTATTAAAGGAATGTAATAATAAATTATAGATATTACTAGCTTATTCCGATTGAAATGTTGTGTGAAACGTACGACCTTATTCACTTTGATTGTTATTCCAGTTGCTCAAAAAATCGAAGGAGGAAAGGTCAAATAACGAGACAGTTAGACTAATCCCCAAAGTCTTCATCACCAATTTACAAAACAACTTGAATTTTGTAGATTCTAATCAGTTTGGGAGAATAGTGTTGCTTGTATGGAATTTTGACATATACAGAAAACTCACTCAAACAAATAGCTATCCTCCGGCGGCCTCAGCTATACCATTTAATAGTCTTGTTCATGGATTATTGAACGTCCTCTTGAGCCAGTAAAATTACAACAGCAAAGTTGAGAAACTTCAGTAAATAGCGTTGGAGAATAGTTTCCACTAATCTTCGATCCTGATAAAAAATAATCACCCTTATCCATTAAAAATACTATCAAAATACTGAGACCTTTCGGCTACTAAGTATAGCCATCATCAGAGTAAACTAAATTATGAATCAAAATGTCCCTGCTTAAATACAATTAGGGGATAATAGTGCAAACAAGATGTTACCCTGAGCAGTAGATAAATTGGAATTTAATAAATTTCTTTTTCGTTTATACTTTTCCATCCCTTTTGAATTAGCTAGATTTTGGTCTGTACTGTGTTTTAAGAGTGATAAACTTTCTTGAGAAATGGTGTGACCTGTATTCAAAATATATTCGGCTCACGCTGATTTTTCATCATTATTTTTCTTCACATGGGCAAAATGTTTCTTTCAGTTTCACCCACACACCATTTTGGACACGACTCACAATCGATTTTGTAATTCCCGGATTGGTAGCCGAAAGGTATTTTTAAGTGAATAAGATTGATTGTTTCTTATTTATAGTGTATGGGGGAATTGGCTTATGTTACCTGTCCGTCTAGGTCCCCATGAATAATCCTGTCTTTGATCCTCATTTTCAGTAGAAAAATTGGGCTTATATTTAAGGAAATCCCTCCATTTTTCCTTCTAAAAATTGCTCGCTATTACCCAACTTGTGTGGTTAATATCATAATGATTCCCCCATAGATTTTGTTACTTTGTGACTCCTGGTGAAGGAAATCAAATGATTCAGGGTTCTGGTAAACTGTCCTTGGTCATATTTTATGTTGCTGAATTACAAAAGTTTGGTCGACAAATGTGACCCAAATTGGAAAACAAGAGTCGAACCATTTGGTTTAAAAGCTTCCAGGACGATATGAGCACCGACTGGGGAAATTGAAAATGGGGAGCTCACCTTAATTCCTAAAGGAAAATGTTTTTTTTTTTCATTTTAATCACTGTCAGTCTCATACTCGGCAAATTGTCAAATAGTACTGTACCAACATAATTGCTGAGGGAAATGACCAAAAACTACTTGCAAGATTCACATACATTCATCATCTATGAACTTTCTAAACTGAGATGAAATTGTCGAAAGCGTAAGCTTAAGGCCAAAGTTCAAGCACCGGTTTGGAGGAGTTAACTAGACAATGTTTCTTTTTACGCCGTGGCCTCCATTATTATTATTATTAGACCGACTGCCAAATTCATATTCACATTAGACTTTCATTCAACTTATGAATGAATCTAGGTTTATATAAAACTGATAACGTTATAGAATTTTGTAGAAATAAAAAGGAAAATATGTAGTAATATTTAATGCAATTGATAAAACGAACTACACTTCAACCGACTGAAGTATTGTCTAAGTTGGGAAATTAATAGAGCTCACAAATTATACTTTTTAAAAACTTTAAACGAAAAATCACTTTCCTTTTATGTATAGGACTTTGTCAATCTAATTATAGAAATCACCATGCTCCTCCGAAAAAGGGCACAAATAATATTTTTGTCACATACTCTTCAACGTTTCGAATGAAGGATCTGTAATATTAATGCCAATCAGGGGTAAGAGTAGGTTTACTTGATGGAAAATGTTAGAAAGGAGAGAAACAAATAAAACACAAACTTCATTTTTTCGTAAAATCTCTTTTATCTTCTGTAATTTTCAATGTTTTAAGTACATAATTCTCAACATATTCCTCTTTTTCCTTCTAATTTGCACTACTCATCTTCAACAAAAAATTTACAAACATCATCATGAAAAAAATTAGTTCCTCTGTCTGCATTTACAGGTAAAAATACCTACTAATTCACTAATATTCACACACAATATTAATAAGCTTACGTATCTATATCAATTATTATTTGTTATGTTTCATTACATAATTTCGAATTCAATCATAGCTGATCAATTGTGGAATTTTTTTTTTTAATTTTTAACAAATCACGAATGTTCAGTTTTCCCTAAGAAAAAGGGAGTTATTTATATTATTCAATGCTCCCGCTGCAGTCAGAATCAATATCAAAATTCTAACATCCTTGTTGTTAGCCATTTGTGGATTCTTAATTTTGAGTTTAATTGCGATTTTGAAAAGTGGAAAAAATGCCAAGTTACTATACCAATGTTATCAATATTAGAAAAAGTACTAAAAGCAATTCGACAAACAAGCTATTTTGCATGGTGAAGCATCATATATCTGAGCATAAACATAGTTTTTTTTCAAGACAGATCTGTTATTACCAATTTGTTTTTCAGGTTTTTCAGACAATGGGTGAAGGAAATCAAGTTGACACCATGTATACAGACTTTTTGAAGACATTTGATGAGGTACATCACAATATATTGTTTGTTAAGTTATTAAACATCGGAATACACGGTAATCTGCTTCAATGGATTAATTCATATTCAATCAACAGATCCCAGTGTGTGTCAATAAACAACTGTACATCTCATCTTATACAAATCACATCGGGATTCCTCAGGGATCACATTTAAGCCCTGTCCTCTTTTCACCTTTCTATCAATGACGTTGTGCGCTGTTTCCTAAACTCAGAGTTTCGACTCTATGCGAATGATTTTAAAATCTATAAATCTGTTGCTTCTCTCTTCAACGTGGTCTCAATAGGTTACACGAATATTGTACTATCAATAGATTATTTCTGAATATAGATAAATGTCATCAAGTCCTTTTTTACAAAATATTTAATGTGTTTGAAAACGGATACCATATTAATAGTACGTTCCTGGAGTGGGTAGTTACAATCAACTATCTCGGGCTTACATTAAACTGTAAATTGTCATTTGAATCATATATAGAAATAATTTTCAAGAAGGCTTTTAGGAACCTAGGCTTTATATTACGCACAACTAAATCATTTACTAATCCTAACTCCTTAATATTGCTATATAGATCCTTTAATTTTGATTTCATGGGAGACTTAATTTTACCACGTATGACGATAGGCATTACAAATTATAGAAACTAAATTCTCGTGAAAATGTTTCAGGACTAATTTTTGCTTTACTAGATTTTGGAAAATATTAAACTGTAGCTGTATTTTAGGGAATATAGACTTTAATGTCGGACGCCGAAAACACTGTTGTACCACCAATCATTAGCTACAAAAGAATTACAATTTATTTTCCACACTTATAGACTTGTTTCATGTTTTAATGCATATATTAAAACTATATGCCATTGTCGTTTTCAGGAACTGAAACGATACAATATGTGAAAATGAATTCAAATATATACTCTCCTTTTTTCTTTTCTTTTATCTCTTTCTCTTCTCATCCTAGTGTTAGGTGTTAGTGAATTCAATTCATTTACTTTTTATGAAACGATGTAACCCCGTTATTGGAAAATTGTTATTCTCTCAGGTTGTCTGTACTAAATAAATAAATAAATTAACGTGACGTAAGCTATTGAGCTGCTAATAATAAATTAACGTTCCTTCACTCCTTTCTATGTGCAGAGTGGTAATCAGACAAAAGAAGTCACACAGAGGAATCAAATAAGAAAGAATCACCAGAGCTGGGTAATAGAAGAAGAAGGTTTCTACATTATCTGATAAAAAACAATGGATCCGGCCATGTAATCTGATCTTCTATATAATCAGGAACAAAACAGTAAAACACGAGCTGGAAATAAGCAATATTGACTTTAGCTTCGTAAAATTTGTAACTGGCCGTCACATTTTCCTCATTCAGAATGTCCGTTCTTGTGAATTGGAAATAGTACGATTTGGAATTATAGTTTGATATAGATACGAAAGTTATTATCAAAGAATTCACATTAATACTTTCCTGTATATCTAATATGTACAATAAATAAATACAAGTTGCAGTTGAAATAAATAATATTTACACTGGGAAAAATTGCAAATTTCTCTACAGGTTTAATTCTCCATTTCATTGGCACGAACAGAGTTTGGCACGTTTTTTTTTAGTCACACTGATGTTGGCACTAGCGAATATCATCCTTGATGGCGGTCAATTGCACGTGTTACCACCATTACAAATCGACGTGAGCACAGCGCAAGCCAAAGAAATGTTAGCCATCGGTTATTGCTTCGGTTTCATCCACGGCAGTTCATTATTTGAAGTAAAAAATAACGGATACGACAAGCAGTTGACAGTCCGATGACTTACCCTGCACTATCAGGTATTTTCAAGTATAATACAAGAAGCAGTAATGTTTACGTCTCACTTTCAACGTCACTAACACATTCATCGTCCATATCCATGTCGATATATTCGCCATATTGATCATCGCCAGTCTCTTGTTTCCATTTGTTCACGTGATGCGCGTTATTCTGTTGGGAACCCTGGGAACCAGGCTTGCCGCCCTGGCTCGTTTTGGCCTCTTCCTCTTGTTGCATGCGTTTGTGTTTCGTCCGTCGGTTTTGGAACCAAACTTTCACCTGCAATAAAATATTCACTAGGTAAGTATTTTACGCAATCATTAAAAAAAATCAACTTAAGAACAACATACAACAATGATTCTAGATTCAGGAATGAATAATATATAAATTCTATATTTTCGTCTTTACGTACATTTCGGTCTCCCGACCATCTACAGAAGACATTCGAAAACTAATTAACATCAATGAAAGCGCAATTTTCTATTTAGTTGAAGAAGTCATATCTCGAGAAAATCCCCTAGAAAATAAACAGAAGACAAACTGCGGCTCTCATATATTGCATACGAATGTTTACTTAGGTTCTTCACTATACAGGAGGTTCCTATAAAAACCGACATAGAGCAGGGGCATGTAGGGGAACCAAAAATATGGTAATTTAAGGCAACTTACCTCTATATTAAGTTGCACCTCTGAGAAGTTATAGGCCTTCAAAGTGGGGTTTCAAATTTCGAAAAATATCAATTTCTTAGTTATACTTGAACTTAGAAAAACCAAATTTGATATACGTTGTGAATGTACCAAGAGCATAGTTCGACATGAAGTAGAGTTCAATTGTAGTATTTTAAAGGGTTGATAAGGGATGATGCACCATTAAAATGGGGAAACATTTTTTAACCCGTTGGCGGACTTGAGAAATTATGACTTCAGCTTATGGAGAATTTAAAATCTAAGGCTTGTCTTCTCTTGTTATTTTACAAAAATCTTCGTCGTTTTCAACAAAAATCCGAATAACTTAAGACACGTATTGTAGCTGTGTTATTCAAAATCTTAGAAAATGCATAGCTCTGCATAATATACACCGGTGATCATTTTGCCCTTTAACCAAGGTAATCGATATGAACGATACCGTGTGCATCCCAAAATACTGTCGCCATAACTTTGTTGGCCGATAAACCCACTTTGGCCTTTTTAGGCTTCGATTCGCCGAGACAAGTTCAGCTGTTCTTTGGCCTCTAAGTTTAATCAAGACACGAAATTCACTTTTTCCATGTTTACAAAAATCTTCAAGGTTGCTTGTTTTCGATGGGTGTCAAAACAGAACTGGATGGCATATCAGTCTGAAAATTTTAATGCGTTCTAGCTAAAGATGGTACATCACAACTGTCACATGGGATTTTCGATTGTGGCGCCATCTGTTCTATTTTTCAGGGACTTTTCACTTTGCCTTCGTATCAACTCTACAAAAGCTACAATTGAACTCTTCTTACTGTCCATTAATGCTCTTGGTACACTCACAATGTGTACCAAATTTGTTGTTCTAACCTTAAGTATAGCTGAGATACTGATTTTTTTCGAAATTTGGAACCCCACTGTCAAGGCCTAGAACCTCTCAGGGGTGCAACTTAGGTAAGTTGGGTTAAATAACCATATTTTGGGTTCCTCTACATGTGCCTGCTCTGTGTCGGTTCTTATACTAAACAACCTGTATACTAGTTTGAATTCTCCAACCTGTATACAATCCATTGTATTGCAATAATACTCTTGTTTCATTCTTTTGAAATGCTTCCGAAAAATGCGAACGTGAGTTATTTGCTTCAAGGTATTGGTAACATTGGTTAATCTAATTATAATTGAACAATAAAATTTAATTCGTTATTTAACCTTTGTTTTCTCTAATCGCATTGTAGGTGTTAGTTTCATTACATACAGGTATCGTAAGTGAATAATAGTTTTATTAATGGATTATAAGGAGTTTATTAAGGATTAAAATTAATTGTAATTTAAAATCCATTATTATTTAATTGAAAATTTGATTGATAGACTTTGAATGTAAATAACCAATTAATAATTTTATAACCCTTTGTTGAGCTAGCCTATTTAATTAGTACTAGAAATGGTCTTTACGACTGAATCAAATCAGCGATGAATTCCATAAACAGATGTAGGACGAAAACTTCAGCCAATAGAATTTGTGTTTAACGTTACGCAAAGAAATTGCGTAAATTTCATCTTCCCCACCCATCAGAGGTATTATATGCAAGTTATTGCAATAAACAACGGTGACGAAAATAACTATGCACATAAAAGGTGTCTGTTCACGAAAAAGAACGGCAATTATTCAATTTTATTGGATAAGAGAATAAATATAGAATGATAAAGACGCACAGTGCCAAAATTGGCAAGTTCATACAACATTCCATCGTAAAAACGAACGTCTATTTTACTCCGACATTTGTCTCAAATGGAGCCTAAACTCAAAACAAATGAATATCCTAGTTCCGGAAATAGCCGATTCGATTGCGATCCCTAGCCGGATACGAATGAAAAATGCGAAAAAACGCAAATAAAAACGTTATATTGTCAACTTTATCGTTGGTAATTTTTGTGTAGGCAAAATGAAGAAGTTTGTATAGGGGTAAATGTCGTTTATCAAGTGCTTAATGGCTTGTGAATTCGAGTTGTTTTGTTGGCAGCAGTGGGTGTGTGCTTGCAGCCGACTACTGTCAAACTTTTATGCTAAATCGACTGCGCCAGTTCGGTTCAATTGTATAGCTATTATTTACATATCGTCAGGCTTTCGGTGCTGATGAAAAAATCTGTCCGAATCGGGGATAATGTACATGCTGCTCTAATGAAACGAATATAGCTTTAAAATACATGTGTAGAGTTATCTATCCAAATCTTGGACACAATAGGAACGTAAACGAAAAAGCCGATTTGGTTATGCGCTATCACAAGAAAGCCAGCGTCGAGTTGCCAGACGACAGGTAAAATTTTCAAAGGTCACGGTCCGAATTGCGAGTCGAAGGCAGATCCGAGTTGCTCGACCGGAAGCATGCTAATGAGGGTGGCAAAAGTAATTAACACTATAGGTTTCTGCTTTTATTATGAATGGAATGAGGAATACTTGTTTTCTGATAAAATTTAGTTTAAATTATAATAAAGTGGAATAAAACAAAGTTTTGTCTAATTTCCACAAGAGATTTTATTTTTCAATAAACACGACTGGTTTCGACTTTTACGTAATTATCATTATCACTTGATAATGGTGTAAAAGTCGAAACCGGTCGTGTTTATTCAACAATCCATTCCTACGATAAATACGGCTACAGAAACCAGTAGAATCAGTCTCAGTTCAAGCATCAAGCCTGCCCTGAAGATGCCAACTGTAGTGGTTAGCGAAACGTCGGCATCAAGTTGTGCTATTGTGCCGCGGAAGCGAAAATTTTTCAAGATAAACTATCCGCGGAAGTCTACTATTCAAGATATTCAATAGGACAATATTATCCTAATAGCACTCTCGATAGCTTAATTACTATTACAACTCTATGTTGTACACTAATGTATCATTATATGTTGCTGTAAGGTGAACTGTCAAAATCATTGATACAATCAACCTTATTTTTATGATATCATAGAGTGATTAAGTCAATTTAACTATGTGCTGCTACACTTCGATGACTTAAGTGTGATGTTATTAAAATATTAAAATAAGAAATTCGTACACTTCTGCGGATTGAATATATACTTGTGATATATATTTGTAACCAGAAACCACTTATGTTACAATGGTTCCGTAAAATACCGTAGTTAGTACTTGTAATCGCGAAAATATGTACACCAAACTTTTGGAAACTGATCCAATTTTGATTTTAAGGAGGTTTCAAGTGCGCTTAGAAAAGCTTCATTTTCTTGATATCAACATTATGAAAGACATCAATTGGATTTCGACATATACAGAAAACTTTTTCGCACAAATAGGTATACCGCGGCTATACCATTTAGATATAAAATAGTTCCATTTAATAGTCTCTTGTTCAATAGATTATTGAACGTCCCCTTGAGCCAGAAAAATTATAAGAATAGGCAAAGAGCGTTGGAAAATGGTTACGAAAAATTTTTGATCAATAATTTAATTTTTAAACAAAAAAAGAAAATTGGAACGTAGCCAACTAACAAACTTAGAACCTTGATTGCAGTCCGCAATGACAACCCTTTTCACAAATGTGCTTTACGGTAGAATCGTGATTCATGAAGGTCTTTTTGTTGTCAATACTTTTCCATTGCCAATAAGCTATCGCTAATTTACGTAAGTCCGAAGTGAAACCAATAACGCTTCGTGCTGTAGATCTGTTATGTTTATCGAACGTAATAAATTAAACACAATGTTTGTGAAATTTTCCGCTTTATATTGACTTCGTCACGCAATATAACATATGCGTCACGTTCTGGTAACAATATAAAAACTATGGTTGTCTCGAAGACTACCAACAATTACACCATGTACTAACAGACGTTGAAGTGCTCATTTATTTGACAGTCGATAGCATAAGCATCAGTAGATGAACATATGAATCATATTATAACATTCCCTCGACAAAACGGTTCCCACTGCAGACTGCAATCATTTCCGCTAATAAATATAATTTTGATAAGTACCATTATTCAATTTTATTGGCGTTTTAAAATACCTTAACCACAGGGCACATGTTTTGGTGATACTAAAAACAAATCTTAATCTATTAACCCCATCAGACTACTTTCTCTGGGCTATTTGGATAAAAGGGTTTATGCCAAAATAAGCGACGCATTTCGGAATACGAAACATGGAAGCTACTGTTATAGTATACTTCAATTTGATACCTGCTTCTTCTGATACACAAATGAGCGATGCATTGTTGTAATGTGCTTATTTCATATTGGATTTGTATCAGAAATACTTGATACGCTTACCAAACTGCCATTCTTGTTACGGCTTCCACATCGTTGCAATTTGAACGAGCATCGCATCAATTATGTACCCTTCTTTATGTATCATGACTAATAGAGGAACATAAAATCACGATGGTGTTTCATGAACTGTAAAATAAACTATCAATTTCACACCCCGTTGCAACTTTGCCATTATGAATAGAGAACCGTGGCCGAGATCAATTGGGGTTGTATTGTTTGAATAAAAAGCCGGGATTGCTGAGTTCCCATTGGTCCACACGGTACGATTAGGGAAAGGATAATAACGCCATCTTGCCGGATTATGAATCTATTTGAACGATGCATCTGCCTTATTACACGGGAAAATTAACTATTTTGGCATGAGTTTATTTCAGATTTGTATTCAATAATGTCAGTACGAGCCACGAGGGCAAGGAGAAAAGTCCTGGAAAAATAATTGCGCCTCAATACAAAATCCCCTGTGTTATTTAAAATCATCGAAAATTCAAAAGTTGACTATGAAATTAAACGTCAAACTTGACGGACGATCTGGAAAATAAGTCATTTAATTTTAGTAATTGTTTGTCGAGTGTTTTGAAAATGGTCTGGAAGTTTTCATTTAGCGAACAAGGTGACATGGTATTAGTGTTGGGTTCTTGTGAAGGAAACTGCAGAAGAATATCGAAGAAGATTTCATAATCGTGTGATCCTCCATATAGAAACATTTTCCAATTTTGAAAGACGGACTTAAAAGAAGTGTTTGTCAATGTTCAAGCGCGATAAGAAGAACTGTTTGCGTTTTTTCGTAGCGGTGGACGAAACATGAATCTATCACAACCACGGTCGTATATACAGGTCTGGAAACTCTATGTTTGACATGAGTCTCTCAGTGGCGGCTCGTGAACCTTTTAAGAGAGGAGGCTGGACATGAAACGTTTTTGTAAAAATATACTCTATTCAGCCAATTAATTTAACCTTTGCACAGCGACCGTACCAGCTACTTCAGTGACAAAATTAATTGTTGCCAAGCAAGAACCAACGTGGAGGTGTAGAGTTTCTCTTGGCAAACAATTTTTTGTTCGTTTTTTTTTCCTTTGGATTTTTGATATTTTATCTCCTTTTTTAATTTTTCATATTTTGTTTTTTTTATTATTTTTATTAACTTTTTTTATATATTAACGGAATTCTACGGTCTTTAGTTTGCGAAAAATGATCAATAATATTATCATAAAATGTATCATTTTGTTTTAAGTGTTTTACTAAATCTTTATCAATAGATATCAAACTAACATTGTATAAACGATTTTATCCCATTGAATTTCGCATGTAAGTTTTAATTCGTTTGAGAGTAGAAAATGATCTCTCCACCGATGCCGACGTAACAGGAATGGTGACTGTCAAACAAAGTAGTTTATAAAACTGAGGTAAAACTTGTTGCAAATCATTGTCCATCATATATTTTATCATATCGGCGTGAATGTCGTACTGGTCTAAAATATCTTTATCCGAGTATACAACGCATAATTCATTGTGCAGTGCTATTTCATCAAAAAATTTATATTTTAGAACTAAGTTATCTAAAAGTGTATTGGGAAACTCTTTTGAAAAAGATTCGAAAAATCTTCTATTCGTCAAGTCGAAAAACTTCGATTCATGTAAATCGGAAAATCGAATCTCAATTTGACCTTTGATAGTATCTAAAATTTCATAAAAAAAGTTGTTTATAATGTAGTTTCTTGTCCAAATTATATGTTTTCCTCCTTTAACAATATTCTGTTTACCGGTTAATTTAAACTTAATACTCGATGTAATATGTTCCTGCGATTTTTCATGTCTGTCTATACCACGAGCTAAATTTTCAAATCATCATAACCCGAGTGCCCCCAACATGAAGTTGTATCAGATATAAATAGCAAGCAATACCAGCAATATAATTTATTGTGTACCTCAGATCCCGTTAACCATAAATATTTTTTATAATTATTAGTATCAAATGATCGATTTTGAAACATACCTGTCATCACTAATCCTTTCCAATCCGGGAAAGGCCGTTTATTTCTAAAAACACTTTTCTGTCATATGTTAATCCACTAAATGGATTTTCTAAGATCTCAGCAACTAAATCACTACTCATTTTAACGTTTAATAACCAAAGAACTCTTTGTTAATAACTCACCGAACAGATAAATTATAACTTAACATAACATCGCGTGGCGAAACAAAAACTGACGGAGCACGTGTCGCTGTCGCAGCAAGTATCGTATTTCATACGACCGACCGAGTGCGTACGAGAAGCTAGCCTACATAGAGTGTTGCCATATTCGCTGTTTTACCCTATTTGGCAATTGAACTGGTAGGAAAAACGGCAACTGTGTTGACCACACGTATTTAGCGTTTGAGATATATAGAGAATCTAGCATCTGGCCACTGTTGCCAGATTAAAAATAACTGCTGAGAACGGGGAATTAATTGTAAAATTAAAAGAGTTATCAGAGAAACAGGAAATAAAATGGAGAATGATCATTAAGATAAATTGGTGAGGAGGCTGAGCCTCCTTAGCCTCCTTCGAGGAGCCGCCACTGGAGTCTCTTACATGTCGCCAAACTCGTCGTCCCTTACTCAGCCACCAGCTGGCGCATAGATCGAAGTATGTTGTCAGGATGTCAGGATTAGGAGCCATATCGTTCAAACACTGTCGTATACGTGCCAGAGAACATCCCTCGATTCATGCGCCACCTTTTTGGTACTACGCAACAGATGACGCTTAGCGGACTCACTTCCTCACATGGAAACAGCCTCGAGTTTCCAGACCTGTATATACGACCGTGATCACAATACACCAGAGAATAAAGATCATTCGAAACAGTGAACTTGTCCTGGCGAATTGAAGACGAAAAAGGCCAAAGTAGGTTCATCGGCCAACAAAGTCATGGCGACAGTTTTTGGGATGTATATGGTATCGTATATATCGATTACTTTGAAAAGGGCAAAACGATCACCGGCGTATATTATGCAGAGTTGTTGGTTCGATTCGACGCCGATTTGAAGCTAAAGCGGTCGTATTTGGCAAAGAAAAAAGTGCTTTCTTACCAGGACAACGTACCGGTGCACAGGTCCGCAGTCGCAATGGCAAAATTGCACGAATTGCGCTACGAATAAGTTCGTTATCCATCATATTCTCTAGAGTTGCGATATTTATTAATTTCCAAAATTGAAAAAATGGCTCGGCGGAAAGAGATTTGTCTTCAAATCGCTGAAACAAACGCATATTTCGAAGGATTGCCGAAATTGTATTATTAGGAAGGGATCGAAAAATTAGAAAAACGTTGGACAAAGTGTATCGCGCTACAAAGAGATTATGTTGAGAAATATAATAAGTTTTGACCAAATAAATGCTTTCTTGTTTCATTCTTCAGGGACTTTTCGCCCTCATAACTGAAAGCTTCAGACACTGGAAACCGTTTTTTCTACTACCACAATAATTCATTCTATGAACGCAATCAATTAATAACAACATGCAATGCAAAGCTGAAGGCGATCACATCTGCATCAACTAAATTTGCGTAATTTACAATATTGTGTAACGTGATTAACATAACATTTCAGAAATGACCTGCGTCGATGCGGAAACATGAATTTAAAATTTGATCGAAGACATCATGCACGCATCAAGCTTGCCCCTAGACCCTTGGGCGCCCTTGTGTAAGAGGCTGTAGGAGCGCCCTTCAGATTGTGAAATTTTCCACACGAGAGTGTTCACCTTGCTCCGTTGTTCTGTTTCGCTGTCGCTATTCTCACCAACATGTATTGCAATCCGTTTAATTGCAATATGTAATTGGCATCACTTGAGATGGTAGAAGGCTTAATAGTAAGTTCAGTGCACTCGCCAAAGACCCTTGAATACTATCCCCTGCTACGTTTTTTCAGGAAATATTTGAATACTCCGCTGCTCAAAATAATCCTAAGATCTGTTTTACGCCTAGATCCGTTATGTCATCGGCCGTGATGATCTTCGGACCTAGCAGGTAAGCCTGGTTCAAATGAACGCTGGACTCCAGTTTGTCTCCATCGCATGTCATACCGATGGGAGTGTCTCTTTTCCCTACAGATTTTCATGACATGTAAAAATCTCGGAGATTATCCTGATGCCCTTAGGCTTACCTCATTGCCAAACAGCGCTTTGGCAGTTCGGCAGCAGTCAATGGTTCTCCATGCTAAGACATGTTGATCACTCAGAAGGTTACGCAAAATCTGTATAACCCGTAGCAGGGTAAAACAGCAAGAAGGCTTTGAGGACCGTCCAATCTGACCCCGGCTCTGGCCTGTTTGTCCCGTTTTCAACTTGAATGACTCGGAATCCAGGTTAGGTTGGTCCTGTTTCCACCGGCTAGCCTGTTGAAGATCTCCTTGGTATTCCTGACAAGTCTCGAGGATACAGTCGGGCTTTTCAGTGCATTGAGTGTCGTTTAACTGTCCGAACAGATTCTGTGGTCTGCACTCCATCTCTTTAGGGAACCATTGCAGCTAAGCCTATAGACCTCCATCATTGCGAAATTCCTCATCGTCATTGATAGGGGTGACAGGCCCTACAAGGCCTTCAATGCTGCAGTCGGTCTACTCGATTTTATACCTACTATGATAATGAAGTTTTCTCCAGCGGAATAGGGAGTTTGTTCTCTCCACAGCAGATTTCTGTAATTTTCAAGGCTTGTTCAACAAGCTCATGCAAGGTACTTTCGTAAGCTTCTCTGGAGAGTATGGAGATGTCATCGGCATAACCGCCTCAATCCGCGACTAAACTGCATAAAATGAGGTAGTATAACCTTGCCAGGTCGTGGAAGGGTGACTACCTTCATATCAAGGATGTTCATAATCCATCAAATTAGCTCTAGCGGGATACCATGTCACTCCGCCGCTTGTTTGACACCATAACAGAGCTCCTGTTAAAGGCTCCCTCTATGTCCAAAAATGCACCAATGTAGACTCCCCTTCCACTTCAGCTCCTGCTATATAAAGCCCACAGCCGAGGGGAGGGCCATCTTGACAGATCTGCCCATCTGATAAGCATGCTGTTCCTCGCAGGGGGGTAATGCTTCAGATAAGATAAGATACCAGTCTACAAGTCTCTCTTAGGATCCAAAGAGTAATGTAAGAAATTTCTAGAGTTATCACATTGCAGGCTGAATTTTTTCAACTATCTGGGAAAAAATCATTGACACATTTTCTTATTGATTCTACAACAGTACCACTCAAAGTCGAAGAAATATTTTCTAATCCTAAACTTGCTTAATTGATGCCACATTTACTCTATTGCATTAAAAATACAATAATAGGATGAGAGTCCTAGCTTTCACAATTTCCCTGACATCGGGAGATAATTGCTTTTTCTGCACCAGAATACTAGAAGAATCTTCGTCAATGTTTCGCCACGGAATAAAAACAATAAAAAACAAAATAGTAACAAGAAATAAACTGAACACTTCTCGTATGTTATAAGGACTAAATAATTTTACGATAAAACTAAACTTTCACCTGCTATGTCTTCATGTCTATTTACAATTATTCAGTCCGGCCCTATCAACTGATATTAGCATACTATTTATGGCCGGTAGTTTACTGCAGTCATTAATTCCAACCATTTTTCGTGAAAAGAAATTTACCTATTGTAATCAGTCCTCAGAATTTTGATTGAATGTCCGTTTTGAGCCTTTCCAAAATTTTGCAAATCGCTTTCAAAGTGTCGAACTGTATTTTTTAAGGATACTACACTAAATTAAATAATCTGTGGTATCATGAAAGCAAGGTTGCGATCATAGACGTTCTAGTATATGGAATAATATGTCTCTGAGGCTCATGGCATCAAGGGATGACATGGGCAAGATGTTCGTGCTTATACAAAATTTCCAAGTCCATCTTGAAAATAAAGAAGAGGGGATACAGGGGAAGGTTCACCCTGTTAGGAAAAAAGCAATCTGTTGGTACACAGAAGGTATGGGGGCCGGAGTATTTGAGCCCAAAACCAAATACTCCAAACCCATGGGTAAATACACCAATTAACATCAATTTTTTTAGGTTGTTGATACGAAAGTTGTATGGAACGAATGCAAGCCCCGCTTGAATTTAACACCCCAATTCAGCCGCACCCGTGAATAAAACACCTGATTAATCCGGTCCTGAACAAAGTAACACATAATTCAGTAGGTTTTATATAATTAATTATATCTGCATAAGAAAACGCTGAACCTATTAATTCAGAGATTAATTTTTGCAATGTAACAGTAAAATTAATAAGTTAATAACACGTTACGAGTCCGAAAGCACTGAGTAACCATTACTTACGTCGCAGATAGAGAGCAATAACTGGGCGATCCCACTCTCGATACCGTGGCTTCACCTAGACCATCCCATCTCTGATTAATCATGCCATTAATAATGCAAATCAAAATCTATTTATCACAACAGCGATTACAATAAAGGGATCTTATTTAATTCGTACGACGCGCAGATCACGGTTCGATTAGAGTCGCCATGCTTATCGACGCCCCATCTTCAATTACTTGTGCCAGCTCTGTTTGCCCTTCGGGTTATTAAAGACCAGGTCTCATAATTCAAGGAACTTTCACGAGGAACCAAATATTCTGGTGTTATCACATTCCGTTTGGTCGTATTGGAACGAAAAAATGCAGTTTGTTGCATCTGGTAATTTAATTGCAAATTGTAACATCAGTTACAGGTAAAACAGATTTGTTGTTCTGCTAAAGCGCCTATAGAGGAATAGTCTAGGCAATATAGCAAAAAACGTCCAGTTTTTTTCAGGCAAGATGGATCGAGATGAGGTTTTCGGCATTCGATTCTGGAAGACAAGTAGAAAAAATACTACCATTTTGTTATTGGTGCATATTTGAAATTGCATTTGTGCATCAAAAAATGTATTTTTTGAGCCTGATGGCTTTAGAAGTTGTATTAAATGGTGAACATTCGCCAAAATTAATCCAATATTGATATTCTGTGGTTTTAAAAAAGACTACGATATCTCAGAAATTTTGCTCCAATTGCATTCGGAAGGCATCGGAAATGGTTTTCGAGGTAACTGATCAAGAATATGTCATTTAAAAATTACCTGCATTAACGTGGGGTTGAGGAATCCTCGGCGCACTAGATAAGTATTACCACAATCGTTCTAATCAGATCCAGTATGAATTTAAATTACTACGGCTTTTTCTTAGGTGCTAACAATGAAAAAAAGTCAAGCTGCAGCGATCTCAAAAACCCATGAGCATTTAATTATAATAAATGTTCCAGACGTGATATAGTATTATGGACATCTTAATCTCCAGGTACATGGAGGTCTTTTCTAAATGATATTCGTGATCAGCGACCTCGAAAATCCCGAGTATAACCATTTTTGATGCATTTAAGATGCAATTTGAGCAATGTTCCTGAGTTGTCGTAGTGCATCAGGATATTCTGCTGTGCATAATGTATATCGTAGACTTTTTTAAACATCACATTCGAATTCAGCGACCCCAAATAACCCCGAGTATTAAAATTGAATTAATTTTTCATCAGTTAATAATAAAACTTCTAAAAGCAAGCTAAAATAATGCTTCAAGAAAATGCATTTTGTTGTAACATTTTTTCTACTTATCTTGAGGAATCTAATCCTGGAAACGAAATCCTTATTGCATGAAAAAAATTATCGGAAATTACCGATGTACACGATTTTAATAAATGATTTACTAATTTAACGCATCTAGATGAAAGTTCCTCTTCTGTTTGTAGGGATATTCATTCAGCAAGGTTTTTAACGAATTGTGATTATTCTATTTGCCCATAATTACGATGGATTTTTTTTTCCGACCGAACTTGAAACCTTAAAATCATAAGTCAATCAATTTCCAAAAGTTTGGTATAGAGATGTTGTTTCGTATAAACGAAAAAGCAATTTATTAAATTCCATGGTGGAATCCATTACTTGTTCATTAAATCAGTGGACATCAAACATTCGATAGTTATTTTATTTAGGTTTAGAATAGATTTTCATCATGTAATGACTGATTCATTTCTTGAAAATTTCATCATTATTTTCTTGGATATTGAAACACATCTAATAACGAAAATGAAATAATTATCACCAAAATTGAAGCAGAACCATTTTATCTCCTAACTTCGTTTGTTTATTTTGATACTAAAACTACATCATCATCTCTCACCTCCATAACTTACACGATCTAATATCAAAAATAAACACACATCTTTTGTTGAGAAAGCTTAAAGTGTTATAGGAAGTTCAAATTTAGGCTATCAGCGGAGGGAACAAAGAGAGTTATTATTTTTCGTATTTGTCATGGTATATACGAATGTTTGTATTATTAATTGGAAAACGTGTGGGGTGAAATTTTCTATGCGTGTTTTAATGAAATGTAAACAGTGTAACTTGTTGGGTAGCTTATCTGTGAGTTTTTAATCGTTTTCATGTATAATCAATTAAAAGCAACGATTTTCAATTTTTATTTGCACTGTTCTCTATCGAATCCTAGGAAATAATTGGAAAAGCCTAATCATACAGTTTTCGTATATTTTCCATTGACAAAATTGAAATTGCGACTTGTAAAGGTTTCGGCCATATCGTAAATATGATATATTTCCTACAAGTTGATCAATAGGAATTTGATAAATAGATTTTTCGTGTATACATCTCCATCCCTTCTAAATTACCTAGATATTTGTCTGTACTGTGTTTTAAAGGTGATAAATTTTCTTGAGAAATGGTGTGACCTGTATTCAAAATATGTTCGACTACCGCGGATTTTTCACCATTGTTTTACTTTATATGGGCAGTATGTTCCTCAAAACGACTTAAAATGTTCCTTCTAGTTTGACCCACATAGCATTTTGAACACGACTCCCATTTGATTTTGTAGATCCCGGATTTGTCGAAATCGGAAATTTTATCAAAGATGTTGCCAAAACGGTGTTTTAGTTTGTTCTTACATCTATAAGCTGGTCGTATTGCAAATTTAGAAAACAAACTATCGAATTTAATAATTACTGAAGACTGATAAGTGAAACTTTTAAATTTTATTGAAGTATTTGAAGGTAATGTCTATAATTAGGTTATTTCGCTACGTTCCAATTTCATATTTTGCTGAGAAATTAAATTATTGATCAAAGATTTGTGGTAAACATTGCCTGATGCAATTTACTGAAGCTTCTCAACTTCGTTGTTATAATTTAGCTGGCTCAAAGTGACGTTCAATATTCATCAGAGTGCTCGCCAGCAACATAATCTTACATCGACCATCATCATCACTAAATTAAATTCAGTTCAAAATGAAATGTCAATTAATCCTTCGGGATAAGATGCATGGAAATAAAGGGCAAGTGAAATCGACTTATAATAATCAAGAATATAAATGCATACAGTGTAATTATTCAATGATAAATAGTTTCTTCTATTGAAGATTAACAAACTAAATTAAGTTTTGGTTTGACGTCATATTCTGCCTCCAGTGCAGTTTCCGGTTCAATAATTCCACCACGTCCTGTTAATCCCACATTAATTAATTTAGCCTTTAATAATACATTAATAACCATTAGATTATGAAATATATGATCGTATAAATCTTACCTGCGTTTCCGTTAACGATAACGACTGTGCCAATTGTTTCCTCTCGGCTCCAACGACATAGTGGTTTTTTTCGAAAGCGTGTTCTAATTTTAATAATTGCGATGGACTGAACGCTGTTCGTATTCTCTTTGGTTTTCTGAAAGGCTGCAGGAGGAAGCCAGGGATGTCGGGTCCTGAAATAGAAGATACTCAGATGAAGATGATTTCGTTAGTTGGGTTATTTCCCAACAGTATGCGAATTTTCGTTCCTCTGATGAGTTCAAGAGGACGAAACGACTATCAGGAACTATTAGTTTGTAGTTTTTACTGATCGATCTAGCGTGAATGAAATAGTCAAAATCTATTTGTATCAAATAAAAGAAGTTATTCTCATTTGAACTAAGGTATCTTATTCTATTGTCCACCGCATGATGAATAATTAGAGTAATTCCTTTCTCAGAGACCAGAGAATTATATACAATCGTTTAATAGTAAGTATTTCATCGAAAAATTAAAAGAGTATAATTTACTGAAAGCTAATAATAATAACTCACAGCATCACATGCTCGTGACGCGTATACTGGGGAATTAAGTGGGTGCATTACAAAGGTTTAATAATTTACCTCATACTAATCTTCGCGAAATTAAAACATAACGTACAAAATGGCAAAGCGTGAACACGACCACGTTGTATATCGTGCAATTATCCGCAAAAAGTTCCACTTCAAACCAAGAAATACAGAAACAGGCAGGGACGGCTCTAGCCTAGTCGATACTTCCTTGAAAACGAGCTACATGGTATTTTTTATAATTACTTTTGTTGTGGTTTGCTTATTTATTTTATGTCGGCCTAATTCTACCAGAGCTAATCCCCTTCCCCTAACGAGAAATTTTGCTTAACCCTCTGGTATTCCAACCAGAGGTGGGGATCTTCAACGCAACATTCATGGACTTCAATATTTCGTACTGGGAGCTGTAATATGCTACTCAGCTGCATTTCTACGGTCTTTCAATGCGAGTTTTCGCTGCATGCCAGTATTAATCGCGCTCAATATTGTTCAACATCATATAGCGAATGACAATCGTCTAACCTGATGAAACCAATCATCACATATGGGGCAGTAGTCCGGATAGCGGAACAAATCAGGCTAGTTCAAGGATAAATCAATCGACTAGTATGTGTATGCATAACAGGTGCAATGAGAATAAATCCAAAGGCTGTTTTAGAATCAATATTGAACCTAACACCCCTCCATATGGTGGTAGAGTGTATGGTGATAAGGACAATATACAGAATGAGTGGAGAGGGAATCACCAAACATAATTATGAACCCTCCCTGCAAATTAGTAAACTTGGATACTGCCCCAAGATAAGATGAAAAACAGGAGGTATAGCTTCGTGGAAGAACTTAATATGAAGTCACAAAAGCAAATGGTTCAGAAATAACATCCCAAGACTCAGTAGAGAGGCCATTAAATGGTACCCTGATGGCTCTAAGACAACAGAAGGAACTGGAATAGGAGTATATATGGACTTGGAACCGAATAGTCTGAAAGCTTGAGCAAATCCCTGAGAAATTTCCGAGCAAAAATTGACCCATAGCTCTGAGCTCCCACAGAATGAGCTCCAAGATGGCCTGGCTTAGAGAAACTAAACGAACTAAGCAAGAAGAATAGAAAAAACAACACAAAAAATGGGCCGAAGCACCGTTTCTGTGAACCTGAACCCTTCTACGGAAATAAGGGCCAGCACAATACAGGAAGAACTCAAGAAAGACGTAGGCAATAAAAGATAAGATATACGAAGAATAAATGGAAGTGATAATGACATTAAATTTGTAAATGTTCATACGCTCTACGCCTCGCGCCGACCCTGCACAAAATGATGAACGACGGTTAAAACTGAAGAGCATGGACTAGCGACGTTGAAACAATGAGTGTATTTCAACGAGTGTTGGTGCAAGTGTTGGTGATTTCACAAGTCAATTAGAGGCCTTGCGTGTTATAGCGCCATTAGGAACTTTACCCGATTGCGATGCTCCGATATAAGCTACGACGTCACTCGTGTACGTGAAGAAACTGCGGTGGATCAAGAAAAAAACAGCTAAAGGAGAAAGCGTGCCTGTTTATTATCAACAAAGGAAGCCAAAACCACAGAAATTATTCACAAAATTCATTGTTATACTTTTTTGTTATATATAAATTTTCGGGAAATAGATCACACTAAATCATATCCTTATTGTTTTTGTCTTGGCGTACGTTTCGGTTTCACGACCATCATCAAAAGACGTATCAATGTCTATAACGAGATTTCTTAAAGCTAATTGTATCAATACAAAGCGTCGCCGAGACTTATTAGTTTTGGTGGAATTCGCAAAATAAACTTTTCTAAAAACATCTTCAAGCACATATGATGAAGCCTATGAAAGTCTGCAAGGCTCGAATATTTTGTGATCTTGCTTGAGAGATCTTTGGGATTGACTCCGAAGAAGTTGGTTATTGCTTCCAGGGAAATAAATACTCATTTTATCGGGAGAAAGTAGAGTTGAATGTAAGAAGGTTAGGTTAAGTTTCTTGTAAGAGAGTAGAGAATCACGACCATGTGTCACCTCTAAATTTAAATCTTGCTGTTTGAGGTTTTGTTTATATCTTCTGGTATGGGATGTGCCTTAATAAAAAATCTAGAATCTGACTCTTTCCCCAGCTGGGCAATTCGGATAGAACGTGTTTTTCCATTTGAGCATCCTCTTCCACTAAGCCGAGCCTTCGTAGGTGGTGGGTCAAATAGCGGGGTTCTGTGTATACACCGATTAGAGTAGTTTAGCTCTTATTCTAGAACGGTTCATAATAAATGCTTTAGATTTGGCTAATGCCAGCAAAGCTTACCAGTAGAATTTTTCTTTCAGCCAGGATGATATAGCTCTTTAGGCTATGTTGTAGATCAATCAACGAATCAATTAATCAAAACGGGGGCGAACAAGTCCAGGGCACTCAGACCGCTTGATTAGGTCCATTGTGTGCTCCTTGAACAAGACTCAGCCCAGCAGGTGAAAAGCAGCGCCGAAGGTTATAATTCTGCATGGACTGATGTCCCTTATGGCCTCATACGGCGTGGATGCTCTGCCGAGGGCTTGTAGCCTAATAGAACCGAGTGCTGGACATTCTACAAGAATATGAAAGGAAGTTTCGTGTGCCTCTCCGCATCTACTACAATCTGGGTCATCGCCAATATCATAACACTGTGAAGAGTCATGTCAACTGTTTTAAGTTTCTTCTGCTCATAGTGAGAAGGGTTTTCGAGCGTTTGAGCAAGAACTCCGCGATGTGGAGCTTCGCCTGCCTCATATTGTGCCAAACCGAGAGCCACTGTCTATCCAGTAGCTCTGTGAGAGCATGGAGCCCGTTGGCCAGGGGTGCCTAGGAAACCCCGTTTGGCCAAACCATCGGTCATTTCATTTCCTTTACGCCAGAGTGGGCGGGAACCTATACTAGCTGAAGTTTATTCCTTCTGGCTAATTCCCTGCACTTTAAAACAAGCCTAGAAGTCACTTCATGAGCGTTCGAATGTCATTGTGAATATATAGCCGCCACCTCGGCAGTTCAGCCTCAGGTTTTCCAGGGCACAGGTCCAGATTGCACAGACCTCGGCTTAGAAAACGGTTATGTGAGAGCCTAGGGGAACGGAAAGCTCTATCCTGGGTGTGCACGAGCAGACTACGGCTCGGCTAGACTAGCCAGTCTTGAATCCCCCTGGCGCAAGTGGTCCGGAGTCCGTCCTCTGGGTTATTTGATGTCGCATACTGCTTCAGTCCGAGGATCATGCAGCTTCGAGCAGCCCAATCCCAAATTTTGCCATGGCTGGATGGCCCAGATCAGCAAGCCGATACGCCGTACCTGCAGTCACTGTGCTTGCAGATACTCCAAGCGCTGGTTCTGGTCCGATGAATTTTGAGACTACGTCCTCTGTGGTAGAGTATGTGCTGTTTCATTTCACGAAATGCCCAAGGGATCTGGTATCCAAATAAGAGTTACTTTGTTCTTGATATCCAGGCATGCAATAGCTTTTTTCTCCAAATGACATTAAAAGCGGCCTTTTAATGACACTTGGCAGGCTTAGAAGTTGTACTTTTAATGCCTAGGCAGAAAAAGTCCACTTTTACTGCCTAGGCAGAAAAAGTTCGTTGCTAGGCAACCTTCCAAGTAATAATTTAAATCAAACTGGTTATTAAAATTGACAATGACATTGAGAAAACTCAAAAAGATGCTGATGATAATAAACTGGTTTTATTGCATTAAAACTACAAACTACAACACGAAATTTTTATTTATTAGATATATTTATGGTCAATTGTGAACAATTATTTAATACAATTGAACTCTGTCCACTTCCCTCCTTTCCAGTAAAATTAACAACTTTAGTATCCACACTTGATACTCCGGAAACGCCAGAAAATATTTTATTGCCGATGTTCGACTTATTGGCTAGCGTGTCCTCAATATAGCTCTCCGCGACAGCGGAAGACTTCCATCCTCCATGTTGCTTCAACATTGTTATGTCCCCACCAGAATGCACCAGCAACGTGGCCGAAGTTCTGCGAAAGCAGTGCCCGGTATACTCTTTCGCATGGGATAGTCCCAGAAAAGTAGCAATTTCTTCTGGCATTTTACCGAATTTGTGAATGCCAATGAATTGATGATGTGCTTTACCGTTCGCATATTTATAGAAGACACGCCGATTATTTAAATTCGAGGTTCTGTAAACGCTTAAATATTCCGTTACTACAAAAGATCTTGATCTTTTGGTCTTAGTATTTGGTAGCATAATTAGCAATTTGTCGCCCATATCATTTATATCATCTATTTTCATTTGCAAAAGCTCATCACATCTACAAGCCCCAGCGACTGCAACAATAATTACAACCTAAAATATAAATTGAAAATTAGTTCTTTAATCCATAATAGATCATTTTCAATATATTCCTACCTTCGTACACAAATACAGTTCATCTGGGGCATCTGATAAAAATTTCTCGATTTCTTCTCTTTGAAAAACTCGGGCCTTTTTTGCATGGAAACCGTCTGACTGGCGTTTCAAAAAAGCCCGTAACTTCTGGTATTTTGCCGAATCAATGTTATTTTTTATGTTCAGGGTAGCTTTCAACATCGAATAGGTAGACCATAACGTTGAAGGCTTCATTTTCTTTGAAAGATCGGAAAAATAGACAATCAGCACATTTTCAGAGAAAGATCCTATATTTTTCTTCCGTCTATATTCCATGAATCTGCTGTATGTGAGTTCATATACAGTTCTTGATTTTTCCGGTAAAAGGTTAAATTCCACATCTTGCGCCTGGTCTCTTATCTCAGGTGGTGTTAATTGCATCAATTCATCCTCACTTTGCAGTAAATCCATTTCTAACATGACAACTTTTCAAAATTGACAATGACAAAGTAAACAGTAAACAAACATATTCAACAAACGTCATCAGCGGTAAACATAGTAACGCAGGGCCCAGTTACCTTCAATAAAATAATTTAGTTATTTGGATATTGATAATGAAACGCAATTTAAATATGAAAAAGTCGATTTTGCGTGGAATTGGAACAAATTTGAAGAAAAAATTATATGTTTCACACGGCAGAAAAGCAGATTTAATGCCTTGGCTGGTTTCATAGCCTCGCTACGCTCGGCTATGAAACACCAGCCGCGGCATTAAATCTTGTGCTTTTATGCCTAGTAAAACAAATAACTATTATAGTTCCATACCCCTCCCGAATATTGAATTGCATCGGTAGGAACAAATCGCTTTGAGAGCTGTTGGAGAACATTAATTGAAGACACAACGTTATTGGAAATCGTAAAAACGGCAAAAGTAGGAAAACGTGTTGTACTTGTATGTTTATATCTTCTATTCGATTGGAATATTCAGCCTTAAACTCCCAAATTCTGGGTCCACCCGAGTTTCCTTCGTCGGAAATGAACTGGTTGATATCAAAACACTTACTTCTTGATTGAAATATCTAATTCACAACTAGATATCAGTTCCATGTGAGCACGAAATGCGAAATGTTAACTTCTCGATTAGTTTGTGTTTGAAAATACTTTTACCTGATTACATCAATTTTATATAAATGTTTGTAAATCGCATATAAATAATCGTTTAAGGTACTCATTTGGTTATATTTTCAACACGCACAATACCTAATAATACGAATCCTTTTGTATGTTTACTTTAATTAACCACGAACGGAATGGTTTATTTTTAATAATCACTAAACAATTATTGTTAACGATCACTTTACGTAATTCACGCTGTCTATGTAATATATTCCTGGATTGGTGGGTAATTATTTTAAACGCTAACGATATTGCATGTTTAATAAGCTTAAATAATACATACCGCTATTTAAATGATCTTAATAGATGGTTGCAATAAGACAACGTATAAGTCTTTATTTTAACCTTTGTGCTGTTACCCTAACTATGAAATGGCATGCAAGCATTCAGCTTGTGGAAGTTAAGCACACAGAGATACGGGCACAATTAACAAAAATACTGTTACTGTTATACTGGGAAATTGGACGTTGAATTGTTTCCTTACAACATTCATTGTACTTGTACACAGAACTTGAGAAATGCGTGCCTTTGTAGATGATACCTTTCAATTACAAAATTTATGAAGTGATATTTAGTAATAATTGCTTTCATTCAGCTGCAAATGATACAATAACACTTCATAAATTATATGAATAAATATACGCATTCGGAGACCCGATATCCTGCATGATAGCTTTAGTGCGCAGACCTGAAATTTGGTAAAAACTACATAAAAAAACAAAATTGAACATGTACAGTTTACTTAGAAGTAAAATAAATCATTCAAAATTGTTATGTTGTTTCTTAGCCATTTTTCAAATATTATTTTCACTTTTTGTCAAAGATTATTAGTGACTTGAACGCATCGATAATTTCTCGCCTTTTTTTCCAGTTTTAATAAGTTTAAATTCCTAAAAACAACTTCATAACCAATATTTATGCTCATTATTTTCGTCTTTACGTACGTTTCGGTCTCACTTCCATCATCAAAAGACGTATTACGTCTAAAACGAGATGTCTTAAAACTAATTGTATCAGCAAAAAGCGTCCTTATCGCACTAATTTCAATCAAGAATGACCGCGTCTCCGAAACGAACAGAAACACGAGCAATCGAAATTATAACATATTAATGTTTTAGGTATATGAAATGTATCAAGAATCCACTGCTAAGCATTTCTCTTATAATATACGAACACATGTCAACAATATCTGTACGACTGAAATAAAAAATAGAACGGTGAAGTATCTACTTTCGAACCAGATGTTATAAATTTATGAGGTAATACTAAAAGGGTGTCAAACCTTGAGCATTCTACCTAAAATATAATTTTAACATTATAAAGACGCATGTGAGAATTTGCAAGGGTTTCAATTAATCAAATTAGTATAAATCTGACTTAATGACTGAATATCTGTTCTGTGATTTACAGACTTGGAGTGAATCTCCAGAATAGATCTTTCATAATAATCCGTAATGGTATTATGAAAGTTACGAGTGCCTTTAATTTTTAGCCCAGAACGAATCCGTAAGCCTACAGGATTTTTCCTACTTCACTACAACACATTCTTGCTTATTCAGACATCTAACTGTCCCGAATATCGACAACTACAAGAATGGTTAACAGAAACGTCAATTAACATCAAATATAGAAGAGAGGCCCTCTCGATTATCTTTCACAATAGGAATATCTTCATGAAGATTGGATATATTGGCACCTTCATATAACAAATAAACAAAGATCTGCCCACTGCAGGGAGGTCGGGGGTAATCACCGGGCTTGGAATTGTCAAGGGGGGCCCGAAAACGTAGAACTTCATCCAAAGACTTAATTCATGTGATGACGATTTACATGATTTAAGCAAAATTGTAATTCAAACCACGTTTATATTTCTGTATATATTAAATTTGTGAACCAAGGAGGAACACGAACAAAATTGGGAGAGGAACGTTTAAAGTTGAATTTTCTTCAGATTTTATAAGAGTTCATTGAATATGAGATATTTTTGCGATTCCTAAAGAATTTATCCTTACGGTAGTGATGAGAAATACTCGCCCTTATCCACTAAAAATACTATTGAAGTACTGAGGACCTTTCGGCTACCAGGTAGCCATCATCAGAGTAAGCTAAATGTTGCCTGTTTAAATATTATTTGGGGATAATAATGTAAGCAATGGGTTACCCTCAGCTGAAGATAAATCAGAATTTAATAAATCGCCGCTGATTTTTCAGTATTCTTCTTCTTCTTCTTCTTGATTTTGTAAATCCCGGATTTGTCGAAATCGGAAATTGTATCGAAGGCGTTGCCTAAACGTTGTTTTAGCTTGTTCTTACATCTATATAGTGGTTGTATTGCAAATTTGGAAGACAAACTATGGGATTTATTAATTACTAAAGAATGATGAGGAAAACTTTTTAGTTTTATTGTAGTATTTGAAGATAATGGCTCTAATTTGGTTAGTTGGCTACATTCCAATTTCCTTTTTTATTTGGAAATTAAATTATTCATCAAAGATTTGTGGTAACCATTGTCCAACGCAATTTGCTGAAGTTTCTCAACTTCGTTGTTATAATTTTGCTGGCTCAAAGATACGTTCAATAATCTATGAACTAGACTATTAAACGTAGCAGTTTTATATCTAAATGGTGTAGCTGAATCCGCCGGGGTATGCCTATTTGTTTGAGTGGGTTTTCTGTATATTTCAAAAAGTCATGTGTATCAAAATATTCACTTGTAATCGCGAAAATGTCGTCAGCATAGCTATATCAAATTTTTGGATACTGATTCAATTTTGATTTTAAGGAGGTTTCAAATTCGCCTTGAAAAATATTGGCCAAAATAGAAGAGAATGGATTGCCCATTGCACATCCCCTTGTTTGTTAATAGTAATTTTTGTTAAAAGTGAAATAATTTTAATCCATAAATAAAGACGTAAGGATCACGTATACTGTGCAGTTTGAAAGCCATTTAAGGAATATTTATCGACCCAGGGATTAGAGTATTTCTAAATAGTGAAGCAACATCAAATGAAACGAGAGTATCAGCAGGTTCAAGTTTGAAATCTTTCAATTTTGCAATAAGTTCCAAAGAATTTTTTACAGACAAACTTGGTGCGGCTTGGAAGTTGCTGATTTCCTTCACTAACCATTTTGCTATGTTATACGTAGGACAATTAAAGTTTGAAATGGTTGGTTTCATGGAATTATCTGGTTTTTGGATCTTAGGCAAGCAATACAGTTTAGGAAGGTTAGAATTTGAAAATCACAGATTGTATTTTGAATTATCGGAGTATACGACGAATTATTAACTAGTTTAACGCATTTTGATAACGGATTCCTGGTATTCTGTTCATAGGGAAAGTCATTTAATAAAGTATTTACCGAATAGTGATAATCCCCTCCTTACGGTTACAACTTCAAACCAAACCCTCCACACCATAAAAAAACTAAACATATTTTCCCGGTGATACATTGTTCAGATATCAAGAATTTCGACGTACCTTTCAGAACTCATCTGTTTTCTTAAGTGACAAATAAATCACTCAAATGTTTCTCAGCAACGTAGTTTTGAATCCTACCGACTGCGCCATGTTCCATATTTATTTCAGACATCATCAGATCAAGTTCATTGTATCGAATGTTATCAAATAGAGAAATTCAAACCGTACAGTAAAAAATATTTCATAAGTGGATTGATATTTATGAAGGCATCGAATGAAAACAAGGGAAGGGAAAAATCTGTGTAAACGGTTGTTCGAGAACCACCGCCTTGTTTTCCCTGCATCGTATCCAGTCAATTAGAATGATCAACCACGTCGCTTGCACTGAAGCGTTGGTAACGCAAAAAAACGGACATTCATGAAGAGCAGCGAAGAGAAGGTGTTGAAGGCACTCCAAGCGGAATAATCAAGTTCATCGGATCGTAAAACGAATTCAAAATGTTCGCTTGCGGTTTTAAATTGAAACGGAGAAGCCGAATAGAGATGTGAAACGTTCTCAAACAATTTGTAACTATTTGTAGTTGTTTTGTGCAAAGGCTACTTTGCATATAAAGAATGTATGGTTCGGAGAGCAGCCGGCGTAAAAGAGTTGCGAACCTACTTACCAACTCAATATAATTGCTCTTTAACGAATTCCCTTGCAATGTAATGCTGTCTTTTATTGAGCACTAATCAACATAAATTATAGTGATATGTTGTACAGTGTGGTTCATTGCAATCGCTAATTTTAGTTCCAAACTATTTACACTGTAGAGTTTAGATTATCTATTTATTTGAACCATTCCTCAACTGAAATGTAAAACATTGAATCTTCCTGCTTTCATCACCATAAAATTACTAAAATGATATTGCTAATATCATCAAATTTAATGAGAGTCTTCGAGCTTTCCGAAACTCAATTCTAAAAGCTCCAAATTCGAAAGATTGTCTTTTCCGAAGATATTCATTCTGAGATCGTACCATTTTGACAAGTACATCTTTTGATAAAATATGACGAGTAGGGGAGACCGATGTCAATTTTTTTTTCTACACTTTGCCTATACGAGACGAAAACTGTTCGAAGAAAATCGCGTTACCCGGCGGTGAAATGTTGGGCATTCGAATAATTTTTTTTGACGGTTTGGAGGTTATAGGCATAGGGAAAGAGTTCCACTAATTCGCAGTTCGATAGAAAAATGCAGTATGTTAGGAATAACTTCGGCAGGTCTTGAGCTTGACAATGAAGTGATGCCTAGTTTCAGCTAACAGGGTTGATTTTAGAACAATCTGAGGAGGAAGAGGTGAACAGTCTTCATCAAGTTACAGATAATGCATACTTTCGTTACCGATTGAACTTTGTTCCCCGCATCTAGTGTTAGTATTATCAGAAGATTCTTGATTAATGCCATAAAACGTGAGTTTCTACCCACAAATGTTTTCCGGTACACAACCTTGGCTACTGTATTGATGCTAAATCTGAGCCTTTTAATACAAAATGTAGTAGTCTTAGTTCTATATAGCTTAATAATGAATCATGACCTTCTCGGGAAATAGGTCATACTAACACATGTGCTTGTTATTCTTCACCTACGTTTCTGTCTCAGGACCATCAACAGAAAACGTATGAATATCTAAAACGGAATTTCTTAAAACTAATTCTATTAAGCACAAAGCGTCCTTATCGCATTAACTACAAATCAGAATGCCCACGTCGTCGAAACGGACAGAAACACGAGTAATAATCGAAATTATAACACATTAAGGTTGTTTTAAGTATATAAATATGTATCAAGAAGCCACTGCATAGCAATCTACTTCTAATATTCGAAGTGCATGTTTGAATGTTTGAATAAGACTCAGGCCAAACTATAATACGCTCAAGTATCCGCTTTCGAACCAGATGTTGAAGATTCATGAAGTAATAGAAAAAGGTTGTCAGACCTTAGTGAAAATATTACTATTTCTACCTAAAATATGTCGCATGTAGGTATTTGCAAGAGACTTAATTAAATGAATTAGTACAAATTTGACTTAATTATTGAACGTCTATTCTATGATTTACAGACCCAGAGTCACGTTTTATGTGAAACAACTCCAGGATAGATCTTTTTTAATAATTGTTTTCTTTAATCCAATTGATCGTTATAAACAAAACAATGTTTAGCAAAGGCGGTGGAATTTACTGTGTTTTTGTTTCTAGTACTTTACTTATGACCATACATTCTTTTTTGCAAACATTCTTTAGAGATTTCCATCGTAATGTAAACAATTTAATATATACAAATGTGTCGTTTGTGTATTTTTAGGTATTAAAGGTTTTAAATTTGAAACATATTTACCAACACAGTTAGTGGGTTTATGCGCAACATTTATGTCATACTTTTTTAAACATTTCTTAAATTTGTCATTGGTCTCCGGAATATATGGTAATGTTAAAATTATCTGTATTACCGTTTATATTATTTATATATAACGTGCCATTATATATTTTGTTTATTCTTTACTTAATGAGGGGGTTGAAAATCATTTTTGTGTAGCCATTCATTTTCAGTGTATTACGAACAATTTTCAAATTTTTGGGACGGTCCTCTGAGTGGGACAATTCAACAGCGCGATCTGTAAGGCTGTTTATAACACTTTTCTTATGACTTGTTGGTGCAATTGAATTAAAGTGAAGATATCGTTGAGATCAAACCACGATGTTTTTATTTTTCCATCTAAAATTAAATGAAGATCCAGACGCGTTTTTCTATAACTGATAAAGATGTATTTCCACGCATGCTGTCAATAATTTGATTATGATGTCAATATTTAAGTAAGGTTTCATGGATTTGATATTGTTATGATCTGTAATTTGTATGAGCTCTAGCTCTTGAACATCATTTTTAGCCAATCGACTGACCACGGTCGAACTATTGGAGTGATTGGTAATTTTTTCTAGGTATTCAAGCCAGTCGCTTCGGCAGACGATTTTGTCCAATTTTGAATCATATTTCTTCCAATTGGTATATTATCGTACCAGTGATCATTTTCTGTTTTCCAGTGACGATTTGCTCTTATGAATAGTCTGTTGGTTTTAATCTTTGGGCCACTTTTTGACATTAATTTTTTTTGATAATCTGACAGGACAAACGTTATCTTGGATAGTAGACTTCCGCGGACAGCTAATCTTGAAAAATCTTGTCTTCCGGATGGATTCCGCGTCACAACAGCTCGACTTGATGCCGACGTTTCGCCAACCATTACAGGTGGCATCTTCAGGGCAGGCTTGAGGCTTGAACTGAAACTGGTTCTACTGGTTTCTGTAGCCGTATTTATTGTAGGAAAAAATCCTTCACGCTACATAGTTCACTGCCTTTGTTCCGGTGGTTAACTTCGTTCCAGCACCTGACCCTGCCGTTGTGCGATCATGTGCGAAGTTGAATTTTCGAGGATGGGTTTCCAAATGTTGGGAAGGTAATATCCTGAGTCACGGTTTAGATTATTCGGATGTTTTAGGATTTCTATAGCTTCAAGGATTTTTCGCTGATAGAAGTTTGTGGCTCGGACTAGGATTTTAGTATCTTCAAAAAGGATTTGATGATTTGTGTTAAACTTGTGTTCCGCAAGTGCAGATCTACTGGTGTCACGAAGTCTTGTACAGCGCTCATGTTCTTTCACACAGGTAGCTACTGTACGACCTGTTTCACCAATGTAGACTTTACCGCAAGAACAGGGAATACTATAAACACCTTCTGAGTGGAGAGGAGGAAGGGGATCTTTGATAGGTTTGTAAAACTGAGATAATTTCGGAAGTGTGGAAAAACGGGTAGAAATATTATGTTTTTTGAGGATTTTGGAAATTCGATCTGTTATATTTTGAATATATGGAAGATAAGCCGTGGATAAAGCAGGTGGGAGGGTTTCTGGCTCAGGTCGATTTGGAATTTTAGGTGAAGTGTATTTCTTTATGGCTTTTTGAATGTTGTAATGGGAGAAATTGTTTGATAATAAGGCAGATGATAGATGTTTTAATTCTGATTTTAAGGATTGAGGCTGAGATAGATTGACAGCTCTGTGGACCAGGGAGTTTATGACAGATTGCTTTTGGGCAGGGTGGTGGTGGGAAAGACCATTGAGGTATCTATCGGTATGGGTGGGTTTCCGATACACAGAATGTCCTAAAGTACCGTCAGTCTGTCGACTAACCAATACATCCAGGAACGGGAGTGAACCTTGCGATTCGACTTCCATGGTGAAACGGATATTGGGATGTAAAGAATTTAAATGATTGAGGAAAGGAACAAGCTTTTCGCGACCATGTTGCCAAATAACGAAAGTATCGTCGACATATCTAAACCAACATTTCGGCTTGAGAACAGATGGCAGTCAATGGCATCTTGTTCAAAAGCTTCTATGAAGATATTAGCTATGATCGGGGAAAGTGGGGAACCCATGGCAGCTCCCGAGGACTGCTCGTAGAACTTGCCATCGTATAGAAAATATGTGGAGGATAGACAAAAATCAATTAACGGTAGCAAGTCCGTTGAAATGTTTTTGGCAGGTAACAATTGAGAAATTATGGAAAGGGTGTCTGGAATGGGAACATTGGTAAAAAGTGATTCAACGTCGAAGCTGACGAGCAAATCGCGTGGGTCAACTTTCAACGTTTGAAGTTTTTCAACGAAATGAAAAGAATTTAGGATAAAACTATTGGATTCACCTACAAGGGGTTTGAGAATCGATGACAGGTATCGAGAGAGTTTATAAGTAGGAGATCCGATAGTGCTGACAATTGGTCTTAGGGGAACTGAGGGCTTATGAATTTTAGGCAAACCATATAAACGGGGACATTTTGAACAATGGGGGATAAGATATTTCTTATCTGAATCAGGAAGGGAAGATTGACGAATAATTTGTGAAATTGAACGTTCTATAGAGGAGGTGGGATCTTTTGGTAGAAGCTTATAGGAATTAGTTTGCAGATGTTGCAGGATTTTGTTATCATAATCTGAACGATTCATGACAACAGTGGAGTTTCCTTTATCAGCCCTCAAAATAGCCAAATCAGGATTTGATTTGAGTGAATTGAGAGCTTGAATTAAAGGTTTAGGGCAATTTGATTTAGGAATCTTGGAATGACGAAGAATTTTAGGAGTTTTGCCCAAAAGCAATCTGTCATAAACTCCCTGGTCCACAGAGCTGTCAATCTATCTCAGCCTCAATCCTTAAAATCAGAATTAAAACATCTATCATCTGCCTTATTATCAAACAATTTCTCCCATTACAACATTCAAAAAGCCATAAAGAAATACACTTCACCTAAAATTCCAAATCGACCTGAGCCAGAAACCCTCCCACCTGCTTTATCCACGGCTTATCTTCCATATATTCAAAATATAACAGATCGAATTTCCAAAATCCTCAAAAAACATAATATTTCTACCCGTTTTTCCACACTTCCGAAATTATCTCAGTTTTACAAACCTATCAAAGATCCCCTTCCTCCTCTCCACTCAGAAGGTGTTTATAGTATTCCCTGTTCTTGCGGTAAAGTCTACATTGGTGAAACAGGTCGTACAGTAGCTACTCGTGTGAAAGAACATGAGCGCTGTACAAGACTTCGTGACACCAGTAGATCTGCACTTGCGGAACACAAGTTTAACACAAATCATCAAATCCTTTTTGAAGATACTAAAATCCTAGTCCGAGCCACAAACTTCTATCAGCGAAAAATCCTTGAAGCTATAGAAATCCTAAAACATCCGAATAATCTAAACCGTGACTCAGGATATTACCTTCCCAACATTTGGAAACCCATCCTCGAAAATTCAACTTCGCACATGATCGCACAACGGCAGGGTCAGGTGCTGGAACGAAGTTAACCACCGGAACAAAGGCAGTGAACTATGTAGCGTGAAGGATTTTTTCCTACAATAAATACGGCTACAGAAACCAGTAGAACCAGTTTCAGTTCAAGCCTCAAGCCTGCCCTGAAGATGCCACCTGTAATGGTTGGCGAAACGTCGGCATCAAGTCGAGCTGTTGTGCCTCGGAATCCATCCGGAAGACAAGATTTTTCAGGACAAACGTTGCTGTCACCTCTACTTTTTAACCAATAAGATGCCTTAATTTTAACTAGTTACCATGGCAACTAAAAAAATTTCCGGAAATTTTTTCGTGGCGCCACGATATTTAAGTGGAAATTTTTTGACAGTTGAAAAGGTAAACATATGATCTACAACCATTAAATATTGTAGATATACCTGTGAATAATGCAAAATTTCTATAAGAATTAACATTATTATTTATTATTCGCTATAAAGTTTCATTAAACAGAAAACACAAATTTGTTTAATTATTATGCATTAACAATTTATATTTCAAAAAACGTAGGATCTACAAACATAGTAAGATTCAAATGTTGTTTGAATTCTAACCCATCCTCTCTTCTTAATGGTGAATAGGAAGGTGACGAATTAATTAGATGTCTGTGTTTTAAGACATATATGTAATATTTTGAAACAATTTTGTTCAAATCTCTTTTACGCAAAAGGCCATATTTACTTGACATCTGCAGCAGACTTTCTTGGATTTTCGTAAACAAACCATTCAACTCTAACGCTTCCTGGTCTCAATCTTCCATTAAATTCGTTAAATGTATTAATTTTGGATGACATATTTGCACTTGACTCAACTCTTTGCAGTATTTGCATAAATTGTACTTTTCAAAGCATTTCATTTTTCTCAAATTGTTTAACGCAAATGCTTACCAGAAATGTTTTTCATAAGAATATCTTTGTTTGCTGGTTTACTATACAGTAACTCAATGTAATTTACCAATATAAACCTCATCTGTCAAAAGCATGGCCGCCTATATCACGGCCACCTACTGCAACAAACCATGTTTATATTATATTTTTTACATTAGAAGTGTTATGGATTACTTTAACAAAAAATACATTTCTACCACCTTTAGTGACCTAAAATTATGAAAGGGCGATAGACTGATCTAATACCCATCTGAGTTTTAGCATTTGGTGTAACTAAAGTTGGTAATATTTTTTATTTAACGAAACATGGTGGACTTGACAAGCAGTGAAATTAATTTAAAATATCAGATTGGATTAATAATTTTTTTACAAATTATGGTGTGAAATTTTCTTACCGAATACCACGCAAGCTTAAATTATTCCTGGAAATTTTCTTTCGGGCACGAATATTTTAAGATCCTTCGTCGCTTCGGGATAATTTTCAAAATATTCGTGTCCTCAAGAAAATTTCCGGAAGTAATTCAAGCTCTTGTGATATTATAAGTGAAAATTTGCTCTCTGTTCATATTCTCGAAACACAAGTATTGCTGAATACATATTCAATTCGATTTGTTTCATAACCATCGGGAAGCAGCAGCATCTCCACCTCGCCAAGTTAATTCTACCGCTGCTGTGTGATAGAATTCCCACAAATTTATAACTTTAGTTAGTTCCAAAATGCTGCTGAACATTGTTTTCTTCTACAGAGATCCGATTGCAGTTTTCGTCGTATAAGAATCGCGAGCAGCTCGAGCTTGTTGATATACACACACACAATTTTGAACGGGTCAATTATAACTTTCATTTCTTTATAATATTTTTCTTCTAAGAGCTTACTTGTTAGGTTCCACATGGTTTTGACCGTAGCTTCTTCAAACACTGTACCTTCGTTTCTTCTTATGTTCACAGCCCAATCCTTTAAAATCGACGCCAATTCTTTCACCGATTTCCATCTAATTGATACTTTCTAACATTGCAAAAATCTGTATTTTTTGGTATATTTGATTCGATAAATCCATTAATCTCCTCATCTGTATTACCAAACCAAATCGTAACATTGTGAAATTATTAAATTCAGACCAATCAACACTTTACCTCCGATTGAAAAGATACTTGAAACAGCGGTATATAAGCAATTAATAGAATATGAAGAAAGAAACGGTATTTTAATCAATAACCAATCTCGATTACGCCGAATACACTCGTGCTAGTCATCAGTACAACAATCTCTAAATAAATTCAAAACTGAGCTAGATAATAATAAGTTTGTTGTGGCTGTGTTAAATATAAGATTTTGACGGAAAGAACGTGGTCCAATTGGTAAACACACTAGACTAGGCATCCAGGGATGCATGTTCGAACTCCACCAATGGTTTTATTTTTACGTTTATTCATCTTGATAATATAATAATCCTATGTTAAGTAGTCTAAGGTATCTCCATAATTAACCTGAATTATTAACAAAGTATTTGTGTTCTAATTCATTAATCGCGTCGAACATTCTTTGTGTTTGCCGCTAAATTCCCCAGATGAAGATAATGGTCATCAAAATAATACTGAGCGATACCTACGATGAAGCATTAAATGGATTGACATTGATACGTCAGGATGTTTTTTTTTAGCGAATAACTAGATCCATTTTATGTGTGAATGGGAATGAACTCCCCAAAGCTAACAGGGATGTGATTGACTTGTGAATTGTTTAATTTAATAATAGAGTTTCACAATGGCCCTAATCTAGTTTCACGCCCTTTAAAAAAGGCCCTTGTTACAGAAGCAGTAGACCGTAAATTTGACGCCTAAAAAGAGATCATGTGCGAAGCTCTATTCATTAAATATGTCGTTATAATGGACGATCGTTTTTTAACACACTCAATAGCCTCCTATACAACTATTTCAATGATCTTGTAACACACACAGACGTCTGATTATTATTGTGCAATGTTAATGCGGATAGTTGCTTTAGAAAAATTGATTTAGCGATTTAGTTTCCAAAGTAAACATTTAAATATTAGTCCACGTTATCCACTTTTAGTTCATACTGTTGAGAGAGACCTTATTTAAGAAAGTACCATAGTTGAGAACGTAGCTTGACTTGTTCAAATGGTTGAAGATTCAGTTGTATTTTGTTTGGTCAGTTTCCCTAAATTACGCTTTCTTCCAATTAAAAGTAGATAATCATTTTGTTTTGTGAACATTTTTTCCACCACAGAGTATTGATAACTGGAGAGTTCAAGGATTATAACAATGCGTCATATGGATGCTGCAAGTTTTCTAAGCCCTCCTTAACGTAGGATTTTGGAAACACAAGATTGTATTCAATTCTACCAGTTATCATCTGCCTCTGTTCCTGTTTTAATAAAGTAAGTGATTAATGATGTCGTCGAGATCTTTTAGACTCAATAAAACTCTTCATCTAACTCCAATCATATTTTAGAAACTACCAAATTTAGATGTAGAAAATTTTGTACATAATAAGAGTAGACGTTTTTATATTGGTTCACACTAGATGTGATGCTCGAAATGCTACTAACATAACAATTCAATGTCGTATCTCAAGCCGTTTTCGAGTTATTCAGCAGACAGGTTCGTTGAAACATTCGACGATACTCGACGCACTGTTCGGTCCGCAAACTGTCTGGCCGATTGTAGAGAAAATAATCAGGTGTAGGGAACAAAGTCTTACCTCTTTTCGGTTCATAAATAGAGGTCGAATAATAGTGATTCCGACTTAATGTACCTTAAGCTGTTGTTGTGTTACAGATTTTAAACGTCAATTGTTACCTTTGGTAGTGCTAAAGAGTCGAGCTCGCACTAATAGACAGAATGCGGCTGGCGCTCTTGATTGGCTTATCGTCTCACTAATTCTTAACCCTTTGAGCATATGCGCAGCGTATTGACCGATCTTCTAGTTATATCAATAAGAAAAATTATCACAAAGTAACGGCTGGAGTATACTGAAAAAAATCAAAGACTGGCTTCAGCTATTCATTGGGTAAACACACCTCCTATCTTCCAAGCAGAGGTATATGCAATCCTCCAATACGGGAAGGAAAACAATCGGAGAGCCATCGAAGATGAGCAGATCCATATATTGACAGACAGTCAGGCTGCACTTAAGGCAATAGGAAGTCAGGAAGTGACATCCCGTCTGGTATGGACATGCAAAGAAGAACTTGATATATTGGCAGACCGAAACCGCGTCAAGCTGATCTGGATGCCGGGACATCAGGGAACGACAGGCAATGAAAAAGCCGACGAACTTGCAAGAAGAGGTTCGGAGAACGCTCCAGAATGTACTGCACGAAAGTCTTTAAAAGATTGGATCATGGAAAAGCAAATTAGAAATAATACTGGGAAAATATCCCAGGAAACGAATATGGGAAGAAATACATCAAAGCACAATATGCCATGATTTGGATTAAAAATGGGCTCCATTATCGCTATCTTCCAGGTTACATATTTCACCAGAAAATACTTTGAATAATAAAAAAAGAACAAGAAGCTGCTTTACTTGGCCATTACAGGAAATGTAGCTTCTATTTTCGAGAGCAATAATATTTTCCCCGAATCTATTTGGTGAACCTTGTGCATGGTTTAGTTATGAACAGTTCAATTCTTGATAAATCATAAAATGTATGTGTTATTTGAATTCCCTGAACCGACTTTATTTGTGGACTTCTAATAAACCAATTGCATGAAGACTCAGGTATTTTATGCTTTGAATTATATCTTTCCAGATAGTATCCTTGACAGCTCTAGGTGCTTGACCATGAATTCTATTATTAAGCTTCGATGTAGCGAGTTATATTTTGATTGTAAGTTTGCAGAATATGTAACAATTAATAATTGCATTGCTGCTGCTGCGAGGGAAACATATTTAAATGTGTACGGTGTTGATACAGCTGTAACGATACAGTTTGATAGGGCATTATAACGGCACAAGTCTTGTTATAATGCCATATGAAACATGTATCGTTCGATATTTTGTCTTCGAGGGTGAAATAAATAAGTTACCATAAAATTGTTTTCTAAGTTAACGACAAACTACAACACTACAACAACAAATTGGACGTTAAATTCTAAATAAGTACTGTACAGCTGAGGACCGATTTGTTTTTCTGCAAATATCCCTTCACATATCACAAGTTTACAACTACAAGAAAGATCCGTTTCTATAACACAACATATTCAAAATTTCTGTATAGGTGAGTACCTGCCAGAAAGTACCTATTGTTCCATATTTTGGTTTCTTTTGGTCATGCCCATTAGTGAAAAATATTTTCTAGATGATGTGTATGATTTTCACATCAAATAATCTGTCTCCCACATTGCCCAACGAGGTAGTACCTCACTTTACTACTTTTTAAGAGTGCGACAACGAAAATATAATAAATTTAGGCTGATAGGGCAGTTAAAAAAAAACTCTCTATAGACCTTATTTTGCCTGTGCTTTTAGAATACATGAGAGAATTTCCCACAACTCTTATCAAAATCATGTTTCGTTGTTGCTCCAAACTTGGAACTAAATTCGCTAAAATTTTATGGTGAACACACCTCTAAAAAAAGTTCAAACTTTCACATCACCATCGCTTGATTTCGCCTGAAATTGACGAGAAACCTGTTGACACCTAATTTCTATGGAGCAAATGAAATAAATTGAAATTATGTTGAGAAGAGCCTCATTAAGATCATCATAAAAAACGAAGAGCACTCTTAATGTGCTTTCAGCAAGTTGTTTCTCCTAAACTCGATACTGGATATTATCCAGAATATCAAATTAACTAACCAAGGGTAGAACTGCAGAGTGAACCCACGTTGCGGGTTTATCAAAGATTGACCGTGTTACGAAATATACAGGTTGTATACAACAAATCACACAACAAATCCTAGCGTATCACATGGAACAATCCACTTTCCCCTTTTTTGGCAAATATTTTTAAGCCTAAATTGTATCAGTTCACAAAACTTCAGACATGGCGATGATATTTTCGCGATTATAAGTACATGTTTTGATTTGCATGGTTTCTTGAACACGCTTATATCCGTATTGATTCACTCAATTTCACTGTATAGTAGTAGAAACAAATAACCTGCTTCATTTCCTTCATTTAACATTATTAAAGATGGTCACCACTTGGAATTCAATATATATACAGAAAATATACACAAACCAATATGTATATTCTGGCTGGTTCAGTTACAAAAATAGCGCTCCATTCAATAGTTTAGTTCATAGATTATTAAACATCCCTCTGAACCAGCGAAATTATGACAACGTAGTTGAGAAAGTTCAGGAAATAGCTAAAGACAATGGTTACGACAAATCATTGATCAATAAGTTAATTTCCTACCCATCACGAACAATTGACCAAATTAGAAATATTACCTTCAAATAATCCAATAAAATTCAGAAGTTTTTCTTATCCTCTCACAAATAATAACAAATTTCTTTTTCAAATTTGCAATTCAACCCCCGTTCATAGATGTGAGAATAATCGTTAAGGCAATTTTCCAAGATCGACAGGCCCGATTATCGAAAAAAGTAATTGTGAATCGTGTTCAAAATGCTATGTGGGTCAAACTGAACAGAATTTTCTAACTATGTATTAGAATTTGCAAAACATATTTATAAAACGAGTTGAACCATTTCTCAAAACCGTTTTTCACCCTTGAAACACATAATGACAAATTTCTACGTAACTTAGAAGGGTTAGAAATGTACAAGGGAACAATGAATATAATGTAGTCATATTTATCTCCAGCTGATGTTAATTCCTCATTTACACTATCAATTCCAAATAGTATTTGAACAGGCACATTTTGATTTCTACTTTAGTTCACTTTGTTGATGGCTAGTTGGTAGTTGAAAGCACCTCGGTACTTTAATAGCATTTATAGTGGATAAGGGTGATGGTTTCTTTTAATAGTGTAATACTGTTGTATTTCCCAATCGATTACATAGTATTTTGCAATATATACGGATAAAGGATGTGTAAATCGATCCAATTTTCAAAAACCTAGTATATATCTGTAGTTAATGATCTGGAAATCACCATTACAGATACTTACAAAACATGAGTTGATACTTGAATATAATCTATGCACGCTATTTAAAAATAGAAAGAAACAAGTTATTGGAGATATTCGTATACGCTTGACTGATTACAGATAAATATGACATTATATCAACACCATACCATATAGGTGGCGATTACAAAAATTCTATAATTGAATAAACACACAATGATTTAGGTATCTCTAGTAATTATAGCGAATGATTTATGTTGCGAATTAACTATCATCTTAAGTAATTCGAGTCATTTCTTTATTAGGAAATAGGGTGGAATATAATTATCCGTTTCATGTCGTGCATCCAGCCAGTCTAGGTCCGCTCAGTTATAGCATTCCATCCAAGGAAATGTCAAGTCTTGCTTCATCTCAGTCCCTGAGTACCGATTTCTCCTGTAGTAAGCGTAAGCTAGTTTATGTTTTCTCATCATTGAATTTTGAAATTCGAACCCACATCTTTTATATGCCGTAGATATAGTGCGATATGTTGGTCTAATAATATTGCTGGTAGATATAAAGCATGGCGCAGTGGGTAGGATGCTAAACTACCACCCGGTTGATGATTCTAATCACAGTGGTTTATCTTTCTTCCCATGAAAAAAAAATACGTGTGGCACTCGGGGACTGCCGCAGTTAAGCTATTGCATAGCATTTTTTCTCAACTTATGCAATTATAATTATTTATTTTTTTAAATTTATGCAGTATTTTTTTTTCTTTGATATTTTAATTCAAGTTTTTTCTTTGATATTAATTCAAGTTACACTTTTTGAGCGTGGTGACCGATAAGAAAACAATTTTTTTTCTTTTATTGAATAAATGAGAAGTTAATATCGTTTAAAATATTTTTATTATCTTACAATACATGTAGGTTATTCAGGAATTTTTTATCATTGAAACTATAGGTTTATGGTAACTGAATAACTGAAATAAGAGACATAAGTTTGAGACTTAATATCCTCTAAATATCTGGAAAATACCGCGTCAATGGTGGTCCCATATGTTGTTGTGGATTCTTGTGGATCATTATTCATTTTCAAATTCGATTTTTCCGAAAGAAAAGTTGTTAACCGCTCTGATTTTTCATCAGCGAAGTTGAATTCGCCAGCCAAGATAAGTGGAAATTTATTACCATTTGTGCCAAGTATTTTCGACCCTTCTTCAGTGTACTCCAGTAAAGTGCGATGAATAAAATGCTCTACCTCGTCCAATTTTGGATTCGGAGAAATGTAAATTGCTACCATGACTATGTGTAGGCCATTTCTAAGTTTGCATGAGCACGCACAAATATCTCCAACAAATGAGCGCCTAACATTAACATCGCTAACGTGTGCAATATTTATTTCAATATTCGGAGTCATAATATTAGTTACATTATTATTATTTTGGTAAATAGCTACCACACCTTCTGGAACAGTATCTCGTTTGAATTAAACAATACAATTGAAATTAGGTATTTCAATCGGATTATCATGCGCCATGCAAGTTTCGGTAAGAAGTAACACATTTGTTTGTCTCGTAACTGAATCTTGTAAATCGTATTTGTGACTATTTAGACTTTGGCAATTGAAAAGTCATTATTGAAATGCCATTTCTATTACTACTGAAATCTAAGACACTTTGAGCTGTCGTCTGAACACTATTTAAAGGCAGTCTTTTGAATTCTTGCAACAAAGATGCAGCCGATGCAGCTTGCCTTCGATTATTATAAAACTTGAATGTAGAATTATCGTTTTTTGTCGTGATATACAATTTTTCAATATTAGTCACCCGAGAGAGCAACATAAACGAGTTCCTGTTATTTATCGTTACGGAATTTCTTGATTCGGTCGCCGCGCTCAAACCCCGCGATAAAAGCTATATGCAATAGCTTAATAGAAACAGGTACTCTCAGGTCTCTGCTACGCGCGTCTAACGTATAAACTCTAACTGACGCGTAGCGAGCTCCTAGAGGCATATGTCAAAATGATTTCGTTCGTAGCTAATTACATAGGACGTCTGGAGTTCATGCAATTATGTTTTTAGATGATTCGAACCTTCTAATTTCGTTAATTAAGTTAATATCGTTTAAAATATTTTTATTATCTTACAATACATGTAGGTTATTCAGGAATTTTTTATCATTGAAACTATAGGTTTATGGTAACTGAATAACTGAAATAAGAGACATAAGTTTGAGACTTAATATCCTCTAAATATCTGGAAAATACCGCGTCAATGGTGGTCCCATATGTTGTTGTGGATTCTTGTGGATCATTATTCATTTTCAAATTCGATTTTTCCGAAAGAAAAGTTGTTAACCGCTCTGATTTTTCATCAGCGAAGTTGAATTCGCCAGCCAAGATAAGTGGAAATTTATTACCATTTGTGCCAAGTATTTTCGACCCTTCTTCAGTGTACTCCAGTAAAGTGCGATGAATAAAATGCTCTACCTCGTCCAATTTTGGATTCGGAGAAATGTAAATTGCTACCATGACTATGTGTAGGCCATTTCTAAGTTTGCATGAGCACGCACAAATATCTCCAACAAATGAGCGCCTAACATTAACATCGCTAACGTGTGCAATATTTATTTCAATATTCGGAGTCATAATATTAGTTACATTATTATTATTTTGGTAAATAGCTACCACACCTTCTGGAACAGTATCTCGTTTGAATTAAACAATACAATTGAAATTAGGTATTTCAATCGGATTATCATGCGCCATGCAAGTTTCGGTAAGAAGTAACACATTTGTTTGTCTCGTAACTGAATCTTGTAAATCGTATTTGTGACTATTTAGACTTTGGCAATTGAAAAGTCATTATTGAAATGCCATTTCTATTACTAATGAAATCTAAGACACTTTGAGCTGTCGTCTGAACACTATTTAAAGGCAGTCTTTTGAATTCTTGCAACAAAGATGCAGCCGATGCAGCTTGCCTTCGATTATTATAAAACTTGAATGTAGAATTATCGTTTTTTGTCGTGATATACAATTTTTCAATATTAGTCACCCGAGAGAGCAACATAAACGAGTTCCTGTTATTTATCGTTACGGAATTTCTTGATTCGGTCGCCGCGCTCAAACCCCGCGATAAAAGCTATATGCAATAGCTTAATAGAAACAGGTACTCTCAGGTCTCTGCTACGCGCGTCTAACGTATAAACTCTAACTGACGCGTAGCGAGCTCCTAGAGGCATATGTCAAAATGATTTCGTTCGTAGCTAATTACATAGGACGTCTGGAGTTCATGCAATTATGTTTTTAGATGATTCGAACCTTCTAATTTCGATAGGCCACGTGAAAATCCCGGAGTCTAAAGCGCTAGAGTGTTATAACATTCGTATAAAATAGCGAAATTTCTCACTTTTAGAAACTTCAAATTAATTAATTAATTTGACACATGTTAGGTGTTTAGGTCTTACATTATTTTTCGTTACGGAATTTCTTGATTCGGTCGCCGCGCTCAGAGCCCGCGATAAAAGCTATATGCAATAGCTTAAAAATATATGCAGGAGGTAAATAACTAAGGACTCTCACAAAAGGTTTTGGTTACTCTTGTGCGTGAGATTCTCATTTTGCCCTACACAGATAAGATAATAATGAAAATATGAAGTTTACTATTTATCATGTTCAAAAATAGGTGAAATGATGATATATTATAACACGAACAGTGAAATTTTAATAATAATCAGAATAACAACCTTTAAAGTGTATGTGGTTAATGGTTACAATATAAGTGAAGTGATGATATGACGAAATATTGTAGATAATACGGTGGTGTGGCATATGAAATTGTCTGGATACATTAGAGACATTTCCTCAACTTAATGCCTCTCATATCCTTGTAGAATGTCTAGCATTGGCTTCTATTAGGCAACAACACCTCGACAGCGCGTACCCGCCGCCCGATGCCATAAGAGACATCAGTCCATGCGAAATCATAGCCTTCTACGCTGCATTAGGCCAGTTTAGTCTTGTAACAATGGGCGCACAATAGACCCAGTCAAGCTGTTCAAGTGCCCTGGATTTATCCGCCCTCGTTTTGATTGATTGGTTGATGAACCTTGGAATCGATTTCCTCATCATAAAAATGCATGATAATGCAGTTTTACTCGAATCGATGAGATAAATCAAATTCCCAATTATTCCATCATACATTTTCAAAATTCGGAAATTCCAATTTCAGTTAATGACAAGCTTTTACTTTGAGCTCAATGTTAGTAGGGGTTTTTATTAACCATCCTTATAGTTGTCAAATATTACGCAAATCAGACTGTATAGAAATAACTCCCCTATGTCTACATTATTGAATAATTCTAATAGTGAAAAAAATGTTCCATACTAATGAATTATAAATCGCGTACTGTAGAATAAATTACATTTCGTGACATTCCCATATATTCTGATTCCGTAGAAAATACAGAATAAATAACGTCGAATGCTCTAATGAATTTTAAATAATACGGTTATTCGTTAAAAGATTTCTAATCGACTAATCGGTACTATAATTTCTATGGTTGTGATGTGAAATAGAAACGAATATTAGTACAATGTAAGGCCACCTGTGGTGAACAATAATTAAAATGTCCAGTTATAAACATTTAATGGCTAAATGTAGCGATTTAGTATAATTTATATTCGTAACATAGACCTATTTGGTATTAAAAACAATCGCTAATTTAATAATGCAAAAAATCAAAACATAAGTGTATGTTAACGTTCCTACATCACAAGAATTTAAATGGTTACTAAACAGACGCTAGAATTTATGTACTATAATAGAATTTCAATAAGGACTCGGGTATCGTTATAGTAATATCAGTAAGAAACCAGAAGTTAAAACACTGTGCGCATATTAATAGTAAATAACGCTTTAGTTTCTGTTTGATTTGAAATACACGCTATCTAGATATCTATAACTCAACATAAGGATATAGAAAATATCGACAAAGTAGCAAATTATAGTTCATTTACGTTGAGAATGATATGACGTCATGAATCAAGGTCATCCGTTGTTGTCAGGTCGAGCAAGTTTTCACTATTTTTGAATACAACTAAAGATAAAATTCAGTAAACTGTTTACAAACAAAATTAAGAATTCTTTACTTATTATATCAAATAAGACAAATTATTTATGATCTTAAATGTAGTTAACAAACTGTTGGTGGTGGCACTTACTTAGGAAGATTGCTGCATGAATTGACTGCAAAATTAACCTAGTATATAACGTGGTAACGTTCTTAACGTAAATACCATACGAAGGCAAGGTGATAAGTCCCTAGAAAATGAAACAGATGGCGCCACAATCGAAAATCCCATGTGACATTTGTGATGTACCATCTTTAACTAGGAATTTTCGAACATATATGTAATTCAGTTCTGTTGTGACACCTATTGAAAGCAAGCATGGAAAAAAGTGAATTTCGCATTTTGATTAAACCTTTTTTCTTGCGTAAACCAAAGCATTTCCCTTGTTAAACATTATGAGGACTCTTCATCATCGATTGGAATAATTCACGGGTGGTTTACTGATTTTCGTTGTGGCAGTATGACCATAAAGGACACCTAACGTTCTGGTCGTCTAATTGAGGTTACAACGCCAGAAATTGTCAGTAAAATCCATGGTATGATATTGAACGATCAGCAAGTTAAAGTGAACAAGATTGCTGAGGCTATGGGCCTCTCAACTGAACGGCTTCGATACATTTTGCATACATTTTTGAATATGAGAAAGCTATCTGCCAGATGGTTGCCGCATTTGTTCTCTGTTGACAATAAGCACGACCGTGTGACAACTTCAAAGTAGTGCTTGGCGATATTCAAGAGAGAAGAAGCACTTTTTGCGACGTTTCGTAACCATGGACGAAACATTGATCCATCACAACACACGAGAGACTGGAGAACAGTCGAAACACTGGACTTGCCTGGCGAATTGAAGCCGAAAAAGACCAAAGTAGGTTCATCATCCAACAAAGTCATGGCGACAGTTTTTTCGGATGCACACAGTCCATATCGATTACCTTGAAAAGGGCAAAACGATCATCGGCGTATATTATGCAGAGCTATTGGATTGATTCGACTCCGAGTTGGTTCGTCATCCACCATATTCTCCAGATTTGGGCGACGTTCATTTCTTGTTTCATTTTTTTGGGACTTTTCCCCTTCCTCTCGTACAACAAAATTTTCTCAAAGTCTAGGCGAGAAATAAATTCTTTGTCGACTTAAGCACATGTTCGGATCAATTTTTCTAATCGACGTGTTGTTCAAACCTCAAAAAAGGACAAACTTCAATCGATAAGACTCATAGATGAAATCATATTTCATTCTAAGTTTTTATAGCTGCATTATACAATTATTCCGTTCCAATCGCTCAGCCCAAAGTAACAAATTAGCATTTGAAATCTCCTAGCGACATATCAAAGTCTTGCGTTTACGGTTCGATTTCTGTCATTGACATCTTGTTCAAAGTTTCTATAACCTCAAAAATCAACAAACGTCAATTGATGAGACTCATGGACAATTATATTTCTGTTCCCCGACTATATCGGGAAATCGAAAATTATTCACTTTTATCAATTTTAGTTCCACCTGCGACTTAGTTCGATGGGATTAAAAATTATAAATATACCAGAATTATGCTGAAGGAATACAATACAAACATGTAAAACAAAGAACAGATGTATTATTCTAGAAATAATAATACAGCAAAGGTGATACTTATTTAACAATTAGAGAACGTAAGTAGTTTTTAAGAACACCTTCTCTTAATGTTGTATTATGGAAATAATTAAACATAATTACAGTGGAATGTTTTATTTCGCCGGAAAAAAGATAGATATAAACGAGCTAATTCAGCGATTATTAAAAATTCTAGAGAAATTAAAGAAGCATTAATGTGAGGGCTATACAATTATTAACCAATTATCAAGAACTAATTCTCTAATATACATCAAGGAAACCCATGACATCGAATTTATTATTCATCAAGCTGTTTTGAATTTGCAATATAAACTTAATGATGTAAGGACTTGTCGAAATGAAGATGTGTTATAAACGATTTAATAAATGCTATTTCCTAGGCAATTGTTTACTGAGAGTTTTGCAGTCGTTTCATACTTTTTTTTCATCCACAAATTAATGTTGTTCTACGAATTGAATAATAAATTAGTAATGATGCATATAGATTTACACATGAATAACATAATTTTGACAATTGTTTCACCACACAGTGGCAATACTGTATACAATAGATATTCCTAATGATTCTTATATTTTTAATTTGCAAATAAAATTTTATCGTGAAATACATGTTCCTATAGTACCTACCTACCTTTGTGATTTCTCAAGTCATCATTAAAGCATACACTAAACCACGTTCTATCTGACCTATGTATTAATATAAAAAGGCTTTACTTTTTTATTTATAAATCAGTTTCAATGATTTATATGTTGTTCAATTTTAATTTCATTATTCCGGCTAGCTCTTTATTTGTTTTTAATTTTTAATTGATTTGATTTGAATGATTTGAATAAATTGAATTTATATGAATGATTTTATATTATATTATATGGAATTAAATAAAACCTCATTTAAACTGTTTAAAAATTTTATATTTGAATTTTTAATGACCCTGTATTATGTTTACAAAATAATTCAAGTTAACTTTATGTTTCTATGTTGACAACAGTTCTTTGTACATTAAAATTCTCTATGTTTCAATTATAACCTCAAACTACTTAAATTTAACACATGTTTACAATAACAATCTTACATTCAGATACAATGATTATATTATAAATAGACTTACTTTTAAATATATCCAATAATATTAGAACGAATGTTGGTAATGTTCTTATTTATTTGATTATGCACTTTAACATACTCTGCTATAACACATTCACAGGTAAACACGTTGATTCTTTTTTATAATTCAGGAACTTGTTGATAATATGTTGTTAATTGTTTCATTTTTTTTATAAAACTTCATTTATAATAAACTGGAACTGCTATCGAAGATTGAATATTCTACGATGCTACTTAAATAACTTTGGTTATGTTAACCATAAACGTTGAGATGAAAACTCATGAAGACTATTTGCTTCGTGGGAATTATTAATTTGATTTGGTTATATTAACTTCTCGAAGCTACAGAGACTGTTTCAGTTCTCCGATGTTACCAAAACTTAGGTTATGGAAATTAAATTAAGCTGCTTGGAGACACTTTAGTGTTCAGATGTAAATGCAAACTAACTAGCTTCCTTTCATTTTTCCTTTTATAGGGCCCACAAAAGGACGCTAGTTCATTCTCTAATTAGCCAATCAGGTACTTCTTCTTAATATCTAGGATGCTATTCCCATTGTTGAATCTGACAGTTCTTTAGTATTGTTAAGCTTTAAAATATCTAATTGTTGTATCGACCAATGAGAATTGAGTATTCTTAAAATTTTGATATTTTGAAGATTTTTAAATTAATTAAAGTTATTATGCATTCTGCTATTTAAGTTCATATTACCAAAACTTTTTCCCATATTTTGATATATGATAACCTATGATTAGGTTCCTATTAACTTGATAATTCTAATTCTTATGTCTATTTTGACATTTGTCATTGCTTAAATCTAATACATAATTTAAAATATAAATAACATCTATATAACTTTGTAGAACTCAAATTTCTTAATACTATCTTATGTCTATAACCTATTTTACTAGTTTGTGCTATCTTCTGATAGTCTTTGAATCATTTTAATTATGATTTTCCTCTTTCGTATCACTGTACGTTTATCCACTTTCACTGTTTCTTCTTTACACTTCTTATTCTATTTTACATGTTGATTTCTGTTATTATACAATGTTTAATATCTTATACTACTTATAATTTAACTTTAAATAATGTTTTTAATTCCATATTATATTTACTTTTTAATCTTTTCTAATTTTAATGTTTCGGTAAATTCAAATTCTATCATTTTATTTTATCTAGGAAATGAAATCATAACAGTATATTACAAAACAGTCATCATATCTTACCTTATAACTCCATCAATTATCTCTTTATGAGTTCGGATTATTAATAAATCTATATGGACATGTGTCCATTTTATCCCCGATATTTTTGTTTCTCCAGAACAATTAATTACGTACTCAAGAGGTAAACGGAGGAAGTTAGCCAAGGGTGCCAGAAATGTATGTATTATAAGTACATTATATTCTTGATCATATATTACATATTTTTTATTACACTAATTTAGTGAATAAATAAAGTAAATCAGACCTCATAATTTAATTTCTCAATCATATAAATTTTTTGTAAACGTAAAAATATTACTTGGACGCCTATGGTGGCAAAATTGTTGTATCAACAAGGTTTTCATTGTATTTTAGAATTTTTAAAACAATAATTATCTTTATGACGGATTTCGAATTCCCAAAAAGAACTTGCCTCGTGAATTTTTCGGAAGCGATTGAAGGCAAGAATCTCAGATTCAAAAAAAGACTGCAACGATTTATTTCGATATACTTTTCTATTTTTAAATTAGACTATACTCGATAAAATAGTCCGAATATCTGTATTTCACCAAATCATCATCTATTCCAAACTAAGCAACTTGTAAAGGTCAAAATTGCTAGAAACCTTAGCTAAAACCAGATATACTGCTTTGGATCGGAGTCAATCTGTCCATTCCTGACATGATAAGTGAATATGATTGTCTTTTCATTCTGTCGATAAGCTACAAATTAGACCTTCATCTTCATCACTTTCAACGAGGACAACTTGGTCAAAGCTATACTCTAACAGACGGAACTTATGCGTGTAGCCGACGGGGTAAAAAGCTGGGGGTAATTAGGGACATTTCGAGCTTGTACAAGTAGAACGATTACACTTTAAAGTATTAATTTCACGAGTTAAGTCTCTAATAACAACGCACACTGCTCCCAGATATAATTGTCGGTGCTGCTAATGTGTAAATAATTACCGCGGTTCAAGGTATTTCACGATCTCTATCTGAGCCGAAATACCATATAATCAGTTGTTCTTAATACGTTCACAAATTATCATAATTCGGCCTCTCCGCATTTTACTCCTTTTCCTGAGCACCTAATTTACTGGTAAAAGCCGAAACATTTACATCTTAGATTGCGCTCTCGCATGTGAACCGTTTTATTATTATTTTGAGCAACGGCGCGCAATTAAGCCAAAGTAATTGGTTCCTATATAGCTGGTTTTTCTGGAAGCCTTTTTTCGGATATTACTTAGTCATTAATTTTAATTAAAGTGTTTGGCAATTTGTAAGGAATACATTAGGATTAAAATTAATTGTGTTTAATGATGGTGGGCCTTGGGGTGTTTATGGTAAGAAATTCTAGGACTTGCGGATTGAGTTATTTTTGACGGGATCTTAATTACAGTAAACGTTGCGCGTTCATTGGGCCAATGATGAAATCCAAACGGTTATCTTTCGATTGATCTGATATGCTTCAACATATTTACACAATAACTTTGCAGACACTATGCTCGCCCAACACCATAGGCGTCCGCATAATTTGTCGTTGGGTGAGGCAAAACAAAATAACACAAGGTATATAAATAAATATACACCATATACATGAAATCCGACAAAAAATTCAATTCTTCCTCAAAAATATAGATAATGACTGAATGGGCTGACTTAATGATTAGGACTTTAGATTATTCTAGACTAACTTGATGATTACAAGAATACAGGGATTAAAATCTAATAGCCAGTTTGCGACAGGTTGTTTGTGTGAGAGGAGATTAAGAAATGGAAAATATGAAAAATGAACCTGATTAGTAAAAGATTACTGTGTTTATATTTTTTCTTTATACTTTGACTACACTACTAAATTATCAGATCCATTTCAAAATCTTTGCCTGATCTCCATTAATTGCGTCAGCCTTTCACTGTCTCGCTCCTCTGGCTTCTTTGGTATAGGGGCTCTGGATGAGAAAGCTGTATGAAGTGTACCATCATCTGCAAAACTTGGAAGGGAGCAAGTCGTTTATATGGAGCAGAAACCAAACCAAGTTCCAAAACAGGTCCCCGTGGATCACCAGCGTTGAAAGCATCAACCACCACATGGTTTGATCTACCTGAGAGAAAACTCGATAGTAAGCTACAAAGTTGAGGCGGAAAACCATATGACGTAAGTTTCCCATGAAGGTTTTGGTGCCAGATCAAATGCTTTGGAGATATCCAATGATACATGTTTATCTGTAGATCTCTGCTATGCATAGGTTACGTGTAGGCAAGCACGTTTCCTGTTGATCTCTGCTGACGAAAGCCATATTGCCGGTCATTCACGATTATGGAGCTCTCTAGGTATTAGATGAGCTCGATGTTGATTACTTTCTCCATAACTTTAGAGATCACAGGTAATAGTGTAATGAGTTTATAATTATTAACAATGGTCTTCTTTTCTTTTTTTTGGAATCGGTAGAACTCTAGCTGTCTTCCAGCTGGAAGGAAACACAACAAGTTTATATGAAATGGTAAACTACCTGCAGAAAACTTGTGTGAGGGGCCCAGATGGTTCAAAAGACCGTCTCCTCTGCCGGGCAGTGGCTTGCTTTTTGATTATATGGGAGGTCAAGTACGAATACATGTGTTAAGTCTACTGAACGGGCAGGCAGGGGGATTGAAGCCCTCCATAGTTATCATCGTGTACAAGTCAACACTAGAGAGTGGCTTCGACTCTTTCCGCGGAGCTTAGCCTGGGAAGTAAGTCCTCTTTGCTGGTCTCAAGACTATTAGCACCATAAAAATGTTGTGAAGCTAGCAGTTGCCGCTGCGAACTGGTGGATATGCGCTACCCCTTATAGCATATCCCCCAAGAACCTTGTTGTCTGTGCTTTATATCTCAGGCTTCTGGGTGATGATCTGGAGCATCGCGAGGTAAGTATAGGTTTGAGTATGCATCATATATTCAAAAGATAACTAAAGTAATAATTTCACACGCATAGAATCTGCAACCAACTAGCCAAAATCATGAAATCTACCTCAATACTTCACTGCAGACAAATCTAGATTATGCCTCAACGCTGAACCCAGCGACCAATCACATTCTCTCTATCGAATTCGTTTTTAAGAACATGTCCATAATTAGTGGTTGACATTACCATGAACTGAACAGAAAGGGAAATTGCCCCCGAAGTCCCCACCATAAGATTGTGTGAGGTGAGGAAACATAGCAGATGGGTAGTCGTCGGAAACGTCGGAAAGCGTGAAAAATTGGGATAGCCTTTTGTGTTATGTAATAACTTCTGCGTTTTCGGTGTTATTAATATTATTATTAATGTAATTGTGAATTGTTTTCATTTTTGCGGTACTAACGATGTCTTACACAAATAAAAAAGTCACTTAAATGAATCAAAGTGAGGTGCCTGTGTGAAGATGGAATCAGTGACAACTAGCCAAGAAGGATGTGATGAACCCGGTAATGTAAGAGATAACATAGACTCAACCTTTGCTAACCACATTCTACAAACAGATCATACTTTCCCTAATTTAGACAGATTAAGCATTTTACAAATCCATACCAAAAGTTTTGAATTAATTAGAATCAATAGAGATTTTTAAAGGTGTGGGACAAACACCTATAACATTGCCCTAATCAGCTAGACTTATCCCAAAGATATCTTTTTCTTTGTCTTTCAATTAGAATAATAATAATTATTGTTCCTTAATTTACACTGTATTTCCCCGGGATCTAGCTGCTTTGGAATTTCCGATGGTCTGTTACTCTTAATCTCATCATTTAACACCCTATTGTATTTTAGTTGTTGTATATACTTGAACTGTTTATTCTTTGCTTCATACTTTTGTATCTGTTTGATGGCACTTCGGTGTTGAAACTATAATAACGCATTCAAGTTATTATCAACAGTGGTTAAACATAAGTAATTGTTATTTCATTATCATAATGATAAATTACTTCCATAGTGGAAGGGCTAATACCACCGATTTTTTAGATTTTGTTTGTTAACTAAAGTTTGCTTCAATAATCTTTGTTACGAAGATAAGTTGTACCTGAAACTTTGATTTATAGACTCAAAACCTACACTCAATAATCCACGTTATGATAAATATGATTGGTTCACGAGAAGTGGGTATATTATTGAAAAAACTATTTTGTTTGTGTAAAACGGGATATCTATTTAGATATAAAATAACAGGAACAAGGACCATATCGCTTCAAATTGTAAGTTCGACATGTTAAGTGAACAAAACATTGCCACAGCAACAGAAAGCACACGTGACATTGAAATTGAACATTTTAATAGTAGAATTCTATCGATGTTTCAATTTTTTGCTAATCCAAGATCCATTTGTAGGACTCGGCATTATGAAACATTTGGGGAAACATCATTTAAGATCGAAAATACTGTCAAGTGCAGCGCTTATAGTTATCAAAATTTGAGAAAATTAGGCTCAGACCCCTTTGATTTTGCTACTAATGGAACGAGTAGGACTATGAAGTCACCATTCGACCATGTCCGCTCATGAGAAAAGCGAAACAGTGGTCTGAAACAGATAGATGTGTTGTTTCTTTGAAACGCGTAAGAATCATGCCTAGCATTGTGAATAATTCTTTCAGTGGGACTTTTATCTTCTGGTAGATGGCGTTTGGATCACTGGAATAGTGACTTCATCGTTCTACTCGTACCACTGATGAGCTCATGAGAAAAGCGAAACAGCTATCTGGGAATGATAGACGTGTTGTCATCCGATGCATCGTTTCGGTATTAATAATACACGTTACAATTTTAGATCACCATATTTTAGAACCACTGGGAAATTCTTAGTTATAAGGCGTTGCATTTGTCCATGCAAATGAAATTCCAAAACTCAGTATACTTATAAGCATTTATGTAAATTACGATTATTGCATAATCAGTGCAGATTTTTACATATTGACATATTTCTCTGAATAATTGCACGAACTGTGCATAGACATTTCAGTCAATATAAAAATATCCTCAATAGTAGTACTACCTTCTTTATAGGTTTAATAGTACTTGAGTATAGGTAACCATTGGTCTGATCAGTAGATCACTAACTAAAATAAATAAACTGGTCAGTAGATCACTGACTTCCCTCACCCTCCTTTTGTAAGCATTATTTTTCGCTTCCGGAAACTTTTGTAGGTTTAATGTATGATTACAATCATACACCATCCAGCCTTGCAAACTTTGTTGCCTGATGTTTGAATTAAGACGTAGGTTCATATCGATAACCAGCTAACATCCATATGAACAGATATAATATTGCAAATAATTTACAAACAGCCAAAAACGTGGAAAAAATTCCTTCTACTGGACGACAAGAGCAAAAAGTGACCAAAAGCTATTAAGATGATAAGCCAGCTCAGTATAAGATGAAATATTAAAGTTTTCAAAATAGGATGTGTGTAAAAAATTACAACAATTATGCGATCGTCCATAGCGTCGGCCCTATCTTCTATTATACTCAACATAATCTCCTTGTATCCCTTTCAAATAATATGATTCCGGCAATCCTTCAAAATAGGCGTTTGTTTCAGCGATGACCTCATCGTTGGAGCCAAATCTCTATCCGCCGAGCCATTATTTCAAGTTTGGAAATAGACAAAAATCGCAGGGGGGCAAGTCTGGAGAACATGGTGGATGACGAACCAATTCGAAGCAATTCATGCTGTGCGCCGGTTCGTTTTGCTGGTGAAAGAGCACTTTTTTCTTTGCCAAATGTGGCCGCTTTTGCTTCAAATCGGCGTCGGATCGATCCAACAGCTCTGCATAATATACGCCGGTAATCGTTTTGCCCTTTTCAAGGTACTCGATATGGACCATACCGTCTGCTTCCCAAAAAAACTGTCGCGATGACTTTGTTGGCCGGTAAACCCACTTTGGCCTTTTTCGGCTTCGATTCGCCGGGACAAGTCCACTGTTTCGACTGTTCTTTGGATTCTGGTGCGTTGTGATGGATCCATGTTTCGTCTACGGTTACGAAACGGAGGAAAAAGTTCTTCTGATCGCGCTTTATGAAAATGTTCCGTACCCGTTCGGTTGAGATGCCCATAGCCTCAACAACCTCTTGCACTTTAACTCGCCGATCGTCCAAAATAATACCATGGATTTTATCGACGATTTCTGGCGTTGTAACCTCAATTGGACGACCAGAACGTTCGGCGACCTTAGTGGTCATACTACGAAAATCAGTAAACCACTTCTGAATCGTTCCAATCGATGGTGAGGAGTCACCAAAATGTTACACAAGCGACGCTTTGGTTTGCGTAATGTTTTTTCCACGCAAGAAATATTGTTTAATCAAGACGCGAAATTCACTTTTTTCCATATTAACAAAAGTCTTCAAGGCTGCTTGCTTCAGATGGGTGGTAAAACAGAGCTGAATGACATATCAATCGGAAAATTTTAATGCGCTCTATAGGTAAAGATGGTACATCACAAATGTCACATGGGATTTTCGATTGTGGGGCCATCTGGTTTATTTTTCAGGGACTTTTCCCCTTGCCCTCGTAAAATTGAAAAATAAAAAATAAAAATGTAGAATTGAGAGATCTGGAACATGTTTTGCGTTTTTTATTAGAGATTCTATTTGTGAATTATTTCAGGTTTATTCCATTATGTCATCGGCGAAAACGGTGAGCCCCAGATATCTCCAAAGAAATTCTTTACCATATTCTGTAGCATTGGCGAAGAAACTTAACGTAGACACGAAATCTACCATATATGTGGTTGACGGATCGAAGAATGTGACTTACAAGAAACTAATGGAAGCGGCTGGTATAACGATCATGAATATTAATTGTCAATTCCAATATATATTCTTTAATTTTCTTCTAATACCTACGTTGCTCAGAAAAAAATTGTCTAATGACCACTATGTGGTATTAAAAGCAAGACATGGTTATCATAATTTTAGTAAATTTATGCTTTTTGCAATTTCATGTACTTATGTATATTATATTAACCAAATATGTTGTGATGGGACATCACAAATGTCAGATGATATTTTCCCCTTGCCTTCGTAAGGTGCTTTTAAAGGAACACGCAAGCACCGCTTGAGGTAAATACATATTTATTTTAATCACAGTTTGAACGTATTTTATTGTAATTCTACAGATCCAAAAGAGTTCGGGCAGGTACAGTTTTGAAAAAAAAAATTACCGCTCGATCCACATAACCAATTTATTGTTTCAGGGTTCTGATATCAAATGCAATTAGTTTGATTCGATCAACGTTCTATCAAAAAATCTGGATATTGTAAATGTTCATTCTATCTCTTCGCTGTTGTTATGGCTTCATTCTGCGTAGGAATAACAGCTGCAAAGCGCTGTTTTAAATCAATTAACCTATTCTGTTCGATTACATCAACATACATTATTTCATATAAATGCATATGTAGGCACTGCTTCAAGTTTTATATCCGATAAATCATTCCGGTAATCAGATATTGCATTGAGATTTATGCCAAGTATACTACAATTTACTCATGATATATTTTCAATTTAATTCATTTAATTATGTAGTTTTATGCAGTCGAGTATCCATTATAGAAATAAAAACATTTGGATAAAAAATATAGCTTTTATTCAAAAGGAGTTGTAGTTTCAATGATTTAATTCATTATTCACAGAATTAAAATTTCAACAGAAGTTATGTTCTCAATAATTATCATTTACAATTTTGCAAGAGTTGCACATAGAACTCTTGCGAAATTGCTTCTAGGAGCTTCTAAGCATAAAGTTGGAGTTTCCAGGAACTATTTCAATACGTTTCTTATTGTAAGTGCATAAGCGTGAATACCACATTACCCGAATAAACATGTCTACATTCCAAAACATCAGCTGAATGGGTCCATTGTGTGTCCTTTGTATCAAGACTCAGTCTGGAAGGACCAAGGCAGAGCCGAAGACTAGGATTCTGCATGGACTGATGTCTCTCACGATCTCAGGCAGCATGTATGCATTGTCGAGGTGTTATAGCCTAAGAGAAGCCAGTACAAGGATATGGAGGCGGTTTCGTTCGCCTCTGCGCATCTACTACAACCTGGGGGCATCAACAATGCCCATTAAGTGTGAATGTTTATTCTGATGTGTCCTGTGAGAAGTCGTGTCACCAGTTTTAAGCCTCTTATGCTCAGAGAGGAGGGTTTTAAAGCGTTTGAGCGAGGAATTCCGCGATGTGAAGCTTCGTCTGCCTCAGACCGGGGGCATTGCGCCAGCAGCTCTCTGGAGGCGTGAAGCCCTGTGGTAGATGAGATTCCCATCACTGGATCGGGGCCAGGGGTACCTGGGGAATCCCGTTTGGCCAATTCATCGGTCCCTTCATTTCCTTTCAGGCTCCCCCTGCACTCCAAACCAAGCCTAGGCCTTGGACTCGTATTATCTATAGTGACAGCTATCCTCGCCTTCCGATAGTACCCAAACGTTACTATGTCAGCGATACACCATAACTGTTCTGATCTACATGAACTTGTCACCAATAGAATAAGCTTCTCGATGTGACTGTAGCATTGTGGCCAATTACATCTTGAAATCCTACTCGACCCACCTCTTCATATCTATTTGAGACCATCTACGAACACTCGGCTAAGAGAAAGAAGTTCAATGTCGACTATGTCCCGCGAGGATATTCTGGTCGATTAATCTACATCTCTGCTGTATTTGATTCGTTAAATACTTGTGCCTTTCGTTATTTCTATAGGTAAATATGAAGCTAGAGCATGCAAGTGTGCCTATATATGTTCAGGATAATATATATATTATGATGACCCATACGCGATGAGTTTGCATAATGTAACCGATGCATTTCGCGATGCAATAGGCGCTGTAAGCAAGCTATACTCATCAGATTAATGCAGATGCAACTACCCTCTCTTGTTCAAATGAAGATCACCATAGTCCAACGGAGAAACTTTTAAGAAAAAAGACTCTTCAGAGAAGAAATTTATTAGGTATTAGGTACCGTTTTCATCCAAATTACCAAAATCGTGGGGAATATTATGAGAAACATTTTGATACGCTCTTCAGTCCATAGACTTCTAAAATATATTTATCCAAGTTTATTCCAATTACTAGCACAAAACTATTACTAATGGCGAATAAAGATCATAACAGTTATAATAGATTTTTAATCTACACTGTTTACAAATCAATTACCACATAGCTTGAAGCATTTTGCACTTAATTACTTTTTCAAGGTAATAAATAATATCATATTACTAAATCATTATAAGAAAAACCATACCGTTTTTCTTTGGATTTTAATGACTGACAACAATATGCAAATATTTAATAGAAATTTCGTACTTTAAACTAAACAGAACAGAAAAATTATAAATTCACAACCATTTTAGTTTAATTTATTTTTTATTTATCATTCCCCTGTATAGCCTCTTTCTTGTTTGTAAAAGTAATGTCCCTGAATAAAGCTTAATCAAAAGGAATTTTATTGAGCCGCCGGTTCTTATATGTAGTGGCTTCGTGTTTGTTTCTTAACACGGCTGCTACCTCGCCAGAATTAACTTTTAATCGATTGCTTTGATGTGCCTTTCTATTAGAATAGCGTATACATAGGTAAGTATCTATACACACAGTTATATATTTGAACATTTACATTTTTATAACCTAGTTTATCCTAGCGATTAAGAATAATTAAAGTGACAATATTCTGAATTTATGATTTCTTCCCACATAAATGGATTTGGCGAATTTTGAATTAAAATAAGATAGATCATTCAAAATAATATTCCTCCAATCAACTAGAATTGTTAACACTAATGGCACCAAATGGCATTGCAACTCAAGTCAAAATGCAAAAGGTAAATATTTTATTACAAAAGTATTTCAAACTTACCGCCTGGAAACCGATGAGGAAATATCCTTCCATGCCTCGACAACAGCCAAGGATACAAGGGGTAACTATCTCTGGGGGGTGTGTGCGTCGATAGAGGTGAAGGCTGAGGAAATCCATGCTGACCAGAGCTCAGAGCTGCTGCCAGAGCGGCCCCTTGAAAATGCGCCGCCAACGCAAAAGGATGTTGCTCGTGATTGTGCATCATTTCCTGCTGCAGAAAACCACCTTTCCGCATCATGTGACCTTCGTACGAAGGATTCGGCCTGACCAAAGTATGCGCCGAAATTCCAGGTACCATGATGGGAGGCTTGGGTGACACCACCGGCGATCGCTGTGGTGAATATTGTTTCGGCGAACCGTTCAGTCGATTGTCCGTATCACTAGAAGGCGACAGAGGGGCCGAACTTTCGGAAAAATGCACCGGTGACTGGTGCGGACTACCCTGGTTAGCACCGCCAACTATAGAGTCTATGGAAAAACCAATTTTCGGTTTGGACGGCACCGCTACGATTGGAGTAGGTGCCATCGGCATCATGTTCGACTTGAGCAAACTGTCTCGGAAATAATCTAATTGAGCTAACATTAGAACCTTTTTTGCGAACAATCAATGTATTTCATGTCAATTGTCATATCCTTGAGTTTCGATGTAGTCACGCACAATGAACAGTCTTTCAAACAGTATTAACATGTTCCGACGGAAATCGTTAAAAGCCACATTATCACTTCAACACACAAAATTCGACGACAGCAATTAGTTGAATAATACGCTAAACACGAGTCGACAACAAGATTCGAACGCTCAACAATACACACTGATGATATGGGTAATTAACGTACATCAAGTGTCAAAACACAATAACTTTTACCGCTAAAATACGTGCTACCGATTGCAAGCCTCTTTAGCTAATAAACTGGCATAACACTCAACTTGTGGCGCCCAAGAGGGGTTAACGTTAAATGGTTTATGTGACGGGTGGGGAGAATGCATCTCCTATTGGACCGTGCCCAACAGTTCCCCAGTCTTATTCGATCGAGTTCATTGGCGGATAAGCATAATACAAATGGTATTACAACTGTTAACCGCACCCAGATTTGGCACCACCTTTTCTTGCTCGAAGGAACTGGTTTATAGAAATAAATGTTCAATTATTACACTTACGATGTGGTTTGTTTTAAAACAAACAGGTTGTCAGGTTCTTTGTAGATCGAGATGATCAGTTGACATTTGCATCTTTATTTTTTTTTACGTTCAGTAATTATCGGAACGCCTCGATGTGCGTGCGCATTGTATGGGTGGAGTTTGGTCAATTAAAATCTTAAATTAGTTTAATTAGGGACCGAGTGTAAAAGGTCCCTATAATGTAATATAGGAGAGACGGTTTGATTCGCCAACTGGCACCTTTCGTTCAAACAGTGATTGAGATAAATTATACTTGCTTGAAGCTAAGTCGTAACTTTTAAGGTAGGATCTTTTTACCTGATATGCACTATCACATTGTGACACAAATCCCCAAAATTCGATTCCAATATGAACGAAAGTTGATAGTTGAAGCCTTATGACATTTTCTCTGTTCAGATTATTAAATATTGGAAATTACTGAAGGTCTTTGAGAAATTCTACCTTCTTTTACTGGAACTAGTGACATATGTCTTTATACTCTTTTTACATGATAATTTACATTTCAAATATTCGATGGTTAGAGCAGTTAGGCATGTTGTTGTAGTTTATTAACATAATGCAATCAAAAAATTATTTCTTCGCTTGGGAGCTTCTAAACTATATGACGATGACGACAATAACAGGGTTGAGACATTAAACCTTTTATTATATGTCAACTCTGGAATAAATTTTTTCTTACCTTTTTTTTCTCCTTGTCTCTAGACGTCCGCCTACAATTCCACTCACTTACTGTCTTTGAGATTGTATTCATTTAGTTATATTGTAGGTTGTAGGTAATGCTGATTCAACATGAATGGATTAGAAGTTGTTAAAATAACATATCTCAACATGGTGAACCAATGTCGATTGTGAACAATAATTATGAAAAAAGTTAGAAGCAAAAGAAGAAGAAAACATTGATAGTTTGAAGTGAAGAGATTGGGTAACGTTAGATCAAGTTACGTAAGGTAAGGTTAAAGTTGCCAAAAAAGAGGAAGAAGGTTAGGTTAGGTCATGTTATTTTAGGTTAGATTCGATGAAAGATGCCAAAAGGCGCGTTCCTAGCTGTTCCTATGAGTTTTTCATGAAGAATTCCATAGACTTTTCACGAGTTAGGTACTGATTGAAAAAATCAAAAAATCAATTATTTCGAGGGATATTTGAAACTAATTTTTCGCGATTATCGTCAAATGGAATGCAAGATAATAGATCCCCTCAGCATTTTATACAAGGCGTGCGACTTCATCTACATGGACAGTATCCTGAAAAATGGATTGGAAGCGGAATTGATGCCCTGTTAATTAGTCCCTCGCTCCCCAGATTTGAACCCCTCTCAGGAACTTTGAAATGAAGCCTCTTAATTCAGAGGCTGAACTTTGGACCAGGATCTTAAATGCCTCAACTATTATCAGAACTACTGTGACAATTATTCTAGGTGTTTATTCTCTCGTATAAAATGGTCACAAGAAGACTTGATTTTTTTTAGTCTCGTATGCTGTTTTAACAGTTAAACCATGAAAAATATCAAAATTTTGAAGGAAACAAAAAGTTTTTGGAACACAAATTTCATTCAAAAAGTTTAACAAATCTGTTATTAGCGCGAAGACTAAAACTTGTTGGGGGTTGAAAGGGGACCCTACCCCAGAACAAAAAGATCCAATGACCAAATTTGAAAGTTACGTCCATTAGCTTCTGACTTATTAAGAAAAAACTTCCGGGGGCCTACCACTTTCAAAGAACTCTCCTATAGTACATCACTTTTGGAAATGAAACGGGTTGTATTGTATTATATTGTATTAGGTTGGCTGTATTTGCATACTACGACATAATAGATCTGCACTGCAGAAAATATTTACGTAAGACTCCAAAAAAAATCCTGGGTCCATTTGTGACCCACGATTTTCTGTGTAATGGACCCAGAATTTTCTATGTAATGGACCCAGGATTTTCTGTAAAATTTTAGAATGCGTCATGGAATGGCCTATCTGTTACAAATGATTATGTATGTCTTAAGACGAGATATAGAGCATAAGTGTTAATGTGACCTATGTCCCAAGAATTTATATACAATTAGTAAAGTAAATTTTATAACTATTTATTTAAATTTACAGTAATAATCCTGCAATTTTACGATGAAATAAAGAATGAAAAGAATACTAGAATTCAGGTTCGCACATTCTATTTATTTAATATGGAATTTGTACATACAACTATTACCTATACAAAAATTCTAAGAAACATGGTCATATTAGGAGAACTCTTAAAATAGGTAACAAGGAATCTAAGATAAGACTGAATTAGGTAGGTGACTAAAATTAAGATAAGTAACTTTCATCTGCAGAAAATAAAGATATGCAAAACGTCAAAATCACACAATTAAAACTCTAAAAAACAAAGATAAATCTTTATTCTCATTTGCAGAAAAAAAAATATGTAGAAAATCTTATCAATGAGATCATGAAACCCAAACTCTAAAAATAGGTAACTTAGAAAATTATCTATGATGGGATAACTTACTACGTTTCACCGGAACATGTGGATCATCCGGGTCAATCACATTCTATCCATCACCTTCTTCCTAGGAACATGTGATTTGGAGTCCATAATCCAGCCAGCGTCTGAGTGCCTGCTGGTCCGCAGGAGCGTTTCACTTCTACCCTCGACCCTGCTGGCAACAGCGCCGTGGGCATTTCCCTATCCGCCACCTGGGCACGCGCTTGGATGTGATTTCGGGCTCTCCACAAGACAAGAAAGATCCTGCTTTTCAGGAACCTAACCTAACCTATCTCTGTTTATGCTTATTGAGTCAAGTTATTGTCTTATCCAAATTGGTTTTACCACAAACCAAAGACGTGGTTACCTAACCTAACCTAACCTATCTCTGTTTATGCTTATTGAGTCAAGTTATTGTCTTATCCAAATTGGTTTTACCACAAACAAAAGACGTGGTTACCTAACCTAACCTATCTCTGTTTATGCTTATTGAGTCAGGTTATTGTCTTATCCAAATTGGTTTTACCACAAACAAAAGACGTGGTTACCTAACCTAACCTAACCTAACCTAACCTATCTCTGTTTATGCTTATTGAGTCAAGTTATTGTCTTATCCAAATTGGTTTTACCACAAACAAAAGACGTGGTTACCTAACCTAACCTAACCTAACCTATCTCTGTTTATGCTTATTGAATCAAGTTATTGTCTTATCCAAATTAGTTCCACTACAAACTGAAGACATAGGTAGTTGATATAGAATGCAAATATTGTATAATCGCGCTAATCTTAACACTCTCATTTCTAAGAATATTCTGGGAATTATATCGAAACCCGGGACTCATTTTACGTAGTATGATCTTATCAGTTGGACTGAATTTACTTAGGAATATGAAAATGGTACTCAATTTACGCTTTGCGATGCATGGACAGGCTAGTCTTTCGGTTTTCGATAGATTTATCCTTGAGCTAGCCCGATTAGGTCAGCTATTTCAGACCACGGCCCCATATCTGATGACGTGTAAATCCCACGCAGGGTTCTTGGGTTAGATCCCCAGTTTTTTTCCGTAAAGCGTACCTTACACGGTCAATATTATTGAAGCAATATCGATATTGATCAATATATGCAACGTGTAAGGAGTATATTGAAACAATAATATTGATCGCAATAATATTGAAGAAAATAAAATCAGTTCGATTTTTATTGAAAGCCCGTAAATATTTCGAGACGGCGTCAATATTATTGACACGTGTGAGGAGTATATTACCATATTGGGCAATAAAACGTTAGTCATGCTCAAGACGCGGTAGGGGTTGTTTCTATTTCTTGTACTATTAGGAGTGTTTTATTTATTTAAGAGTTGTTTGTGTGTTTTTTTCCTAAATTCAAGTACCGAAAACCAAATAATTTATTATTTGTGTAGAGGAATTGACCCGATCCTTAAAGAACTCGAATATTATCAGCAATCACGTAAATTACCACGATTCGGAATAAATCCACTACCTGTGTCGACCGTGCTACAGATACTAAAGAACTATTAACTTATTTCGGCTGGTTTCTTATTGCGGGTCAACGTTCCAAACGTACACTATTTGGCGTCTAAGTTTTTTTTAGACCATCTGCTCGATGTAAACAACTGTATCACGCGAATAGATATCCTGATTTGAATTATATTGTAAACTTCCGATTATTTAATTGTTGCGAATTATCCCGACTAGTAAAGCAATTTTATGAAATTGTTGTTCATTTAGAGTAGGTGTAAATATTTATTTTCTTTTGTACATATATTTTCGATAATCCATCATTTCCTTCAATAAACTGTATATATATAAACATCTGTGTTTTACTGGTGAGGAATCAATCAATTCATATCTGTCAAATTTCATTCAACGGGAAATATACGACCCTGGATCACTCATCCCGGTGGTGATAACTTTCTACTTTTCCGTGTAACAAGAAAAACATATCTTTTCCCGAGAAAGGCGGTCATACTGCAGGTCGATCCGCCTTTCTCATAATGGTATCCTGCTTTATTATAAATGGCGAAACCAATGCAACTAGGTGTTGAAACAGTTCATCCATTCCTAAAAAATTCTTGTAGTCATCTGGCTCACTGTTGAGTCCTCGAAGCAATTCCCCATATCCATGACTCGTACGTCTATTTAGCCAGCTTTTTGTCCACACTGTTCTTTGCCTTCCTCTTTTCCTCTTCTTGAGGACCGAAGCAGACGCGATTAGAACCGGTAGATACGTCCTGACTGCACAATTGAAACTGACACTTTATTGATCAATATTATTGGATCGTATGAGGGCTACCGTTTTTTCACCAATACTTCGTCAATAATATTGCTTCAATAATATTGACCATGTAAGGTACGCTTAAAGCTTCTGCACACCATTAGGGCTTAGGAGGGTTACGTCTACCTAATGTGTCGTTGCAATTCTGTGGTAAAGCCTAAGGCACACTCCGCATTTCTGGCACACCTGTATAGGTAGGTAGGTACATTTTGGGATGAGCATGAAATGGGTAGAAACCTTACATTATACAACAATTATCTATTGTAAGGTAGAAAAAACCTATGAATCTATAAAGCGGATTCATGAAAGCTGACACTAACGTAATTTTGACATTTTTACATTCTTGATCATTTATGATAACTATTTTTTAATACCACAGTGGTTTAATCGGTTCAAGCTACGACACGGGGCATAGCGTATCGATATAAACACGTCCGTAAGCTTCCAAAATATTATTACTTGAATGTTCACTCATATTGATTAGCATAATAGAACACTTTAAATTTTTGAATAAAGTTTACTTTATCAGATTGAAAGTTGTAACCATCATACCTATTATTGTTATTGGTACGTACATATTACTTCATGTTTAAAATAAACGGCCAACCGGCTAACGACTTTATTTTTTATCGCAGTGCATATATCGTAGGAAAGTAGGCAATAAATAATTAAGTGTCACATATAAATCCTCAAATTACTACTGTTTTACAAAATAAATGAACATCTCATTCAGGTTGACATAAATTATAACCTTTTAAATTAGATATACCCAAGTTTCTCGAGAGGTAAGATTTGTGTCAGAATAGCATCGGAATAATAATGACATCCCGACTACCCCCTGCGTTCAAAAAACTCGCATTAACAGAGAAATCACCGTTAAATTATTTCACTGAACAACGGGGATGGATCTAACAAAAAACATCTGTGGCAAATTCGTAGAACTTACGCCTACCTAACACTTGGTTTATCTGGCCTTAGCATAACATATTTGTTTGGATTGAGATGACAAGGGTTTACATTAAATTTTATGACAGTACATTATTGTATTCTTTTGTTTCAAAGTATGGATGGCAAGGTTGATTCGGATGTGTTCTAGAAACAAATTCAAGATGAATCTGGATCGATGATCTTTAACAATGTTGAAGTGCCATAATCTTAAAATCAGTTTCAAACCATAAAACTAAACTCTACCTCTATATATATGCTAAAGAAAAAACCACTAAATATAGCTTATAAACCTGAAGTTTATAAGCTAATTTGCCCAGAATGTGATACCTTTTAAATAGGTAGAACTTTAAACTTAGATACCAAGAACATTTTCTGTCTTTCAGATTTAGCAAAACGGACTCAACATTTGCTAAACATCTTTTACATACAGGTCACACCATTCCTAATTTAGATATCCTAAGCATTTTACATAATCAAAATGAAGGTTTCAAATTCCAAGACATTAGTATCAATAGAGATTTAGTTATAAAGGTCTCAAAACTCGTTTAACAATATCCTAAATGATCAGTTAGACCTATAATAAAGTGATCTGTTCCTTTGTTTTCCAAAGCACTCTTAGAATAATTCTTAGAATATTAAATAATTATTCAAATTATTTATCATAATATTGTGATCTTAAAGTAAGGAGCGATAATATTCATGGAAACAAAAACACTGAAAATTTTTGATTATCAAAATGTTCAAATCCATTAATGCAGGATTTAGAAATCTACTATCAGTGATCTCACTGGCACTGTTATAGTAGAATGGATATTATATTCCAACTAATTTCTGCTTATGGTATTAAATTCACTCGTTAGTTGGAAGTTAAAAAAAACTTTTTTTGAAGATAGGGTTTCGGTTACATCTTGCATAATTTTTAAAAGACGTTTCAATTTTAAATCCATATCCCTATAAAGCAAAGGACACCATTGGGGAACATTCACTCATCACTACGACCTTTATCTAGATCACACCACGAATCAATCCAACACATCCACGTACAGTTTGGCATTACAACTCCGTCTGAGATGATCCATCCATGTTCTTCTCCGAGTTTCCTTGGAAAAGCGTATGTTTTAATCTGATGATTCAACGCAATGTGCCACAGAGATCTCTCGGATATTATCAGGCTAGGAATGTGAACTTGCATAACCCATACCAACAAATCACCGTCATCTGGTGAAAAATATATGGAAGAATACCTCAGAGATGTGTGGAGCACGTCAAGTTGAAATTTCATATAATTATGAATTACAGTAAGACATTTGTCACCGTATGAACAAAAATAACATTGGGTAAACAGATTAAAATGTGTATAGCTCCATTACATTAAAATAGAAACGATACATACAGATATGAATAAAGTATAAGTAGAGTTTTTAAATTTTTCTTGAGATGATTTAATGGTAATTTTTTCTATGATTGGGGAATTTTATTATGCTGTATTGTACATTTTTCTGGAGATATGTATAATTAACTTTATTGCAGATGTAGTTATTTTTGTTCTTGTAATATGATCATGATTGTTGGCCTGTTCCTGTGAATCACATGTGTAATAATGCACTGTAAGCAAGGTTAGCTTATTGTTGATGCATGATCCATGTCAACATCGATATGAATTACTGTTATGGAATCGTAATAACATCAATGTATAAGGATAAAGAAGGAGAAGTATTTATTGTTTGTAACGATCCGACTTTTGAATGAATCGTTACATATCATTATTCATGATAGAATCCTATAATAATTTGTTTATATATCCTTGAACTTCCTCCCAATTGAAGAACTCTATCTTAAATGATATAGTTAACTGTATTTAATTGTTAATTGTTACCCCCACACCCAAGTTATTAATTAGGAAGGGAGAATCTGAATAAAACCGGTTGCGGATGATAACTAATCATCTTAGGTGTGACTGTGAATACAAGGTAGGTCTTAATCAAAGTTATTCAGTAAATTGTTTTTAGAGTAGCATTGAATCTTTAATATTTCATTCACAATCAGGCTTACTCTGATGTATACAGAATTTTGGTTGTTTCCTGCTCTTACAACAGGCACCAAGATCTCTTGATTACAGACATTTTAATTTTATCTATATCATTTATTCAATTGGCACAATCACTTGATTCTATATCATTTTCTGAATACACGTGGGGTTATTATATCGTATATGTTTCTTTTTTGCTTAGAACTCCTCATAATACGAACAACGTAGCGTTCTCCGAATCGAAAAGGTACGAAACATATAGAGGATGGGCTAGAGCTAACCACTCCATATCTATAATTCCACAAGCCTTGTTTCAACATACCTTCGATTATAGAGTTAACGTGGGACTTGTTGAACTATCCCGTAATCGTACTAAAGAGGCCAAATAATACGAAATCCACCCACGTGGTTCTAGGAATCACTGAACCATAACTCATATCTTATTTTCAAACTGAATTCATTTTTTCTAACCTTGTTTAAATTCATTTCAGTCTATCGTCAGACTCACGGTACTTTAATAATTGGTTGACTTTTTGAGACTGGTGAATATTTTGCAATAGTTTTATACAATATAATACTATGTTTCAACATAACAGTCATTGGAAAAACTTAAATACAATTTATAAATACCAAACAGTATCAAATAACAAAATAAGTTCGAAAAGTTTACACAGATTCGACCTGTCCTGGAGTACTTTCCACATGTTTGGAGTTCGGCTCTCAAACATAAGCTGAACCTCTTGGATTCTATCTAGAAGAGAACCATTCGTTTAATTGATGATGTCACACTTACGAATTCATTGTCGCTCTAGAACATCGTAGAAAGGTTGGCGATCTCTCTTTTTTCTATAGATATTTCAATGAGAAATCTCGTCTGTTATTCCACCACGAGAGATTCCAGATAGGCAAACTAGACGATCTCAAGCAAGTCACTCTCTGCCAAACTTCTTCCTATCAAACTTCATTTTCCTATCGACGAAGGTGAGGAACTCTCTGCCTATGCCTATAACCTCCAAACCCTTATGAAAAATTCGAATGCCTATCTTCTCTCCCAACAATCCGCCGCTGGCTCACACAATGTTCTTTGAACATTACAGGTTTTTCTCTGGTGTAAAAAAACAAATACAGCTATGGAAAATGTATCTTCAGAAGAGAAAGCGATATCATTTATTTGTATAAGTATTAAATTTGCTGTTGTGAGTATCAAATTCCATTTAATTGCATTGAGAAAAAGTAATATCTAACGCGTTATTTTGATTAGAAAACCGCATTCCATCCAAACTATATTTATCAAAAATCGATATTCCTTTATTTTTGTCTACTTCCAAAGTTCTCCTATTCATCATAAATCTGGAAATGAACATTCTAAATGTGATTTCTATCCTTACGGCGGTCCGAAGCCCCATATTTAGTAACCTACGTATTCATTATGGTCACATAATCATATATTTTAAAAACATCTAAAATATCTCATTTGATAAACGTGTAATTTGGAGTATTCGAAAGGGTTGGCAATGTATAAAAACGATACGAACCGTAAAACTAAATTAGTTAAATGCGAAACAGTTACTGGTCTACGTTTTGGTATTATTAACACACCCCATTATTAAATAGAACAGCCGATATTTGTACGCTTTCTAAATTTTCCATTTAACATAAATTTAAAGCCAATTTACGATTTGACCTCTTAAAACTAATTAGGTCTATAATAGCTACAGTTTTCAGACCCTCACAGAATTAATTATATCGTTGAAGTCCAATAAAAGTTAATTTATAGAGGCGTTTAAGGAACAGAAAAAAACTTGGATAGACCGTAATACATTTAGAACATTTGGAACCTATCATGGAATGAAACAATAACTAAGCAACGTTATACGTTTAATTAAAAAAATATAAATATTACCGTTTGGGATAGCGGTTGATTGTGAAAATATATCATTTGATATTGACTGACTTCATCCATATAGCTAGATATATTGCTAGAGGGTTGAACCAACCAAGGAGGGAAGCTCTCAGATCTAGAGCCAAAAAGGGATGTCTACAGGGCGCTGTTCTTTAACCCCTTTAGTGATCACTGGCTTGTGGACGGGCTGCTAGCTCTCCTCTCAGGATATGATGTCAGCAAGAGCAAACCAGGTTGGACCTACGTACTTTAATCGGCTTAGTGAAAGACGCTACGTCGACTAAGTCTCGAGGATGCTGAAACGACGGACCATGTATCCTGTGAAAGCCCAGCTGGGGACAGAAGCAGATGTTCAACCAGCAAAAGCATAGGTCTTATGAAAAGACTGAACTGGTTGAAGTAGAGGGATCGATGTTCGGTCCACTTACAAGAAACCTAAGCCTACGCGAATTACCTTCAATTTTACCCGATGTAATTTTTTCATTCATTCTTTACTGTACCAGAGAAAACCTATAATGTTCGTAGAATATCATGAGAGCCATCGATGGTATGTCTGAGCAATTAGCATTTTCCCCAAAAATTTGGATGTGATAAACTTTGGGAAATACCACACAAGACAAAGAGTTCGTATTTGTATTGGTTGAGATGGTAGCGACTAGCGAGCTTAATAAAAAGTTCAGTGCACTTAGCCGAAGACCCTTGTCAACTATCCCCAGCTACGTTTTTCAGAGGGTATTTGGTACCCCGCTGCTGGACATAATCCTAAGATCTGTTTTACGTTTAGATCCTTCATGTTATCGGTCGTAATGATCCTCGGGCCTAGAAAGGTAAACCTGGTTCGAAATAGGACAGGACATTCACAAAGAAAGTGAGTTGACGACGACTCCAGTTTGTTTCCCTCACATCTCATACAGAAGGGAATGTAACTTTTCCGTACTGTATATTTTCATGAGACTTCCGAAACCTGATATGATCTCGGAGATTAGCCTGATGCTTTGCCTACTCACCAAGAGTTGCCCTTAGGCCTAGCTCATTGCTATGCAGCGCTTTAGCAGTGTGGCAGCCGTCAATGTTTCTCCATGCTGAGGCATGGCATACCCCCGTAGTAGGAGATACCATCAGCAAGGAGGTCTTGAGCCAATCTGGTCACTTCTATGGTCAGTTTGCCCGCTGTCTCAGTCCCTTTCCAGCCTGAGTGACATGAGATCCGGGTTAGGTTGAGCCTGTTTTCATCGGCTAGCCTGTTAAGAATCTCCTTAGTATCCCTGACAAGCGTCGAGCTTTTCAGTGCGTTGAGTGCCGCTCGACTGTCTAAACAGATCCATATGGTCTGATTTATCTTTCCATAGCAATGTAGCTTATCCGCAAACAGAGGCAAGCATCTCGGCTTGGAAGATTGTGTTGAGATACCTCATTCGCAAGGAGTTACCCATTAATATATCTGAAACCGCAAAAGCCTGCTCCTATACTCTTGTCTTTGTTCTAGACCCATCTGTATACGAAATTGTGCCGTGTATTGGCGCGCGGAAATTCTCCCATTCTAACCTCAATGGAATGATGACCCTGAAACGTTGCTCTGCGAACAGTAGGGCTTTGATTCTGTCCTGCAGCTCTAGCAGGCGCGTAGGAGCCGGGGGGGCAGAGGGGTCAGTTGCCCCCCCACATTTTATACTGGGGGGGCAAAGACTGCATTTTGCCCCCCCAAGATTCAGTTGTAATTTTTTTTAATTTACACGCAAAATGAATATTCTAATTGTTTTAAGGTGAAATATTATATATTGTTACCAAAATGGTTTTGAATTGCTCAAACACTCAACCGTTTGAGTGTATTATTCGCAAAATCCCTAATCTAGTAACAATCGAATGACATTAGTGGACGTGTGAACGAGCGCGTAGCGACATCTACCGTGATCAGTGCTGACTAAGTTGGTCGTTGTGATTCCATCGAGTTTTGTCGTACGAAAATCAAAGTATCAAAGTAACGAACTCTAATGTCCACACCGTACATCAATCCGGCTGAAGGTAAGAAGGTATTTATATTTCAAGTTAATTAATTAGACTATTTAGCATGATACTGCACCCATCAATTTTACACAATTTGTCCTAACCTATTCACTACGCGAACAAACGGGCAGCGCCGTTCTTCGAGTCCTCCAGAAACTATTCAACCGCTTTTAAACATAAACATGGTATGATTACATGGTTTTATTTGTGCGGTAGTATGCTTATTATTATTGCCATAATTATGACGAATTACTATGTTAAAACGAAATTACTATGTATGTTTTCTTTTAATGTGACTAAAATATGATAGAAGTATATTATTTTTGATAAATCTCGTTGAATTCTTATTAAAAATACTGCATTTATTAGGTAATTAATTGATAATTGAAAGATACTTTACAGTGGACATAAAATCACAGGTTTATTTGAATGAATTTTTCTATAGATGGATATATTTTACTGCAAAAAACAGACATTTTAATAATTCTCGCTCAGGTTTTCATTATTTACATGTTGACGTCATAAATTTTCTTTTGTAGGATCTGATAGACAAGATGGCCGCCTCTGAATTTTTGCCCCCCCAAAAAAAATTTGGTTCCTACGCCTCTGAGCTCTAGTAGCAGCCTTTCAGGTTGCCACCTAAATAGATGGGATTGATCTGCACTTTATCTCTTTAGGAAGCCATTGCAGCCAAGCCTGTAGACCGCCCTCTTCTACGAACTGAAATCTGATAGAAAGAAGTTCGACAGGTCTCGAGCTTGACAATATAGAGCTGTCTTGCCTGAGCTCTTCTAGGTTTTCCTTTCGTATAGTCAAAATATTTGAAAATATATATAAAATGCAATCAATTCCCATTATTATAATGAAATTCTGCGTTCAGTTGCTCGTTTTGAAGCGAACTGGAAACACTATCAATATAATGGAAGTATCGATACTTCCGATACCGAAATGTTGATGTCCATCCTTAAGAGAAACGTTCACTTAGAACGTTGGAAGGATTTGTAGCTTACGCGCCACTGTCAAAAGGGTTTGGTAAAATCGTGCATAGCATGTGGGGTTGTGTGTAGCCTCGTTCAAGCTGCATTTAGTGCTAATTAAAGGAGAGAGGTACGGTACTCAGATAGTTTGACAGGCTGTAATTTGATCCCCGTTCGTTTCCTATACATGCACCATTGGAATTCACTGGTTCTACTTTAGATATACTTTGTATAATTGTTAACTACCACATTATGTGTGGGGCTCACCCACATGCACAACTTTTCTCATTCACGTCAAAACTCTTGCACACTTAGTCTTATACAAATTTGCATAGCCGTGTTGCTTAAACATGGGGAATTAACTCGCTGAATATTTTTGTAGTCAATGAAACAGGTGAATAATTATTATACTTTCTCACTTTTAAGGTGAATTATATCACGATTGATTATGGAAAGCATATGGTATCTAGTCCATCAAATTATCTGAAGTAGCATGTTCAGGAAAAAAAATATGGCAGCAGATATTTATCGAACAATCTAAATCAACCGGTATGATGGTTGATCTCCATCAAGGAAATATAATGCTGAAGAGAATATAAAGAATATAACATTCAAGCTTCAGGATTTGTTTCGTGTACAAAAAATATTGGGAAACTAAGTAATCAAATGATATCAGTATGAAGAAATCTAATACGAGTGCAAGGTCTTATTTTATTTCTCATCATAATCTCCTAGTAGGCAAATACACTTCGTACAATGTTTTTCGAATTTTTCGATCCCTTCCAAATGATACGATTTCGGCAATCCACCAAAATAGGCTTTTGTTTCAGCGATGACCTCATCGTTGAAGCCAAATTTCTTTCCGCCGAGCCATTTCTTCAAGTTTGGAAATAGATAAAAAATCCAGGGAGGCATATCTGGAGAATATGGTGGATAAAACCAATTCGTTGGTCCCATTGCGAATGCGCCGGCGCACTGTAAAAAATATTTGGGTAAAATTCCCCTAAGAAATGGTGGCCACTGGGCCGCCACCATTCCACGGAGTAAATTTAACGCGTAAGGGTATTTTTAACCAAAAAGGGAAAATTACTCATTGCTCGGGTAAAAATCTTTGGCGGTGTAAATTTTACAGAGAAAAAAACACGTTGGTGTAATTTTACCCCCTAAAATTACACATTGGTGTAATTTTACCCCCTAAAATTACACATTGGTGTAAATTTGTATAGATAAAATTACACTCTAATGTAAATTTGTATAGATAAAATTACACTCTAATGTAAATTTGTACAGATAAAATTACACTCTAATGTAAATTTGCAAAGATAAAATTACACTCTAATGTAAATTTGTATAGATAAAATTACACTTTGATGTTAATTTGTATAAATGAAATTACAGTTTGATGTAAATTCGTATAGATATAATTACTGTTAATTTTACAGATACATTTACACCAAATTGTAATTTTGTTTCTAAACGAAATACCTAGATGATTTGGCCCTGAAATATTCATTTAAAAATAAACTTTACCTACGCACTATTCCAACTTTTGATTAAAATTCTGTTGTATCATCGTCAACCAGGAAGATGAATTAACCAGTTCATGTTAGCCCTTTTTCTAACATTCTATTGTGAACCATTACCTGAATACAATAACCTAAACAAAATGAAACGAGAATTTTTGTTTTACTTATATTCAGGATTACAAAAGTTTATAAAAAATTCTTTAAAAAATTACAAATAACTAATATTGTTACAAACTTATATATAAAAAAAACCTCATACTGGGACGGCAACAAAAGTAACAAGACTACCTGAAATTCAAAAATATTTATTATTAGAATAAGGGAGATGAGGAAAAGCAATACACATACATATTCGGGCCAGGGGGATTCAAAAATAGAGAAAATTGAGATTCAAAATACTGAAATGGAAAAAACAGGAAAAAATAGGAAGCCTTTCTATAAAAATAAAATATACAAAATGAACCGTACGATGCAAACCAAATTATAATTTACTACCTACCTTTAATAGAGCATCAATTCTCTATAAGAAAACCACGAATGACAACAATGAGAAAATCACACTGTACATTATTATTAAGAAACAAAGATATATTAAAACAAAATAATAGAATTATTGTAAAATACAAATTGATCAGACAAAATTCACCTGAAATTAAAATGTAGTAATTTAAAAGATAAAAATATACAAAATACTCACTTTTCGGGTACAAATAAATCTTACACCGTACACCTGTCTGTGATAATGTTGAAAATTATATTGCCTTAATGTAGGAAATCCATGTCTGCATATTTGACAGTAATAACGTATTTTTAATGTAATAAGTTCTGCTGGCGTACAGGTTATGTGTACCTATCTTGGAAATCTATAGACATAAAAGGCGAATATAGGTACAAAAACAGCAAAGAAACCCATCAACCTACCTTTCAAAAGGGGCCCAAGAAAACAAGTATTCCGGTTCTCACAATAACGAAACAATCGACTGTTTAATAAATGTATTTCATTTGAAAGTTTTAAAATGAAAATGATCCTTAATTCCTTACTTAATTAGAAACAGAAGCTCATATGCAACACGACAGTAAGTGCAAACTGCAACTGCAATGTAATCAGGGAAATTCGACTATGCAAAACGTCTACGATAGCTGTATCTCTCTCGCTCGAGATCATTAGTAGCGTGTAATAGAGAGGGATATCAATATCTTTACGTATACGCAACACAGAGAAGACACCATCTGTCGATGTCAGTACCGCAATCAGGTTAGAGCGCAGAACCGATTGAGGGAAATTTGAATTGATATTATTTTGTTAACCGAAGATTCAGAGTTTTCATTCATATCGTACTATATTTTTGGAAGTATTTTATATGCATATTAAAGAAATTTTATTAATTTAATACTACAACGGCTTAGTTTTTCTATTTAATAAATAGACATATAGATAATAGAATAGCGGCTGTGTTGTGTAATAAAGTGTATAACAAAATATTTCTCTTTTATAATTAAATATTCTAACCTCAAAAACATAAGTTGTTAACTATCGCTGTATGTTTACTAATTTGCACAAAACAATACTTTGTAATTTTTAATCATCATGACAATTATTTTTCAAAATCTGCATGTGTGTTATCGGATACTTGATTAGCTAATGGAACCCTCTGCCTTTAACATACCAACCCAACCCTAACAATTTTCTTGAAGTCAGCTTCCTATTAGTTGATCAATCATCCATGTAACCGGTTCATAATACGATGTCAAACTGTACGATCATATCACCCATTTGAATAAATTTTCACTATTAGTGGGAAAATTTATCCAAATGAATAAATTTTCACTATTAGTGGGTAAATTTATCCAAATGGTATCAAATTTACCATGATAATGATAAATTTCCAGTCAAATCTAGGGTAAAATTATTCACGCAGAGGTAATTTTCTATTCTGTAACGTAAAAATACACCAGCATCAAATTTACCTGGTAAATGTTCTCCAACTTTTAGGTACTTCAAGCTTTATCTCAAAAATGAGGTAATAGTTGCCAGTACATCGTAGTAATTTTACCAATTTACACCATTAAAATTATACCCATTTTTTACAGTGCGCGTTGTCCTGGTAGAAGAACATTTTTTGCCAAATGCCACTTCGCTTCAATCGGCGTCAAATCGTTCCAACAGCTCTGCATGATATACGCCGGTGATTGTTTTGCCCTTAAGTTAAACGATATGGACCATACCGTGTGCATCCAAAAAAAAACTGTCGCCATGACTTTGTTGGCACACCTTGGCCTTTTTCAGCTTTGATTCGCCAGGACAAGTCCACTGTTTCGACTGTTCTTTAGTCTCTTGTGTGTTGTGATGGATCCATGTTTCGCCCACGATTACGAAACGGCGCAAAAACTTCTGGGGTTATTGTAACCCACATTGAAAACAAAGCATAACAGCTCTGTAGATCCTATATCAAAATTGAAATTAATAGGAATATTATGGGGTTCTTCCTTCTGAAAGTAATGAATGAGGTCTGCTTTGTATTTTCCTATTGAACTTTTTGCCCAGTACTTATTACGAATTTGCAAATGTTTCCCCCATCCCATTCAGTTATGTGAAGAGAACCTGGTACCAAATTTAAGCAGACGAAGAAACTATTCAATACGTGAACAAAGCTACTAGTTAATATGTGAAATTAAAGAGGTAGTCAGATAAGTATGGCTAGGGCTACATCGTGAATGGTTACTCGTTACGCTTAAATAAAATCAGGATTCATAATTACTTATCAAAATAGATCCATAAACAATGATTACGCATAATTCCAACTATCTTCGAGCGAGACGTTCATCAATTACCTGTCGATATTTGAAGAAACGTCTTGCGAGAGAATTTGGGAAGGTATTGTTGTGTCATTCGGTCATGGTCACTTAATTAGTCGGTTCTCAACCGCCCGCAGTGTAAATGACAGTTGACAATCGCTCATGCTTCCGTGAACGAACTCCAATCGCTGCCAATAGCTTTGTTCGGTTGCCAGCACTGTCTGCTTTGATATTATTCGATATTATTCACAACATTAGTATTTGTAAATTATGTATAGTAATCGTGAATTGATATTTTCAATCGTGAGAAGTCACTTAGAAAAGAATAAGAATTCGTAGTCGATTTATTATACACGACTCCACGAGTAGTGGCGTAACGTGGGGAAGGCAGGAGGGCGCCTGCTCCGTGCTGCACTAACTAATGGAGACAAAATTCGGAAAAAAAAATTCTTAGATAAATATGTACAAAATGTTAATGTAAAATGTAAATCTAACAATCTTATTTTTGTTGGTTTGTTGTAGTCATTACTTTATTACATTGTCCATAAATGTAGTATTATTATTATTATTAATTAAGGGGGGCATTGCGGTCCCTTAATGCCAAGGCCGAAGCCTTTGCACCCCGTGTCACCTAGTGGAGCGGTTCCACCCACAAGTGTTAACTTATCTACCAGAGGGGCGGTTACCACCCGAGAGTGTTCACCGTTCTCCCCCTGGTGAACCATCCCAACTTCGTGATATACTATTTAAAAGTCTTCCTAGTGGAGCAGTTCCTACTCGAGGCTGTTCACCAGGCTTCAGAGATAGGCGGGCTCGCTTCCCAATCCAGAGTGTTTACCGGATGTCCGAGGGGGGACAAAAACCCATCTACTCGACTCTCAGTCGGGACCGGGTAGGTGGTTAATGCCCTGAAGAGGTTTAGCACCATCTTCTAGTTTCTGGATCTCTCAGTGTAGCATGGCTCTACCGAGAGTGCGTCTTGAGGAGATCAGTGTTATATGCATCTGCACAGTGTTCCGAGTGTTGATGTGCTCTGACTCAGCAGTGGATTGTCTCTTTGATGTTACTCATCGAGAGGCCCACCGCTGAATAGGGTAAGCTTGCCTTCGTCTCCCAGAGTTGCCCAATAACCCCCAGATGACGCTGTAAATCCCCCTAATATTTGAAATAAACCCCTAAGCTTTTATAATAATCTGAAAATAATATACACATTATAAAATGTGAGTCTTAAACTTCCTGCTTGTGATTCGGGCCACAGGTTTCCAAGGAATCGTGTGTCGCCCTCTACTTATCTAGGGTTATAACCGCGCATATTTTGTAACGGTACAAATTACTCTTACTTGTGGATACACTGTAAATTCCATTTTATCGCTTGGTTGCCGACAGCTACAGTGAAAACGGTCGTGAGTTACATTTTAGATGTTAAAATTCGGGCACCAGAGTATTTGAACCAACCAATAATATTATGTTACTTAACTAGGGGACTCAAACACTCAAATGTCCCCAGGCTAAATTACCCTGAAAGTATGCAAAAAAATAAAAGACCTGTACCAAGAATGATTGAAATTTACTTACTATTAAAATAATATTGGTGTTACAATTTATCACAGAACCTAATATTAAATGAATTATGAAGTGAATGAATTGAAATATGAATGAGGTTAAATTGCTTAAATCAAAGTGAACAGTTAAATTTACACATATACAAGTACTCAAATGATTATTTCAAATGTTACATAAACCAAAAGCTGGGTAGCCTGACCTGGTGACTGTTGGGTAAGATGTTATACTTGCTCGATTATGGATTAGTACTTCCTACTTGATGTATGGATTCCTGCCACAATTATAATACAGTTTCCACGATTGTACATCACAAGTCAATCAGCAACTTCTAAATCAATTTTTCCACAGCAGATTCAAGCCAACCTCAGAACTCGTACCCTTGTTGAATTTTCAAACAAAACAAAAGACCTTGAAATCACGAAATGTTCAAACCTCTATTGCTCTATTGTCCTCAGGAGACAGACATGAACAAAATTAGGACTAACCTATGTCCTGTCAGATATCACCTGGGAAGGCAAATTAATTCTTGAAGTCAGTGAATAAATCAAATGGAATTATAAAGATATTTACCTCTATCACGATAGGGCTATGAAACAAATAATTCCAATTATTCCAATCCAAATTGGTAATTGATGCCTTTGCTTTCAACAGAAGAATATTCGCAGAATTTGGTTCCAAACATAAGCTTGGTATCACCTCCCTGTTGAAATAACTTAGCAACATGACCTTCCACTTGGACGATTTGACATTTTCTCGGCCGTTTCCGGTGCTTCGATGTCTCGCAGAACAACCTCGAAATAGAAGCGGTAACTACAGAATCTGACACTGAATAACCATGACTCGGAGAATATACGGTCTAGCATAGCTAACGTCACAGGAGTTAACCGATTGTAGTACAACGGCCATTTCTAAGCCGTTAAGTGAAATTTACACGTTACAATTTGAATGACGGAAATGATATGTTTCTTACACTCTTGTAAATGTTGTTATTGATCGGTTGATTCATTCAACAATTTGTAATGTTTAGAAATAAGCAAACGAAATTATCCAAATAAAAACCTCCAACAAAAACCACTCTATAAATATCCCCTCTAAAATACCCACCCAAAGCAAAAAAAAACAAATTCAGAGACCCCTAAGCTGGCAACACTGTACGTTTCCGCCAAGATTGTTTAGCGTGTTGATCCACACATCAGTTTCGATTTTATTTTCATGCTACCCACCGCAACAAGGGTTTCCTTCCAGCACCAATTTGGGTACAGCGCTGTATTGCAAGGAATGTAAAATAAATTGAAAATATTCAAGTTTTAGGAATAATTTGCCATCATAACCTTATAAAATACCAAACACAAACTAAGTATCATCTGTCACATTGATTCAATATATTGTCAACGCTTCTCAATGCTCCAAAAGTCAAACAAAGTGAAAGTTCATCTGAAACACAGGGATCTTCAATATTCATCAATAAAGTAAGAAAACAAATAAGTATCGTAAAAACTTCGTTTTATAGTTCAGGAACATGCGCATTTCTTTCTCAATTGACTGGTTCTCTTAAAACAGCATCACGCCATTTGAGAAAGATAACTTTTCACTATTTCGGAACAGTCAATAGATGTAGTTGATTCGAAACGTTGCTGTTGAAGAGTTCGATGAATTTTTTATTGTTAATTTGTCTTACTCACATAAATGTTTCAATCGTGTTTGTTTAATTGTTATCAAGATATTAACTTTTAAGATATCATGTTTAAAAAATAGGGATATTTCATTTAAAAAAAGTTCATGTACCTATATGATTGATATGATACATCATATGTAATTTTCAAGCTATACTGTATCATGTAATATTATTTAATTATCCATAATATGTTTTACCATAATTTTTATTCTGTTTTAAGGGTTTTAATTAATTAAATTAGTATAAATTTGACTTAATGATTGAACGCGTGTTCTATGATAAACCCTTTCCTACATGCGTTTTTATAATATTAAAAGTTTATTTTAGGTAGAATGCTGAACTAACAATATTTCTAGTAAGGTCTAACAACCTTTTACTATTACCTCCTAAATCTTTAACGTCTGGTTCGAAAGTGGATTCTTGAGCGTATTATTGTTCGGTTTCAGTCTTATTCTAACATCACATAAGATGACTTTGATTATTAGAAATAGATTGCTATGCAGCGGCCTCTTGATACATATGCATATACTTAAAACATTAATGTATTACAAGTTCGATTACTCGTGTTTCTGTTCGTTTGGGCGACGTGGGCATTGTTATTGGAATCAATGCGATACGGATGCTTTGTGTTTGAAACAAAATTTTTAAGAAATCCCGTCTTTTTATGATGGTCGCGAGTCCGAAACGCACGTAAAGAAGAAAATAATAAGCACCTATTTCCCGAGAATGTATATATATTATTTAATATTATAGTCAATACATCAACGATTAAAGTGTAATCTCGTTTTTAATTATTTCAAATACCTTTCTGTAACTAACAAATGATTTATTATTTTCCAAATTATACAATTGTGCACATTATAAAATTGTACATATGAAGTACTTTCAAATTAAGATACAGTAACGTAACACATATAGGTGTTTATGATAAGGAACAGAAACGAAAAGCATTAATATAGTAGTTATGCTTAACTTCATATTACGTATGCCAATGTTTAGTTGAACTGTATTGTTAATTTTCGAATTAAGTCTATTTTACTACCATAGATACCAATAATATCCATACAATCCCTGTGATTGAAAATGGGGTGTAAGGTTCGACATTGCAATAAACAGTTTGAAATAAGTATATACAAAGAAATTGGGAATCACTTGTGCTAACTATTGTTTTTTTCGAAATTACGAATTTCATGACGAAACTCTGAATTCACATTATATCAAATTATAGATGATTCTCGATTCTTTCTTTTCTATGATTCTGTTTCTCTGGTCTGTCTTTGTGTATTATAGGTAAGTATGAATGAATTCAAATGGAAAAATTTTTGAATAGGGTATATTCAGACAAATTTATTTAAGTAACGTTGTAAAAATCAGAAGCAGAAGCTCGAAAATTATATCTGATGAGTCGAAATCAGTGCCAGCGATCTGACTATCGACAGGTATCATCCAGTGCAGAATTTATTAATGAGCCAGGCCTAGATGGCGCTCCTATCCAGATAGTGAACGTATAACGTAATTACATAGATTAAGTTAAGTCGAGAAAACTACCTAACTAATGTAGCTTAATATGGGGGTATCGTTAGACTGGTTCAGCTGCTTATACGTTCCACCATAAACGTCACATTCCTAGTTCTCGATAATAAATCGGAGACTGGTTTCTGATATTTCGAAAATATAATTACATGTTTCCATTTTGTAATGGAATACCAAGGACGGTGTCACACTGAACGTTAACAGGAGATCGTTTCTCAGCAATATTTGTTTCTTGAGGAACAAAATCGTGAATTTTCTAAAACTGTTGATAAAAAATGCTTTGAAAATTTAATTCTATCGTAGAAACTTGTGAATATTCATCGAGATAGGCATTGAAGAGACCTTTTGTGTCTAATGATGCCAATTAGATCACTAACATATTTTACACTCAGGGCTCGTAGTGATACGTGTCCTTAGATTCTTGATTGATCGGATTATCCAGAGCGCCAACTGCTTTAGCCAAAAAAACAATCCGCCACTACTATTCAAAATTATTGAAAAATTGAAGTCTTGAAGAGAACTAGTGGAAATCAATATTAAAATCTGAAAGAGAATATCTGGATAATAGTTTACTTATTGAAATTATGGCAATTTATACTTCAAATTATATAAAAAAAATGGTGGTGAATGAGTGAATTAAAATAGAAATCTGCAAGAGAACATTTAGATAATAGTTTACTGAATAGTTGACTGAAATCGTGAACGTAGTTTCTAAATGAATAATCTGTTCAAGCAATATGAGAAGGTTTACTCCCATGAAGCAGTAAATGAGAATTTCGGATTTATTTAAGCTCACCCAGATCAATAATTATTCTGTCATCTCACAAAAACTAGCCTAAAGAGACATATCCTTTACAAATTTATTATGAGAAATGTCAAAAAAGGGTGATATGGGTTACTATGTAACTACGTGGATCATAGCTAGGTTAAACAAGCCTCAAAGAACGATATAAACCATTCTTCACTGCTTTAGACCGTTAAGCACTGCTTCATTTCACTCTTTATGAACCGCTTCTCTTCAGTGCTTTACACATTATAGCTCCTCTAAATATTGCACAGAATTATTCACTTCATCATACTTTGATGGATTCACTTCAACTAAAACATATTTCCACTTGAGACTAAACGAAACTTTCAAGAATAAATACTAAACACCAATATCAAAAATATTTGATGCAATTTACCTAAACTTGGTAAAAATACATTTGCGACGATGAGAAAATCGATTCCAACGTTAGTTTTAACCACGTTACAGTAGGTCGAGACCTGCAATGGGTTCGGGGTAATAATTATCCTCAGGACCCGTAATGAAACGTATCCTTCGATTCTTGATTAAATATGACTGCCTTTTTTGAGCAGCCCCGATACCGGATTGACATACTTAGCTTGGACTATCATACTATAGAGGTCGAGGTTGTCTCTTTCTAAAATCAAATATCTCACAGCAGTTATCGGAATAATAAATAATTATTAAATAAAGTTATTGACGTCCAAACGTAGTACCATGTAGCACCCCATATTCACGTCCTCCTTCTGAGTAATTAATTTGTGAAGGTACAATTTGTTGAACTAGACGACTTCGACATTTTCATAATTTACGAGGTTCACGAGGTGAATGTAGGTACAATTACTGTCAAATCAACTGTGTTACCAACTGTAAAAATGAAATGTACTTTGACGAAGATAGCGTGGCACTCACTTCGTGGTTGTAAAAGAAAACAAGTATGACGTCATTCCTTTTAAGAGAACAGAGTTTGCCTCTCGTATTCAAGGTAAAATGTTATCGGAAGAGAAACCTCCGCCACTGTCCGTTGTAACCGTAATAAAGTCGATTATAAATTAAGTACCACAAAAACTCCTTCACTATAAATATGCAATTAATAAAGGAGGAATCTTTGCTGGTTGAAGCTGTCCACGTCAGCATATTCAAACATCACGAATCGAACCTTAACACTAATGATAGGAATTAGCCAGACGTTCGATCCACCGCTAATACATAGTTTAGTTACAAATTCAGCCTGCAGGGGGATAATTTACCAAATTACCCTCCATAACACTTCAAAATAAACAAGAAAATAAGTAACAATCGCTTCACTCATGATCGTGTACTGTTTATTTAAATAAGTGCGGCTTACATAGCCACAGATTTTTCTTACGATTCGCGATCTCGCTTTATGGTCTAGTAGCCTATCTTATTAACGCCTTATTATTTCAACCGAGAGATCCTTTCCAACGTACGGATGCTGGAGAAAATTACACCACAAGGTACTGCATTAACAGTTAATTGTACCCCAGCTCTTCCTGTCGAAAGCAAGACTTAACTTTAACCGTAGAACCAATATGGACCTTACTTTTATAACTGTACTGCTTATATACTATACACATTCGTAGATAATTAGCTTAAACCACTATTTCTGTGGATGATATCTCGACGATTATTGAATTACATGAATTAATGTTAGTGAAAAGAGAGATAGGTGGATGAACGGGTGCGGAAAGTCCAGAGCACTTAGGCCTAGTGTTGCTCAAATGCAAGAACAATACGAGACTTAGCCAGTCTTGGTCTTGGTCTTGCACCAATACACCTGGTCTTGGTCTTGGTCTTGGTATTGCGCTCTCAGTCTTGGTCTTGGTCTTGGTCTTGCAGCAAGAGTCTCGCAAGTCTCGCAATTACCTATTAGTGTTTCTGTTTTTCATTTTTATTCAACCTTTTTATGTTGGCAGGTTGGCACAATTTTCACAAAGCAATTTTGGATGCATGAATTATTTCGAAAAACTCATCAAATTTGCTTTTAGGTCTTTTAGATCTGTAACTCCAACTTTGACTACTCCGACTAGAACTATTTGAATCTTCATCACTCATGTCAAATTGTAAACGTGATAAGTTTTCCGAGAACAACAAGGATTAGAGTAAAATCAATTATTACATTAGACTCGAAGCAAAGCTCAATTGGGAATGACTGGAATTGAAATAAATACTATTATTTATAGTCCATTCGCTTAGATAGTGTCGCCTTGTACCGCGCCGCCTTGGCACGTGCCGGCTCTCATTAAAGAATGCCGCCGCAAACCAAAGGATGCCGCATGCGGCGTGCAGACGCATGACATTGTAGCGTCCTGCTTTTCGCTCTTATACTCTTATTATTATAAGTTAGATTTCAAATTAGTTTGTAAGATCTCTTTTTCAGCCTGTAACTTTTGAAATATTAAGAAAATAAACATTTTCTCGGTAACATACTACATATAACTTTATTACGCTTTATTCTATATAGTTAATTTTTCGTTTTTGTTATTTTCATATTTTTATTCATTTTCATACTATATTTAATATATTATTTTTTATTTACTTATTCGGACTGCGTAAATTCCCCCTTCAACGGAAATGCACTGATAGTCATTTATATCTGTACATTACGTCTTCCTATTTTCTGCCTATTTTCTTCTTCAAAATTTTATGTACTAGTGCTTTCTCTTATTTTGTTTCGTTTGTTTTCTATGTGTCAATTTCTTGTATTATAAATTAAGCCTGTCCGCTCCCTGGAACGACACTCAGTCCTAACTGCAAGGCGCAAGAGTCTCGCAGGCTTAGTCTTGTTCTTGCTCAAATCTTGCACGGTCAGTCTTGGTCTTGGTCTTGCTAAAATTCCGCGGTCTTGGTCTTGGTCTTGCAAAAATGCAAGAACAAGACCAAGACTGCAAGACCAAGACCGATTTTGGGCAACACTACTTAGGCCTCTTGATTGTGCACTCCTTGATACAAGTCTTAGTCCAGCAGGCCTAAAGCAGCGCCGAAGGCTAGGATTCTGCATGGACTGATGTCTCTTATGGCATCAGATCATGTATGCGCTGCCGTGGTGTTGTAGCCAAAGAGAAGGTAGTGCTGGACATTCTACGAGGATATGAAAGGTAGTTTCGTCCCATTTCCGCATCTACAATATCCTGGGTCATCAACGATGCCCATTCAGATGTCAGTGTTCTGTGAGAAGTTCTGTCACCAGTTTTAAGCCTCTTCTGCCCATAGAGAGAGTTTTTGAGCGTTTGGGCGACAATTCCGCGAGGTGGAGCTTCACCTGCCTATACCGGGAGCACTACGCCAAACCAAGAGCCACTGTATATCCAGTAGCTCTCTGAGGTGTTCAATGAGACTCCGATGTCTGGATCGGGGCCAGGGATGCCTAGGGAAGCCAGTTTGGCCATCAGCCACTTCGTTTCCTTTTATGCCAGAGAAGACCTGTACCCATACTAGCTGAAGTTTGTTACTTCTAGCTAGTCAGGATCTCCCTGCACTCCAAAACAAGCCTAGAAGTTACTCTAAGGGAGCGAAGTGCACCCAGGGCCGCTCGGATATCAGTGCAATATATAGCCGCCTACCTCGGTAGTTAAGCTTCAGGTTATCTAGGGCACAGGTCCGGATTGCACAGAGCTCGGCCTGGAAATCCTCTCTACAATCGGCCAGATAGTTACCGCATCTAATAGTCCGCGATACAAAGCGAATAGCATCGAGTATTTCGACGGACCGCTCTGCTCAATGATTCGAAAACGGCTTAAGGTACAACATTGAATTTACAAACCAGTAAATTTGAATCATATCTGTGTTCTGAGAAAATGTTAAGTAAATCGGAGCTACCGCTAGACCGGTATATAGAAACCGATAACGTGTCGTATGATCCGATTTGAGAAAAGACTAATAAGAATCTTAGAAAGCGTCTAAATCGATTGTCAACCCATAAGTGTCCACTTTTTATAGAATGCTGTTGTTTGTCTGAACGTGTGTTAGCTCTGGGGACTGACCAAAGTAGCTAATTTTAAGCTAAACTTTTCTTGATATTAAGAATGTTCTATAAAGATTCAATGTGTTGTTTCAAACCGAAATATGAGAAACAACAAAAGCTGCCACTTCACCTGGGGACGGGGCAAAAGCAACTACCCATAAACTTTTGATTTTAGAGACTTTTGTTATTACACCGATCGAATTTTTTCTGTTGGCAACTTGTTCTATATGAGAAGAAAAAGCAGCCACGGATCAAGGGGCCAAGCCAATATGCTCTATAGTAGAGGGTATTGTCCTCTATAGTACAATTCCTGAACACTGAGTACAAAAGTCAGTATGACGTCATCAACAAGAGGCTTGGAGAAGAATCGTGGCAGCATATGACAGTATCGTCTATTCTCGATGGCGTGTAGTCGGTGTTGACTGTGACAAGTCATGAGTATTAGAATTTAACAGAGTTTTAGCTCTTTCTTTGACTCGGGAGACGAGGACATTGCCTCATGTTATGCTTTAAAAAAATGCATGAACTAGAACATTGTTAAAATTTGGATATTCTTAGAATTTGAGAGCACTCTATCCCACACTGAAAATCCCGACTGTGTCCTTGAGACTTGTCAGAGATAACAAGGAGATACTTAATATGCTAGCCGGTAGAAACAGGCAAGAATTCCGGTTGGACGGTCCTCATGACCGCTGTAGGTATCCCCTACAACAGGGATACCCAAATCTTGCGGAACCACCTGAAAAATCAACATGCCTCGGCATGTACAAACATTGGCGGCTACCGAACTGCCTAAGCACTGCTTGGCAATGAGGTAGGTCTAAGGCTAAGGGCAAGTGAGATACTCTCACTGAGTAGGCAAAGCATCAGGATATTCTCCGAGATCTTAACAGGTTACAAAAATCTGATAGAGTTTGAACATACACGCTGCCCATCCAGTGGACTCTAGACCCGTCGTACTTGCCATCCCCTATTATCGACAGCACGCCACTGCCCGACAGAGACCAACGCCTATATTGGAGAGGAGACGGTCTTTTGAATCGTCTGGGCCCCTCTCCACCTGTCACTCGTGTTCGTGTTATTTATAACAGCTTCCGTTTGACGAGTCACCGTCGACCTCTTATCATCGGTCTTCCACATATCATTGCCCAGAAACCTGGGATGAGAAGAACAGACACCGGACTTTAGGAGTGAAGCCATGTGGTGCAGCGTTTTACCCACGCAGAGGCAGCTTTTTCGCCTCCGGCGCGACTACTTTAGGTGGTCCCATTTCAGACATATCTTAAATCCTGTAGGCATGCCCAAAATGGAGCTTGCTTGCTAGACTTATATATTGCCCCTTCTGGGCTATGGTCAATTCCACCTCCTCGTAATTACCTGTTTCACCAGGAGCGTTACGAGTAATCGTTCGGCTTCGTTCAAATAACCTACTGCATATGTCTACCACGACCGTGAATTCATTTCGACCAGTCGTCTGGGATAGGATGGCACTGCGCCGTGGTTTCTATGGGTAAATGTTATGTGGTGCACCGTTTACCTGACGTTTCGCAGCAGTACCTTCTCTCACCCCGCTCGTGCTGGCAGAGGCTAATTTAAGCGAGAAACCAATGTTGCAACAGGCGTGATACTTGCTGACTATTCCCCCTAACTACCGAGGAATAGCCCCTCTCGCCTGTTCGTGTTAGCCTAAGCTATGTTTACGAACCATCGCCGGCCTCGTTCAAGTTTGGCCTTCCACATGTGTCTACCACGTCCGTGAATCCGTTCCGACCAGCATCCCTGGGATAAGAAGGCACGGGGTCGTGGTTTTAGAGGTGAAATGTATGTAGTGCCCAGTTCACCGGATCTTTTGCAGTCGCAACGTTAGTTTCGCCCCGAAGGGTTTACTTGTCTCGAGAAACGCGAAGAGGTGTTGCTTGCTGAATCTACTGCCATTTTCTCTCCGGCCTGGTAGTTCTCTCCCAAGAGTTTAAACATACAGTAGGGAAAAGTAACACTCTCTTCTATATGAGACACGAGGAAAACAAAGTGGAGTAGTCAACACACTTTTTTGTGAATATCCTGTGCTCATTCAAACCAGATGTATCTGGCTAGGTCCAGCCGATGACATAAAGGATCTAAGCGTAGACCAGATCTTAGGATACTGTTGAGCAGCGTGTTATCCAAATACCTCTTCTTCTCAACTTTGTTGTTATAATTTCAGCCAATCGCGTTGGACAATGGTTACCACAAATCTTTGATCAATAATTTAATTTCTAAACAAAAAAAGAAATTGGAACGTAACCAACTAACCAAATTAGAGCCATTACCTTCAAACACTTCATTAAAATTCAAAAGTTTCACTAATCATTTTTCAGTAATTAATAACAAGCTAAAGCATCGTTCAGGCAACACCTTTGATAAAGTTTCCGTTTTCGACAAATCCGGGATTTACAAAATCAGTTGTGAGTCGAGTTCAAAATGCTATGTGGGTCAAAGTAGAAGGAAAATTTTAACTCGTTATAAGGAACAATTTGCCCATATAAAGGAAAATAATGGTGAAAAATCAGCGAAAAGTAGCCGAACATATTTTGAAAAGAGGTAACACCATTTCTCAAGAAAGCTTATCACTTGTAAATCACAGTACATACAAATATCTAGGTAATTTAGAAGGGATGCCCTGCTGAGGGTGATCCATTGTTTACACCATTATCCCCAAATAGTATTTAAACAAGCACATTTTGATTTATAATTTAGTTTACTCTGATGTACTCAGTACTTTAAAAGTATTTTAAGTGGATAATGGTGATTAAATCTTATTAATAGTACTTGTATTATAATGAAACTAATTAAAAAGTAGAAACAATCTGAAAATTAGCAGCATATTTGATATGTAATTATGAATGAATTGATGACATGGCAGACATTATGGTTGATTAACAGTGACTTATTGAGCAAAAATTTGTAAATAAATTACCAGTGTAGTCATTATGGATAATTAATTTCTCTTACATTTCAGACGCATTATTAAAACTGGTTCTTTTGAGAGGATGGATATACATTTAAATACAAATTGTTGTTATTAAACGCACCTATGTGTGTTTTTGAGTCGATTTCTCCAAGTGAAGATAATTAATACGGCTAAATTGTTATGTACCTCTGCCTAGGGCTCTCATTTATGATACTTTAAAACATGCTTAATTACACTTCTATATAATTATTCAACTATCTTTTATGTTACAGAACATTTTAGTTTTTCTAATTCGCCGTTATATTATATTTCAATGGCGTACAATTTCATTTCAATTCGTATTAGTGAATAGTGAAAATTGATTTGTTAATAAAAGACAATTTTACGTCCCTTACTATAAGTAATATAAGGGAACTCTTGTAATCGGCCCAAAACAAATTTTGGCGGTTTTAATCATTTCTGAATCGATCCGGACAATTTTTGATATTGTTTGTGCGTGCGTGTGTGTGTGTGTGTGTGGGTGTGCGTGTGTAAAGACTGTTGGAAAGATTGCACCGTTCCTACTGATCGTACTGGTTTTAAATCTTGCCAATCGCTCTGAAGTGATGAAAATACGAGTGGTATTTTTGATATCCTTTTTCAATTTTTCAAATGGAACTGTAGCAAATAATTTAAATAACTTTTTGGTTTGTATCAAATCGGTAGAAAAATACTCTACAATGCATTCTCCGACATCATCGAGGTTTGTAGCCATTTGCCAGCTGGAGTTTTTTTTTTGTAGTCCTTCAATCAATTAAAAAATCAAAATAAGGGCGGACAACACCAGAGCACTTAATTAATAATAATAATAATGATAATAATGGCGTTTATTCATATGTACTTTTACAATCTTTGTTACAATAATTGGAGTGTGTATTCAAATAAACGAAGAATGCTCACTAGAGCCGAGGCTTGTACGGGAGAACAGGCAAAATTGGATTCATTGTGCGCCCCTTTATGCAAGACTTTTTCCAGCAGGCCTAAGAGGCGCCGAAGGCTAGCATTGTACATAGATTTACGTTTCTTATGGCCTCAGGCTATGCGCTGCCGAGGTGTTGTTTTAGTTGTAGCCTAGAGAAGCCAGTACTGGATATTCTACAAGGATATGAGCCTCGGGCTCGAAGATGCGCTATTGCATCCTGCTTCATTCGAAGGATCTTCCAGCAGCCCGATCCCAAATTATGCTACGACCGCGAGGCACGATCGCACCGACCCAGTGACCACGTATCATTAAATCTTCAGTCCAAACTTCGCAGGCACCATTGTCTATACCTAGTTCAAAATCTAGAATGAACATTTTCGGCTGGAAATAGATAAAAATTGCAGCAGGCCAAATTCGCAGCGTAATTAAATTTTGCTATTGTGACTGTGGACCTGTACGCCGATGTCCCGGTGGAAGAGCACTTGTTTGTTTGCCAAATGCGGCCGCGTTCCCTTCAAGTCAGCATCGAATCGATCCAACAGCTCTTCATAATATATGCCGATGGTCGTTTTGCCATTTTCAAGGTAATCGATATGGACGATACTGTATGCATCTCAAAAAACTGTCGCCATGACTTTGTTGGCCGAGAAGCCCACTTTGGCCTTTTTCGGCTTCAATTCGGCTGTTTATGATGTTTAATCAAGACGCGAAATTCACTTTTGTCCATGCTTACAAAAGTCTTAAAGGCTGCTTGCTTTCGATGGGTGTCAAAACAGAACTAAATGACATATCGAAAATTCTAAAATGTTCTAGTTAAAGATGGTACATCACAAATGTCACATGGGATTTTTGATTGTGGCGCCATCTGTCTTATTTTTCACCTTGCCCTCGTATCACTGCTTCTTAACTTGTTAAATGTATCTTCGTCCAATTGTCCTAGTTCATTAATTAATTTTTAAGGCTTCTCACATAAATTGTCCACTGCTTTCTTTTTGCATGCATTGCTAACTATCACTTCCATAGAATCTTTGTGCTGTAGAAAAGCGTTCTCCATCACTATGTCGTCATTCCCCATTGCTTTACACTTGGTTTTTCCATTGGCCTTTGTACAGCTAGCTATTTCTTACCTTTTTCGCTGTATACATCTCTACACTACTCATTTTAGAAATAAACTGCTGTGGGGTATAATTTAAACTAAATTTTATCAGTTTCTAGTGTCAATTACCTTATCCGCCCTCTTAGGATGTCTCCGGTCGTACAACTCGATGTTGGCCCCCTTCAAATTTCATAATGATCAACGATATAGTTGGATTTTTTAGGGTAGGGGTGGTAAGCCAAAAATTTAGCAAATACCGATTTTAATCTTCCTTTGGTGTCAAAATCGTTTCATTGTTTTAATTAGATTTCCTTAAAATTAAAAAGATTCTGAAGCATCTTACTGTATAAGGGCAGATCCCACTAGAAGGATAATTTGAGTCATTTTCTCTTCTAAGTAAATACAATGCCTTTAAAGCGAGGTCAATAAGTTTTGAACTACAGTTAACAATGGCTTGGAACTGCGATGATTGTCCGAAGAGAACAATTTAATAGAATTATGAAAATTGCGGTATATATAATAATTTTCTCCTATCCTAGATGTTACATACCTCGATTGATAAAATAAATTGATAATAAACGTGAAATATTGTAATTTCTGAATGTCTACTCTATAATTTCGAGATTACAAAGTGTTTCTTGGATGCCTTTGGTATGAAATGTGTTACGGTCAACTCGTATAATATTATCCTAATTTTAAATTTAATACGTGTTTATGGTATAATGTGCTTTGTAATTTTATATATTGATGTTAAAGATTTAGAAAACGCTAATACCAAATATTACATCGATAAAATCGCATAATCAATTTTCGTTTATAGAAGCTTCTAAAAACCAAACAAATTATCGAGAATTAAGTCAACAAAGGGATGAATGAACATTTTAGTGATTTTGTACTCTTGAAGTCAGTAGCACCACCGGTCAAGTCACTTTGTGTGCTTACCCCTTACTTCCTCAGTGATTTCAAATTCCGCGGTAATTTTTTTAAATTTTGCTCAAAAACTTTGAATATTGAGTTTCTTTGGGCGTCGTTTATCACCAAGAAATAAACACTGGACATTTTACCAAACTTTTTTATTAATTCAAAGCAAAAGTTATGGGCGAAAAGCGATTTGCGTGAAAGCTGTCGCTCCACTTCACATCAAACAAGTTTTGTTTATACAAAAAGTAACAAATGTATAATACAGTTATAGACGGTCAAAGCCAATGGCGCCACCCAACTAAGACTGGTTGATTAAGTAACACTGACTTCTGTACTCAGCGTACAGGCCTTGTACTGTAGGTTTTCTGGGTGTACACCAGTAGACTTCGGCTCCACTAGACTCATTGATGAGGTCACACTGAATTTTGTTCTCAGCGTACAGGCCTTGTACTATAGAGGGATGTTTAAAATCCTCCATGGAAAGTTTCAAACTTGGAAACGACATTTTCATACAGTCCAAAAGCATAATGGGAAATTCTAAGGACAAATCAAGGAATCCATTTCCATATTTTATTCAAAAATCCGAGATTTTGAATTCCTCATAATAAACTGTGAAGGTGTTATGAGTCTTTTTTATCGTATTATTCTAGCCAAATATTTTATAGACAGTTTCTTGTATCGTTCGTTTCGTTTTGTTTGTGCGATTAGATTGATTAGATGAAAATCTCCCACTTTGAATAATACTGCGCACGGTCCTGGCGTGGAATGATTTTTATAGATGATAATTCTTCCTCTGCAAAAAACTTAGATTACCCCTCATTTTAAAGAATTATGTGTAATTATTGAAATTTTTGCATAAACAAAATACATTAAAGCAAATTATCCGATAAATATTCTATATAATAGCATGCAAATTGGCAAAGTATTTTAAACCTGAAGAGGAACTGATTGACACGCACAATAATTTTAATAATTTAAATATCAGATTATCGCAATCTCTACCAGTTTGTAAAATGAGATGGTTTTCTTTTAGGTATGCCACTTTTATCATTTGCTTATTGACAGTGGCGGCAGTTACATTGGCCATAGCGTACAAAAAATTACAGGCAGGAAGCATCGTATCGTGACGTCAAAGAATTCTTTTGCGTATTATGAATTTTCAATCCCAGAATCGTGTAATTGCCATGAGCTTTCAATAAAGCTCCACTGTCATGAGAGGAAGTAGAACTTGAAAATTATGACGAGTCATGTGGATAGTGGATAATTGAATATATACCGCATACAAGCCAATTTATTATGATGCCTGGTGCGTTTAAAGCAAAGTGTTGATATTTTTGGCGAATATTTTATAACGACGTGTCAGTTTTTCAATCAAACGGGTAGACAGTTCAACACTGCAGGCTTTATACTCGCATAAGCATTAAATATACATTACACTTTATGTTCTTATGAGAAATTATAGCATTATATTTCCAGCCAATTATTGGTAAATACTTCTTAATCGCACATAATGCGGTTTGAATCATGGCTAAATTAATTGCCCAACTAATTTTTGATACAAAACTGCTTATACTTTCTCACACATTATACAAAACCTATTTACGTTTCGCTGAAAGTATTCATTAACCTCATCCAGAAAAAAGAAGGTATCATATTAATGTGCATACGTTAAATGATTAAAAAAGGTGGGAGTTTGAAAATTATAACGTAGCGTTTAATATATTAATTATTTGAAGTAGATTTGAAATGCTAACCATCAAATATTAGTTTTGAACGCGGATAAATGTAATAAAACCGTCATAATGCATAGAAATGACTATGAAAACAAAATCGGAAACCTTTTAAATGATGGAACAACTTATAAAAAATTAAAATCTGATCCTACTTTATCAGTACAAAACAACATGAATAAATTGATAAATAAATGGCATGAGAATAAGATAATCCCTATTGAATTAAAAAATAAATTAATTTGCCATAATGGGCTAGCACCTTATATCTATGGGCTTCCAAAACTTCATAAAAATGATATTAGAGGTTGTTAGTAATATTGGAGCGCCTACTTACAATTTATCAAAATTTCTATCAAAATCTATCAATAATATAAAAGGAAAAAATGAATTGTATGTAAAAGACTCATGGCACTTTAATGAATTTATAAAAAATCAATCCGTACCCGTAAACCATCAACTGATTTCCTTGGACGTTGTTTCTTTATTCACAAATGTACCTGTTGATTTGGCATTGAATAGCATCAAAAAACGTTGGGCAGAGATTAAAAACCACACACCTCTAGATCAATCGGAATTTATAAATGCTTATGTTAGAATGCACATACTTTCAGTATGGTGAGCAATTTTTTGGACAAATATTCGGCACAGCAATGGGATCTCCTATTTCAGCTACCATTGCTAACCTCGTTATGGAGTGCCTAGAAGAATCTGTTATGAGTTCATTCGATTTTCGGCCTGTATTCTTTAAACGGTATGTAGATGATTGCCTTATGTGTGTTCCCAACGATAAAATTCAATAGGTAATTGATAAATTTAACAATTTCCACTGTAAACTTCAATTCACTTGTGAAATAGAATTAAACAATAACATAAATTTCCTAGATATGAACATTAGGCATGATGCAGATGGAAAAATAAAAACCTCTTGGTTTACTAAAGAAGTATGGTCTCAACGTTGTCTTCACTTCAATTCCGTTGCACCAGCTTGTTATAAAAAAAGTGTCATAAACAGCCTTACAGATCGCGCGATAAAATTGTCCCACGCAGATGACCGCCCCAAAAATTTAAAAATTGTTCATCAATTTGATTACAAAAATGTTAATATCTTAACTAAGGAAACCAATTATTATAAAAGATCTATCCTGGAGATGATTCACATAAAACGGGACCCCAAATCTGTAAATCATAGGGTAGACACACAAAATCTAAGTCATATTTATACTAATTTGATTAAATAATCTCTTGCAAATTCTTACATACGTCTTTATAATTGTTGAAAATGTTTTTAGGAAGAATGCGTAATAGTAATTTTCCAGTACAGGTCTGAAACCTTTTTTAAGTACCTACTCATAAATCCTACACATCTGGTTTCGAAAGTAGATACTCGAAAAATAACTTCGTTCTTCCCAGTTGTTGTGAGAATACCAATATGCACTCATATATTTTAATAATATTACTGAATAGCGGATTCTTACTACAAAAAAATTTTTTATACTTTAATACTGACGATACAATTTCGATTATTCGTAGTTCTGTTCGTATCGACGGCGTGAGCTCTTTTGATTGAAGTTAAATTGTGCGATTTGGACGCTTGTGCTATAATTAGTTTTAATAAACCCCTTTTTAGACATAGTGAGTCTTCTGATGATGGTCGTGAGACCGAAACGTACGTAAAGACGAATATTTAAAACAAAGTGTTAATGTGACCTATTTCCCGAGAATTTTTATATATAATTTGAAATACATATCATACTGTAGTATAGATCACAATCATGGTAATCTTATTTTTCATTTCGTATTAAATCTGTTATTAACACTATTTGAATTGTATGTTCAGATGGAACATTAATATTGTAAATGGTTGTAGAGCAAAAAGTCGGAGAACAGGTTTACGACTAAAATGACAGAGGGTTGACAGAAGCTCATATTTAAACTGATATCCAAATGATATAATCTGGTATAAGACAACTAAACGATGAGAAGAGCGTTTGGTAGAAATGCTGCACTACATTGCTGTCACATAATATTCCCTAATTAAATTAAAATACCGCAGCCAAGTTTTGAGATAATTGATTGTCGAAACAAAAGGCTTCTGATACGATCTACCTTCATCTAGCTCGGGTCATCAATAACATTAAAAATGACAAACGTACAGTCACGGACTCATCTCATTTTTCGTGGAATGAAACATTAAACCAAAGAGCTATAATACTAATGTTGTATCCCAAGGAAAGTCGTCAATTTTAAGAAAACATGTATGTCTTCAATTGGAATTTGGAACCCTATTGAATATTTAATGCCTGAACCGTGTTGCCTAGAATGCTAGGTTTCTCATAAAATTCTTCAGCTCTTTCCGAAATAAAAATAGGTCATAGAAATGACCGTTGATTTCTACCGATTTGATTCCCTAGGTATTCTCAGATAACTTTCGACTTTCTTAATGAATCTGGGACTAAATACGATATATTCTTGTTAACGAGAAACCATTTTTAATAATCGGTTGTATGCAAAGTTTGATAGCGTGAACAAATTCACTTCCTCAATCAGCATCATCGAATAATTTTGTTGTAAATTTATCGCATTAAAACCTATCAAATTAGTAGTCTTACATCGGAATCACTTCTTATGTTTTAAAGATTATTTGGATTTGGTTGTAGTAAGTATTTCTAATATTCATAATACCATATCATATAATTTCAAAATATTCGATAGTTTCCGATAGAATGGACTGTACATATTGTTTTCTTCAAAAATTTTAATATTTACATTAAATACTTTAATTATATTAAACAATATAAGAACAATGAACTACTGGATTGAAAATAGAATGAAGTACAAGTCAAGTTGTTTATAAGCTGTAGTTTTTTCTTCTTTTTTGTTATCCTCGTTTCTATAGTATCTGTATTCCTCACATTTGCACTCTACGATAATCCCAGTAAATTTATAGGTTGTGTTTCGTATTCAGAGATGTCGCTTTTAGGTTGTGTTTCGTGATCAAAGATGTCGCTTTTCATTTCTCCATCGATCTTAAGTTAAAGGTTCTGATCGTCTCTTTCGAACTATGACGTAGCTATTACAATATTATTCTCCACATTCCACAAAGAACTCTTATTTACTCAACTTACGAAGATTCTGAACGATATTTTTCATCTGCATTTTTTTCATATTATTCAACACCTAAAGAGATTTGCAATCTGCCCTATGGGCTTAGGAAGAGAGAGAAGCAACTGTCCAGAACCATTAGTTTGTAACGTTAGAAATCGATCTAGACTACACGAAAGAGACTTTATTAATGTCTTAAAGTTTAAAAGGAATAATTGGTTAAATTCAAAACCCAATCAAATTATGCAGTTTTCCAACTTTGACCCAAGAGACGAAGGCATTACCTCATTTTATGCTTTAAAAAATGCATGAACTAGAAAATGTCGAATCCTACAAATTTGGAACGTCAAAATGTTGAAATAGACCTTAGAGACGAAGGCATTACCTCATTTTATGCTTTAAAAAATGCATGAACTAGAAAATGTCGAATCCTACAAATTTGGAACGTCAAAATGTTGAAATAGACCTTAAGGTCTATGTTAAGAATATGTTATACAGTGTCTACTTCAATTTGGTTCAAATATGGAGCATTCTAAATCCACAGCCCAACTTGATGAAAAATGAATGTAAGAACTTCCATCAAAAGGCGACGATTAGGGAGCATTTTCCAAAGGTAACTTAGAGGAAGGTTCTAAAATCAAGATTTCAAGAAATTTACTAAGCTGGTTAGTGTGGAAGTCTAGTTCGGCTTTAAATAAACTATCAACACCGACACATGCTGCATGTTTTAGAAATGATATTGTTAGGAAATTTTCAAACAGAACCACTTAGAAGACAAGTTCTTCACATTAATAAAAGCAAATGAGGTGCAACTAAGGATTCAGTTCACATCTGGCAACCCAGTTTAAACAGGATGTATGCCCTAAAGAAAAAATTTAACTTTTGTTTTACTGTCGGTATCGCAGCCTTGTGCTTTAACGTACGTATGATGCGCTGCAACAAATATAAAATCCGGGAATTCAGATAGTGAACATGGGATTAAATAGCTTAATTCATGCTTTATATTAATCAGAATGGACAAAAGAGTCATCGTTCGACATCCAGAAATGTCCGAATAATATAAAAGGGTACGAAAAAAGTTTATGTTTCGGAAAATTATTGTGGTTCTAGGCATGACTATCATTACAATATTGTATTGCCCATGGTCTCTATAACCATGGGTTGAAGTTCGTAATCAGTTTAACTTCAAGGAATGACAGTTTGGCCTTAATCAGGCTCTGATATTTATCGAAGTGGAATCGTAAGGCATTTACCAATACAAAAGTGAAGAGAATGTCAAATGTTCGGACCGACCTTTTTTGTGATATGTTGTCATACAGCCTCTTTATCAGATGTTAACGTACTTATTTAGAAAAAAGTAATACCGGCTAACGTAGATCCTGTAAAACTGATTTATCCTAAATTCTCAAACATTCTAGTCTAATGGTAATATGAATTATAAATCATATTGATTATAGGCATTGCAAACATGATGAATTCGATAATGTACCATTATACAGCTCGAAAGACATTTTAATCCCAAATATATTATTAAGACAGTCACATTTTCCTAATTTAATTTACTCTGATTCTGCCTTCTTGGTGTTCAAACAGTGGCGACTGGTACTAAAGGGTGCAAAGGCCCGTGCCCACCCAACCACCAAGATCAACAAAGAAAGAAATTCGCATGTAATTCAGTACAGCCATATATCTGGTTTGGGTCCATTTATTGACAAGTGCGTTAGTGTTTTTTTAGTCGCTATAGCTCAAAAGATCCATACAGATTCACTAATTAATATTAGTTGTTGAGTGGGGAAGGATTTTGTTCCTCTTGAAATACGTTGATGCCAAAAATTGGCAACGGAAAATACAATGTGCTTTAATCAATTAGGAAAGGTCTGTTTTCAATGAATTTTCCGCAGATGGTCGTAAGATTGAAACGTACGTAAAGACAAAACAAATTGAACGAGAGTTTCGAATGACTTATCTTGCTATAAATCGTAAAAGTATATAAAATTCATATTTCCTCTGTTATAATATGTACGTAGTCACGTGGGGAATATCTCATTTTTGCGCCGTTCGACGATTTCATTCTGAAACATCAAACGCCATCTACACTATAGTTCATCCAACTTCACACCTATGTCTAGAATTCTGTAGTTGTTTAATCTGTTTTACGTATTCATACGCCATCTATATTAGAGTGACAGGTTCTTGAATTACGAAGAAAATTGAGCACAGATACCTGTAATATTGAGTTGAGTTTGGACCTCAATACAAAGATGGTGCTACCCTTAATAAATCTCACCAGACGGTCAAGGAAACTGAACTGCAATAGCGTAACACTAAACTGTAATTAATAACCTTACTTCAGAAAAAAATCTGATAATCAAATAAATATACCTTATTGATTATCATGTCACTCTTGTGAATATTGGAGAATGGGCTATGAATTTCAAGGCCAGGTTAAAAGAATTAAAAGCGGTACCTGTCAGCGTAACCTCTCCAACCAAACTTGACACTATATCCTCAGTTATGGTGAAAATATTATCTATTCCTACTTTCCTTTTCATTTCAAACCTACACTGCACTGACGCAACAGCTTACTCGCATAGGAGATAAAAACAATAAATAAGATCAGGTTGTCTTATCAGATAGTATTCCAATATAAACGGCTGTTCTTAATTACGTGTTGGAATTTCAAAACAAAAATGAATTCGACCAAGTTACTGAGTAAACAGTGTGATAAGTTATTACGATTACGGCATAAATTGTTTCGAACAAGTGAAGTGAGGAGTTTCAGTGTATCTTCGAGAAACGAGATGAGGTTTGTTCAATTCAAACTCAAGACTGGAGGAGTCCAACGACTAGGTGCCCAAATCGCCCCCGAAGGCGATATTTTCGACCTGAGTGCCGTTGATTCCACCATACCTAATTCCCTGGTGAAATTTTTAGCAGCAGGTAATGGAATCTACCAAAAGTCTGAAAGGTAAACAAACTTCCTGACCTTTCCCACTAAATACTAGGATATCACTCCCACTTGAAAATACTTATAATCTATTTTATTGATTATGCTTTTCGATTATTGCCACCTGGCTATGAAATTATATGGTAATTATGAAGTAGTGCGCGCAGGAATTCTTCAACTTTGTAAAAGGAGAACATGACTTGAATAGGGTCAATTCGTATTACAAGGTAGTCTACGTAACATTTTTGTATACCGACTTCAACGACGATAATAAATTTAATGTTTCTCTTGAAAACACGTAATTATATATTTATGGATAATAAATAACTATTTTACGGTACTCCTCATGAAACCATTCGATTTATAAGCTGTCTCTTCCGGAATGTCTACGAGATTTTTTTTAATATACTATGAAAATTCTATAATATTCAGGTCAATCATTTGACCTCAAGTTATGCCCCAATAGTTGAAGGCAAGGTAGTATAATAACCCAGCAAACACAAAAGGATCAGTTACATATCAATTTGAGCAGACCAGGAGAACCTTGTTATGTATCGATATTATATACTAAAGCCATAAAATACTTATTACATAGTTATATATTATATGAGGAGTCGTATTTATGTAAATGATACATAAATTTATGTAGAGTTACGTATCACGTACAACAAAAAATATCCTCACTTTTGAGGGAGATATTTTACGTATCTCGTATGTAACTTACAATACCCAACTGTTATATAATACTTTTACAGCAAACGTCTATATATGATACATTTTACTGTGCTATTATCATAAAGCGAAATTGAGTCATGTATCATATATGTAACTTACAGTACTTAATTGTTATATAATCCTCTTACAGAAATCGTATGTATATGAGATATTTCACTGTGCCGTATCATGAACCGAAATTGAGTCATGTATCATATATGTAACTTATAATACCTAACGGTTATATAATGCTTTTACAGCAATCTTCTGTATATTATACATTTAACTGTGCCATATTATAAATGAAAATTTAGTCATGTATCATATATGTAACTTACAATACCTAACTGTTATATAATACTTTTACAGCAATCTTCTGTATATTATACATTTCACTGTGCCATATTATAAATGGAAATTTAGTCATGTATCATATATGTAGCTTACAGTACCTAATTGTTATATAATACTTTTACAGAAATCGTATGTATATGATATATTTCACTGTGCCGTATCATGAAGTGAAATTGAGTCATGTATAATATATGTAACTTATAATACCTAACGGTAATATAATGCTTTTACAGCAATCTGCTGTATATTATTCATTTCACTGTGCCATATTATAAATGGAAATTTAGTCATGTATCATATATGTAGCTTACAATACCTAACTGTTATATAATACTTTTACAGCAATCGTCTGTATATGATACATTTCACTGTGCCGTATCATGAAGCGAAATTGAGTAAAGTATCATATATGTAACTTACAATACCTATCTGTTATATAATAGTTTTACAGCAATCGTCTGTATATGATACATTTCACTGTGCCGTATCATGAAGCGAAATTGAGTAAAGTATCATATATGTAACTTACAATACTTATCTGTTATATAATAGTTTTACAGCAATCGTCTGTATATGATACATTTCACTGTGCCGTATCATGAAGCGAAATTGAGTAAAGTATCATACATGTAACTTACAATACCTATCTGTTATATAATAGTTTTACAGCAATCGTCTGTATATGATACATTTCACTGTGCCGTATCATGAAGCGAAATTGTGTAAAGCATCATATATGTAACTTACAATACGTAACTGTTATATAATACTTTCAAAGCAATGTCTGTTTATGATACATTCCAGTGTGCCGTATATCATGAAGCGAAATTGTGTCATGTGTCATATATATAACTTAAAATATCCAACTGCTATAATAATACTTTTACAGCAATTGTCTGTATATGACACATTTCATTGTGCCGTCAATATATGGTAAAAGTTGGAGGATAACATTTCTAATAAGATTATTGCGACTTGTAATACAACGATTTTTGCATCCTCTGTTTCAGCTACTAAGTAGCAATCACAATCATCAGAGTAAACTAAATTAGAAATCGAACTGTGCTTATTCAAATAGTATTATAAAATTCAAAAGTTTCACTTCATCCTTTCAGCAATTAATGAATTCCAGAACAAGCTAAAAAATCGTTCAGGCAACACTTTTGATAAAGTTTCTTACAAAATTAATTATGTGAATCGTCGTGTTCAAAATACTATATATAAGGAATATTCTGGTGAAAAATCAGGGTTAACCGACAACATATTTTAATTATAGGTCATAGCCATTTCTCAAGAAACGTCCAGTATAGGTAAGGAGAAATATCTAGGTAATTTAGAAGGAATGAAAATGTATAAGCGTAAAAGCAACTTATTAAATTCAAATTTATCTCCACCTGAGGGTTACCCATTATCCTTGGTTTTATTACTTTATTTTTTTATTACTTTCCCCAAACAGTATTTAAACGGGCACATTTTGATTTCTAATTCAATTTACTCTAATGATGGCTATTTTGGCATAGTATTTTAGTGGATGTGGGTGATCGTTTCTTATTTAGAGTGTTATATTAGTGTATCCACTATACTAATGTACATTACTCAATGCCACTACCGTTGTTTGATAAGACTTTCTTATTAAACAACGCCACTACTATCCACAGTGTGAATTTAGTTAAAAGTTAAAATATGTAACTCCTCCCTCCACAGAATCTTGGAATTTCGGAAGCTAGTAAAGTTTCTTCTGTAGTGTAATGAACCGTTAGAAGTAGAACAGTATTCCCGCCAAATTCCAAATGCGCTGAATCATATCTATATCTCTATCTCTTTTTCTCCAGTGAATTCGTACAGTTACTCACTTGCGCGTGCAGGTATAGTGTTTTGTTTAGTGGTAAAGTTTCCGTTCCCGCTTCCCGCCTTTATGAGATACGTTTATCCTTTATCATTTATGCGAAATTCAACGTTACCTTGAATACATTGGTCTGAGATACGAAGTACATTATTTATAATATTATAATAGTTGTTCTGTGAACTGACTGAGAAACTTATTAGTGTAGGCTAGTTAATAAAATACAACAGTGGGTAAAAGGTAAGAAACATACATTACTACTGAAACATACATAACCTAATCAGTTTTTCTAGTTTCTAGTATTACTCCCCGACCCCGTTCAGTTTTAACTGTTCAGCAGGTCTCACTACAGGTATCTCAGTTACTATATTATATTCTGCTGGTTTTTTAAGAAGGATTTATTGGTGAGTATAAATCATATTTATTTTCTGCTCGTATAGAACATGCCTAAGATCCGTAAAGACTTTTCTAACTTATCTTCTCAGGAAAAAAGGAGATTAGTAGTTGGGAACATTCATGCAAAGCATTTATTATTCTCCACATCTAAAGAAAACCTTTAAACAGACCTATAAGTCAATGCAAACCAATAGTTTCAACTATGAATGCTTCTGCGCTGGGGGAACAGCCTAATTCTGTTCAGACATGTACTCAAGGGACATCAGGAATGGATTGTGATAATCTATTTGATGGAGGTAGTGTAACACCATTAATTATTGACTGTTATGTACCAGATAATTTAGATGAAAATAATTTGGAAGAAAATTATTTCGGTCCAATTACACTAGGCAGTGATAGTAGAAATATTGACATGGGGATTAATCTTTTTAACAATAATGTTTCTAATTCTCTAATAAATAAACCTGTACCTTTGATGAGTGATTTAGCTTCTCACAATATTAATACAGATGTCAATTTAGAAACAGACATAAGGAGTTGGGTCTTACAACATAATATAAATCATTCGAGTGTAAATATTTTGTTAAACATACTTAAACGACATGGTCAGAATAGTTTGCCATCAGATGTACGTACATTGATGCAAACTCCTAGAGCTGTAGGTTCAAATTTTATTACTGTTTGTGGAGGGAACTATTTTCATTTTGGAATTTTACATGGCATTATTCATTCCATTAAACAATTTTATGATGATCCTCCATCATTGGTTTCTATTAATATCAATGTTGATGGTTTGCCGATCTCAAAAAGTTCTGGCAGTCAGTTCTGGCCAATTCTTGGAGCAATAGTTGACAATTTTTATACAAAACCATTTTTGATAGGTATTTTTCATGGGCTTTGTAAACCACAAGATGCTTCACAGTTTTTAAAATCTTTTGTAGATGATGCAAATGATGTATTTATAAATGGTGTTAAAGTTAATGGGAATATCATTCAAGTCAACATCAATGCTATTATATGCGACGCTCCTGCAAAATCATTTATTTGTTGTACGAAAAGTCATACAGGTTATTTTAGTTGTTCCAAATGTATTCAGGAGGGGGAGTTTATTGAAAATAGGGTTGTTTTCCCAGAATTGTACAGTCCCTTGAGAACTGATGAATCTTTTCAATTAAGATTACATGAAGAGTATCATAAGGGGACCTCTATTTTGGAAAAATTACATATAGGCATGGTATCTCGGGTACCACTTGATTATATGCACTTGGTATGTTTGGGAGTTACAAAACGTTTGCTTCAGTTCTGGATTAAGGGGAAACTCAACATTAGACTAAAACAGAATCAATTGCAAGAACTTGAAAATAAACTGGAAATGTTAAAAGGATTAATTCCTGATGAGTTTGCCCGGAAACCTAGAACTTTTAAGGACATTGATGGGTGGAAAGCAACCGAATTTCGACTTTTTCTATTATATACAGGACCTTTTCTTTTGAAAGGTATCTTATCAGTAGAACTATATTCGCATTTTATGAGCCTCAGTTTTGCTATTCGTATTTTATCTGATGCTAAGTTTATAGTTTTGATCGATTACGCAGAATCTCTCTTGAAATACTTTGTTGCAAAATATGGGACCCTATATGGAAAGCAATTTGTATCTCACAATGTTCACAACTTGATTCATCTGGCTAATGACGTAAGGAAATTTGGAATTCTGGATTCCTTTTCAGCATTTAAATTTGAAAACTTTATGTACCAACTAAAGAAAAAAGTCCAGCATTCCAGTAGACCTTTGGAACAGTTGGTAAACAGAATAATTGAAGATAAAAATGTTTCAGTAAATTATAAAAAATCCGAATTTCCAGTAATACATAGAACAAATTTAAACAAATCCATATCGCATATTAAATTCAATGGATTTATTTCTTGCAAAACTAAAGACAATTGTTGTTTATTGAAAGATAATAATATTTTCGAAATTAAATCGATATATGATGAAACTGATAATCTTTTTATGGAAGGTACGCTGTTTCAAAAAGATAATTATGTTGATTGCCCTTGTGACTCATCTTTACTCAATATACATATTGTTTCCAAATTGAATTTAGTTACATTGAAAAAGTCTATGTCAGAGATATCAAGAAAATGTTTTTAAATTCAAACTACCACTGGGTAATCGTGAACTTGTAATTCCATTTTGCCACAGAGATCAGTGAATTAATTAAATCCATTAGTATAGTAGATACAAAACCTACTGAATATTTCCTTTCAAATTATAATACCTTCTAATATTTCGATCAATTTTACAGTTGATATTTTTATTAATTTAATTTAATTGTACATTTTTAATCAAATCTACTATCATCGTGTTTATGAATGTAAACACGTAAAATATGACGACATCACAGTTTATGGAAATTTTTGAGCACATGAATTTTGAATGGTTGGTTGGTTTTCCCAGGTATCTTCCGATATTTTTCATTAGGTTTCAGATTGTTGGCAATTGGGTAGATATGGCTTTTGCAGTAGTGAAATTCATAGCCGATGAGACATACTCCGAAATTCCAATGACTTGGTTATTTGAAAATAACAGGAAATGTTATTGGCCCAAATCAAAAAATGCTCACCTTTTAATGATGAAAGGTGTGAAGCCAGAGCCAGGATGGCTTCAATTTGAAGTAGAAGTGGAAAACATTTGTGGTATTTTGGTTCATTTATTAACTGGAATTTATATGTAATTCTTGAGAAATAGGTCACTTGTCTATTACATTTTCGTCTATACGTACGTTTCGGTCTCACAACAATCAGAAGACGTTTGAAAAGTGATCAACTAAAACGGGATTGCTTGAAACTGGTTATACAAAGTACAAAGCTCCTTCATCGCATTGATTTTAATTAAAAATACCTACGTCGCAGAAGCGAACAAGAACGCGAGTAAGTAAGTTGTAACACATTGATTTGAAGTAGCTCTGCTTTAGTTGATGTGAACACTTTTCAAACGTCTGATGATGGTCGTTAAGCCGAAACGTACGTAAATACTAAAATATAATAGACATAAGTGTTAATGCGGCCTATTTTCGAAGAATTGCACATAATTCATACCTGTGTCAAGAATCATACTATAATAACTGAATATTTCAACATTCTCAACCTTTATTTCAGACAACTTACAGAAAGCACGAAGAAAAGCAGAATCTGCCGATTATGTAACTTCCAATGAGGAAAAGGGCCGAGGTAAAAGGTTCAAGAGGGCAACGGTTGCGACTACTTCTAGCAGTGAAGAGGATATTCCTGCAGGTAGGTGAAATAGCAAAATACACTATAGCAGGTATTTACTTGAGAACTACTTGCCATTTTTTTTGGAAACCAAATATAAAAAACATTAATATGGAGAATGTCTACAATGTTCAGTCAAAGACATATTATTTTACCATACAAGGCATGAAAGTTTCACCCCTTCTCAAAAATTGAAAATGGGGAGTAATAATACATATATGCAGCATTAATACTATTAATTTCTTATAGGCTCACCGCTAACACCCACACCGAAAATCACACGAGAAGTTATGATAAATACTCCAGTTCCTGTATCTCCCATACCGGATACGGCGCTGGAAAAAAGTTGCATTTCAGATATTCCAGTTGTAATCTTCGATAGACCTGCAGAGCCATTAGAAGCCATACGTAAGAAATTAAATTTGTTTTTCTGCTTTAACTGAGATTATGTTATTTCAGCTGATGAATATACTCTAGGTTCGACATGTAGCCATTCAACAACACTAACATATAATTCATTGGCTGATGTTAATACTACGAACATAGGTAATGATGATGTAAAATTATTTTACATAATAAAATCAGGGTATTTCCTATTTAAAAACATATAAATGAATTAATTCTCATTTTTATGTAGTTACTGCAAACATCTTTTTTGTGGTTGTACATTCATATCAGTTTTAATTTTTGTACTACAATACTGAATAACCTTATATAATTGAGCATTTGCTAAATATGCCTTAATTTTCAGACAAAATCCTTAACTTTTGTGCATCAATTCAGATGTATGTAAAAAGCATAGATACCAGATTAAAAGTGCTAGAAGGGAATAAACCCAAAGACAGTACTACAACTGAACCTATTTTCAAGGACATATTACCACTGGAAAATTTGGAAAGTTTAAGGGAATTTGAAAAGCGCCTGACTGAGGATTCTGAAGAGAAAACCACATTTGTAAGTATTTCTACTACTCAAGTGAATATCTTATTAAAAATGTTCTGTTGGACAGCATTTTTTTACTCAATGGATGTAAAATATTAAACAGCCTTCTTTATCAAATAAAATTATGTAAAATATTGCTAGCAAACTGTCATAAAATTATGAAATATTGTTTCATTCAAACATAATTGTCTTTGTATATCATTTTAGAAGAATTTCATACAAAGAATTGGTGGTAACACATATAAAGATAATACAAACAGAATATTGCAACGAGTGTTTCAAAATAAACTTGGATCACAAGTTCCTGGCTAGGACTTAGAAATAATGAAAGAATATGCAACCTTAATATAATCAGTGTAATAAAAGGTGAGTTTAGTTAGATAAATATAAATGAGAAACAATCACCCTTAAACACTAAAAACTCTGATGATGGCCACAGTAGCATTTCATTAAACATTCTATTCTTCTCTAAATTACATTGGAACCTAATAAATATAACAATTTTTGAGAAAGATAGAAATAAACTGTCGAAATGTAAAAAAATTAATTTTAGCTCTGTTCGTAGTCAATAAAAGAACCTGAATTTCAAGAATAAATTGAAAATACATTGTTTGGACAGTTAAAATGGTAGATTGAATAATCATTTAGGTTTCATAGTAGATAACAAATTAAATTAAAACGTATAGGTTCAATTATTTTAAATCATTGTATCCAAATTAATTTACAGAAATCATAAAGGAGATTAATTAAAACAAAATTATCAGCAAATTCATCTGTTTAGTTTTAGATGTTATAGTATCAAGCTACCACCAAATCCAAGAGAAGGAGTTTGAAGTTGTTGTCAGTGAGTGGTTCAGGCTGAGCAACCTGCGCCGCAAAAGAGAAGACATGAAGTAAATGTGAATATTATTGTCCTGATGGAAAATTAAAGATCTATAACAAATAATCAAATTGTTTCTATTTATCCATAATACTACATAATTTTAAAACTTAATTGAGATAACTATTTCGGAATCATTATGTAATGTTACATATACACCAGGTGCAATGAAAGAATTTGTATGTAAATGTTACATAGCATTTGGTAACATTTACAACACAACAATAGAATTGATTTGTAACCTTTATTAGTTTTTCTTATAATACTATTATTTGTTTTACATACATGCAATGTGTCGTGCAAGAACCGTTATATATGTGATACGTAATATCACATGTAATTTAGATTAATTGTTCAGAGCAGTTTTATAACACAATATAATTGTTTTAGAACAGTAACATAAAGTTTACATATTATTATGTAACACTGGGGAACTTTGATGTATGAGTTATGTAACAAATTAAAATTGATACGTATATAGTATATAACATTGCTACTCTCCATGTCACATTGTTATGTATACATTATGGATCCGGCGTATGTACTTTGTTGCTGACATTCAGCTATCCCCGTAGGTTACTTGTTCTGCCCTGGTTATGTAACTTGTTATTTCTAAAGATCAAAAACATGTAACATTGATAACAATATTATATGTTTGTGTTTGCTGGGAATATGTAAATATATAATACCACAGTAAAATTGAGAAACATTATATATACCTAGAGTAATTTTAATTTATTTGACATGGATATAGGTACTCATGAAAGATAATGTAAACAATGGGTTATTCAGGTGAAGATAAATCGGAATTTAATAAATTTCTTTTTCGTTTATACATTTACATCCCTTCTAAATATCCTAGATATTTGTCTGTACTGTGTTTTAAAAGTGATAAACTTTCTTGAGAAATGATGTGACCTGTATTCAAAATATGTTCGGCTACCGCTGATTTTTCTTTATATGGGCAAAATGTTCATTATAACGAGGTAAAATGGTTATTGAAGCAATTTAGCAACTTCCAAGACGCACCAGTTTTTCAACGAAGATAACATGAAAGACAATAATAACAAATTGCAAAACTAGTTTATATTGTTTAAAAATATTATGTTAATTTTAAGTCTTGTTACAGGGAATTTTCTGTAAAAGCTGCTTTCGGAAATAAGTAAGAGCGATATATTTGTGCATATATTTTGTTTTCTTTTTCTTTTATATTTTAGTGTGTTCTTCACTAACAATACCGTCCTTCAACAATTTCATTCAGAGGAATTTCGTAAACTCATACGTCTGGAAATAAATATGTAACTGGATTTGAACGACAACCGTTAATTTTATTTTTGTCAAAGCTACCTACGTTTTCAGATCAGTTAAGATGATTAGAAAGTTCTCAATTGACAACAATCGTCATTTCAATACAGAATTTGTTAATACATCTTGTTATCAATTCGATGAAAACAGATCAATACGTATAAATAGACGTCGCATGTCATTTACAATTACGTTACAAATATTCGTATATTATTTAATGAAAAAATTGTTCTTGTAATCACCTTGAAAACATGTACGTACTTCGAAATAACCGCAATAATTTCAGAACAGCCTATAAAATATTATACTCTGTGTTGATATATATCATTTCTAAGCAGCTTAGAACATTATATTCAATTTACTTGCGAAATAATCTCGTAAATTATTATTATATGCAATAAAGTATTGCATTATGGATAAGGAATGTGATAAATTTAATAAACATAATAGAATCTCATCATTTTTACTGCGAAAACATGTTTCTGAGACGATTCAAACTACGAAACAATTTTACTAAGCATAGCATATACAGGTTCTTCTATTTGGAAAGTATGATCTTCTAGAATTGAACTTTGGTTAAATAAAATTAAAATTTTCGTTATTGTTTGATTTGCAAAACGAAAACAAGTCAATAGTTATGAAAATTGATATATTTCCTACTTTCCGTCAAATAAGAAATATAACAAGAATGGCTCTGGCAAAGATGTGAATCAGTATGCCTAAAATAATATGCCTTCAATATTTCCTCAACACTTTTATATGTCGTAGTCATAAGTAAATTAGAGAAAATTTTTCGTAAAATTTCGGCTCGTCATACCAAAACTCTTGAGAAATTATGTACAGAATAATTGAAAGTAATGTTCAATCGAGTGTTCAATATTTTATCTGATAAGAATTACGTAGGTCGTCGTTACAAGGTAGGTCATATAGGCCCTGTTAGCTGCGGCCCCGCAGCCCAATCAGACCGTTCGTACCAGGGCCTTATTGTGGATAGACTGCAGTAAAAAGCACAAGCAAGGTGATTGGTCGTTGAAAAGACAGTTGATATATCGAATCCAGTAGTGACTCACCATAAGCAGTTGTAGCCCAGCTGGTAAAACGGCTGCACAATACTGAGATTGTTTTTGATAGCGTAATTTCAAAACGTATTCACTGCCAAACAATTCTTTTTTATCTTTGTTTTTGGGTTACGATTTTGTATGTGATATTTCAAGCGGGAATTCTAGGTTAGTAAACCTACCAATACTACTACGACTTAGTTAGTAATAAACATACAACTAGCCAGTTGTATGTTTATTTTTGGATGCAATAACATTACCTCAACAATATTGGATTATGTACAAGCCTACGATTCAAACCGACCAATCAGCGCCATGTCGACATGCGCTTTTTACTGTAGCCTATTGTGTTTCAGAGACCTAATTGTGTTTCAGGTTTTCTATGTAGCCTATAACTCCCCCGGGTGATGTTTGAATTTCCCCTTGATGTATCATTAATAAGCGGACTATCGCTTCGTAAACGGAAATAATATTCCATTTGTTGACACATATTTTTTTTATTCAGAATTGTTGGTCGAGGAGATTCAGTTGTTCATCTGGATGATGTGATTTTGCTACCGCCAATTACAAGACCCGACAAAGTAGCTTGCGTTGGACTGAACTACTCGGGCCATTGCGACGAACAAAAGAAACCATACCCAAAAGAACCTATGATATTCAGTAAATTTGCATCGACCATCATTGGACCTAACGATAATATCGAATTGCCCAAAATTAGCAGCGTAAGTATTAAGTTGGGTTCCCGGATGCATTGGCCTTTGGATTAGACTTGTTTCATAAGGAAACAGATCTACAATCAACCTCTGTTCACTTCAATTGCTTTCTTAACCAGATTCTTGAAGAACGACTGACCGACCGATTTATTTTTATATCTTCATTTTTGTGAAGTTCATCACCAATTGTTACATAATGTAATAAATCATGGATTCAATTTCAATGAGATATGTACAGGGGGGAGGGGGGCTAATTTCAATGTTTGTACAGGGTAACACGGTAACTATAGGAGATAAAAAAGAATGGAAGTCATATTCTCTATCTCTTTTCTGAGGCAAATTCACTGGCGGAAACAAAAATCTGTTATTTGATTTACGATTAAATGAGTTAATTGTTATTATGACGGATACACTGTCATAAATGACACCCGCCTACTTGGAATAAATATAAAAAAAACGCAAAAAGTAATATAGTAGAATATTATTTTCGCTAATAAAGCCCGACACTTCAAAAGCGACCTGACATATGATACCTAGTTAGAAAGAGAAAAAACCGTTTCAACTAAACCATAGCCAACTATGATTCCCTTTTGAAATTTACAACATTACAACTTTAGGCCATAACTCGATATTGCACCTTTTTCAAATTCCATATAGTTACAGGGTTACCCTAGAAAAACATCGAAATTTGAAGTTGAATAGGAAAGGTTTTTATTTATGAGCATGTCAAGTGTCAAGAAAACCACTATTATTTTTGACCACTTTGACCAATCAAATAGTTTACAAAGGTGATTTATCGGCCAATTTAGGCGATGGATAACATGAATTATTATAGATTGTAAATTGTTTATTTACAAACAATGAAAATGAATTCATTTGTTTTCCTATGCAGATGGTTGACTGGGAAGTAGAACTTGCAATAGTGATAGGCAAAAAAGCGAAAAACATTAGACAAGATCAAGCAAACGACGTAATCTTTGGATACACCATTGCTCAAGACATAAGTGCTAGAGATTGGCAGAAACAGAGAAACCATGGTCAGTTCCTTCTGGGTAAATCCATGGATAATTTTTGCCCATTAGGACCAGCTGTTGTCACTAAAAACAAAATCAACGTGAATCATTTGAAGATCAAATCATGGGTCAATGGTAATCTTAAACAAGATGGCAACACTAGTGAACTAATTTTTGAACCAGACTTCCTCGTCTCATATTTATCTCAGTAAGTTGCCCATGAAAATTGTCATAAAGGTACTAATAATTTTTCCTTACAGGATCATGACACTGCACCCAGGAGATTTAATCTTAACAGGAACTCCAGCTGGAGTAGGCATGACCAGAGATCCCCCAGAATTCCTCAAACAAGGCGATATTTTAGAAAGTGAAATTGAAGGTATTGGCAAATTACGCAATGTTTGTGTGTAAATGCTAATTTATTATTTCTACACATATAAATAAAAAACTGTATTTTTAAATAAATTTTATTGAAAACTGACTGGCTATTATTCTGGAGGGAAGTAGGGTCTGGGTTTATTAGATGTCATCGGAAATTCATTTCTAGCATGATAAGGTTCATAAGGATCTTCAACATAATATTTCGGTCTTCGCCAGTAACTACCAACCATTTTATCCAATAAAGTGCTTTGAGTAGCATTACAAAGAACATGTTGACGTAATCTTCTCTTATTTTGTGAAGTTTTCTTCCATAACTTTTTATTTCTTCCACAACGAGTTCTAATCCAACCACCCCAAGCTAATCGGTAGAACCTTCTTAAAACTATTTTAACTGCTTTTCTCCTTCCTTTCCTGAAGGAATACTTTGTCACATTTCTGGTTAATATATCAGTGGCGATATTTTGAAGAGCGGGATTATTCAACAATTTAATCTGAGATGTTGGTTGCCACAATGTAGATAAACTTTTATTTACAATATGATTATGCACTTTGCCACCGACTTTATTCAAGAATGGAACATTGTTGAACGAACCAAACGTCACAAGAGGCCGAAAGGCCCCCCGAACCGCTGAAACCATGAATTGTTTCCACATAATTTCACTTTAACATCTCTTTTTCTAATCAACTTTTCTTATTATAAGTATCAGGAATTTTAGTGTTTCTTAATTGGTAACAACAATGCCAAATGTTACCTAACAACAAATCGAGATCAGATTGCCTATGAATTCGACAGAGATAGAGATTTCAAAGTTAGTTAGTTTTCCACTGCAGCCAACCATGCAACTTAGTTAACCTATAAATTTATTTAGACAGAAACAAATGAAATTCTGTTGGAAGATTTTTGACACTATAATATTAACTCAACTTAATTACAATTCCTTCCTAATATATTGAAACAAAACGTCAAAATCCTCGTAAGTGCCAAAATCACAAAACTTATCATCACCCATTGGAGCATTGCGTTCATTTAAAGTGATGACTTGATTACTACTACACATAAAAGCAGGTGATTTTTTAAGATCTAATATTCTATTACTCGGCTCCCAAAGTGTTTATCCTGTGCAATGTTGAGAATTATTGTGAGAAAAATACCTTCCACCACAACTTCACGCTCTTTGGTGAGTATTTGTCTAAAATGTATAATTACAAACGTGACGGCATTGTTATGTCATACAATCGGTCTCAAAGGTTTAATATTATTCAAGTTCAATATATAGGTTTTATACTGTGAATGAAATGCCTCTCAGAATCAATTTAATTTCAACTTTTCACATTCAGTTGCGAAGTGAATGAAACTCAATGTACAAGATGTTTAAAAATATACAGTATAATAAGGAGAAATCTTTCTAATTTGATTTTTTATAGAAAAATAAGAAGATTCATAAAATTAAAATATCTGCATCAAGAAATTATAGCAACAAAAACTTATGTCCACCTCCGAAGAAAAGAAGCAAAGCTACAACTGGGACTTTATACACCTTGGGGGCCATTGCTTTGGCTGGTGGTGCAACACTTGGTTATGCCAGACATAGCCCAGAATTCAGAGAACAACTAGTATGCACAGTGCCAGCACTAGATGAATTTCTCAAAGTAATTTGTGGAGAAGTAGAATTAGGTGAAGTTCTAAGTAATATGTATCAAGCCTTGAAAGCTAGTCTTTACAATGCCTTAACTAGTAAATCACAAGAAAGTGCATTCTTAAAACAAAAGAAAGATTATACAGGTATGTGGTAATATTTCTCTTGTGTGATATCACTAACCTTACATGTTTTTCTGATTGTAACTAAAAGCTCCTCCACCAATGCTCCCTGAACTTGGACCTGAACCGAAAGATGATAAGTTTTCAGAAATAAGAACTGAAGAGTTATCGAGAGATGGAGAATGCATTGATGTTGTAATTGGTATTTCATTTTATTCATTAATATTTTCTTTCATCTGTCACTTCCCCAATCATGATTTCATTTAAGGCTCTGAATCATTACTTTATATATACAAGATATGTCATGATGAGCCTCAGTTGAAGTTGATGTGGAAAAGCTGATAGATATTTGAAACTTTTGGGTAAATGTTCTACCAACTGACCCTCCCAATTGAAATAATTTCAAGATTTGATTTCCTGGTTAGGTATATTGATAATAGGTATTTATTATTTCTTTATGTAATCAGTAACAAGGTGCCATCAGAGTCATTATTATATTCTGTGTTACACTTGGCCTGGAATAACCCAATTAAATGGCAACATGAATATTGTTTCAAACCCATTTAGTACATAAACTTGACAAAGGTTGGTTGTATACCATGAAAATAAAAAGTTATCAGATATGCAATCTCATAGTTGGTTTACAGTAAATAACTAAATAAGGATATATATTGAAATAATAAAGATTCTTGACCCACGTATGAATTAATACAAAATTCTCGGGAAATAGGTCACATTAACACATATATTTTTATTTTTACCCTCGTCTTTACGTACGTTTCGGTCTCACGACCATCATCAGAAGACTTATTAATACAATAACCTGATTACTTAGAAATACTGTAATAACACAAAGCGTCCTTATCGCACAAATTTCGTTTAAATGCCAACGTCGCGAAACGAACGGAAACATGAAAACGGAACTATAACACAGCAATGTTGCAGCGTAAAAATTAAAAATCCACTATTAAGTAGAATCATCAATAAATACGAACACATTTCATAAATGTCTGCGAGAGACTAACAGACAAAGAGTTCTATCCTCTTTGCTAACAGACGAGACCATCTCAAGTGTTCATTTAAGCGCCAGATGTCATAATTTATTAGGTGATAAAAGAAGGTCTCTGGCCTCTGAGAAATACTTTAGACAATTCTACCTAAAGTAAACTTTTACATTATAAGGACTTAAGTAGGAATTTGCAAGAATATTAATTAATTAAATTAGTATAAATATGACTTAGTGTTTGAACGTCACTCCTATGATTAACAGACTTGGAGTCACGTTTTATATGAATCATCTCCAGAACAGATCTTTTATAATAATTGGTTTCCTTAGTTAAAATATTAACATTCTTGTAATCAAATTGATGGTTATAATCAAAGCAATGTTTAGCAAGCGCGGTGGAATTTTCTAAGTTTTTGTTTCTTGTGCTATACTTATGGCCATATATTCTTTTTTGTAAATATTGTTTAGAGATACCAGTATAGGTCCCATCACAATCTAAACAATTTAATTTGTATACTGTGTGGGTTTGTTTATCTTTAGGAATTACAGGTTTTAGATTTGAGAAATATTTCCCAACACAGTTAGTAGGTTTATGCGCTACGTTTATATCATACTTTTTCAAACATTTCTTAATTTTCTCTGAGGTCTCCGGAATGTATGGTAAAGTTATATAATTGTCTGAATTACCTTTTACGTTATTTTTATATGACGATCCATTATAAATTTTGTTTATTCTCTCTTTAATAATAGGATTGAAAAAAGTTTTTGGGTAGCCATTCAATTCCAGTGTATTACGAACAATTTTTAGATTTTTGGGACGGTCCTCTGGGTGGGACAATTTAACCGCGCGGTCTGTAAGACTGTTTATGACGCTTTTTTTATAACAAGTTGGTGCAACGGAATTGAAGTGAAGATAGCGTTGAGACCAAACTTCTTTAGTAAACCACGAAGTTTTTATTTCTCCATCTGCATCATGCCTAATGTTCATATCTAAGAAATTTATGTTTTTGTTAACTTCTATTTCACAGGTAAATTGAAGTTTACAGTGGAAATTGTTAAATTTATTAATCACGTACTGAATTTTGTCATTGGGAACACACATAAGGCAATCATCTACATACCGTTTAAAAAATACGGGCCGAAAATCTAATGAACTTATAACAGATTCCTCCAGGCATTCCATAACGAGGTTAGCAATGGTAGCAGAAATAGGAGATCCCATTGCTGTGCCGAATATTTGTCCAAAATATTGTTCACCGTACTGAAAATAAGTGCATTCTAAACAAAACTTCACAGCATTTATAAATTCCGATTGATCTAAAAACCACACACCTCTAGATCAATCGGGATTTATAAATGCTGTGAAGTTTTGTTTAGAATGCACTTATTTTCAGTACGGTGAACAATATTTTGGACAAATATTCGGCACAGCAATGGGATCTCCTATTTCTGCTACCATTGCTAACCTCGTTATGGAATGCCTGGAGGAATCTGTTATAAGTTCATTAGATTTTCGGCCCGTATTTTTTAAACGGTATGTAGATGATTGCCTTATGTGTGTTCCCAATGACAAAATTCAGTACGTGATTAATAAATTTAACAATTTCCACTGTAAACTTCAATTTACCTGTGAAATAGAAGTTAACAAAAACATAAATTTCTTAGATATGAACATTAGGCATGATGCAGATGGAGAAATAAAAACTTCGTGGTTTACTAAAGAAGTTTGGTCTCAACGCTATCTTCACTTCAATTCCGTTGCACCAACTTGTTATAAAAAAAGCGTCATAAACAGTCTTACAGACCGCGCGGTTAAATTGTCCCACCCAGAGGACCGTCCCAAAAATCTAAAAATTGTTCGTAATACACTGGAATTGAATGGCTACCCAAAAACTTTTTTCAATCCTATTATTAAAGAGAGAATAAACAAAATTTATAATGGATCGTCATATAAAAATAACGTAAAAGGTAATTCAGACAATTATATAACTTTACCATACATTCCGGAGACCTCAGAGAAAATTAAGAAATGTTTGAAAAAGTATGATATAAACGTAGCGCATAAACCTACTAACTGTGTTGGGAAATATTTCTCAAATCTAAAACCTGTAATTCCTAAAGATAAACAAACCCACACAGTATACAAATTAAATTGTTTAGATTGTGATGGGACCTATACTGGTATCTCTAAACAATATTTACAAAAAAGAATATATGGCCATAAGTATAGCACAAGAAACAAAAACTTAGAAAATTCCACCGCGCTTGCTAAACATTGCTTTGATTATAACCATCAATTTGATTACAAGAATGTTAATATTTTAACTAAGGAAACCAATTATTATAAAAGATCTATTCTGGAGATGATTCATATAAAACGTGACTCCAAGTCTGTTAATCATAGGAGTGACGTTCAAACACTAAGTCATATTTATACTAATTTAATTAATTAATATTCTTGCAAATTCCTACTTACGTCCTTATAATGTAAAAGTTTACTTTAGGTAGAATTGTCTAAAGTATTTCTCAGAGGCCAGAGACCTTCTTTTATCACCTAATAAATTATGACATCTGGCGCTTAAATGAACACTTGAGATGGTCTCGTCTGTTAGCAAAGAGGATAGAACTCTTTGTCTGTTAGTCTCTCGCAGACATTTATGAAATGTGTTCGTATTTATTGATGATTCTACTTAATAGTGGATTTTTAATTTTTACGCTGCAACATTGCTGTGTTATAGTTCCGTTTTCATGTTTCCGTTCGTTTCGCGACGTTGGCATTTATACGAAATTTGTGCGATAAGGACGCTTTGTGTTATTACAGTATTTCTAAGTAATCAGGTTATTGTATTAATAAGTCTTCTGATGATGGTCGTGAGACCGAAACGTACGTAAAGACGAGGGTAAAAATAAAAATATATGTGTTAATGTGACCTATTTCCCGAGAATTTTGTATTAATGATATATATTGATAAACCTTGAAAGTTACATTTTTAGTAAGTCAAAACTAAAATTTCTTGAAAACATGACAAACAAATTTGTCTCTTATACGTTAAACATTAAGTAAACGTTTATCATTTTTATTGAATAAAATTTGAAAGTAATAGAGATACTAGTATGTAATATTTATAAAATGTTGCTATTTTTTCCTTTACTATAAGGGCAATTCTAAATTCAAGGGGGGGGGGGGTCTGCGGAACTTGCCGGGGCAATTTTTTTTCGTTTCTACATCGTATTTGAACTTGTTTAACGGCATTTAGAGATTAACATACCCTTTAAAAAAAAATTTATGAATTTTTTCAATGTTTTGGGTTGTTTTTCAACGAAAATGCCAATAAACGATAAATGACCCCAGAAATCGACATTTTATAGTGAATAAACGTCCAAGAAGTCATTTCCGATCGAAAACTGACCGCAGAATCCAAAAATGGTGTCAGTTTCCTTCCATAATCCTTACTTTTCTATCCATTGGCTGATTTTCGGCAAAATTCCTTTTTTTACGTCATATCGGGGTGAGCAGCCACTTGCTGCTGCGAAATCTGCGTGTTTTTACCTCAGCTTTACGACAAAATAAGAATTCTTCTGACTTCATGGATTTTAGAAGTCGAAAAATCGAAAAAACTAAAAAAAAACGACATAAAACCGATATTACTGTACAAAAATCTACCGTCAGGTCGCTGACAAGTCTTTTTTTGGGACATATGACCTCGGAATCGGATTCAGCGGAAATTTTACGATAAGAAAACAGTTCCCGAACGTCATCCAACAGTTTTTACACTCCAGTATACCATTAATTTTACGCCAAAAAAAAACAGGTAAACGTAATTTTCTTCCATTTTTTGACCTTTTTTGATCTCAAAGTTACAGAATTTATAATCGTAAGTAGGATATTTGGATTCCTTGGACAATTTTTGATCGAAAACATCTGTTACATTATTTTTTTAAATATTTTGGTGCTTGGGAAAAGCAGTTTGAAAAAAGGTAGACTTCGTTTTTTTGTAATTTTTGAAGTTTGTTTCTTAAAAGTTTAAATCGACTAAAATCGTGATCAAAATGACTGATTTTGAAGTAAAATTTCCCAAGCAATCTGATTCTGACAATTTGTCAATCCCACATGATGACCCAGAGCCACAAAATTCAACAAAGCGCGAAAAATAGGAGGCAAAACAACGAAACCGAATATAAATTAGTGTAATTTGGTAATTTTGTGGCTCTGGGTCATCATGTGGGATTGAAAAATTGTCAAAATCAGAATGCTTGGGAAATTTTACATCAAAATCAGTCATTTTGATCACGATTTTAGTCGCTTTAAAGTTTTGAGAAACAAACTTCAAACATTGCAAAAAAACGAAGTGCTAGATTTGCAGCTAGCAAGAAGCTTTTTTTCAAACTGCTTTTCCAAAGCACCAAAATATTTAAAAAAAAATATTGTAGTAGCATGTTTTCGATCGAAAATTGTCCAAGCAATCCAAATATCCTACTTACAACTCTAAATTCTGCACTTTGAGGTCGAAAAAGGTAAAAAATTGGAAGAAAATTACGTTTACCTGGTTTTTGGCGTAAATTTAATGGTATACTCTTGGCCGTCTTCTTTAATTTAGAATTGCCCGTAAAATGTACCCACGTTTAGAAGCAATTAACCTTTATTAATATTATTATGTATAACATTAATCTTTGTGTTAATAATTTCAAGTCAATACTAAATAAATTTTGGTTGTCTAAATTCCTCAGTAACATTTTATAATTTTTTTTTTGTGTGGAGGAGGGGAAATCTTGCATAGACGCCTCGGGGGCCCGTGCCCCCGGGTGTGCCGGATTCCTACCGACTAAAACCCCTCCTCCGTGAGGTTGGTTCTCCATCCTAAGGGGAGCCCCACAGCACTACGGTCATTATAGTCCTATTGTGCCCTCACTTGTTTCTACCTCCTCACCAGTCCGGTGTATTCTATGAATTTCAGTAGCCTGATATAGGGGATACTTCTGATTTCCTCGGGTGTAGGCTTATCGGCTCCGAAGTATGTCCGACGACCTACCCTGTATGCCGTGCACTGACACAGCACATGCATAGGTGTCTCATCTTCCACGCCGCAACCCCTGCAAGTGGGTTGATCTACCAGTCCCATCGTGTAGAGGTGTTTGTTGCTTGGGGCGTGGCCGGTCAGGAATGCAACAAGATTCCGTATTTCTTGTCTGCTGAACGTCAGCAGATTTTTCACTCGTTGCTGCTGGAGATCTCCTATCAGTCGCTTGGAGTGCGACATACGGGGCAGTTCCCTCCAGTAGGCACGGTGCTCTATCTCAAGCCATTTTTGGATTACAGATTTCGCTGTGGTATGAGAAATGCAATAGGTTGGCTCTGGTCCAATCAGTGGTTTTTCCACCCCCGCTTTAGCGAGTGCGACGGCAGTTTCTAAAGCGGGGGCGGAAAAACCACTGATTGGACCAGAGCCAACATTTTATAATAATTATGAATGAATTATATAATTATATCAATTATTATTCTAGGTTGGGTAATTTTCATCAAATTGTAGCTTATAAAGAGGTGTGCAATGATCTCTTTTTATTAATATTTGCAAAAACCTTTTTCCACAACAAATTGATTATGGACTATAAATAAGAAATAAATACCTTTATCCACTAAAAATACTGTTAAAGTACTGAGGACCTTTTGGCTATCATGTAGTCATTATCAGAGTAAACTAGTTTACTATTATGATGGCTTCTTGGTAGCCGAAAGGTCCTCAGTACTTAAACCGTATTTTTAGTGGATAAGGACGATTATTTCTTATTTATAGTATTATAGTATATCCACGTGTGAACTCTTTCATAGTTTATTAATGAGTATAATTCCATAGATGATATGACGATAAAACTGTGAAATGAAGGCTATGACAATAACTAGCTAAGATTAATAAGAAAAAATAGATCGCTTAGAAAAGTTGTCCCGAACGGTGTTGGAAAACATTTACCCATAGTTTCTTCCCATGTGCAGGATTTCCTCCTCTTCTTTTAATAAAAGTTTATCTTAGCACAATTTTAAAAACTTCTCAAAGGGTGTAATTTTTTAACTTCTCGAATCAATCCTGAATGATAAGGTTACGTTGATGTTTTCTACATTTCCAGTTGCATGTTCTAGGTGGAGTTATCAAGCCAAAATTGGAAGAACTACCCGAAACCAACAGTAAAAAAGTCATCGACGTGGAAGAGACGTTTAACTCTTCAGCAACTGAAGCCATAAACGCTTATAACAGGGCCGTTTTCACTCTGAAAAAATTCAATCACGACGTAGAATGTGTAGTGGAGGATTCGATAGACCGTATCAGCACGCAGAAATGGGCTAGTATCAAGGCGAAATCGCGCGAAAAAGACGAAGCCGTAGAGATCGCGAAAGAGAAAGCCAAGGTGGCGAGCCAGGAGGCCGCGAAACTATCGCAACTAATCAATCAACCCAGCTACGAAGTTCCCGAGAACAATCGCGAAATGATCCTGGCGAACATCAAAAGGATCGAAACGGACATGGCTAACGCGAAAGCGGAACTCGATACGGAAACCAAAACGGGAGCGATCGCGTACAAGTACTGGGAGAAAGTGGTGAAAGCGAGGACGCACTTTAGCGAAGAGCTCGAGTCCCTATTTCCCCAGATCGATCTGCAAAGCAAGGAACTGAAGATCAACGGCGAGGATATCGATTTATTTTTGATGCACGCCTATTCGCACGTGCTCTATTATCAGAAAGAACTGGCGCGAGCCGAAACGTTGGCGCAGGAAAAACTGGCAAAGGCCGTCGAGGTGGCCAAGAAGGGAGGCGGGGAGCCTTTGACTGCGGCGCAAATTTGCGAGGCATTGGAGCAGGAGAAGAGGAGAATCACCTTGTGTTTTCAAAAGCAAGTACGTGCTTTCGTCGTTTATATCAATCTACAACTGAGGAAAATATTTGTATTCAATGAAGCTGGATAACGTCTAGAAAGTATCAATTCTCTCTAATGAGATGGATTTTTATGAAATTTGGGGGGTTCTTGAGGGGTCCAAGTAGGTTTGGGGAAAGTTTGATGCCGAGGTATTGGCCAAAAACTGGCCAATGCCCAAGAACCGTAAGCAACGTAATATATTTTGGGTTTTGGGTCAAAAATAGGACCCTCCGAATTATAGTTCTTGGAAAAATAAGGGTTCGAAAAATGAAACTTATCAATAATGTAAAAAAAAATTGAAAATTTTCACCGGAAACTAGACTCTTAGCAATGAAATGTTTTGTTATGCAACTTTTTTCTAAAATCAACATTTTCCGTGGGTTTCACGCAAAACCAAAAAAACTTCTCTGCGGGGGAGGGGGTGGGGGTCATAGGAAGAATTTTTTTAAATAAAATAATAAAATAGCAATTTTTTTATGCAATATTGTCATAATTTTCCTGAATTCAGAATAATTAAGTAAAATTTACGTAACAAGTAGTAAAAACTTTGCTTGCCGGGAAATTTTCCGTGTCTCGGAAAATATCAATTTTTTTTTAAATAATCAATTTATTATATGAAATAATAACTACTTTGTTTTTATACCACTTTTATTAATAATAACGTGAAAACGTAACTATAGTTTCATTATCAAACAATTAGATAAATAAATAAATTACCATAAAGTAACGGCTTCCACCATCAATTTTTTAATCCATTTATAAATGTTCATTTTGGATATTTTGGCCAAGAATTAAATTTATTCTAATTTTAATATAATTGAATGATGAGGGTGGAAGTACAGATGAAAATTAAAGAAATGTATTATAAATATATTTCCAAATAATTTGTAGTCATTTAATATGAGAAAATTAATTTTTGTATGCAATATTTCCATAATTTTCCGAAATATCCCAGAATAATTAAGTAAAATTAATAAATTAATTAATTGAATTAAATAAGTAGAAAAAACTGGCCTGCGGGAAAACTCTCTCGGAAAATATCCATTTTTGAATAAATACGCTCAAATTTCTCCAATTTTCACATAAGTTGTACCCAACTTTCTCCTCTTATTATGCAATATTGTCATAATTTTCCTGAATCCAGAATAATTGGGTAAAATTTACGTAATAAGTGGAAAAAACTTTGCTTGCCGGGAAATTAATCCTGTCTCGGTAAATATCCATTTTTTTAAATAATCAATTTATAAATGTTTCATTTTGGATATTTTGGCCAAAAACTAAATTTATTTTAATTCTAATATATGTCATAATTTTCCGAAATATCCCAGAATAATTAAGTAAAATTAATAAATTAATTAATTAAATTAAATAAGTAGAAAAAACTGGCCTGCGGGAAAACTCTCACGGAAAATATCAATTTTTGAATAAATACGCTCAAATTTCTCCAATTTTCAAAAAAGTTATACCCAACTTTCTCCTCTTATTATGCAATATTGTCATAATTTTCCTAAATCCAGAATAATTGGGTAAAATTTACGTAATAAGTGGAAAAAACTTTGCTTGCCGGGAAATTAATCCTGTCTCGGTAAATATCCATTTTTTTAAATAATCAATTTATAAATTTTTCATTTTGGATATTTTGGCCAAAAACTAAATTTATTTTAATTCTAATATATGTCATAATTTTCCGAAATATCCCAGAATAATTAAGTAAAATTAATAAATTAATTAATTAAATTAAATAAGTAGAAAAAACTGGCCTGCGGGAAAACTCTCTCGGAAAATATCAATTTTTGAATAAATACGCTCAAATTTCTCCAATTTTCAAAAAAGTTATACCCAACTTTCTCCTCTTATTATGCAATATTGTCATAATTTTCCTGAATCCAGAATAATTGGGTAAAATTAACGTAATAAGTGGAAAAAACTTTGCCGGGAAATTAATCCTGTCTCGGAAAATATCCATTTTTTTAAATAATCAATTTATAAATGTTTCATTTTGGATATTTTGGCCAAAAACTAAATTTATTTTAATTCTAATATATGTCATAATTTCCCGAAATATCCCAGAATAATTATGTAAAATTAATAAATCAATTAATTAAATTAAATAAGTAGAAAAAACTGGCCTGCGGGAAAACTCTCTCGGAAAATATCCATTTTTGAATAAATACGCTCAAATTTCTCCAATTTTCAAAAAAGTTATACCCAACTTTCTCCTCTTATTATGCAATATTGTCATAATTTTCCTGAATCCAGAATAATTGGGTAAAATTAACGTAATAAGTGGAAAAAACTTTGCCGGGAAATTAATCCTGTCTCGGAAAATATCCATTTTTTTAAATAATCAATTTATAAATGTTTCATTTTGGATATTTTGGCCAAAAACTAAATTTATTTTAATTCTAATATATGTCATAATTTCCCGAAATATCCCAGAATAATTATGTAAAATTAATAAATCAATTAATTAAATTAAATAAGTAGAAAAAACTGGCCTGCGGGAAAACTCTCACGGAAAATATCAATTTTTGAATAAATACGCTCAAATTTCTCCAATTTTCAAAAAAGTTATACCCAACTTTCTCCTCTTATTATGCAATATTGTCATAATTTTCCTAAATCCAGAATAATTGGGTAAAATTTACGTAATAAGTGGAAAAAACTTTGCTTGCCGGGAAATTAATCCTGTCTCGGTAAATATCCATTTTTTTAAATAATCAATTTATAAATTTTTCATTTTGGATATTTTGGCCAAAAACTAAATTTATTTTAATTCTAATATATGTCATAATTTTCCGAAATATCCCAGAATAATTAAGTAAAATTAATAAATTAATTAATTAAATTAAATAAGTAGAAAAAACTGGCCTGCGGGAAAACTCTCTCGGAAAATATCAATTTTTGAATAAATACGCTCAAATTTCTCCAATTTTCAAAAAAGTTATACCCAACTTTCTCCTCTTATTATGCAATATTGTCATAATTTTCCTGAATCCAGAATAATTGGGTAAAATTAACGTAATAAGTGGAAAAAACTTTGCCGGGAAATTAATCCTGTCTCGGAAAATATCCATTTTTTTAAATAATCAATTTATAAATGTTTCATTTTGGATATTTTGGCCAAAAACTAAATTTATTTTAATTCTAATATATGTCATAATTTCCCGAAATATCCCAGAATAATTATGTAAAATTAATAAATCAATTAATTAAATTAAATAAGTAGAAAAAACTGGCCTGCGGGAAAACTCTCTCGGAAAATATCCATTTTTGAATAAATACGCTCAAATTTCTCCAATTTTCAAAAAAGTTATACCCAACTTTCTCCTCTTATTATGCAATATTGTCATAATTTTCCTGAATCCAGAATAATTAGGTAAAATTTACGTAATTAGTGGAAAAAACTTTGCTTGCCGGGAAATTAATCCTGTCTCGGAAAATATCCATTTTTTTAAATAATCAATTTATAAATGTTTCATTTTGGATATTTTGGCCAAAAACTAAATTTATTTTAATTCTAATATATGTCATAATTTTCCGAAATATCCCAGAATAATTAAGTAAAATTAATAAATTAATTAATTGAATTAAATAAGTAGAAAAAACTGGCCTGCGGGAAAACTCTCTCGGAAAATATCAATTTTTGAATAAATACGCTCAAATTTCTCCAATTTTCAAAAAAGTTATACCCAACTTTCTCCTCTTATTATGCAATATTGTCATAATTTTCCTGAATCCAGAATAATTGGGTAAAATTTACGTAATAAGTGGAAAAAACTTTGCTTGCCGGGAAATTAATCCTGTCTCGGAAAATATCCATTTTTTTAAATAATCAATTTATAAATGTTCCATTTTGGATATTTTGGCCAAAAACTAAATTTATTTTAATTCTAATATATGTCATAATTTTCCGAAATATCCCAGAATAATTAAGTAAAATTAATAAATCAATTAATTAAATTAAATAAGTAGAAAAAACTGGCCTGCCGGAAAACTCTCTCGGAAAATATCCATTTTTGAATAAATACACTCAAATTTCTCCAATTTTCAAAAAAGTTATACCCAACTTTCTCCTCTCTAACTCTGATGATATTGGCTTCAGGAAAAAAGTTCTGTTACCAAAAAATTTCCATTTTTGCATAAAAAACATCTTCCAAATGTTAGGTCACTTTGGTTTTTTGACCTCTTAATTTAGGACTAACTCGAAGGGGATGTATTTTTCCGAAAAAATACTACAAACTACAAGATATAGATTTGTTTTTCATTTTGATGTTTCCCACGGTTTTTGGACATTGGCCAGTTTTTGACCAATAACTCGGCATAAAACAAAAAGCAGATGCTTTCCACAAACCTACCATGACTCTTAATGAAACCAGTCCCAACATTTCATCGAAATCTATCATATTAACGATTATTTATACTATCTAGACGTTGTCCAGCTAACTCCATGATACTTCAACAAAACACTGTTCTGTTTTGGCACGGATTAAGTTGATCTAGTGTTTGGAACACAGCAGAAACAGTGTTTTGTTTTCGTTAATACCACTTAATCGATCAGACTAACGGCCTTTTTCATCCTTTGAATGCATCTCTATCGTTGCAGTGTTTGAAATTGAGGAAAGAGTCCGAATGTCATTTGAGAGAACAGCTGAAGCTACAATCGCAAGCTTTCTCCGACCATTTAGAAGATGCACTGAAACAAAAAGAAATGGAAATAGACAGGGGACTGGCGCGGAAATTCGACGAGAAACTGGAAGAAGAAAAATGTCGATTTAAGATGCAACTGGCCGCTATGATCGGAAGATTGCGGGGATTGGATAGATCTCTAAAAAGTGAGTTTCTCAACTATTGAACTAGTGTTTTTTTTGCGTGATGGTGCTTTAATTCGGAATAAAAAACATACGATTTGACAGAATTAACGGAATTTTGGCTTTATTCAATAGAAAATATTATGCCGGATGTTGTTTAAATATTAAACAAATTATTCAAGATAAATCTTGTTGTAGTGTTGCATTATTAATTGTATTCATTATTTAGCTGCCGATGGCAGATCAGGTATTTATTTACTTTGTTCTTTGTAATGTTAATTCTTAGATTGATTAATTCGATAATATTTTGCGGCGGTGAACGCTTTCTCTTGTCTTCTATTTCTTTACGAATTAGATAATAATTGATGAGAAGGAAATTCGTTCAAGTTGATTTTTATTCGATCTTATCACCCTGAATGTACGTTGCAGTACGAGAAGTTGCGGACGAAGAATTACGGAAATCGCAAATCCTATGGTCAGCTTGTCAATCCTTGTTGAGGGCCTTGAAGTCAACGTGTCCTGGCCTGCCTTGGCAGACCCAACTACGACCGCTTACTCAAGAACTTCACGCCGTTAAAAAATCAGCAGGTATGGATTTTTTAGTCTTTAAGTAATGCAGAATTAATTTCTGATTGTAAGGTCGTGATGATATTAATTTAGGAACGATTTTATCTCTGCAGAGTGTATTTATTGTGACTTTTTAATTAGTACAAATTAAATAATCAGTATTTCAATTTTATGAACAGTGAGATTATCTATTATTTTATTTCGAATGATCATTAAAAAATATTAAATGGTCGGTAAATGTACTTTTGATTGGAATAGCCTAGGTTTGAAACTCCAAGCGGCACTGTTATCGCAAGTTAGTTTGTTCAATTTTCATGGTCAATACATTGGAAAGCGGCTCGTTTCCCGATTCATTGAAAATTGCAAAAATTAAAGCTATCTTTAAAAAGGTTGAAAAAAAGTACATAGCAATTTATCGCCCTATTGCAGTCCTGAATAACATCAGCAAAATATTTGAAAAAACTTTATACGAACAATTAATTTCTTTTCTCGAAAAACACCATCCTGAATGAAGCTCAAAATTGGTTCCGTAGAAACCGCTCCACTAACTCTTTAAATAACAAAAAACTTACTATTACAATGTTTATCGAATGCTACGGTGAAAGAGGTTACTTACCACAAATTTGGATATAATCAAGTAGCTGTGAAACAACTTTTTGTTATAATAAAGAGGCAATTAATGGGAAAGTAAATGTAAATGCGAAGAAAATTCAGAGCTGTCACTGTGAGATTCGCTAGTCGTTACATCGCCCGGTAGTTGGTTTTGTGACTTAAGGTTATCACGTGTATCCTGACTTGTTACAGCTACTGAAGTCTTGAAATAAGCAATTTGTCCCTGTTAGTTGCATAAGATAGCACGTTACTAGTATAGTCCAGTCCCTCTGTAATTTTTAGGGTTCAAATTTTTACGTTCCGTAATTTTGGACAATCCATATGTTTTCGGGTGCGCTGATCACGAATATGGGCATTAAAATTGTCTGGGCCCTATGTTACTCGAGTTATTGGCCATGTTTTGGGTCAAAATTGCCCAGACTTGGTATTTTCTTCAATTTTTAGAAAAACTCTGGAGTTCCACTCGATCATTTTATGACAGAAAAAGTTGTAAAATCAAAAAGAGTGAAATGACGCCAATTAGAAGTTAATAGAATGTAAAGGGCCTAATATACGGCCCAAAAAGTGCGGCTTTTGAGCAAAATCAAGCGTTTATCCAATTGTCAATTTTAAGTTGCCTGTTTGTCGTATCATAAAAAACTTAATTTTGCGATTACGGTAAAAAAATTAACCTTTTGACTCAAAACAAAATTCATACGAAAGATATTGATGGCTTTCACTTGTGCACCAAAATCCAACCACTTTGGTGCATATGGGCCGATTTGAGACCCATTGTGTAAAAAAGGAACCGCGAAAAATGAGAAAAATTTTTAGGTTAGAAAGTTCGGATCAGGAAAATAATGATGTAATTAAATAGCTGAAACATTTACGCAAATTTTGATACCAAGCACGATCTTCTAGGTTGCGTCAATCCCGAGAAAACTCATGCTAAGCCTTTTTGGTCTTTCGTTATAAACTTCAGTTCAGACTATAGATGCCTCTTGTGGCTATCTCAATATACCATTTTCCCCGCTTCAGCGTTTGACAGACTCACACACAAAAAAATTAACTAAAAATTCCGATTCCTAATTATCAAAGATGATACACTACATGTACAGGTTAACCCGGGTCCGGGATACTTTTTTTTCTTCCTTTTCTTTAACTTTTTTTTGATAATTGTGATACAAAATCATAATATTTTTAATAATAATAAACAAATTTATTTTCCTGATGCGAACTTTCTAACCTAACAATTTTTCTCATTTTTCGCTGTTCCTTTTTTTTCAAATTGGTCTCAAATCGGTCCATATGAACCAAAGCGGTTGGATTTTGGTTCATAGGTGAGAGTCATCAATATCTTTCGTTTGAATTTTGTTTTGAGTGAAAAGGTTAATTTTTTAATCGCAAAATTACGTTTTTTACGAAAAGAGCGATTGAAGCGCCCCCTTGGCAAATATCAAACTAATGAAAAACTCATATTTAAGTACACACAAAATACTATCAATGCATGTTAAGCATTAGTTGATACGACAAACAGTCATCTTATAATTGACAATTGAACAAACGTTTGATTTTGCTCAAAAATCGGACATTTTAGGCCCTATATTTGGCCCCTTACATTTTATTAACTTCTAATTGGCGTCATTTCACTCTTTTGATCTCTTACAACTTTTTCTGCCAGAAAATGACCGAGTGGAACTCAGAGTTTTTCTAAAAGTTGAAAAACTAAGGAACGTACAAATTTGAACCCAAAACGTCAAATAAAATTACATCCTAGTATGATGATATGTCTTTGATACCGTAGTGAATTGATGACTGTATATCTCTTCAGTCGTTCACCGTATGGTTTTGTATTGCAGCGGCGGACGATGAACTAGTCAAGGCCGTTCTGGCGGCCCTCCCCGAAGAGGCGAGAGAGCGAGGCGTATTCCCGGAGGACGCTCTCAGGGAACGTTTCCTCAAGGTGGAAGAAGTGGCGAGAACTGTCGCGTTAGTATCCGAGGAGGGTTCCGCACTGCTCGTGTACATCATGTCTTATGTTCAGGCGTTGCTGCTTTTCAAGTCGCCTAGTCCTATTCCGCAAGCTGAACTTAACAACGAAGCGACTGACTTTTCCGAATTGTCAACGCACGACATCTTACAGAGAGCAAGGTAAGTGTCGTTTGTTTGCTATTTATGGTGGTGACAGTTGTAGGAGAGAGAACTAGTTAACATTTACCTTTATCCCCTTTTTCTGGAACGGTTGCTCTAGTTTTTTAATAGTTCGATACCTAAATACGTATTTCGACAGCTAAGTTATCATCTTCAGTTGTAGTATTTTTTGGAAATTCTCGATAAATTACAAAAAAGCTATTTTCGGGAAATATTCAGCAGATGCTGCGAAGTCAATTAATTTTTTTTTGTATCAGCGTTATATTCGGCGAAATAATTGGATATAAACAAAACGCGCGATATCAGATCCGGAAACTATAAAAAAATATATAAATTTGAACTATCTCCAGACTTAAAGTCATATCGTTTTGAAATTTTGATAGGTTTTTTCAGAAAGGGCCTAAAATTCTAAAATATTTTTCAGGTTGATATTAACCTTGTTATTTTTAATGCGATAACGACGTTTAGTGCTTATAGTCCAGGCTGTGAACCGGAAAATAAAGAAAAAAAAAACATGAAAGTTCGAATAAAAAAATTTTTTTTGCATTAGCTTCAGGAGGTTCTCAGGATCATTCATACACCTTAAAACCTCTTGGGAATCCCAACCCCGTCCATTGGGGGCGAAAATGGCCCGAAATCTCCGAGTCTTGAATTGTATTTTCTACAAAAAAAAGTATTTTGGCATTTCGAGTGCACCTAGGGGGTTTTTTGGGTCGCTGAACACGAATATGTAGCCAGATTCACTTGCAATTCATCGTAGGGGTGGTCAAATCGACAAAATTGGCCAATTTCGCACCCCTAATATGTTATTTTACAATTTACCCGTTTTAGGCATTTCGAATGCACCAAGGAGGTTTTTTGGATCGCTGATCACGAATCCGTAGCCACATTTACTTGCAATCCATCGTAGGGGTGGTAAAATTGACTAAATTGACCAATTTTGGACCCCTATATGTTATTTTGCAATTTACGTGTTTTTGGCATTTGCCCAAGGGGTTTTTTTGGGTCGCTAAATACGATTCCGAAGCCAGATTTACTCCGAAGTAATTTTAAAATGCAAAAATAATAAAAATTTTGAAGCGTGTCAAATTAGCCATTTTTGTAAATTTTCCACCCCTACGATGATATTCGAGTAAATCTGGCTTCGGAGTCGTATTCAGCTACCCAAAAAAAAAACCTTGATACATTCGAAATGCCTAAAACACGTAAATTGCAAAATAACATATTAGGGGTGCAAAATTGGCCAATTTTGTCGATTTTATCACCCCTACGATGGATTGCAAGTAAATTTGGCTACGGATTCGTGTTGAGCGACCCAAAAAACCCCTAGGTGCACTCGAAATGCCAAAATACCTTTTTTTTTGTAGAAAATACAATTCAAGACTTGGAGATTTCGGGTCATTTTCGCCCTCAATGGGTGGGATTGGGGTTCCCAAGAGGTTTTAAGGTGTATGAATGATCCTGAGAACCTCCTGAAGCTAATGCAAAAAAAATTTTTTGATTCGAACTTACATCTATCGTACATTTTTTTTATTATAGCTAAAATCCCGGTTCACAGCCTAGACTATTAGTACAATTAGTTTTTTTATGCGATGAATTTCAAACGTCTGCTGATGATGGTTGTGAGACCAAAACGTACGTAAAGACGACAATGTAGACATGTAAGAAATACGTTATGAAGACCATTTAGAAAAGTTCAAAATTTTCATTCACTCTTCCGGAAAAACGGATGAAAATTTTTGACTTTTTAAAATTTATTCTGAAATAAAATTGAATTCTGAACCATACTTTTTGAGATATCAAAGGCTAACAATAGCACGACTTGATGCCGACGTTTCGCCAACCATTACAGGTGGCATCTTCAGGGCAGCCTTGAACTGAAACTGTTCAGCGGAAGCTACTATTCGAGATATTTAAGTTGTTGACAAAAAAACACGAAATAAAAAACTCGTCTTTATTTTGGCAATTTTTTGCTTAATTTGACTGGACTATACAGCTAGATTTCATAAGTTTTAGTCAAAGGAATAATGCTTCCAATAATTATGGTGGTTGTTTCAGGTATTGGTTAGATAGAGGCAACTTTATGCAGACTTTAAGGTATATGAACTTATTAAAAGGTGCGTCTAGAAGTGTTTCTAGACAGTGGATGAATGAAGCTAGGATTTTGTTAGAAACACAGCAAGCTGCTAATACTCTAATGGCTCATGCTTCGTCTAGTGGTTTAATGTATTTATAGATTTATGTATCCGTTTCAAATTAAATAGTTGACAATTTACGCGGAAGAGTTTTTGTGATGCAGGGCACGTTTTTTATTTACTATTGTTTTATAATCAATTTTTATTGTTTTTGTTTATGTAATTATTATCACTTTTTGGTGATTCTCAACTATTTTAAATATATCTTCAAATTATGTTATATTTGTGACTGCCTCTGGACTAGATGATATTATGGTGTAAATTAATTAAATCCAAATAAATTGTTATATCTACATCTTGTTTTTTTTCATCATAATTGCAAATCTTAGAAAACCGGAAATGGAATTGCTGAAAATATATGACTAAGGTAAGTATATAATATTCATTCTATACGTCATTTATTTCAGTATATCCCGTTAATTGACATTTGGGGATTATATTACGAGGGAGGATCAAAAACAACTTCACAGGTATGACTCCAAATGTCTGCTTTTCGGTCCCAAGGGCAATAAACTTGATAATGAAGGTCTTTCTACCTGCTATTTGCTGTACGTATAGCCCATGGCAAGCTTGAAGAGTGATTTTTTTTTTAATTTAAAATAATAATTTTTCGAAATATATCGATTTTTCGAAAAAAATATGCTCTCATAAATTGGCTAGATCTCGGCGGATCGTCCTAGAATAACAATTCTGGGCTTATTTTCTTCTTGAATAGTGATATAATGTTATCAAATAATTATTTTTCGAATTTTAAGGGCAAAAAAAAGGCTTTGAAAAAATTGCACCTTTTTTGAACATGTTTTTTCAGATAAGTCTTACAATTTTTATTTTAGGGAAATGTCTTTGACAGAAATCGATTCCTGACATTTTTTCACGAATTATTAAAAAAATGTTCCATTTACGACCTTGTGAACCAGAGATAATTTTTTTATTGCAAAAAAATCTGTAAGGTGCAATAAACATTTTACAGAAGTGTACGTTATGGATGTTAATGTAAAATATTAACATTTTCAATAAAAAAATACTAGGATATGTTTTATTGATTTATAGTATTAGAAATCGAGTAACAAAGTGAAGCGTACGCGGCTGCCGGAGCGTGCGGCGGAGTGGGGGAAACTGATTTCGTGCGTTCAAAGTGGCTTGTCCTTGCAAAATCTTCAATATCTCGGCTTTTGGACTGATAATTTTTGTACCCTTAAAATTTTAAAAATCGCTACATTTCTTTGATAACATTATAGCACAAGTTTCCAAGAAGAAAATAGGCCCAGGATCGCTACTCTAGGATCATCAGCTGAGAAGATCTAGCCAATTCATGAGAGCGCTTTTTTTCCAAAAAATCGATTTATCTCGAAAAATTAGCAATATTTTGAATTTAAAAATAAATTGCTTCCTAAACTTCCCATAGACTATACGTACAGCAAATAGCAAGTAGGGAAACGTAATAGTTAACGATTTCTCGAAACCCCGATTTTTAACGGTTTTTTCAATATAACTCGAAAAGTATGAAAGATACCAATAATTATTATAGAGGCAAATCGATAGATCAACTTTGATACCTACAATATTCTTACTTAACTTTTTTCGATCCGAGCTATAGTTTATTACTTATTTAAGAAAAACCGCTTTTTGCAACTTTGCCAATTTTGTAGGTTATTTTCGCCATTTCGGATCGAGTTGCATGAAACAGAAACTCGCCTTTAAATTCAATTCCCTATACGCTCATATTTTTTTTCCCGGTATTAATTTCTGCAAATTTAACATTAGGCCGTCGTCTATTGCTTAGACTATTAGTGGTGTTGCTTTGTTTAAGAACAATGAGAAATTAGATTTTTCGCGAATAAAATCCCACTTTTGAACACTAACAAAATCTAACTGTCCTACTAGATTCAAAGCCTCAGTAGCGAATTAAATTTTCACCAAATAGTAACACTGATATTTTTTGCTTAGTTATAATATCAATTCAGTTCTTTCATTGAAAATAACCAGTATACCATGTTTACTAGACTGGTTTCTATTTAAATTTCTAAGATGATTTTCAGTTGTTTGCCTCAAACATACATTCACTGAGATATTCGTTTCGGATATAATAATCGATTATGTAAACCGCTATTTCTTAACGTTAACAATGTTTATCGTTTTTGAAGAGTGTCATCGGTTTTAATCTGTTGTATGAACAAACCCTTAAATTTGACGCATGCATAACAATATGTATCACTAATTGGAATGCTGTAAATATAATTCCTATTCCAGTTCCTTATACCATTTGATAACCTTGCTGCTGATTTCAAGGAGGTTCAAGTTCGTTTAGAAAAATATTGGCCAAAAAAAGGAGAAATGGGATTGCCCATTGCACATACGCTTGTTTGTTGTTGTTTGTTCGTGATTATCAAAATTATAATAAAACAATGAATTGTTTGGAATAAACACTACATTGTTTATAGTTTGTGATAAATACATAATATGACATTCTCCATAACTTGATGCTTTACCTTATCTTCCATCAAAGTAAATTCGAAGTGGGTTGTTTGAAACCTTGTGGTTGCTTTAGCTGGAGCTTGGAGATGAAATGAAACTTCTTTACGCTTTCACATCATTTATTTATTACAGACAGATACACAGTTTAAGATTATGTAGTATTTTACTTCTAGGTACGTTATATACAATGATAATAAATAATTTGAATACAAAACTGTCAATGTCAATAAATCTTTAAATTGAATAGATACGAATGTTTGAAGAATGTGTTTTTTGCTAATCGTATCTTATATTGAGAATGTAACTTTTTCGACAGATGTATTTTCCTAATAAATTTCAAAGCCTAAAATCGTTTGTTGCAATATATCCGATAATCAAAGTTATTAACATGTTTAAACTGAATTATTCAAGCAAGCAACCGAACAAAATAGTAATTCTGAGTGTCTATTTAGAGTTTTATAGTAGGGCACATCATTTTGTGTCCAAAGTTTGTGATGCAACGTTGTTGCGTATGCCGAAAACAAATTTATCTTCAGATTATATTTCACTATAGCATATTTATTTTGAAAATACTTATTTTCTACCTGTATAATACATTTTCGACAATTTGTCAGCTTCATATAGGGCACGGCTATCCTCACTACTACGTTTGTTCGTTGAAAGCGGCAATTTATATAATACCAAAAAGGCTCTGCTTGCACGCGTCAATTCTGGGTCCAACTCTAATCTAGAATTCTTTTCCGCTCCAAATTGTGGTTTTTGGTTTTGGCCCATTGTATATTCACCATCCTGGAAAAATAGAAACATGATTGGCAAACTATAAGAAATGCAGTAAACAAAACACTCACGTGATTTAAGTATATTGGATTACAAATAATCATCCCACTAAGCAATACTAGAAGGAAACAATTCAAAAGTGATTTTGTCATCCCTTTTTCTGGAACTAAAATAAACCATTATATTAGTTTATTTATTTTATTTGGCACAAGAGGATTATGGGAATATTTACGTTTACATCAAACAGAAACTGTAGTACATATCTAATTGATCGTTTAAAATTTTATTGTCATTCTTTTCAATACCTTTGAAAATTTCTATTGATTCGATTCTAGTCTGTTTAATTTGAAAACTCTATCCTCTAGGCTATGTAAAATTTTAACTTCATTTAAATTTGGAAAATTGGTTGGAGAAAGATGAATCTATTTTATTAAGATCGAAAATGTTCGTTATATCTAATTTCTATATTACGACTAGATCTACTAATGTAAAAGTTATCACACTGTGAACAGGTTAATTTATAGAAACCAGGTTTATTAAACTTTTTTATCTTATATTTAACATTGAACACAAAATTTTGAGGTTTGAAGGTAACTTTTAGATTATGTTTCGATAAAATGTCTGCAATTCTTTCACTTACAGCACCAAAATATTTGAGCTTGTTCTATCGCGGATTTTATTACTGAATTTGTATGTAGATTTTCCAGAATTTTTGATATAAAAATTTTACTTCATTGGGGGAACCCCACTTGTTACCTATGTTTTATATTGTACCATAAATAGCCAAGATTATTCATATTTTCATAAATTAATATCGTTTGAAGATGACACGCTAGTGTCGAAACTATGGTCACGATTTGTTTCTATAATATATGTTGTGATAAAAAACAAAGTAGAAGTGTTTTTTTTATTATATCAATATGATAAATTATCACAAAGCTTGCACCATTGAATTTTTAAATTCATATGTGATGCGTGCCAGAAGTGGCATCTTCAGGTGAGGCTTGACTTCTTGTTTTCAACACAACCTTACTTTTTTTCAAATTTTGTCTGAGATTACAGATAACGATAAATTAAATAATTATATTTTTATTGGACCTTTCCAGGCACAGTTTTGTGTCAATATTGGAGTAAATTATTAAAATAGATTTGGGTTCACTGCCCGAGACATCATGGTGACAACATTTTTACTTCCCTCACTGTAGGTAGTATAAGGAAACTATTTTGTAATCGTATTTTATGAATGTTTTGATATTTTATAATGTACTAAACATTTAGTACTTTTAACGTCGCGAAAAACTGTCTGTAACTTGGAAAATATGCATGTTAAAAAAAAATTTACAAAACAGAAATGTTTGGAAGGCCACAATGTTTTCTGAATTTTTTCAATTCTTTCAATTGAATATTTTCAAAACGCTAGAATGACAAAGAAAGGGCTGGCGCTTTTCATGTTTTTCCGGAAAAACTCGAACACAATGCACTTGAGGAAAAAGTTGTGATGAACAAATTTTTTATTCTGATCATACATCTAATTTTGGGCCAAAAAATATTTTTTTCATTTTTTATCCAAAGTGTACAAGTTTTGGAACCCGTGATAAAAGGGGTATTCTCTACCCCTTCATCGAAATCATTTTGTAGATAAGAGATTTTGGTCATTAGCGCTTCGTTGACTGCAGTATACAGGATGTTTAGGAACTAACTAGTAGAAAATAAATGTCTCCGTGACCTATTTGGAAGGGAGTGTTTCATATAAAAATTTTCGATTTGCCCTCCCTTAAAAAGTGACGACTTTTGAAGATGGCAGCGGAATTGTAGGTTTCATTGATTATTTCAGAAATGACCCAACTTAAAAAAAAAAAATTTGGTGAGCAGTTAATGCTTACCTAGTGTGATTATTTTGACCTATTGCCCCATTTATACTTCACCGGAACATGGTCAAATAAACTACCCCTGTTTTCGTAATTCTTAATTACAAAAAAAATCGTTTAGATAGCCCCATCAAACACAAAAATTTTAATTTCTTAAAAAATATCCTTATGTCCCAGTTTTTGCGTGAAAAATAAAACACGGAACTAAGCATGCGAAGGCTGGGAAGAAAATAAAACCAAATAAAAACAATATTTTTAAATTAGAACCAACTATTTTTGACATAATCGTAAAACCTATAATTCAACTGCCATCTTTAGAAGCCAACCACTTTTCATGAGTGGGAAGCCCAAATCCAATATTTTCAGATGAAACACCTATTTTTAAATGGCCTGCGGAGGACACCGTTTTATTTTTACTAGGTAGTTTCGGAACATCCTATATCTCGAAGAATGAAATAAAAAACTCAAGATCTGAAGACTAAACCGATAAATTTAAGAATATCATAACTATCATCGAATTATTCACGGACACGTGCATAAAATATTGACACCTTACCTTGCAAGACGTAGAGTTGATTGTATGTCTGAATTTCTCCGTCAGTTTCATTTATACTTGTCCTAAATCCTGCATCTTAGCATAATATGTCACCCCATTACTATGATCCTCCGCCTAATTTGTTTGGCAGGAGTCAACATTTTGCTTGTTTCGATTACTTACTCAACGTATAGTCCAATCAATCTATGCATTGCAATTCGTTTATTTATTTTGCATTGTTTGCTTAGGTGCCTAAGCGATTCTTCTAATGAAAATGGGATGAAGGTAGAATTACCAGAGATTGTTTGTACCTACAGGATGTTTCGAACGTGGGCTTACTAAACAATGTGATATTTTAACATTAAACACTAGGTACTATGTTTGTTAATTAAATTAAGTTTGAATACCGTCTGAATAGATGCCGAAACTCTAATAATAGAAATTACAAATGAAAGTGATATTAACACTGGTAAGTGTTACAGTGCATCCGGTCATCTGCACGTTTTACGGCACAATATAATATATAATATATTTGAACCAAATTAGAGTATGGAGTCTGTATAATATATTCATCGAATACCTTAAGGGTACTTCAACATTCTGACATTTGTAGGATAGAGTGCCCTCAAATTCCAAGAATATCCAAAGTTTACCAATTTATCTTCTATTCATTGGTACTTGCATTAATTTATAAACATTTGCAAAAATCTCTTACTTCACAATTGTTTTCATTTCCCTCGAACCCCTCTCACTCATTACATGCAACAAGATTAATTCAACTATAAACTTGTATATTTTTCAAGCCGACTAATGATTTTTCAAAGTAATATAATCAAAATTCATTGGGATACTAAATTTCCCAGGAGAGGCTATTGTTAAAACAACAGGGCCCTCAGCCCCTTAGATATACCCATGCTACAATAAGGTACAAGAACACGAAAGGTGAACATGAAATAAAAAAGCTTTTTAGGCTGTGTATTTAAATACACTTAATATTTTATTGGAATAAAATCCATCAAATCAGGACTATAAACACACATATCCGCAGATATTTATGTAATTAGTGATGATATTCTTCCATCTCTGTACATTTTTTGGGTTTCTTCCGAACCTATGATGGCATTGGTAACTTCGGAGTTCCGTTTTCCATGTAGTGGTAGTCTGTATGGTATAACAGGCACTTCTTGGATAGGCATTAATTCTTTGGGTCTTAATTGCGAGGCTATCCAGCTAGCCAATTGATGAGCCCCGGGATTTGCATACTGAAAACAAATAGTTTCAAATGATACCAAACTGAACAATAAATTCAGAACAACTAGGTCAGTACGCTCTGCATATGCCCAAAGGGTTAAGACAGAGCTAGTAGGTGAACCAACAGGAGGAAAGACTTCGTTGGCTACGCTAACTCAGTCTTTCGCATAAGCGCGTGCCGAAGTCTGTCCAGTTGCGCAAGCTAGATTCTAAGCGAATAGTGTCTAGCATTTCAACGGGCCACTCTGCTTGAGAACTCAAAAACGGCTTAAGGTACGACATTGAATTTTCATGCCAGTAAATTTCGACCATCATATCTAGTTTGTCTCAAAATTTCAAATGAATAGCATTTACCATTTGGCCGCGACACGAGAACATACATTTGCTATATAACCTGATTCAAGAAACGACTTCGTTCGCTACGTTCACTCCGTCTTAATCACTGATGGCCACCAGTATTATATATTCCTATCTCTTTTGATACCAAATCAAATATATTGTTATGATTAACAATTTCTTATTATTTTATTTATTGAATTTTATTAATAATTATATTTGATTCTACCGGCTAGCTTTTTATCTTTTAATTTGATTATATTTGAACTTTAAATTAATGTTTATGAAGTTTTGAAGTTTATCTATAGAATAATTTTTATATGGAATTAAACACAATGCTCTTTGATTTCACAATATTTAATTTCTATGACTCTTATTATCTTGTTTAACCCAATTTTATGTTTACAAAATCTATGACATAACCTTATAATCACTTTTTCAATTAATATTTGTTTATATTGTTATAATCAACAATCTTCCTTTTTCGTTACAGATAATACGGATAATATGATGTAGAAATTATAAACAAACTTACGTTTAGATAATATCCAAAAGTGTGTTTAACAATGTGGGCAATTTTCAATTTACTTCTTTTTATAATTTCGTTGATTCACCTTTTACACAACACTATGCTATTTCACGATAATCACAGGTAACTAATTTTTGGTTACTTCTTCTTGAGGATCAGGAACTGTTGATAATACTTTGTTTTATTCTTTTAGATAAAACATAAAACTTTTCGATGCTGTATTGAAATTATGTTGAAGAATGGCAATCGTTGGATACTTCTTATAAATTGGAGGTTATTACTACTTTTTATTTGGTTTAGATACTTGGAACACTCGTTGACTTTTAATAAAACTTATTTACTTTGGTTACTTTGAACCTATCGAAGTTTGGAACACTTGCGTTCTCTGATGTTTATCTTTTATAAACTTAGGTTAGAAAATTTTGGTGAGTTGCCAGAGAAGAACAGTCTCTGCTTGGATATTAATGCAAACTGTTTTTATAAACTTAGGTTAGAAAATTTCTGGTGAGTTGCAAGAGGAGAACAGTCTCTACTTGGGTATTAATGCAAACTGAACTTGGCTTTATTTTCAGACCTTTTTATAGGCCTCCAAAACCGACGCTACTTGATGTCATAAACAACCTATCAGGTGCTTACTTTACTTATCAAGAATGCCAAGTTAATTGTTGTTAAACTGACAGAAGTACTCATTGTTACCAGACTGACACTAGAAATTCCTCTCAACCAATCAGAATTTAGTATTCTTTGATTTTTGAATTATTGGAGATTTTCAACTTATTTTAATTGATAGTGATTCCTTCTTTTTAAATTAATATTGCCTACATTTTTCCGCACACTTTGGTATAATATAACCTATGATTGGGTTATTATTAATATGATTATTCCCATATTTATGGTTTTCTTGACAGTTACTTATTCTTAAATCTAATACATACCATATTATATCAATAACATTCTTTTAACATTACATAACTCAAATTTACTAATCCTAACTTATATCTATAACATTATTCAATGTTTTGTACTATCTCATGATAGTTTTGTAATCACTTTAATTATGATTTCTGCCTTCGTTACACAGTACGTTTCTTCACTTTCACTGAAGTTCTTGTTTATTACTTCTTATTCTATTACATTGTTGTTTATTATGTTTTACATTGTTAATTTTAATATCCTAACTATTATTTAGCTTTTACTATTGTTTTTAATTCCATATAAATATCTTTTATTTGATCTTTTCTGATTTTCAAAGTTCGGTAAGTTATTATTTTTAAATTTTTTATTGTTTATGAAATGAAATCATAACAATATGTTCTGCTTGCAGTAAATTATTGCGATGAGTGTTAAGAACAGGCTACTTACATCTCTATCCAGATATTTATAGTCGTCTGCTGGTGAAGGAAATGCAAACACGCATGTTAAAATAACCCCAATCATGAACGGATAAATGAGGGGCCTGTATTCCTTATGACGTATAGATAAAAACCTGCAAAAAAACATCGATTTGGTGATTTGAATAAACAACATTTCTGTAAAAAAAGTTTTTGAAAATATAGCAGTCGCTCAAGAAAATAAAACGGAAAATTTCACCGTTTTGCAAGTGGATGCCGTTACATCACTAAATCTTATTTTATCGTACACCGTGTCAAAGGTCAACGCTTCGTTTGAACTTTCTCAAACTTATGAACGTTATTCCAGGGCCCCGGCATTATCCACTATAGTAAAAGGCCTGAACGCTCGCTCGTAACGTCACAAGCCAGAGGTTATGTTGCAGCTACCCTACTACTAAAGAGTTCCTGTTCAAATGGAAATGCCAGACATGAACTGAGTCCTTAGTTGCACCCCATTTGCTTTTATCAATGTAAAAACCTGTCATCTAATGGTTCTGTTTGAAAGTTTCCTAACAATATGTAATTTAAATTAAACTCATTCAAACAATACAGAATTATTTCAAACATTCCATGAACTGTATGTAAACATACAGTATGAGTCGGTTTAGTTAATTTATTTGACGCCGATTTAATAAATTCCTTAAAAACTTGATTTTCGAATCATCCCCTGAGATACCTTTGACGATAGGTTCCTTCAGATTTCCTCTGAACTAAGGTTATTTATTAAAGCATAGTGTTACTACTAACTGTGTTGGGAAATCTTTTTCAAATCCAAAACGTTCAATACCTAAAGATAAACAAACCCACACAGTATACAAATTAAATTGTTTATATCGCGATGGGACTTAAACAGGAATCTCTAAACAATAATGACTAAGTATATATTATAACATAGAGGAAATATGATTTTTATATACTTTTACGATTTATAACAAGATAAGTCATTCAAAACTCGCGTTCAATTAGTTTTGTCTTTACGTACGTATCAATCTTACGACCACCTGCGGAAAATCCAATGAAAAAACTTCCTTAATTAATTAAAAACCATTGTATTTTCCGATGCCAATTTTTGACATCACGTATTTCATGAGGAACAAAATCCTTCCCCATTCAACAAATGATATTAATTAGGGGATCTTTTTGAGCTACACTAACGCACATGCCAATAAATGAACCCAAACCATATATCTGGCAATATTCCTTCCTTCAAAGTGTCAGTATAAACAGTTTGCTATTCCACTATAAAATGGAACAATCAACATTATACACTATAAATACTGTTTAAGTACTAAAGGATCTTTCACCCATCAAGAAGTCAGAATCAGAGTAAATTAAATTAGAAAAATGTGACTGTCTAAATAATATATTTAGGATTAAAATGTGTTTCAAAAGAAAAGAAGCTCTTTTCGACACTCTCTTTTCTGTCCAAACTTGGTGACACTGAGTCATTGCCATATCGACTGTCATTAATTCAGATTTTTCACGTTCATGATTTTAAAGAAACTATTTGATGAATATTGGTTCTGTGACAATCATTTTTTTGTTTTCGGTATTGTGACAAGAACAGAATCATCTTCAAACTGTAAGTCGTGTATTGTTATATTGACTAACATGTCGACATGCTTCACTTTAGCCCATATTTAGTGCAATCTAAATTAATAATAGTAAAAAGGAATATGAAAAAAACGTGTGGCACTCGGGGACTGCCGCGGTGAAGCTATTGCATAGCATTTTTTCTCAACTTATGCAATTATAATTATTTATTTTTTTCAAATTTATGCAGTATTTTTTTTTCATTGATATTTTAATTCAAGTTTTTTCTTTGATATTAATTCAAGTTACACTTTTTGAGCGTGGTGACCGATAAGAAAACAATTTTTTTTCTTTTATTGAATAAATGAGAAGTTAATATCGTTTAAAATATTTTAATTATCTTACAATACATGTAGGTTATTCAGGAATTTGTTATCATTAAAACTATAGGTTTATGGTAATTGAAATAAGAGACATAAGTTTGAGACTTGATATCCTCTAAATATCTGGAAAATACCGCGTCAATGGTGGCCCCATATTTTGTTGTGGATTCTTGTGGATCATTATTCATTTTCAAATTCAATTTTTCCGAAAGAAAAGTTGTCAACCGCTCTGATTTTTTATCAGCGAAGTTGATGTTGAAATCGCCAGCCAAGATAAGTGGAAATTTATTACCATTTGTACCAAGTATTTTCGACCCTTCTTCAGTGTACTCCAGTAAAGTGCGATGAATAAAATGCTCTACCTCGTCCAATTTTGGATTCGGAGAAATGTAAATTGCTACCATGACTATGTGTAAGCCATTTCTAAGTTTGCATAAGCACGCACAAATATCTCCAAAAAATGAGCGCCTAACATTAACATCGCTAACGTGTGCAATATTTATTTCAATATTCGGAGTCATAATATTAGTCACATTATTATTATTTTGGTAAATAGCTACCCCACCTTTTGGAACAGTATCTCGTTTGAATTGAACAATACAATTGAAATTAGGTATTTCAATCGGATTATCATGCGCCATGCAAGATTCGGTAAGAAGTAACACATTTGTTTGTCTCGTAACTGAATCTTGTAAATCGTATTTGTGACTATTTAGACTTTGGCAATTGAAAGTCATTATTGAAATGCCATTTCTATTACTAAGGAAATCTAAGACACTTTGAGCTGTCGTCTGAATACTATTTAAAGGCAGTCTTTTGAATTCTTGCAACAAAGATGCAGTCGATGCAGCTTGCCTTCGATTATTATAAAACTTGAATGTAGAATTATCGTTTTTTGTCGTGATATACAATTTTTCAATAATAGTCACCCGAGAGAGCGCAACATAAACGAGTTCCTGTTATTTTTCGTTACGGAATTTCTTGATTCGGTCGCCGCGCTCAAAGCCCGCGATAAAAGCTATATGCAATAGCTTAAAAACCTAATTTTAATTTGGCACTATTATTTACCTTCAAAGCCTTCCGAGCACTTTTTAAATAAAGCTTGCAATTTCATGTACCGATAAATATCTTTATTCTCATAAATATTTATGCATGCTTCAAATTTGGAACACAACGACCATAAAGCAGAAGCCTTTTTACCTTGCTTTCACCATCAAAAAAAGCAACTGAAACATTTTCTGATATCACTTCTACATTCTTTTCACTGCACCAGTTTTTGAAAATCTGATACTCCTTTCTCGTAGCTCTAGGGAATGCAATTTTCACTTTTCATTCGCAATTCTCTTTCAAAATCATCCATATTAGTTATTTTAATAATTTAAACTCTTGATATTTCAGAGTTTAAATTTAAATTACACATATGGCGCGCATGCAATTGTATATTTTGACATGTAATGTTACCAGCTTGAACATTGAAAATAGTGCAGCAATGAGGGCATACAATTTCAAAAGAACATGTTTCTCTCGAAATATATGATACCAAAATTGAAAAAGTAGTATGAAATATTTGTTTCATAAGACCGTGCGATGAAACTCGTCTTATGAAACTCATATCTTGATATACTATTATAACTACAAACATATATTTAGTGGGTACAATAAAATCATGAAAGGGTGATTAAGATGGTCAAAAATTTTTTGAATATTAAATGTATTTCTTTTATGTTTAAATTTTGCAATGATAATGAACAAAAATGTATCGTAGCATGTTTTCGTTAAGTTACTTTGAAAAATTTTGTAACACCGACCTGATGAAAGAAATATACTTTCAAGACTGGACATCTAGAAGACAACCATTCTTTTCAACCTGTTCTGGATATCTTAAATATCTAATAAACATGATATGGATATTAGGGAGGCATCTAATGGTATACTATGAATAAGAAACAATCGCTATTATCCACTAAAAATCCTGTTAAAGTACTGAGGACCTTCCAGCTACCAAGTAGCCGTCATCAAAATCTATTCTGATCTGTTTTTTTCGCGTAACTTTTAACCGTTCAACCAATTTTGTTAAAATTTTAAACAAACCTATTAAACTAAGTCTATATCTAACAATAATCACACGAATTATTTAACAAAGCAATCGTGTTTTTACTTGTTTAACGCAAAAAGTTTTTTTCACATAGAATAGTGTTGTTTACTTATTACAATAACAATCAAGTTACACTAGACTGCATGCATTACCTCAATGGTCCAAGATCCAATGGAAAAAGTAAACATTGCTTAGAACTTACCACATCATTAAGTTATTAATTGCACCAAATATAAACTGAAATGCAACTGTACACTGAAATTTTATTAATAAATCAGTCTTAAATATGAATGTCAGAGACATCTGTAGGCGTCTTCCCCCTTACGATGAATGTTTTCGACAGGTTATTTCTTTAAAAACATTGACGATTATTTTCAGATTCTATTTCAATAATACTTGTCAATAAAACACCACAATGATAGGCATTTGTTAGATAAGCATATTTAATTGATCTTCCAACGCTGGCTTGACAGATGTCATATCTGCTTACGTAAATTTAATAAGGTAGGTATTAGTTCGTCAGTTTTTGTATTATATTGATATTGAGAGGCTATGAATAAATCGCGGGATTTATTTAGATTAATCTGGTTGAATACGTAGATAGACAAAACTAATAGTTTGTCCGTCCGGCGATTCAATATTCCAAACCCCTTAGTTCGGCCTAAAAAAAAGGTCCGAATCTTCACGGAAATATCTGGTTTGAGCCATTCTGAATCGATCCAGACTATTTTTGGGATGCTATCTGTGTGTGTGTGTGTGTGTGTGTGTGTGTGTGTGTGTGTGTGTGTGTGTGTGTGTGTGTGTGTGTGTGTGTGTGTGTGTGTGTGTGTGTGTGTGTGTGTGTGTGTGTGTGTGTGTGTGTGTGTGTGTGTGTGTGTGTGTGTGTGTGTGTGTGTGTGTGTGTGTGTGTGTGTGTGTGTGTGTGTGTGTGTGTGTGTGTGTGTGTGTGTGTGTGTGTGTGTGTGTGTGTGTGTGTGTGTGTGTGTGTGTGTGTGTGTGTGTGTGTGTGTGTGTGTGTGTGTGTGTGTGTGTGTGTGTGTGTGTGTGTGTGTGTGTGTGTGTGTGTGTGTGTGTGTGTGTGTGTGTGTGTGTGTGTGTGTGTGTGTGTGTGTGTGTGTGTGTGTGTGTGTGTGTGTGTGTGTGTGTGTGTGTGTGTGTGTGTGTGTGTGTGTGTGTGTGTGTGTGTGTGTGTGTGTGTGTGTGTGTGTGTGTGTGTGTGTGTGTGTGTGTGTGTGTGTGTGTGTGTGTGTGTGTGTGTGTGTGTGTGTGTGTGTGTGTGTGTGTGTGTGTGTGTGTGTGTGTGTGTGTGTGTGTGTGTGTGTGTGTGTGTGTGTGTGTGTGTGTGTGTGTGTGTGTGTGTGTGTGTGTGTGTGTGTGTGTGTGTGTGTGTGTGTGTGTGTGTGTGTGTGTGTGTGTGTGTGTGTGTGTGTGTGTGTGTGTGTGTGTGTGTGTGTGTGTGTGTGTGTGTGTGTGTGTGTGTGTGTGTGTGTGTGTGTGTGTGTGTGTGTGTGTGTGTGTGTGTGTGTGTGTGTGTGTGTGTGTGTGTGTGTGTGTGTGTGTGTGTGTGTGTGTGTGTGTGTGTGTGTGTGTGTGTGTGTGTGTGTGTGTGTGTGTGTGTGTGTGTGTGTGTGTGTGTGTGTGTGTGTGTGTGTGTGTGTGTGTGTGTGTGTGTGTGTGTGTGTGTGTGTGTGTGTGTGTGTGTGTGTGTGTGTGTGTGTGTGTGTGTGTGTGTGTGTGTGTGTGTGTGTGTGTGTGTGTGTGTGTGTGTGTGTGTGTGTGTGTGTGTGTGTGTGTGTGTGTGTGTGTGTGTGTGTGTGTGTGTGTGTGTGTGTGTGTGTGTGTGTGTGTGTGTGTGTGTGTGTGTGTGTGTGTGTGTGTGTGTGTGTGTGTGTGTGTGTGTGTGTGTGTGTGTGTGTGTGTGTGTGTGTGTGTGTGTGTGTGTGTGTGTGTGTGTGTGTGTGTGTGTGTGTGTGTGTGTGTGTGTGTGTGTGTGTGTGTGTGTGTGTGTGTGTGTGTGTGTGTGTGTGTGTGTGTGTGTGTGTGTGTGTGTGTGTGTGTGTGTGTGTGTGTGTGTGTGTGTGTGTGTGTGTGTGTGTGTGTGTGTGTGTGTGTGTGTGTGTGTGTGTGTGTGTGTGTGTGTGTGTGTGTGTGTGTGTGTGTGTGTGTGTGTGTGTGTGTGTGTGTGTGTGTGTGTGTGTGTGTGTGTGTGTGTGTGTGTGTGTGTGTGTGTGTGTGTGTGTGTGTGTGTGTGTGTGTGTGTGTGTGTGTGTGTGTGTGTGTGTGTGTGTGTGTGTGTGTGTGTGTGTGTGTGTGTGTGTGTGTGTGTGTGTGTGTGTGTGTGTGTGTGTGTGTGTGTGTGTGTGTGTGTGTGTGTGTGTGTGTGTGTGTGTGTGTGTGTGTGTGTGTGTGTGTGTGTGTGTGTGTGTGTGTGTGTGTGTGTGTGTGTGTGTGTGTGTGTGTGTGTGTGTGTGTGTGTGTGTGTGTGTGTGTGTGTGTGTGTGTGTGTGTGTGTGTGTGTGTGTGTGTGTGTGTGTGTGTGTGTGTGTGTGTGTGTGTGTGTGTGTGTGTGTGTGTGTGTGTGTGTGTGTGTGTGTGTGTGTGTGTGTGTGTGTGTGTGTGTGTGTGTGTGTGTGTGTGTGTGTGTGTGTGTGTGTGTGTGTGTGTGTGTGTGTGTGTGTGTGTGTGTGTGTGTGTGTGTGTGTGTGTGTGTGTGTGTGTGTGTGTGTGTGTGTGTGTGTGTGTGTGTGTGTGTGTGTGTGTGTGTGTGTGTGTGTGTGTGTGTGTGTGTGTGTGTGTGTGTGTGTGTGTGTGTGTGTGTGTGTGTGTGTGTGTGTGTGTGTGTGTGTGTGTGTGTGTGTGTGTGTGTGTGTGTGTGTGTGTGTGTGTGTGTGTGTGTGTGTGTGTGTGTGTGTGTGTGTGTGTGTGTGTGTGTGTGTGTGTGTGTGTGTGTGTGTGTGTGTGTGTGTGTGTGTGTGTGTGTGTGTGTGTGTGTGTGTGTGTGTGTGTGTGTGTGTGTGTGTGTGTGTGTGTGTGTGTGTGTGTGTGTGTGTGTGTGTGTGTGTGTGTGTGTGTGTGTGTGTGTGTGTGTGTGTGTGTGTGTGTGTGTGTGTGTGTGTGTGTGTGTGTGTGTGTGTGTGTGTGTGTGTGTGTGTGTGTGTGTGTGTGTGTGTGTGTGTGTGTGTGTGTGTGTGTGTGTGTGTGTGTGTGTGTGTGTGTGTGTGTGTGTGTGTGTGTGTGTGTGTGTGTGTGTGTGTGTGTGTGTGTGTGTGTGTGTGTGTGTGTGTGTGTGTGTGTGTGTGTGTGTGTGTGTGTGTGTGTGTGTGTGTGTGTGTGTGTGTGTGTGTGTGTGTGTGTGTGTGTGTGTGTGTGTGTGTGTGTGTGTGTGTGTGTGTGTGTGTGTGTGTGTGTGTGTGTGTGTGTGTGTGTGTGTGTGTGTGTGTGTGTGTGTGTGTGTGTGTGTGTGTGTGTGTGTGTGTGTGTGTGTGTGTGTGTGTGTGTGTGTGTGTGTGTGTGTGTGTGTGTGTGTGTGTGTGTGTGTGTGTGTGTGTGTGTGTGTGTGTGTGTGTGTGTGTGTGTGTGTGTGTGTGTGTGTGTGTGTGTGTGTGTGTGTGTGTGTGTGTGTGTGTGTGTGTGTGTGTGTGTGTGTGTGTGTGTGTGTGTGTGTGTGTGTGTGTGTGTGTGTGTGTGTGTGTGTGTGTGTGTGTGTGTGTGTGTGTGTGTGTGTGTGTGTGTGTGTGTGTGTGTGTGTGTGTGTGTGTGTGTGTGTGTGTGTGTGTGTGTGTGTGTGTGTGTGTGTGTGTGTGTGTGTAAAAACTGTGGAGACGATTGCACCTATATTGGTCGTACGAATTTAAAATTTAGCAAATCGCTCTAATGTGGTGAATCTATTGCAAGAAATTACAAGAAGGCCCTTGGGGACGGCCCAACGTAGGTAAACATAATGGTAACAACTCAGCCATAATAACAGCCTTCGTAACCTCAATCCCAATGACAGCGAAAAGCCAGGGAAGCTCTGCCTCCTGGTGGAGTTCAGAATTGTCCGCAATGAGGGGGACAGTAGAAAGACTGTTCAACAAAGCCAAGCGAATCAGCACATACTGGCATGAATATCGCTTGGTACTGACTGCATATAACAATGCTATCAAGAAAGCGCTAAGGACCTCATGGAGGAAGTATTGCCAGGGCATAAATCAACCGAATCACTACAGAAAGTGGGCTCCTGTGCAAAACTACAAGGAGGATATACCAAAACAGAAGAAGAAACGCTGGAGCTGCTGCTTCGTAGCTCAGCAAAGAGTGCCGAAGGAAAATAGGGTTCTGGCTGCGAGTATCGTTATTATCAAAAATCAAATGGGCAATAAATTAATTTCAACAATATAACAGATGGTTTATAACCAGTTTAACTGCAGTAGACCAACATTTGGAAACCAATCCTCGAAAATTCCATTTCACACATGATCACACAAGGTCAGGTGCCAGAACGAAGTTAACCACCGGAATAAAGGCAATGAAGTGTGTAGTGAATAATTTTCCTACTATAAATACTGCTACAGAAACCAGTAGAATCAGTTTCAGTTCAAGCCTCAAATCTGCCCTGAAGATGCTACCTGTAATGGTTGGCGAAACGTCGGCATCAAGTCGTGCTATTGTGACGCGGAATCCATCCGGAAGCCAAGATTTTTCAAGATTAGCTGTCCGCGGAAGTCTAAAAAAGAATTAAACAGATTGAGATAAATTATATTTAGTAACTTAAATACAAACTTATGTAACTGTCGAAGGACTAAAGATAAGATGTCATGAATATTGAGCATGAAATTTATTCACCTAAATATATAAATAAGTCTTTTTACAAAAACCAAGAACTGAATCAATATTTCAGGTCTTTTCATTGCATACCTTCAAATCTTATCTATTCTGAACTACTTATGTTGAAATAAATAATTTAAAAATCTGTAAGCTTAGTAAATATTGAATTGAAAATTATTGACTTCTGGATAAATTCCGGGTCACAATAGCACGACTTGATGCCGACATTTAGCTAACCCTTATAGGTGGCATCTTCAGAGCAGGCTTGAGGCTTGAACTGAAACTGATTCTTCTTGTATCTGTAGCGGTATTTATTGTGGGAAAAAACTTCATACTACTGTGTAACCTTTATTCCGGTGGTTAACTCCGTTCTGGCACCCTACCGTTGTGTGATCATGTGTGAAGTGAAATTTTTGAGGATAGGTTTCCAAATGTAGGGAAGGTAATATCCTGAGTCCCGGTTTAGATTATTTGGATGTTTTAGGATTTCTATCGATTCAAGAATTTTTCGCTGATAGAAGTTTGAGGCTAATATCTTCATGGAAACTTTTGAGGAAGATGCTATTGACTCATCTGTTCTTAAGCCGAAATGTTGGTTTAGATATATCAACATTTTTGTTATTTGGCAACATGGTGTTCCCTTTCTCTGTTATTTAAATTCACTACATCCCAATATTCTTTTCACCATCAAAGTTGAATCGAAAGGGTCACTTCCGTTCCTAGATGTATTAGTTAGTCGAAAGACTGACGATACTTCAGGACATTCTGTGTATCGAAAATCCACTCATAGAGTGAGATAGCTACCTTAATGGCTTTTGCCACCACCACCTTGTTCAAAAGTGATCTGTCGTAAAGCTCTTGGTTCAGAGAGCTTTCAACTTATCCCAACCCCAATCCTTGAAATCAGAATTAAAACACCTTTTATCTGTCTTATTATCAAATAATTTCTCCCATTATTACATTCAAAAAGAAATACACTTCGCCTAAAAGTTCAATTCAACATGAGCCACAAACCTTCTCCTCCTTTATCCACTGCCTATGTTTCATATATTGAAAATATAACATCGAATTTCCAAAATCCTTAAGAACCATAATATTTCTACTCAGTTTTCCACACTTCCAAAACAATCTCAGTTTTACGAACCTATCCCATTCCTCCTCTTCATTTAGAAGGTGTTTATAGCATTCCCTGTTCTTGTGATAAAGGCTACATTGGAGAAACAGGTCGTACAGTAGCTACTCGTATGAAAGAACATGAGCGCTATACAAGGTTTCGTGACACCAGTACATCTGCACTTACGGAACACAAGTTTGATACCGATCATCAAATCCTTTTCGAAAATACAAAAATCCTAGCCCAAGCCCCACAATTCTATCAGCGAAAAATCCTTGAAGCTATAGAAATTCTAAAACATCCTCAGGATATTACCTTCCCAACATTTGGAAACCAATCCTCGAAAATTCCATTTCACACATGATCACACAAGGTCAGGTGCCAGAACGAAGTTAACCACCGGAATAAAGGCAATGAAGTGTGTAGTGAAGAATTTTCCTATAATTACTGCTTCAGAAACCAATAGAATCAGTTTCAGTTCAAGCCTCAAGCCTGCCCTGAAAATGCCACCTGTAATGGTTTGCGAGACGTCGGCATCAAGTCGTGCTATTGTGACGCGGAATCCATCCGGAAGCCAAGATTTTTCAAGATTAGCTGTCCGCGGAAGTCTACTATTTAAAACATTTATTATAGATTTTCAGAATCTAATGTAATAATAATGTAATGTTTTATGTGAATCAGTTTAGATTCTGGAAATTATGAATTCATCTAAAGGATATATTATATAAAATTCTCGGGAAATAGGTCACACTAAAACATATGCTATTATTTTCATCTTTACGGTCTCACGACCATCATCAGAAGACGTATTATATCTCAAACGGGATTTTTTAAGACTAATTGTGTCCGCACAAAGCGTCCTCATTGCACCAATTTCAATTTAAAATGTCGCCAAAATGAACAGAAACACGAATAATCAAAACTGTAACATATTAATGTTTTAAGTATATGAATTTGTAACAAGAATCCACTGCTTCGCAATTTTTTTATAATTTACGAACTCATTGCAAACAGAGTCTGTATACGACTGAAACCAAAGAATATCTACTTTCGAACTAGATGTTAAAGATGAAGGTAATAGGAAAAGATTGTCGGACTTTATTAGAAATATAGATATTTGAGCATTCTGCCTAAAATATACTTGTACCTGACAACATATTAGGGATTGTGTGATCCGCCTTCCTGGAGAAGATGCAAGCATGAGTTTTGGTTGCATTAAACTCTTCGAGATTATCAGATCCCCATTTCAAAATCTTTGCCAGATCTCCATTAATTGCGTCAATCTGTCTCGCTCTTCTGGCTTCATTGGATGGTGTAGGGGTTCTAGAAGATAATGCAGTATGAACTGTACCACCATCTGCAAAGCTGTGTGACGGAACAGGTGGTTACTTCCAGCAGATCGTTTATATTGAGACAGGAACAAAGTTGGTGCCAAGACAGATCCCTGTGGACCACAGGATATTTTGTCAACTGCCACATGGAGTGATCGATTTGAGAGAAAATGGTAGTAAGCACCAAAGCTGAGGCGGCAAACCATATGACGGAAGCTTCCTAAGAAGGCTTTGGTGCCAGACTCTGGCAAATGCTTTGGAGATATTCAATGATACAGCTAGAGATTCCCCATGTTTTTCAACAGATTACATAGGAAACCAGATCTCCTGTTGATCTCTGCTGACACTTGAGGAAATAAGATTAAAACAAAAAAATATTACTGATCAGCATTTAATTTCGTAAAAAAAATAATAACTTAAGACACACATATCATTAAAACACTGCCATTTGATCTTGCCTCTTTTCAATGAGATCGTCGTCTAAAGTCAGAAGGAACATGAAAGTAAAATACAGAGCTGGAGCACTGAGAAGATGCCATACGTCATGTTTGTCGTAAAAACCCATCAATATACAATCTTGATTCCAACGTCTCGATTCAGCTGGTGTCACCTGAAATCAAAAGCGGGTTTATCAATTTGAGTAAAATATGAAAAATGGAGAACTAGTATCTTACAGTCCAAATTGTAGCTGCATCTATGAAGAATATAGTCGCTGCTATCCAGCTTCCTAAAGCTAATGAACCATAACAAATGGCTTCGATGCAAATCCTTTCTTTATGTATCAGCTAGAAACAGAGAAAGATATAAACTGATTTGAATCAATTTGTTCATTTACTTTATCGAATCAAATTCATCCTATTTTTGATATGGAAAAGAACTAAGTTTTGGAGAATTGAAATGGATTTTATGATTCTACGTGGGCAAGGTGAAAATGAATGAAGAAATGTTTTTGTTTGGTCAAAACTTCTTTAATTTCTCAACATAATCTCCTTGTAGCCCGATACACTTCGTCTAATTTTTCGATCCCTTCCAAATAATACGATTTCGGCACTCCTTCAAAATAGGCGTTTGTTTCAGCGATGACCTCATCTTTGGAGCCGAATCTCTTTTCGCCGAGCCATTTCTACAAGCTTGGATATAGATAAAAGTAGCAGGGAGCCAAATCTGGAGAATATGGTGGATGGCGAACCAATTTATAGCGCAATTCATGCAACTTTGCCATCACGACTGGGGACATGTGCGCCGGCGCGTTATCCTGGTGGAAGAGCACTTTTTTCTTTGCCAAATGTGGCCGCATTCGCTTATAATCGGCGTTGAATCGATCGAACGGTTCTGCATAATATACGCCGGTGATCATTTTGCCCTTTTCAAGGTAATCGATATGGACGATACCGTGTGTATCCCAAAAAATCTGTAGCCGTGACTTTGTTGGCCGACTAAACCACTTTGGCCATTTTCGGCTTCGATTCGCCAAGACAAGTCCACTGTTTCGACTGTTATTTAGTCTCTGGTGTGTTGTGATGGATCCATATTTCATCCACGATTACGAAACGTAGCAAGCAGTGGCGGCTCCTCGAAGGAGGCTAAGGAGGCTCAGCCTCCTCACCAATTTATCTTAATGATCATTCTCCATTTTATTTCCTGTTTCTCTCATAATTTTTAAAATTTTACAATTAATTCCCCGTTCTCAGTAGTTATTTACAATCTGGCAACAGTGCCCTGAGGCTAGACTCTCTATATATCTCAAACGCTGAGCATGTGTTGTTCAACGCAGTTGCCGTTTTTCCGACCAGTCCGAACGCCAACTGGGTAAATCAGCGAAAACGGCAACACCCTCTGGAGGCTAGCCTGCGGCAGCCGCTAGCAATCTATGACATACGAGACGTGCGTTCTGCCGACTGCTGAGTAGGTCAGTCAGTGCTTGTTTGTTTATGTGTTGTCACGCCAAGTAAAGTTAGATTGTTGTCTGTTGTAAATTTAAAATGAGTGTTAGTGAGTTAGTTGCTGCCTTTTAGAAAATCCATTTAGTGAATTAACATATGATAAAAGTGTTTCTTTTAAATAAACGGCGTTTACTGGATTTGAAAGGATTAGTAATGTCAGGTAACTATCAAAATCGATCATTGTTAATACTAATAGTAATATTGACAAGACGAAGTATTTCATTCGACCGACGATTCCGTACGAGAAGCTAGCCTACATAGGGTGTTGCTATATTCGCTCTTTTACCCTATCTGGCAATTGAACTGCTTGGAAAACGGCAACTGTGTTGACCACACGTATTTAGCGTTTGAGATATATAGAGAATCTAGCCTCAGGGCACTGTTGCCAGATTAAAAATAACTACTGAGAACGGGGAATTAATTGTAAAATTTTAAAAATTATCAGAGAAACAGGAAATAAAATGGAGAATGATCATTAAGATAAATTGGTGAGGAGGCTGAGCCTCCTTAGCCTCCTTCGAGGAGCCGCCACTGGCTGCTAACCGCGTGACAATGAAATATAGGCGTTACATTTAAAATTGATATATTAGATTGAATTAACTCACCTTCATACTAGTGTAGAAAATAACATATAATAGTGCATTGACCATGAAAAGACCTAGTAGGAAAGTGCCGAAATCCGTTACTTGTGACGAATATAACGACAGCCCAGTTCCGAGAAATGTGAAATTGACGATGTTCGTCAATAATAATAGAATAAATCTTGCTGAAAGAAATGTAACATAGAATAAAGAAATTGATTTAGTAAATTATAAGTTTTCACACTATCCGTAAACTCTGTATCTATTACATCAAGTTTAAGTTCCTCTTCCAGATCCCATCTGGAAACGCTATAATCTAAAAAATATTTTTTTTCTACAACTGCATCGTCCATTGAACGATCGTAAATTGAATCATAAACAGCTACATTTTGGACAGAACATTATATTGATACTGATTTATATTGCATCTGTTCCGTAGCAGACGGTGCATTATGAAACATTATGTGTTAAGGAAGGCCTGTCCTTAGTGGCTAGTGGGAGGCGGCTTTGAAAATACACTAGCGACGGGATATTTCAGTCAATATTTTTATAATTTATTGAAATATTAAACGTGAGTAGTAGGTACTCGTAGAGTTTGTATAACGGAGCCTATTATAGAATTAGGCCATCACCTAGAGTTTGTGACGTCTACAACTCGGGCGGGCTCTACTACTCGAAGCACGTTGTATTCTAATGCAATTCGGCTTTGAATTTACATTATAAATATTTGTGACTTCTCATTTACCGTAAGACATTTGAAATAGTTGGAGTTTGTTAAAGTTAAATCAAATTGTGTCATTGTGTCAAGTCATATTAATTTTAATAAATGTATAAAAATCAAAAATTTTAATCTTCAATTGCTGGCTATACTAATACCGGAAAGTATCCTCATGAAAACCGATAACACCTTCAGAACGATCGATACAACACAAAACACTGTACCGGTCTAATGAAATCAAAATGGTGTTCGAAGACACTAGGTACCTAACAAGTTATCACTTCACTTAATCTCTTAAACTATACTTTTGATGATTGTTTGCAGCTCAAATAAAAGATTAGATCTATTACTGTGTGTTCTGTAAGTAAATACTAATAGATTCACCGACTAACGAATTCTCCACTGTAATCGAACTGACTTATTGCGTAATATACTACTAAAAATCAATGAACTAATCTTTATATGACATTATCACAGATAACAAACGTCATGATATTTCAAGGTATTTGCCTTAAAATTTTTGCTTATTTTGAGTGATGTCATATTAATAAAATTTAAAGAAGCTTTGGGCAAAATATTTCACTACAAATCAGATCGACTACATTATACCTGGAGCTGCTGTCACAGAAGTACATAGCCATGTCTACTATAGGCCAGACCAGTGAAGAATTCTATGTTGTCAGTCAGTCGGTGAATATATTCGTTCCAATTACAGTAAAAGTGAAGACATAATTGAATTAATTGGCGCTACAAGCCATTAACAAAAGTATAGTACAAGACTTATTATTCAACATTTGCTCTTACTACATGGATTAGAGTGATTCAAAGAGACTCTTTCATTCCCAATAAAATGCATACATACGTTGTAACATTTTCCGCGAAGACGAAATTCATGTAACAAAAACTTACCTCTCTCAATAGGAATAAATGTTACTTTTGTAAAGCCATCTTCAAAAAAAGTATCTTTGAACTTCTTAAGTCCCTGGAAAAGGTAACTGAAATAGTATATCTTAAACGATACATAAAAAACGAGCATAGTGTAGACCATTACAAACAGAATCCAAATCGTTAAACTTCCATTCAGTATACCAACCATAGCTGCAATAAAGAATGTCAATATACGATACAGTGTCATTCGGACTCACTTACCTATAAAAATTGCAACACCCAGTACAGTAAAAGTAGCATACGCTGTTGCGTTTATATCAGGATGGCGATTTTGATACAACTTGACAATACACAAAACTTCCATCACGTACATAAAGCTTGTATCTGGAACAACAAAATTAGCTTTTGAGTTATTCACAATAAACAGAAGAGTAAGAGAACGTAGTCATAATGGAGTTAATAAGTACTACAAAGTTATCACTCTTATCCACTGAAAATACTATTAAAATACTAAGCTCCAGCTACCAAGTAACCATTATCAGAGTAAATTAAATTAGGAATGAAAATGTGCATGTTTAAACTTAAATTAACTTATTTTTCAGAGATTTGTTGTCGCTATTTGCTGAAGTTTCACAAATTCGTTATAATTTTTCTTGCTTGAAAATTCACATTATACACGTCGAGACCTTTCATTTGATACCCATGAAGCTATATTTTGAAGGAATGGAAATTTAAAAGCATTATCGCGAAAGTTCGGTCACTCCGATAATTATATAATTAACATATAATTGTTCAGGACATTATGCAGATTCCGACCGGCAATCATAGTTGGTGTACTTTGGTCGCCGGTTGCCAGCAAAGAAATATATTGGAACAGTAAGTGACGTCATCGGATGACGATCATCGTTCTTGAACTATGACCGTCGTCACTTGACTGCTCATAGATTTTATTCTCTACGAGTCGAGCCCCTTTCATTTGATACCCAGGTATAGTCGGAATTTTTTTCTCATTGGCATGCGTCATATTGGATTTTTTCTATTCGTCGAGCCCTTTCATTTAATTTCAATAAAGCTATAGTTGGAGGTTTTCCTCGTTTGCAGGCGCCACGTTAAATTTTTCCTGAAATTACTCATTCTAAGCGTCGAGATATTCCAATTGATACACATAAAGCTATATCTTGAAAAAAAGGGAAAGGAACGTTCATTAATCTATGAACCAGATTATTTTATAATTAATTGGTATACATGAATCGGCTGAATATGTTTACTAGTTTGATTAGGTTTTCTATACAGGTACGTCGAATTCCAAATAGTAACCATCTTTCATAATATTAATGTCAAGAAAATGAAGCTGGTTATAGCTCTCCTCTTTAAAATTAAAATTAAATCTGTTTCCAAAAGTTTGGCACAGATATGTCGATGATATTTTCGCAATTATAATTGAAGATTTTGATCTACATGTTTTTTAGAACACGCTTAATAACCAATTTGATTCAATTACATTCACTATAGAATTAGAAAGCAATAACCACCTTCCTTTTCTTGACATTCGGCTTGGTGTGGTTAAAGTGGATTTCAATAATCTACACGATTCACATTAACAATCATGTCTTTAAAATGACTATATCATTTGAGGAATAGTCCTTAACTGTTGAGCAAAGATCTTGGACGATAATTGTTGATGAACATTTCACTTACCAAACTGATAATTTGATTGACTAGGACATATGTGGTATGACCCCGACAGCAATCCTTCAATAATCAATGCAATACCCATAGCATAGAACAATCCATAATGGACAGGTATACCAATATCCTAAGGAAACAAATCATCATTATTGAGTAAATGTAGAAAACATTGTGACAGAGTACTTACTTTTGTGAAAGGTATTGTCACATGCCTATGAACTATAACCAGCAGAAACAATATCCCTAGGAGAATGTATCCTATGTTGGAAAAGACATGGTTGAAATCGCTCACTATCCAGAAGGGATGGGCGCACAAGAAATTGTAGTAACACATATCTTGGTTGCCAGTTTGGTAGGTCATCTGAAAATGACAAGTTTCTAGGAAATTATTGAGGCAATTGAGACAAACACACACTTAAAAATGATTGGTTACTGTTCACAGAAATTATCGTCAAAAATTGAGATAGAACTCCAACTTGGTGGAAATACACACATATACATATATATTTTTGAAAATAGGAGAACACATTCGTATCATCGAATTGATGAATATTTCCCTTTTAGTAGGTAAAAGTGATATCGGTAACCCCATGGCTCTATTTGGGGTGACTGTTTATTGAATGAGTAGATTGCAGGGTTTGAAATTCGAAAGTTGAAATTTGCTCATCCTGTAGAGAGTGGCTGATGGGGTTACTGTCATTATCTTTACTAACTTTTAATTATTCACTATGAAACATCCACTCCTCAAGCAAAAAGCTTACCCTTTGATAGGTAATAACCAATTGTACCACAGGAATACTATAAAAAATTGCGATGCTGAGAATATGCCACAGATAGTTGAAGGACCTCTTTTTGACTTTCAACGGTTTTCTTGTAAATTCTCTAACATTCTTAGGTCTTTCGAGAACATGAGTCTCTTCTACCATATTTCCATGATTTCCCATTTCTAAAAAAGAAGATTCCAATATTATCAGTCAGTCACCTGTTACCATGTTTCAAGAGTCAGTTAAGCGAGCTAATGAACCAAAATCTCCTCAAACAGTTTTTCGAAAATTCAAAAATAACGGTTTCAATGTTTTAACTATTTGCCAGTTTATCGATTTCCTTCAAATTTTATACACTCATCACTAACATTCCTTTGTAGTCTTGGTTCTAATTTGAGGTAAATTTCTCAATAACAAAGGACTTGAACTGGCCTTGACCCTCACAGAATGACCCACAACTGTTATGCAAAAACTTTTTCTAGATTTTGAAGACCTACAATTATTGAAGATCAACGAAAAATCTTTAAGAAGTCGTCGTTGTTCTACAACGGTAAAATGTTTCCGAAAAAACGTGAAAATTGTTAATTAAGGAATTTTATTTAATGAGATAATCTGTTAATAATTGATAATAATTTAGTACATAATATACTTAATGTTCCAAAGTCTTGTCCTTCCACTTGAATGTTTGTTGTCAATAGTTCTTTGCTTCAGTTCAAAGATATGCACTGAATATTTTCACAACTAAACTGACATTTATTGCAAACGCTTTTATGGCGACTTGATTTGTATTTATATATTATACATTGTATCATGGAATCAATTAACATTGAAAATGGATACTTAATTTTAGCTTTTTGTACAAGGGAAGTGCATCGCAATGGAAATCACCAGGTCCAACCTTCTAAATACTTGGTGCGTTTTACTTGTCTATCTTGTGAAGCAATACTCACTGCTTAGCAATTGTCTTATAACATTCGAAGTCATTCCAACGCACAGTTTGAAATAAGACTGAAATCAGAAAATATAATGCTCAAGTATCCACTTTCGAACCAGATGTTGAAGATTTATGAGGTTAAACTTGTTAAACCTATTTAGAAATATTGCTATTTATTTTTCTGATAATGGTCGTGAGACCGAAACATACGTAAAGACGAAAATAATAAGCATATATGTTAGTGTGACCCATTTCCCTAGAATTTATATATAACTCATACCTGGGTCAAGAATCATTATTAATTATGAACTGGATGGCGATACCCAATACTCATCTTAGTTAAGATGACTTAGCTGTTAAGTGCATTACTGTCACTTACAATCACCCTTATCCACTAAAAATACATTGGATTTTTTGCTAGAAGGGGTACATCCTCTAATAGAATGGGCATGCAGTTTTTTTTAATTCTCCTATAATTCTGGCACAGACGTTAACAGCTAACTTATTTTGTTATGTCGCCAAGTGAGGAGGAATGTTTATTTGATAATGTGTACTGTACAGGCTAGTTTTTTGTATTGTTTAGTTTATGAAATTCTATTATCATTTAAACGGTGTATGAAAGATTAGTTGGATGGGTTTCGTCAAGTAGGCTCTGAAGAAATTAAACGTTAGTTACCCTCAACGCGTCTATTCTTGATATCTTGTTTTTAAAATTACGTTTTCGTGATCTTCTCCTCCGAAATAGAGTATATGTAGTACATTTTATTGGGTATCAAACCATGAAAAAGTTTTTTTAGACGAGTTCGTGGGATGTACATTTCTTACCTATTTCTTCTTGTGGTGGCCTCAAATCTCGTGTACTACCCCATCGTCTAAAACCTATCACCATAAGAAAAGAAATAATGTAAAACACCAGGATGGCCCCTAACGTTATTAGAATGGCAAGCACTTTTTCAGTTTTACCAATGTTCTTCATTATGACGAAGGTCAATTCTGAGTTTCTGTTCCTGTGGTATCTGGTACTACTTCCTGCAATTGGAATTATAGAATGTTCTTGACTGCAGTCGAAGTTGTCGGGTTTCGCAACGAAAACCAGAAAAATTCCTTTCGGAAAATCTCGTCTCTAAAACAAAATCATTGTCAGATATGTACGAGTATAACGATAGAATAATGAATGAATCATGAATTGTAAATGAGACCCTTAATCTTTTAAAATTAAGAACTATTTATAATTAATATGATTCTTGACCCAGGTCATCACCTGGAAATTGGATAATTGGCACCAGAAGTTGATGATATTTAACATAATTTATACCTTTTCTTGGAAAAAAATGGACTCAATTGTTTTTTTTTTTGAGCTAGCAATCACTATACCGAATAAATGTAAAAATAATGATAATAAGTAACTAAAACTTTTTATTTATTTATTGCCCTCAAATGGTGAATGTATCATTAAAATATTATTATTACTGATTTTTTAATATGTCATAGGAATTTGAAACAGCATCAAATCTTATGTACTTCATCAACTTCCGTTAGCAATTGGACTGTTATAGATTAATATTTTATCTTTGAGTTTTGTATACTGATTGTTAGCTCAAAAAAACCAATTGAGTCCATTTTTTGCAAGAAAAAGGTCTAAATTTTGGTAAATTCCATCAATTTCCGGTTCTAATTGGCCAATTTCTGGGCGATTATGAATGATTCCGTTATCATTGAATTTGGTATAGAGATTGATAGCTCAAAAAATAATTGAGTTTATTTTTGCAAGAAAATGGTCTAAATTATGGTGAATTCTATCAACTTCCGGTTCCAGTTGGCCAACTTTCGGGCCATTATGAATGACCTTGTCATCTTTAGATTCGATATAGTGATCGCTAGCTAAAAAAACCAATTGAGTCCTTTTTTTATAGTGATCGCTAGCTAAAAAAACCAATTGAGTCCTTTTTTTCCAAGAAAAGGTATAAGTTATGTTGAATATCATCAACTTCTAGTGGCAATTGGCCAATTTCCAAGTGATGATGAATACTTCTATTATTTTTGACTTCGGAATCGTAATTAGAGACCCCAAAAACTCCCGAGTGGGTATTTCTGTCTCAAAATAACAATTTTTTTGGAAAATTTGTTAATTTAAATTGTTTATAAACGGTCAATTTGTTAATAAAACAATTGTTGTGTCAATTTCCGATGGTGAAACTGGGTGACCAATGATTCTTATGACAACAAAAATATTTTGTTTCAGGCAAAGATCAACTATACATAGACATTCCGGAATGAAATCTTTAAATGACTGTACTATCTTCTACTCACTTCTATTGTCAAGGCTCCTTTCTTATTCAGTGTTTGATATTTTCCTTCATATTTGATATTCTCATTCAAGTCAAAAACTGGACACTGGAAGGAAATAAGATGATAAATAAAACAATATTTCACTTTTAAACAAAATCTGAGTACACTAAACAGTTTGCCACTAATATCGAACTTATTTGTGTTACTGATAATTAGCTTTACAAACAAGAGTGGAAATCGACTTACACAGTGAATTTTACAATACATTCGAACGCTTCTGATAAGTTTAACCGTTTAAGTTCATGGTGTTCTCATACCACCACCATCCTGGTTTTCATAAGTTAGCAGTTTTGATGCTCCGAAGTGTCGGTGTCTGAAGGATGCTAATGCTGGGCATTCCAATAGGTTGTAAGAGGCAATTTCTTCCGTATCTCTACATTTCCTACATATATGGTCATCTGCAGCGTGCTTAGTATGAAGGTGTTTGTAAAGACTACAGTGACCGGTTAGGGTTCCAGTCATCTCTCTGATCTCCCATCTGTTCAGAGCAAGGAGTTTCTTTGAGAGCCTAGGCATCGGCTCTTTAATGAAGAGCTTGACCTGTCTCATGCAGTTCAGAGTACTCTTTGTTCAGTTGGCCCAGAAGGGCAAGATCCCTCACGCAATTTGATGAAACGACCATTGGATCTAGCCCGACAGGGGCGCCGGACGACCCTCGCCTGGCCAGGGAGTCGGTCATTTCATTTCCTTCAACTTCACTGTGTCCTGGTACACATATTAGTTTAACGCTATTTCTCCTGGCTAGTTCAGCTAGTTTAATAATCTGCAAAGCTGGTATTTGGGAGCAATAGAATAAACTTATTTATAATGTTATTGCACACAAGCCAGGTATACCAAGTCCAGCTCAAGATATTACTAGGTTATGTTTGTTTACTGTTCCTTCAGGTCAAAGCCTTATGGGATCATATGCTGCTACGGAGAGTGGAAACCTTGTTGTAACTACGCTAGAATAGCTACCCTTACTATGCAACTCGAGGGTTGCGGAGGGTGAAAATTGCAGGGTTGCACTACAAGCAGTGGCCTGTCGTTGGTAGAATGGATTATATTTAGCTGCCACCAGTTCCCTTTTGAGATATTTTAGAGTTCAGGGAACGAAACTAAACTCGAAGGAGTTCCTCTCCAGTAGCACTTGGTATAAATTAGTTTAGTAGCGGGGCCCTTCCTGGCCGATTATATACTAGGCTAGTATGACAGCTTCACGTTGCTGAAGATGTTCGGAATGACAATCCCGACAGGATTGTTCTCTTCCACTATAACGTTATCTAAGGGATGGTGTATCAATGAAGAACAATGCGAACAGTATAAGTTGTATATTGGGAAAAAAAAAGTTAAGCGTACACAAAAACAATAATACTCACACAGATATATATATATATATAAACATGCAGTGAAAAATATGACAAATTGTCAAAAAGAAACATAACAAAATTTAAATTAAACGAAATTAACTTGGTGCAAGTTTCTGAATGGTTTAAATAAAATATAATATAATAAATTGATAAAACTTTATCAAGTATGATCAATCAGTGAATTATTGATTCGCCTGATGTAACGTAGCCAGAGAGTTGTTTCTTTGCAGGCTAACCTTACTTTTGAATAGAATATACCACTCTGATGGAGTAACTAAGGTTATGAAATGGACCAGAGGGGCCACTGATAGTAAGGTTCAGATTCCAGAAGGGTGATTCTCTAAACAAACAGCTCTGATGCCTTTTTGACAACTACCTGGTTCGCGTTGTATATATTGATCTATTAAATTGATTCAACAAATTAAACAATATAATGAAACCCTAGTTTCCAAGATGAATTCAAACACTTCCACTCAAGTTCGCCGCTTATGGCTAACTCTCCCTGTCCTTAAGGATCAGGGTCTCAATAGGGGTTTTAAGAACCCTTCAAATTCTGAATAATATACCCTTATGGCAACTTTTAAATACTGATCTTTCCCGCTAGACCCCCTAATAATTAGATAATTGAACCTACACTTACAATAACCCTAATTTAAATTGTACCTATCTTAAGTAGGTCACCTATATTCACTACAAAATATGAGAAATTCGGCAGATGGAACAATACACTCCCTTCAAATGAATCAAAATACTCTATTAATGGTTATTATCTTTAAATAAATCAGCACAAAAAACGAGAAAGGGGGGTGCTGACCTCAGAATTTTTGGCTTGAATTCAGACTAAATAGCTTGTTCTATAGACTTACCCTGACTCAGTATTTAATCCTTAATCCACAAAGTAAACCAGTAACACCTGAGTTTACACTTCACGCACGGCCTTCACAAAATGTATTACGCGACGTCTTTTTGTTAAGTTATGAATTACACCCCGGAGCTAGCTCTCTCTCGCACCCAGATCAATTTGTCTAATCGTTAAAGGAAACAAATTTTCCAAAATATCAAATTACTTTAGATTTCTATCATCAATGACGTTCTTCATAATTTCTTTTACAGGTTATTTTAGATTCTAATTACCAAACAATTTTCACTAAATAGAAAATGATATTAAAGTAAAAAGTAAGTTCTCTTGAAACTGATACTTGGAATTATCTAAGGTGAATGAAAGTACTTTAAGAATGATAAAAATTGATTCGAATGAATTAATTTACTTTGAGTAATAAACAAAAGGAAAATATAGTTGAAAAAATAGAAATCTTGTAATTTGCAATACACCAAAAAAAACAATCAAATGACTAAGTTAAAAAATATCAATTAAAAGAATTAATGGATCTGAACTTGAGAGAGAGACGGAGCTATATGTACAAGAAGTGAGCTTACCCAGCAAGATACGACACAGGAACTGCCTTTTTTCCTACGAGTTTTCATTTTTATAATTCGAATCCCGCCGAAATTTCGTTTCCCTACCAGCTCGAGACATTTCAACTATAGCCAATGAGGTTTGCTGTACCAAAGTATACTTCTCTAACACACAAATCTGTATTTGAAGTTGCCTGTTTTCCACATCGAGGGGCAGCGAGTCACCACAAAAATAAATTCTCCAAACCCTGCTGACTAAGTGATTAACTCCGTCTTCGTAGAAAGTGCAAGGTCCGCAGGAATAGCACCTCGAAGGCTCTAATTCTTAAAAATCACGTACAACTTGTAAAAGGTATCGGGTGGCGGATTTCTGTCGCCAGACTGGAATTCCATCATTTCAATCTGAATAAAACTCTAATTGTTGAATCTAGGATGTCTATGTATAGTCTGTTCCTGTCAGGAATTTAGAATTTTAGGTTTTGAAATGCCCGTAAGGACGGAACTACACGCTACTGAATGATTCGAGATGTACTCTCATGTGTCAAGTATACCTGGTTTACTTAGAGTAAATTAATTTTCAGGAGTTTTCCCCTGCTTACGCTACTTTGATTCAATCGTGAAAAAATAATAATCCCCAGGATTATTACACTAGTGTATCTCTGCATTCTTCGACAAGCCTTGATGTGACTCTGAGTGATTTGAGAGCTCCCAGAGTTGACCGGCTGCCTGTGCAAATATATCGTACCCAGGCACATCCTATAGATTAATAAAATAAAAGTATATCCGTCCCTAAAAACTTTTTTAAAGAAACGAAGCTATCATATTTCTAAACGTCCGGGAAGCGGTAGACCAATCTCAAGTTTGCAACAGAGATAAATATATTGTTAACTATTATTAAATGCCAGACTCAGACAAAAAGGCAGAGACTCCAAGTAAAGCCAGGAAAGAGTATCACTGCCCAAATTTTATCAGACGAGTTATCTATTGAAATGGCAGAATCAAAAGAAAAGGATGCTCATCAAGAAATGCAGTCGAACTGTTCTGATGAATAAAATGAGGAAACCGCAACGGAATTAATGAAAAATGATGGACAGCTAGAAGAAGGAAAATATGTCCTAATAAAATTCACTGTTCTGATGAATAAAATGAGGAAACCGCAACGGAATTAATGAAAAATGATGGACAGCTAGAAGAAGGAAAATATGTCCTAATAAAATTCACTGGAGAAAAGTCAGTCGGATCTATATACATTGATGTGTGTTACATAACCAAAATAATATCAGAAGATGAAATAGAAGTTCAAGGATTCAGATCTCTAGTAAAAAAGGACAGACAAAAAATCAGACCTATTGAGAAAGATGTTTCTTTGATTTCAAAATGGAATTTAACTTTGCAAATCGACCTGAATTTATTTTTTCGAAGTTTATTCGTGCGAATGAATACTGATTTCATTCTTGATGAAAATATGTTACTTTAAGTTCCAGTTTAATGTTTAATTTGAAAATTCTTTATTTTAAGTTTCCTAAATAAAGATTTTTTTTTAATTTTGTTTAAATAGAATATTCTATAGTCGTATTTAGGGGTAATTAAATTTGCCCCGGATTATTATTGGTCACCCCGAAATACGTTGTTTAAAAACGTGTTGACCGATTTTTACAGGGGCTACAGTTAGTCAGCCCTTTTTATTGAATATGGATTATTAAACGTTGTGTGCTATATTTTACTACCCAAATCGATAATGAAAACCTCAATACTACAGGCGATTACGCCGCTCATATTGCTATATTAATTTGACATGTTGCAGATCGCTTTACAGTGGTTGAAATAGGAACTGGATTGTTTCTTGGCGTGGTGACGTCACGATCTATGTTTTATCTTTATTCAGTACAACAAGTCCTAGACTTTTCGATTCGATGGTAAACACCGAAAAACCAACAAAACACAAACTAGAACAAAAGTAGAACATTTCCATTGAAAATCAAAACACGAACTGTAGTCCACACGATCTGGAGTTCACACTTAAAGGACAGGTCATTTGTCAGTTGCGGTTTTTAATTAATTTGAAACAACAAAACCTTTTGACATTTCAAATTAATTAAAAACCGACGCGCTGAGACTTGACGTTTCGTAGCCTGCTATGTCTTTTACTTGTTTTGAGCACTTTGTGCGTGCGCGCGTGAGTGCACAACCCACTGCGGAGACGATCGGGTCGATCCTATTGGTCGTATCGATTTGGAAATACGAATGTATTGCTTTTGGGCCCGTTTGTCCCGTTTCAAATGGAATTCTGGTATATTATTGAATCTTAAGGACAACCGGGTTTTTCTGGATATAAATATATACAGGGTGTCCTCGAACTGCGTGGCCAAAATAAAACCGAAGATTCTTTGATTCGAAAAAAATTTGATGAGTCTTTTTACTTTTGCCTCAAGTGTCTTAATTAGCCGGTAGAGGGCTTCAAACTTGCAAAAATAATTTTGTTTTTTCGGTATAACTTGAGAACGTGATGAAGAACTTTCACAATATTTGGCATGTGAGTTACTGTCAATAATAGCCGTTTTTGAGAGTGGAGCACAGAGCCATAGAGACCATTGAAATTGCTCAAACTTGAGGATGTAACGGGAAAAGTGTCCAGAACTTTTTTGTGGTCAATGTAATTCACTCGATATTTTTTATGTAGATAGCTTATCTAATTTGAAAACTTTTCTTACTCTTAGAAAATGTTGATAATATCAAGGGATTAGCTTGAAAAAAATAATTTTCGAGTCTCTGCAATGTTGGCTTACTAATTTTACTTGATTAAAATACCTTAGTTGCCTTTGCTTTTCTAATGTCATTTTGACATTTGGAGAATTTATTCTCAAAACTGTCAGTTTTTACTTTGCGTTCCGTAAATATTTTATAAAATTATGGCTCAAAATTTCACCAACACTGAAATGGTTGATATGTTATTGATTTATGGACTTTGTCGTTGCAATGGCCAGAGAAGTGTACAAGTTTATAGGGAAAGATATCCGCACCGCAGAATTCCAAATCGACAAACCTTTGCTAATATCGAGAGGCGACTTCGCGAAACTGGCAGATTTGAAGCAAATCGCAGAGAAACTGGACGCAGACGGACAAGAAGGACGTTAGAGCTCGAAGAAGAGATATTGGAAGCGGTTGAAACTGAACCTAGGATAAGCACACGACGTTTGGGACTTCGTATTGGAGCCTCAAAATCATTAGTACATAATGTACTGAAAGAAGAACTGTTGTATCCCTATCATATTAAAACAGTTCAAGACTTCTTGCCCATGGATCCAGGTCATCGGCTAGATTTCTGTCGGCTTATTGTCCAAAGACAAAACGCAAACCCCAATTTTTGTAGAAGAATTCTGTTCACGGACGAAGCTACTTTCACGAGATGTGGTATTTTTAACCTCCATAATGAACATTTCTATGCTGATGAAAATCCTCATGAAACGGAAGTTACACATTTTCAGAATCAAACTAAAATCAATGTTTGGGTTGGAATTGTGGATAACTTTATTATTGGTCCTACCGTTATTCCCGATCGATTGAACGAGGAGGACTACTTGAACTTTTTGGAACAAAGGCTACCTGAACTGTTGGAAGACTTGCCCTTACACATTCGTCGTGACCTTTGGTTTATGCATGATGGTGCACCTCCTCATTTCACATTAGCTGTGAGGCGACATTTGAATGCGGAATATCCAGATCGCTGGATATGTAGAGGACACGATGCACCAGTGAACTGGCCGGCCCGCTCCCCTGATTTGACGCCCTGCGACTTCTTTCTATAGGGCGCTTTGAAGTCGAAAGTTTATGCAGCTCCAGTAAACACACGGGAGGAATTGTTGCAACGAATAATCATGAAGCGGATTTATTGAAGAATGATCCTGAAGTACTAGCCAGAGTTCAATTCAATTTCTTGAAACGAATTAATTTGTGTATTCAGGAAAATGGGCAACATTTCGAACAATTGATGCCTTAGCGATTTCCCAAAAAGTTTTGTTGTTTCTTTTAATTTAGCATTTGTTTTTCCTAAATAATCACATCGTTTCCCCATTTCTATTGTTTTTATTATTCGTGTTTTACCGAGATATTAAACATTTCAGTGTTAGTGAAATTTTGAGTCATAATTTTATAAAATTTTTAACGGGAAGCAAAGTAAAAACTGGCAGTTTTGAGAATAAATTCTCCAAATGCCAAAATGACATTAGAAAAGCAAAGGCAACTAAGGTATTTTAATCAAGTAAAATTAGTTAGCCAAAATTGCAGAGACTCGAAAATTAGTTTTTTCAAGCTAATACGTTAATTTTATCAAAATTTTCTAAGAGTAAAAAAAGTTTTCAAATTAGATAAGCTATCTACATAAAAAATATAGAGTGAATTACATTGACCACAAAAAAGTTCTGGACACTTTTCCCGTTACATCCTCAAGTTTGAGCCATTTCTATGGTCTCTAAGGCTCTGTGCTTCGCTCTCAAAAACGGCTATTATTGACAATAACTCATCTGCCAAATATTGTAAAAGTCCTTCATCACGTTCTCAAGTTATACCGAAAAAACAAAAGTATTTTTGCAACTTTGAAGCCCTCTACCGGCTAAACAAGACACTTGAGACAAAAGTAAAAAGGCTCATCAAATTATTTTCAGATCAAAGAATCTTCGGTTTTATTTTGGTCACGCAGTTCGAGGACACCCTATATAACACATATATATTTAACCTGCAGAAGTGTCAGAAATTATTATTTTAACATTCAAGTGACGTCATAGATGTGTCCTCACCATCTATTTTATGTCTTTATTGTGTGTAATAAGTCCTAGATTTCTTTATTCTGGTACATTTTGATAGTTCATGTAACAGCAAGTGTTCCTCTTCCTACAATCATCTACATTTGACCCGAATGAGTGTTCAAAAGCTAGTTTGCTAACAAAACTGTGGGAAGTCAAGTGATCATTTGATCACAGCTTTTTCAACTTTAGCAAAAGTACCGCCAGGAGGCACAATAAAAACAAGAAGCAATCATCAAGTACAACTAACGCCAGAAGAATTGAATTGCAAAATTGATTTGATACTCTGGCTCTTGTAATATTCGAAAACTAATTATTGATGTGTAAAATTATAGTATGGGTTCCATCCACCAACTATAATTCATTATTTGCTCACCAAATGGTCCTGGACAGATACGATCAAACACACGTCATCGTTCGAGTCTACACGGATGGATATCGTATCGGTATCTTCATCCGAGAAGTTGTAGTACACATACCTAGGCTCACTAGGTGAGATACTCAGCGAAGTATTCACGTTTTCCGCGATGAAAAAAATGTTCTCTTCCATAATCTGGATAGATACAGTCACATTAGATTCACTGGATGTCGAAAGGGCCACGATGAAATGTTGTGAGAGCTTAGTTCCCAACCTATCGGTCATATTATCTGAAAAGATATGCGGTATATTAATTCATTTGATACTCTAATTGTGTAGTGACATTCAATATCATTTCTCATTCCACTCAGGCTAGGGAGGAAATCGATTTTGAACAATAAAAGATGGGGTTCTTGTTCCGATATTATATTTCAAAATTGGCATTCAAAACATTGTCTAGAGATTGGAAAATAGTATCTAACCGTTTTTGAGATTTGTAGTATTTACACTACAACAATCCCCAGTTCGCTGATGTGAGAATTAGAATAGATTCCCTTGCACTAGTATCTGCGATCTCTAAGGTGATGTCAACGTCAAGCACATCCATTACCTAGAAAGCTCCAAAATCGCGAATGACCGGTAATATGGCTTTCATCCGCAGAGATCCAGAAGACCTGCTTGCCTATGTAACATATGTATGGCAGAAATCTACTGAAAAATATTAGGGATCTTTAGCTTTAGCATTGGATATCTCCAAAGCAGTTGACCCAGTCTGGAACCAAGGCCTTCATGAGTAACTTTGTAGGTTATTGTCGAGTTTTCTGTCAGATAGGTCACCTTTATTGCTAAAGCGGGAAAAGGGATACCAAATCTGTCTCACATCGTTCGTCCTAAAAACGGTGGAGAAAGCTGAGAAAGATGAATATATCAAAGCAGAAATCTTGAAACGGGCAAATCTATTGTGATCGCATTGGTGCAACTTACAGATGAAATCCAGGACGCCCTGGGGAGTACACAAACTACAGTTTGTGCCTTTCTGAATATAGAAGGGGCTTTTGACAATACATCACATAATCACATGCAGCAGTAAGAAGAGCACTAGAAGACAGAGAGTAGATAGTCGCAACTGTTTTCTATCAGAATATCAGAGACCAAATAGGGCAAGAAACTATTTCCATCTGCACAACTCGAGTACTGCCGATCGAATGGCGAGTGGAGCTCTTTGCCTAGTGAGGTCGTTCATGCCTATAACATCCAAACTTTCAACAGTTATTCGAATGCCTACATCTTTCTCAACACTCCAGTGCAGGCTCACACGATGTTCTTTGAACATTATAGGTTTTCCTCTAGTGTAGTCAAAGTAAAAAAAATTGAATTGCTCAAATTAATTCATACTCACTTTGTTCCGACGATGGTGATATTTCTTCCGTAATATTGTGGCACATTGTTCTGGAAGTATTCATGAAGAGTTCCCATTTACCCTTCTTCGATGTTTCTACCATTAACGGCACTTTCCACGACAGGATGTCCGTCTCTTGCCTCACTACAACTAGAATGGGATGACTATCCGAAGCATCATGACTTTTAACCATTATTCGATAAGGATTTATGGACTGAAACATAATACAATTGAATGAACCAATTGACTTGCGGATTTGAAAAATCGATAACACTTACCCTTGCTTCTTCGTATGTGATTACACATTCGTTGGTTCGTCCGATGATCAATTCTAATGGTAATTCATTAACATATCCATTTCGTTTCTCGGCACAGAAACGCGAGTCCGAAGGCCGAGACACTCCAAGAACACATTTGAATAATGTCAAAATCGTTAAGAATTTTAAAAATGACATCTTGAAATGTAACTGAAAAAAAAATTATCCACATTAGTATATTTTGCAATAATTCATTCTTATTTTACTTTTCAAGCAGCCTAGGACATAGCCAGTTGTTTTTATTGATTTGAGAGTAACATGAATATTTGAAAGAAAAACTACTTTGTTTTTATACCACTTTTATTAATAATAACGTGAAGACGTAACTATAGTTTCAACACCGAAGTGCCATTATCAAACAAATAGAAAATTATAATAAAATATAATTTATAATTTTCTATTTGTTTGATAATGGCACTTCGGTGTTGAAACTATAGTTACGTTTTCACGTTATTATTAATAAAAGTGGTATAAAAACAAAGTAGTTTTTCTGTCATATAATCAAAATGATTAATTACCATAAAGTAACGGCTTCCACCATCGATTTTTTTAACATGAATATTATTAATAAACTATAGTGCATACACTACATAAGAATATCTTGGATAGTAGACTTCCGCGGATAGCTAATCTTGAAAAATCTTGGCCAAGATATAAGAAACAACAATTACCCACTAAAAATACTGTTAAAGTACCTTTCAGCTACCAAGTAGCCCTCATTAGAGTATAGAGTTTTCTTATCTATAATGATTATTGCCGATAATCGACGATTAATGAGCAAATTAATTTATTTTTCAATAGGGATTATCCTATTTTTGTAAAATTTATTTCTAAGTTTATTCATATTATACCGATAACGTAGGGTCAGATTTTAATTTCTTATAAGTTGATTCATCATTTAATAGATTCCCTATTTTGTTTTTGTAGTCAGTTAGCTCTATGCATTATGACGGTTCTATTACATTTATCCGCATTCCATACCAGGGCCGGATTTAGAGTGGTGGGAGCTCCTATGGTAGACGGTAATATTGAATGCCACAAAATATTTTTTAAATTCTAATGCAATTGTAATGTCATTTAAATAAAACTTTTCTGGGAGGCATTTTTCGCACTTTTTTCGTCGCGATAAATCGTCGATCAAGTTGTCAAATTTTAAGGTTCTGGAAATATCGCTATTGCTACTCAAATGCTCGAGATCATTGAGGCATACTTATCTGTATACGGCGCCACATACTAAACACGCGGGAAAATCCAAATAACTAATTTCAATGAGCTTGTTATTATGTGATATCTGATATAAGAAATAGCTTATTTTAACTTCTACCTGCCAGTACATAAATAATAAATATACAATATTTCCTGCTTTTGTAATGTAAAAATAAATAATTAGGGTATGTGAATACAAATTCTGCACAAAATGAAGCAAAAATTATTTCAATTTGTTACTATAGTAACAAAATCATCCTATCATTTTTGTTGAAAGGCAAAACTTCTTTCAATATATTATACCAAGTGAGAGCCTCTTCTTGGTATGGCCCCGTGGGCTGTCGCCCACTCTCCCCACTCCTAAATGAGGCCCCGTTCAAAACTAATATTTGAGGGTTAGCACATCTTCACTTTAATTCAATTGCACCACCAAGTAATAAAAAAAAGTGTTAACAACAGCCTTACAAATCGCGCTGTTGAATTGTTCTACCCAGAGGACCGTTCCAAAAATTTCAGAATTATTCGTAATAAGTACACTGGAAATGAATGGCTACCCAAAAATATTTTACAACCCCATCTATAATGGTACGTCATATATAAATAATATAAACGGTAATATAGATAACATTACCATACATACAGGAGACCTAAGAGAAAATTAAGGAATGTTTAAAAAAGAATGATATAAATGTTGCGCATAAACCTACTAACTGTGATATTTTTCAAATCTAAAACCTTTAATATCTAAAGATAAACGAACCCACACATTATATAAATTAAATTGCTTAAGTTGCGATGTGACTTATACAGGAATCTCTAAGCAATATTTATAAAAAAGAATAAATGGTCTTAAGGTTAGTACTAGAAACGATAACTCAGAAAATTCCACTGCCCTTGCTAAACTGTCTTTGATTATAACCATCAATTTGATTACAAAAATGTTAATTTTTCAACTAAAGAATCATTGAAAAAGATGTATCCAGGAGATGACTCACATAAAACGTAACTCTAAGTTTGTAAATCATGGAATAGACGTTCAATCATTAAGTCAAATTTATACTAATTTAGTTAATTTAAATTCTTGCAAATTCCTGCATTATAATTAAAAGTATATTTCAGGTAGTATTCTGAAATAGCAATATTTCTAGTAAGGCCTGACAACCTTTTCCTGTTACCTCATAAATATTTAACATCTGATTCGAAAGTGGATACTTGACCGTATTATAGTTTGGTTTTAGTCTTATTTAAACATTGCATGAGATGACTCCGAATATTAGAAGTAGATTCCTATGCAGTGACTTCTTGATGCATATTCATATACTTAAAATATTAATGTGTAACAATTTCTATTACTCGTGTTTTTGTTCGTTTTGGCGACGTGAGCATTTTAAATTGAAATTGAAGGACAATTAGTTTTAATAAATCCTGTTTTAGACATTGATACATCTTCTGATGATGGTCGTGAGACCGAAACGTACGTACGGACGAAAATAATAATAATATGTGTCAGTGTGACCCATTTTCCTAGAATTTAGATATAATAACCGGCGTTCCGATATTGAATTTTAAAGACGACCTTGATCTCTAACCTATTAATCGAATTGAATTTTCACTACTTTCACTACGTTACATTGCTTTTACATAACATAGTAAAAACTCAGAATGCAACAGCTAATTGAAAATGTGTACTTACTCGTTGGTTCACACGGTACTAGCCGAATACTATGAACTGGTTTCGCTAGAATGTGCTAAGAAGAAGCCATGGCAATTGAAATTAGAAGAACGCTGTATCTTATCTATTATTTACGTTAACGGAAGGAAAATGATTCTAGATCTAGTTTCCGAAGATTTTTTATTATTCACTGATTAGATCTGAGTTTATTATTGATATCAAACAAGGTACAAGGAACTAAAATAGGTTTCCATTGGACGTTCTAGAAGCGCGAAGGCTCTAAACATCGGATAAAAATATGAATCTCAACGATGTTAGCTTGTTCGGGTTTTCCTTGAAAGCTTATCTTGTAATGAACATACGGTGTACATATCTGTGTATTCAATAGTCGAAAAAATAAGAAATAAAATAAAGGCAAGCAACTTATGCATGGTAGAAAATTAAGAATTTACAGTAATTCTTCTATTTTACCAAAATAAACGTTTCGGCGATTGTATGAACTAACAAGCGAGCAACCATTGACTTTTCAATATATATGGGAGCGCCATACAGATCAGGAGAATTGGGATCAGGTGATTCTAGGGATTATTCAATAGCACCCATTCTTCAAATTCACTTATTGTTTTGGGAATACACTAGCAAAAACAGCTGTGCTAAACAGGAAGATAGAGTACCGATTCCTAGTGACTGGTGGCTGGGGTAGTTTTCCCTTAACGCATACTCCTCATACAGCAGCCAACAATAGGCTAGTGAATATTAATGGACATTCAAAATGTAATGCAATGGTGCTCCGACGTGTTGATACGAAATTCCGTCGGACGTTTCTGGCTTCATATGGAAGGAAAATAAGTTAACAAAGTCATAAGGCTTACCCTCAGAAAATATTGGTTTCAAGTTGGTGTTACCATTTACTTTAATATGGCTAATACACTAAAATACTTATGAACTATAAACGAGTTTAGACTGTGGATACACTATAACAATATACAAAAGAAATAAAATAAAACACTTTTACTTTGTTTTTTATCACATATATTATAGAAACATATAGTGACTATAGGTTTGACACTAGCATGCCAGCTTCAAACGATACATTGTATTTTGAAGATGGCACGCTAGTGTCGAAACTATACGGTTTGTTTCTATAATATATGTGATAAAAATAAAGTAAAACTGTTTCATTTTATTATATCAATATGATAAATCATCCCAAAGTAATGGCTTCCAAATTAAAAAAACATAATAATCACCCGTATCCAATACAAATACTATCATCACATCAGAATAAACATAATTATAAATCAAAATGTGCCTGTTTAAATACTATTTGGAGATAATAATGCAAACAACTGCTTGAGATAAATAGGAATTTAATAAATTGCTTTTACATCCCGTCTAAATTACCTTGATATTTGTCTGTATTGTGTTTTAAAAGTGATAAACTTTCTTGTGAAATGGTGTGACCTGTATTCTAAATATGTTCGGTCAATGCTGCATTCACTCAAACTATTTCTAAAATAGTTTAAAAAAGGTCCTAGAGTGAAAATTCCTCCACCACAGTATTTTTCAAAGAATTTTAAGCAACTTTGATAATATCCGTCATGAATTGCTTGTTTTCACGATAACTCAAAAACGATAAGTTCTATCATATTCAAATTTGGACAAAAAATCGATTTCTGTACGCTGAGTACGCTGAATTGTTTTAATTTTATTTTGAACATGACTAGTGCATTTATATTTTTAATTTCCAGCGGGAGTAATTGTGAAGGCGTGGTCCGTGATGTACAAATGTTCTCTGTGTAATAGTTTTCTTACACCCACCATTCTTACCTTACCATTACAGCAATGTTAGTTCTCGTAGAATAATTATGCTCAATTGGAGTTAATTTTTCTTTAGAACTAAAATATTGCATGTATATTGATTTACAGTATAACTGTTTGATATCCAAGACATTGTATATTTTGAAAAGAGTATTTGATAGGAATTGTAACGGTTTACGATAAATAATTTTTTAAATCCGCTTTTGTACTCTTTCCCCAAAGTTTTGCGAGTTGTCTTTTTAACACCGCCCCATCCGATTGTGCCGTACCCAATTATGGATTCAACTAATGCATGGTACATCATTTTTAAATGTTTAGTTCCAACTATCTCTCTCAGTTGATAAAATTTATATATTAGCCGCCGAATTTTCTTTCTCGTATTATTAGTATAAACGTCCCAAATTGATCAATATAAAAACCAAGATATTTTACATATTTTGTTGTATTAATAATTATATCATCGATATTAATCTCTTCAAAATCTGGTAATGAATTTTCATAAAGGGCAAAGGTGAGTATTCTAGTTTTATCTAAATTTGAAGTTAGTATGTTGGTGTCAAATCAATTTTTAATAATTTTCAAATCTTGCTTCATCTTCTTCTTTAGTTCTTTCCATGAGGATCCATTATAAAATATCGCTGTATCGTCAGCAAATGAGATAATATTACCAAGAGAGTCTAATAGGAGTAAATCATTTATATAAATACTGAACAGTATTGGTCTCAATACTGTCCCTTGAGGGACTCCGAAACCTACTTTTCTTTCGTTGTAGGTATTACCAATTTTAGCCTGTTGTACTAAGTTTTCAAATAATTTATTATTATTTCCTCTTATGCCGATGGATTCTAATTTGTTCAGCAGTTTCTCATGATTCACCTAGTCAAAAGCCTTCGCTAAGTTTAAAAACAGTTATAAGTAAATCATAGAACATATGTTCAGTCATTAAGTCAGATTTATACTAGTTTAATTAATTAAAACCCTTGAAAATTCCTACATGCGTCTTTATAATGTTAAAAGTAAGGTTTTCTATACCTCTGGCAGAAATGGTCGAATAGTGACCGAGTCTGGAACTGATACGACACGTTTTCACTGTTCGACCTAGGGCAACCTTAACTCTGCTTATTGACTGCTAACAGGAAAATGTGTGTTATTTATCCAATGAATTGAAACTTTATATAGATTATGACCCTCTGAATAAATAAAGTATACGTATATCATATATCTATCTAATCGAAATAAAAATATCCATGAAGGTAAAGATTTGTCTTTGCCTCGGATATCCAGGTCTTAAGTAGATAACACGTGTATACACAACATAATTTTTATCAAAAGGACTTTTTTTTGGGGGGGGGCGAGGTGGTTGAAACCCTTTATGGGCACCTTATGGTCCTGTAACATCCCATAAGGTAGTGTGGGAGTCCCTGAGTCCCGAACTTAATCACCTCAGAAGGACTTACTCAGTCACTATCTATATAAATTACCATATCGAAAATTTGTCTTAGAGAATGATAATATTGCTTGAATTTTACCAGTATAAAACTACGTCAGGAAGTAAGTAACCTTCACATTTACATTTTGAGTATACCGGACCATGAACTAGGTTTTGCGGAACCCCATACATTACATAATTTTGACATGCGTTCTATTCGAATCCTATTAATATAATGAAAAAATGGCATAGCAGTAATTTTAAATAATTGTTTTCCCTTCCATAACAACTCTCCCATACCTCCTTAAAAAAATTAATATGATACAATTTTGACTTTAAGGAGGTTTCAAGTTCGCTTAAAAAAATATCGGCCAGGAAAGGCGATAGTGGATTGCCCATTGAACATCCCCTCATTTGTTTATAGACATTTTTGTGAAAGTGAAGTAATTTTGCTCCATGCATAACGATGCAACGATCAAATATTCTGAACATTTTGTATCCGGGATATTAATATTTGAAAGCCATTTCTCTAGAATGTTTATCGGCTAAGGGATTGGGGTATTTTGAACAGTGAAACAACATCAAATAAAACTAGGGAATCACAAGGTTCACTAAACGATGTTTTTCTTTGTCACAAACATCTCGGATATGTTTGAATTTAGGATATTTGATATGTTTTAGTTTTTCAAATTTAGCCAGTTTCCCCGGAGGTTCCTAAAGATATGAACAAAATGGAAGAGGAAGAAAAATTACTGTTGGAAAAATGCTATCTAAACTATAAAGTACATTAAAAATAATATCGATTCGATTTTTAGCGTAAAAAAGAATTAAACAGATTGAGATAAATTATATTTAGTAACTTAAATACAACAATTATGTAATTGTCGGAGGACTAAAGATAAGATATCCAAAACATGAATATTGAGCATGAACTTTATTTACCTAAATATATAAATAAGTCTTTTTAGAAAAATTTAAGAAATGAATCAATATTTCAGGTCTATTCATTGAATACTTCCAAATCTTATCTATTCTGAACCGCTTATGTTAAAATAAATAATTTAAAAATCTATAAAGTTAGTAAATATTGAATTGTATTTATTGTGGGAAAAAAACTTCAAGCTACTGTGTAACCTTTATTCTGGTGGTTAACTCCGTTCTGGCACCCTAACGTTGTGTGATCATGTGCGAAGTGGAATTTTTGAGGATAGATTTCCAAATGTTGGGAAGGTAATAATATCCTGAGTCCCGGTTTAAATTCTTTGGATGTTGTAGGATTCCTATCGATTCAAGAATTTTTCGCTGATAAAAGTTTGAGGCTAATATCTTCATGGAAACTTCTTAAGCCGAAATGTTGGTTTAGATATGTCAACAACATTTTTGTTATTTGGCAATATGGTCGCGAAAATCTTGTTCCCTTTCTCTGTTATTTAAATTCATTACATCCCAATATCCTTTTCACCATGAAAGTTGAATCGAAAGGTTCACTTCCGTTCCTAGATGTATTAGTTAGTCGAAAGACTGACGGTACTTTAGGACATTCTCTGTAACGAAAATCCACTCATAGAGTGAGATAGCTACCTCAATGACTTTTGCCAACACCACCTTGTCCAAAGGTGATCTGTCATAAAGTCCTTGGTTCAGAGAGCTTTCAACTTATCCCAACCCCAATCCTTGAAATCAGAATTAAACCACCTTTTATCTGTCTTATTATCAAATAATTTCTCCCATTATTACATTCAAGAAGAAATACACTTCGCCTAAAAGTTCAATTCAACATGAGTCACAAACCCCCTCCTCTTTTATCCACTGCCTATCTTCCATATATTGAAAATATAACATCGAATTTCCAAAATCCTTAAGAAGTATAATATTCCTACTCAGTTTTCCACACTTCCAAAACAATCTCAGTTTTACAAACCTATCAAAGATCCCCTTCCTCCTCTTCATTTAGAAGGTGGCAGTCCCTGTTCTTGTGGTAAAGGCTACATTGGTGAAACAGGTCGTACAGTAGCTACTCGTGTGGAAGAACATGAGCGCTATACAAGATTTCGTGACACCAGTACATCTGCACTTACGGAACACAAGTTTGATACTGATCATCAAATCCTTTTCGAAAATACAAAAATCATAGCCCAAGCCCCACAATTCTATCAGAGAAAAATCCTTGAAGCTATAGAAATTCTAAAACATCCTCAGGATATTACCTTCCCAACATTTGGAAACCAATCCTCGAAAATTCCATTTCACACATGATCACACAAGGTCAGGTGGCAGAACGAAGTTAACCACCGGAATAAAGGCAATGAAGTGTGTAGTGAAGAATTTTCCTACTATAAATACTGCTACAGAAACCAGTAGAATCAGTTTCAGTTCAAGCCTCAAGCCTGACCTGAAGATGCCACCTGTAATGGTTGTGCTATTGTGACGCGGAACCCATCCGGAAGCCAAGATTTCTCAAGATTAGCTGTCCGCGGAAGTCTACTATTTAAAACATTTATTATAGATTTTCAGAATCTAATGTAATAATAATGTAATGTTTTATGTGAATCAGTTTAGATTCTAGAAATTATGACTTCATCTGAAGGATATATTATATAAAATTCTCGGGAAATAGGTCACACTAATACATATGCTATTATTTTCATCTTTACGTACGTCTCACGACCATCATCAGAAGAAGTATTATATCTCAAACGGGATTTCTTAAGACTAATAATTGTGTCCTCACAAAGCGTCCGAATTGCACCAATTTCAATTTAAAATGTCGCCAAAATGAACAGAAACACGAATAATCAAAACTGTAACATATTAATGTTTCAAGTATATGAATTTGTAACAAGAATCCACTCCTTCGCAATTTTCTTATAATTTACGAACTCATTGCAAACAGAGTCTGTATACGACTGAAACCAAAGAATATAAGTTCCAGTATCTACTTTCGAACTAGATGTTAAAGATAAAGGTAATAGGAAAAGATTGTCGGACTTTATTAGAAATATAGATATTTGAGCATTCTGCCTAAAATATACTTGTACCTGACATCATATTAGGGATTGTGGGATCCGCCTTCCTGGAGAAGATGCAAGCTTGAGTTTTGGTTGCATTAAACTCTTCCAGATTATCAGATCCCTATTTCAAAATCTTTGCCAGATCTCCATTAATTGCGCCAATCTGTCTCGCTCTTCTGGCTTCATTGGATGGTGTAGGGGTTCTAGAAGATAATGCAGTATGAACTGTACCACCATCTGCAAAGCTGTGTGACGGAACAGGTGGTTACTTCCAGCAGATCGTTTATATTGAGACAGAAACAAAGTTGGTGCCAAGGCAGATCCCTGTGGACCACAGGATATTTTGTCAACTAGCACATGGAGTGATCGATTTGAGAGAAAACGGTAGTAAGCGCCAAAACTGAGGCGGCAAACCATATGACGGAAGCTTCCGAAGAAGGCTTTGGTGCCAGACTCTGGCAAATGCTTTGGATATCCAATGATACACCTAGAGATTCCCCATGTTTTTCAACAGATTACGTAGGGAACCAGATCTCCTGTTGATCTCTACTGACACTTGAGGAAATAAGATTAAAACAAAAAAATATTACTGATCAGCATTTAATTTCGTAAAAAAAATAATAACTTAAGACACACATATCATTAAAACACTGCCATTTGATCTTGCCTCTTTTCAATGAGATCGTCATCTAAAGTCAGAAGGAACATGAAAGTAAAATACAGAGCTGGAGCACTGATTAGATGCCATACGTCATGTTTGTCGTAAAAACCCATCAATATACAATCTTGATTCCAACGTCTCGATTCAGCTGGTGTCACCTGAAATCAAAAGCAGGCTTATCAATTTGAGTAAAATATGAAAACGGAGAACTAGTATCTTACAGTCCAAATTGTAGCTGCATCTATGAAGAATATGGTCGCTGCTATCCAGCTTCCTAAAGCTAATGAACCATAACAAATGGCTTCGATGCAAATCCTTTCTTTATGCACCAGCTAGAAACAGAGAAAGATATAAACTGATTTGAAATTGATTGAGTTTCTATATGAAAATTAGTAAATGGTCCCAGTTACAAAACTTGTTAGATAGGGTCCAATACGGTTTAGTTAGTTATGTATTCTAAGCAACTTGAAACTCGCTAAAATAATACAACTGAGTCAAGGAGAAAATATACGACCGCGTTTATGGCAAATATCTACCCACCAGTTCATTAACTGATCAGAAATTTCTTGTCATTGCCTTCTAAGAGATATCTTCGAAATCTTTCATCTAGCTCCAAATGAATATGAATAATATTAAAGTCAGAAGAGCGAGACAGAGATAGGTTGACGAAATTGTGAGTGTGAATTTATAAACAATTTGTGCCTTAGGATAATTATTATTTAATATTCTAAGAATTATTCTAAAAGTTCTTCGAAAGACAAAGGAAAAGATCACTTTGGTATAGGGAGTAAATTTAGGTTTAAAATTAGTAAATTTTTTTGAATGCAAGGTCTCGTGTTGGACTATTAATGTAAGACTCAAGTCGTATAGGGGCATTATCTTTATGATTTTTAAAAAGTCCGTAAAGTTTAGGAGAGCATCGATTACTGTAAATATTTATCGCAACCACTGTCAAATAGAGCTTCACTATTTTGTAAGAGTTGTTTCATTTTTAATTGAAAAAGGTTAGTTGAATCTATGCCTAATTCAGCTTGAATAAATACTGACATTTTATCTCCATAATCTTGTTTAGGGATGATTAATATTGCATTCGATTCAACTGCCTTTGTGAGGGTTACATTTTTTTTTTATTTCTGATCAAATTTGACTTTAGATGCATCTGTATTACTGAATTGTTTTTTATTGTTAGAAAATGAAAGGATATTTTCCATCTCAATATAAAAGTTTAAAACACAAACACTCTAATAAAATCAAAGTTCAGATAACCTCCAGAAAGTGTCAACAGATGTAATGAAACAAAAAGCGGCAACCTACAACTTAACATAAGCTGCCTACCGCGTAACAATGAAATATAGGTGTTAAATTTAAAATTAATATACTACTATTACTACGAATATAAGATTGATTAACTCACCTTCATACTGGTGTAGAAAATAGCATATAATAGTGCATTGGCCATGAATAGACCTAGTAGGAAAGTGCCGAAATCCGTTACTTGTGACGAATATAAGGACAGCCCAGTTCCGAGAATTGTAAAATTGACGATGTTCGCCAATAATAATAGAATAAATCTTGCTGAAACAAATGTAATATAGAATAAAAAATTGTTGCTACAGAAATTGATTTAGCAAATTATAAGTTTTCAAACTATCCGTAAAGTCTGTATCTATTACATCAAGTTTAAGTTCCTCTTCCAGATCCCATCTGGAAACGCTATAATCTAAAAAACAATTTTTTTCTACGACTACATCGTCCATTGAACGATCGTTAATTCAATCATAAACAGCTACATTTTGGGCAGAACATTATAATGATACTGATTCATATTGCATCTGTTGTCTAGCAACCGGTGCATTATGAAACATTATGTGTTAGGTAAGGCCTGCCCTTAGTGGCTAGTGGGCAGCGGCTTTGAAAATACACTAGCGACGGAATATTTTAATACATTTCATCAGTATTTCAATCAACATTTTTATAATTTATTAAAATATTAAACGTGAGTAGTAGATAGTCGTAGAGAAAGAAGCGAACTCAGATCGACTACCTAATACCTGAAGCTGCTGTCAAACAAGCACATGGCCCTCTACTAGAAGCCTACACCTTGACTATGTGATGCTCATGTCACGGGATCAACTCAGGCCTATAGGTCGGCGTGCCGTTTACGAAACTTATTCAGTCAGTGAAGAATTCTATGTCAGTCAGTTGGTGAATATATTCGTGCTAATTACAGTAAAAATAGACATAATTGAATTAATTTGCGCTACAAGCCATTAACAAAAGTATAGTTCAAGATATTGAGTTTGATACTGTGAGAATTTAAAATAACTTATTGATATTTTGGTGTACCAAATTGAAATTATTCCAGTAATTTTCATAAGACTTATTATTCAACATTTGTTTTTTCTAAATGGATTAGAGTGATTCAAAAAGACTCTAGTTCCCAATAAAAATTCATACCAATGCTATAACATTTTCCACGAAGACGAACTTCATGTAACAAAAACTTACCTCTCTTAATAGGAATAAAGGTTTCTTTTGTAAAACCATCTTCAAAAAATGTGTCTCTGAACTTCTTAACTCCATGGAAAATGTAACTCAAATAGTATATCTTAAACGATACATAAAAAACGAGCAAAGTGTAGACCACAACAAACATAATCCAAATCGCTAAATTTCCATTCAGTATACCAACCATAGCTGCAATAAAGAATGTCAATATACGATACAGTGTCATTCGGACTCGCTTACCTATGAAAATTGCAACACCCAGTACAGTGAAAGTAGCATACGCTGTTGCGTTTATATCAGGATGGCGATTTTGATACAACTTGACAATACACAAAACTTCCATCACGTACATAAAGCTTGTATCTGGAACAACAAAATTAACTTTCTAGTTATTCACAACAAACAGAAGAAAAAAAGAACGTAGTACCAAGTCATAATGGAGTTAATAAGTACTATGAAATGATCACCCTTATCCACTGAATATACTATCAAAGTAGTAAGTATATTTCAGCTACCAAGTAGCCATCATTAAAGTAGGTAAACTAAATTAGAAATCAAGATGTGTATTGGATTTTTTCTACTCGTCGAGCCCTTTCATTTGATATCAAAAAGCTATAGTTGGAGATTTTCCTCGTTTGCAGGCGCCATGTTGAATTTTTTCTAAAAATTCATATTCTACGCGTCGAGATCTTTCATTTGATACCTATAAAGCTATGTTGTGAAAGAATGGAAAGGAACGTTCAATAATCTAGGAACCAGATTATTTTATAATTAATTGGTGAACATGAATCCGCTGGAATATGTCTACTGGTTTGAGTAGGTTTAATATATAGGTACGACGTTTGGCAATATTAATATCAAGAAAAGGAAGCTGGTTATTGCTCTTCCCTTCTCTGTATGATATTTTTCTGAGCGAACCTCATTAAAATCAAAATTAAATCTGCTTCCAAAAATCTTTTGAACACACTTAATAACCAATTTGATTCGATTAAATCCACTTTAGAATTAGAAAGCAATAACCAGATCCCTTTTCTTGACGTTAATATTATCAAAGATCGTCACCATTAACCAATTCGATTTGATAGGGATCGATAAAATAAGTTTTTGAGAAGATATTAGCTATGCTATATCATTTGAGGAATAGTCATTAGCTGTTGAGCGAAGGTCTGGGACAATAATTGTAGATGAACATTTCACTTACCAAACTGATAATTCGATTGACTAGGACATATGTGGTATGACCCAGACAGCAATCCTTCAATAATCAATGCAATACCCATAGCATAGAACAATCCATAATGGACTGGTATACCAATATCCTAAGCAAACAAATCACCATTATAGTAAATGTAGAAAACAGTGCGACAGAGTACTTACGTATGTGAAAGGTATTGTCACATGCCTATGAACTATAACCAACAGAAACAATATCCCTAGGAGAATGTATCCTACGTTAGAGAAGACATGGTTGAAATCGCTCACTACCGAGAATGGATGGGCGCACAAGAAATTGTAGTAACACATATCTTCATTGCCAGTTTGATTGGCCATCTGAAAATAACAGGTTTCTAGGAAATTGCGATTTGTTACTGTTCACATAAATCATCGTCAAAAATTAAGGTATCATCAAATTCATGTATATTTCCCTTAGTAGGTGATATCGGTAACCCCATGGCTCTATTTGGGGTGACTGTTTATTGAATGAGCAGATTTCAGGGTCTTGGAATAGACAGTGATCTCAATAAATCATGTTGTAGACTGTGGAAGAATTATGGCCTTAAAATTTATAAGGGGACTTCTCAGATCCTGCTGGATAAATTTCAACCTTGTGAAATTTTCAATTTTTATGGTAAGTTATAATACGAATAAAATAATAGTTTTTATTGGAGTTGTTTTCTTCAAAATTTCATAAGGGATACGTTACAATATCTCGATTTTGATCATCCCTTAGACACGTAGAGAAATTATGCCCTTAAATTTATATCTGGGTCCTTCTGAATAAATTATATCGAGCTTTTTTTAATATTCGATTTTTTTTCATTTTAAAGGACTTTGGTCGACCTCATCAACTTTAAAGTATCGCTGTTAAAATATGTTTTCGAAAGTGAGAAATTCGATTCGAAAGTTGAAATTTGCTCATCCTGTAGACAATGACCGATGGGGTTACTGTCATTATCTTTACTAACTTTTAATTATTTACTATGAAACATCCACTCCTAAAGCAAAAAGCTTACCCTTTGATAGGTAATAACCAATTGTACCACAGGAATACTATAAAAAATTGCGATGCTGAGAATATGCCACAGATAGTTGAAGGACCTCTTTTTGTCTTTCAACGGGTATCTTGCCAATGCTTTAACATTCAACGTATCTCTTTCGAGAACATAAGTAATTTCGACCGTACTTCGATGATTTGTATCATCAACACAATCTTCTGCCAATTCTAAAAAAGAAGATTTCAATATTATACAATCCGTTACCATGTATCAAGAGCAATCTGATTCTGCCAATAGTCAGTTGAGGCGAGCTAATGAACCAAAATCTCCTCGAACACTTTTCCGAAAAGTCAAAAACAACGGTTTCAAAGTTTTAACTATTTTGCCAGTATATCATTTCCTCCGTTCTAATTTGAGGTAAATAATGTCAATAAACATCAACGGACCTAAACTGGCCTTGACTCTCAAAGAATGGCCTACAACTGTTATGTTAATTTTTTTCTAAATTTTGAAGACCTACAATTATTAAAAAAACAACGAGAAATCTTCAAAAGGTCTTCTTGTTCTACAACGGTAGAATGTTTCCGAAAAAAATATGGAAATTGTTAATTAAGGAATTTTATTTAATGAGATAATCTGTTAATAATATTCTTGATGTTTCCTCTTGAATATTTATTGTCAATAATTCTTAGCTTCAGGTCTAAAGCTATGCACTGAATATTTTCACAACATTTATTGCAAAACCTTTGTATGGCAACTTGATTTGTATTTATATATTATACATTGTATCATGGAATCAATTAACTTTGAAAATGGATACCTAATTCTAAGTTTTTGAACAAGAAAAGCGCATCGCACATGGAAATCACCAGGTCCAACCTTCTAAATACTTGGTGCATTTTCCTTGTCTATCTTGTGAATCAATACAATGCGTCTGACCAATACCCTCTATAGTACAAGGCTTGAACGCTCGATCGTGACGTCACATGCCAGAGGTTATGTTGCAGTTGGTCACTCGTACGTTACATGGCAGAATGCTTTAATACCGACAGTAAACATACAGATGAAGGAAGCGATCTAGTAAGCGTAGATAAAAGACTGTCCTTTGAGAAGCATCTGGAGAAAACCATTAATAAAGCGATAAGGGCTGTGAACCTGTCGTCGTACAGTTGGAAGAACCTGGCAACTCTCAACACTACGTCCACTACGTGTACACCACCATAGTGAGACCCATTGTAACATACGTCGAATATGTGGTGGCCAAAAGCGGAAGTATCCCAGCATTCCCTGAACAGAGTTCAGAGGCTGACGTGCTTAGCTTAACATTTTATTCGGTATTAAACCATGAAGAAGTTTTTTTTACACAAGCTGCTGGGACGTAAGTTTCTTACCTATTTGTTCTTGTGATGACCTCAAATCTCGTGTAGTACCCCATCGTCTGAAACCTATCACCATAAGAATAGAAACAATGTAAAACACCAGGATGGCCCCCAACGTTATTAGAATGGCACGCACGTATTCACTTCTGCCAATGTTCTTCTTTATGACGAACGACAATTCTGAGGATCTGTTCCCGTGGTATATTATAATATTTCGTGCAATTGGAATAATAGAATTTTCTTGACTGCAGTCGAAGTTGTCGGCTTTCGCAACGAATACCAGGAAAAACCCTTTCGGGAAATCTCGTTTCTAAAACAAAATCATTGTCAGATATGTATAACGAGAGAATATTGAATGAATCATGAATTGTAAATGAGACCTCAATCTTTTAAAATCAAGTACTAATCATAATTGATATGATTGGTGACCCGGTATGAATTATATACTGGGTTCCCCATAATAGACTACCCATTTTATATTATTAATAAATTTCCTACGAGATAACTAAATAGGTTGTTCTCTGTGGGATTATTTTCTGTAGTCCTTGGGATTTAAGTAAATTACATAGAGATCATATATTAGATAGAGGAGTAAAGCCTGTGTTTAGGTATATAAGCGGTGCGTGACATGTTCAAATTTCTTAGCGGTACCTCCCCTCACACTCTCCTCCAACCGCTTACATTGATGAAGGCATGCTCTTATATAAAAGCGAGAAGAGTAGGGACCGCTAATAGAGAAAATTTCATTCGAACCCTGCGCTTTACTCCTCTATTTAATATATGATCTTTATGGTAAATTATTAATCAAGTAGGTGCCTGTCACAAATAAATTTTAAATTAATAATTTCGTGGAACGCCGTTTTTCTACGAGAAGTTTGTTAGTTTTCATCAATAATTATTTAATTTTTTTGCTTTAAGACATTATTTCAACATCCGTTCGAACTTTCATGGATTACTCAGTGCAACAACGTGTGTTTTGAGTAGAAACTTACATAAGAAGCAATTCCATAGAAGAAGTTAGGCGTGCATTCCGGCGTCAGTTTAATAACAACAATAGGGGTCACGCGCCAAATCGTAAAACTGTTAAGTTATGGGTTCGTCATTGGCTTGAAAATGGTTCTGTACAAAATTTGAAGAAGCCTGGAAGTCGAAGAACAGTTCGTACACCAGAAAATATTGATGGAGTTAGAATTGCGTTTACGAGAAGTCCTAAAAGGTCTGTTAATCGACATACGCTTCTCCTAGGAATATCGAAGGGAAGCTTAGATCGAATTCTTCGAAGGGATTTAAAATTTCATCCCTAAAAATACCAAATGGCACAGCACCTTAGCAATCAAGATAAAGAAGCAAGGTTAGCATTTTGTCAAGAATTTTTGGATTTACATCAAGGAGCAATTCACAGTCTCCTGATGACCGACGAAGCAAATTTTTATTTGAACGGCATGGTCAATAAACAGAATTTTAGATACTGGTCAAATGAAAATCCTCGTGAAATCTTTACACAGAACCTCCATAATCCAAAAGTTGTTGTGTGGTGTGGAGTAGGATCTTTTGGTATTATTGGCCCTCATTTTTTTAAGGATGAAAATAACCGCGCTGTAACAGTAACATCCGAGCGCTACGTTGATATGCTAGAGACATTTCTCATTCCAGAATTAAATAGACGAGGATTACTAAACAATGCCTTACTATTCCAACAAGATGGGGCAACAGCTCATACCGCCAGAAACTCAATGAGGGTCCTGCGAGAAATGTTTAATGGCCGAGTCATTTCTCGATTCGGAAATTTGCATTGGCCTTCGAGGTCCCCCGACTCAACGGCACCCGATGTTTCCCTGTGGAGATATTTAAAAGCCAAAGTGTTTGCGAGTCGTCCAGGTACAATCGAGGAACTGAAAGTCAAAATTCGTGAAGAAGTTGAAGGAATAGACGAAGGTTTGCTACGCCGTGTAATGAACCACTTTTTATCTAATATTGAAAAATGTGTTGAAGTTGGTGGAGGTCATTTAGAAGACGTGATTTTTAAAAGTTAGAATTAAATTAGCCAAATATTTATAAGTCATCATAAATCCCAAATAGTTAGCTGTAATTTAGTAAAAAAAAAAAGTTTGTTTTGTTAACTAAAAAAATTTTAATCCAAATATTAAAATGAGTAGTAGTCTATTATGGGGAACCCAGTATAATGATGATCAGAACCACTAATATGACCTTGTGGCCTGGGTAAAGCGTGCGTAGCTCGATCAGGAGATCTTGATACTTTGTCCATTGTTCCTCTCCTTTCAAGACTATATTCGTCTGATTGTAATGTAATGATGAATTGCTTCATGAATTGGAGGCAATCACGAACAAAGATATTCGAATAATGGTTCGGTTTTTCTTCTATACTCACTTCTATTGTCAAGGCTCCTTTCCTATTCAGTGTTTGATATTTTCCTTCATATTTGATATCCTTATTCGAGTCAAAAACTGGACACTGAAAGGAAATAAGGTGAAAAATAAAACAAAATCTATTATTATTTGAGTTATTGATAACTAGCTTTAAAAACCAGAGGGAAATGGACTTCCACAGTGAATGTTACTATAACACATTTCTGATAAGTTTAACTCTTTAAGTTCATGGTGTCCTCATGAAGTAGAAACTTTTAGTCCGCCTATTGACACTGTATTTGTAAAGGGACATATCTAACTATCAATCAACAATATCTGCTGATGTCTATGATCTAGGGGAAAAGTTTTTAATACTTGGTAAGTGCACATTCTATGCATATGTACGTCTACTAAACGGGGGAAACCCTGGGGAACTACACACGACACTAGATCCGCATGATTTAAATAGTTGATTTATGTGATGTGTTTTAGCATAATAACAATGAAAACAGTTTGTTATTGCACCCAAAAATAAACTTACAAATAAAATACAAACATATAATTGCCGCTTAGAGACAATGCTTGTGCTTTTATGTCTTCAGTTAATGTTATAGTATCTAAAAATAAAATTACAATTAACATACTAATCTAGAACTGCCGCTAGGATATAACATGTGTTCCCTTAGGCATTCAGTTAATGTTATTGCATCCAAAATTAAATTACACATAACGTACTAATCTAGAATTTCTGTTCTCTCATTAAAACAAAATGAATTGTGCTCAATCGATCCCCACTTACATCCCCCTTGTTAGCAAAATAACTATCTGACTACTCCTGCGGATCAAATGTAAGTGATTGTAGGAACAGAAAATACAGTCGAGGAAATAAAGCATTCCACCTTCCAAAACTGGCGCAGTAAGACGGATTGACTTGCGGTTTTCTGCATTCGATACAGAAGGTAATTTAGAAATTTTGGGCCGCGTTTGCTTTTTGGGCAAACTCTTTATTGCATTTCTACAGCGAAAAAATGCATTTTGATGAGGGCACTTTTTGAGGTGAATAAAAAAAATTATTACTTGTGAATAATGAGTTAAACGGGCTCGAATTGGTTTCTCGGGGGTTTTAGGGGTCGCTGATTACGGATATGATGTTCAAAAAATTCCCTTAGGTTAACTTCGACCATTCCCGGGGTATGCGGGAGTCCGACGGCCTGGATATTGATGAATTTCATTAAAAAATATTTTTTTGTGCTGCTTTTTTGCAATTTTTTAAAATTTCATATCTATTGATCATTTCCAGATTGTCCTGAGCCATTTCTAATGGAAGGTTTTTTTTGGTGTTTTGAGAGCAGTTTTGGGATGATTTTTTCACACACACGATTCATTCCTAGGTTCTCGGTTAAAATTCGCCACACAGTACTTTTTGGTAATCCAAGGTCTTATTCTAGTTCCCTCAGAGTCAAACGACGATCTTGTCCAATCGCAACTCGCACACGCTCGACATTATCCGATGTTCAGTTCTTTCCGTAATTTTTAGCATTAAACAAAATCCGACGAACGCAAAAAAGACGTAGTAAACAAATACATGCTGCGCTAGAACTAAGGCGTCTCATCGGTAACTAAGGCACCTGAGGAGAAAGTTAGGATTTACTGGTAACGTTCGTGCCCTACAGAGGTCGCCTGAGTGTTGTCGCGGGAAGATATGAATGCAAGTCGGATACTTTTGGGACAGACCTCGTATATGTGATATATATTTATAACCAGAAAAACACGGTTGTCCTTAAGATTCAATAGCATACCAAAATTCCATTTGAAACGGGGCTAATGCGTCCAACAACAATGCATTCCTATTTTAACCACTTCAAAGCGAAATGCAAATTTTCAAATCGATACGACCAATAGGAAAGGCGCAATCGTCTCCACATTTGGTTATGCACATACGCGCGCACGCACACACAGTACTCAAAACACTATAATATACTACGTATACTGAGGGAAGTAAAAGACATAGCAGCTACGAAACATTAAGTCTCAGCGCGTCGGTTATGAACTGTCCTTCAAGTGTGGACTACAGTTCGTGTTTTTTTTCAACGGACAAAATCTACTTTTATTCGTCTTTTTTTCAAAGGGCAGTTTGATAGGATCCCTTTGGGTGGACCCGGCAATAGATAGTATGTGAGCTAAATGGTTTTCACTTAGTTATTATCAAATAAAGCCGGTGTCTGGTACCGAGGCATCATCATCTTCATCATCGTTTCAGGGGAGGAGGCACTTATTTGGGCCCATCGTGCGCTCCGTGGTGTCAAAAGCCTTTTTTATTCTAGCAGTCTAGAGTCGGCCATTTCATTCCCTTCAGCTCCACTTTGTCCAGAGAGTCAAATGAGTTGAACTTTATTTCCCTGGCTAGTTCACCTAGTGTATCTCTGCATTTTCTGACAAGCCTTGATGTGACTCTCGGTGATTTAAGAGCTCCCAGAGCCGACCGACTGTCTGTGTAAATATATGGTACCGAGGCACATCCTATAGATTCATACAACAAAAGTCTGTCCCTAAAATTAGCGAGACTTTTTAAACAAACGTACATAGATCATCATCTCGTTATCACATATAATAAACGAAGCTATTATATTTCTAAACGTCCGGGAAGTGGTAGACCAATCTCAAGTTTGCAACAAAGAGGAATATATTGCTAATTATTATTAAATGCCAGACCAAGACAAAAATACAGAGGCTGCAAATAAAACCAGGAAAGAGTATCACTGCCCAAAATTCATCAGACGATCCATCCAGTGAAATGGCAGAATCAGAAGAAGAGGATGCTCAGGAAAAAAATACAGTCGAACTGTCCTGATGAAAGAAATGAGAAAACCGCAATGGAATTAATGAAACAGGATAAATTGCTAGAAGCAGGAAAATATGTCCTAATAAAATTCACTGGAGAAAAGTCGGATCTACATACATTTATGTGTTATATAACCAAAATAATATCAGAAGATGAAATGGAAGTTCAAGGATTCAGATCTTTCATAAAAAAGGACAAACAAAAAATCAGGCCTGTTAAGAATGATGTCTTTTTGGTTTCAAAATCGGATGTAATTTCAACTTTACCAAAACCGAAGGAAGAAGCTGAATTTATTCTTCCAAACTTTATTCGTGTCAATGAATACAGATTTTATTCTTGATGAAAATATGTTATTTTGCGTTCCAATTTCAATTTTAATTTGAAAATTATTTGTTCTAAGTTTACTAAGTAAAGATTTTTGAAAAAACAAGTTTGATTTGATTAAATAGAATAATTTGTAGTCGTATTGAGGGTAGTGATTAAATTTGCCCCGGATACCGGGGTCAGTCAGGGGACTGGATGCATATTAAACGTTGTATGCTATATTTTATTACCCAAATCGATAATGAAAACCTAAATACTGTGGAGACGATTACGCCGCTCATATTGGTTGTATGATTCGAACAACCGTGTTCTTCTGGTTATAAATATACAAATTCTCTTTTAAGATGGCGTCATCGATGTGATGCCACGATCTGTTTTATATCTTTATTCTGTGCAACAAGCCCTAGACTTTTTGATTCTATGGTACATTTTGATAGTTCATGTAACAACTGTCGTTATAAAAGGTTATATTATAATGTGAATTGCGAAAGTCAACCTGACAGCAGGTGTCAGTTTTAAACATAGAGTTGTGCAATACATTATGTAGACCACTTCGATGAAATTTTAATGTAACATAGAGTATAACGATTTCTAAATTATTTCCAACATATTTTCTGTTCCTGCAATCATTTACATTTGATCCGTATGAGTGTTCAAAAACTGGTTTGTTAAAAAAAGTGGGGGATATCACATCGTTTTCAACATTAGCAAAAGAACCACCAGGAGGCACAATAAAAACAAGAAGCAATCATCAAGTACAACTAACGCCAGAAGATTGGAATTGCAAAAATAAATTGTAATGCACTGGCTCTTGGACTATTCGCCTTGATGTGTAAAATTATAGTTTGGGTTCCATCTACCAACTATAATTCATTATTTGCTCACCGAATTCTCCTGAACCGATACGGTCAAACACACGTCATCGTTAGAGTCTACACGGATGGATATTGTATCGGTATCTTCATCCGAGAACTTGTAGTACACATACCTAGGCTCACTAGGTGATATAATCAGCGAAGTATTAATGTTTTCCATGATAAAAAAATTTTTCTCTTCCACAACCTGGATAGTTACATTCAAATTGTATCTACTTGATGTCGAAAGGGCCACGATGAAATTTTGTGAGAAATTAGTTCTCAACCTCTTGGTCATAATATCTGAAAAGATATACGGTATATTAATCAATTTGATACTCTAATTGTGTAGTGTGGTTTGAAGGATGACATTCAATATCATTTCTCATTCCACTCAGGCTAGGGAGCAAATCGATTTTGAACAATAAAAGATGGGATTCTTCTCCCGACATTAGATTTCAAAATTGCCATTTGATTGGGAAATACTATCTAACCGTTTTGCAGCTTTGTAGTACTTATACTACATGCCCACCCCATCCCATGGTTCACTGATGTGATAATTTTAATTCACTAGCATTGCTGCCCTTTCATACAAACTTGGTGGTAGCTCCAAAAATAAAAGGAAAGAAGATCCTTCCTAATAATTATAGATGCATTGCACTATTACCGGCAATATGGCTCTCGTTAGCAGAGATCCACAAGACCTGCTTGCCTACGTTACACATGTATGGCAGACATCTATTGAAAAATATTAGGAATCTCTAGCTTAAGCATTAGATATCTCCAAAGCAGTTGACCCATTCTGGCAACAAGGCCTTCATGAGAAACTTTGTAGCTTATTATCGAGTTTTCTGTCAGATAGATCACCTTCATTCCTTAAGCGGGAAAAGCAATACCAAATCCCTGTGACCAAACTGTCTCACAACGGTAGAGAAAGCTGGGAAAGATAATTATATCAAAGCAGGAATCTTGAAACGGGCAAATCTATGGTGATCGCATTGGTGCAACTTACAGATGAAATCCAGGAGGCCCTGTAGAGTACACAAACAAAAGTTTGTGTCTTTCTAGACATAGAAGGGGTTTTTGGCAATACATCACATGTAGCAGTAAGAAGACCACTAGAAGCCAGAGGACTAGATAGCACGACAACCAGGTGGCTGTCACAACTGCTCTCTACCAGAATAGCAGAGACCAAAATTGGGCAAGAAAATATTTCTATCTGCAGAACTAGAGGATGCGCACAAGGGGGGTGATCACGCCACATATGTCAAGCCTAATTGTAGATCGACTCATCCGCGACCTGATCGACATCGGCATTCTCTGTCAGAGTTATGCCGCCGACATAGTCATATTCGCAAGAGGTAAGTTCGAGAATATTCTCCGAGTCAGTTCAAAGAGGCTTTCAATACACTAAGGAATGGTGCCAATCAATGAGACTCAACGTTAACCTTTCCATAACCACCCTAGCTGACTTAACAAGGTAGAGGAATCTTAACCTCAAAACCATCGAATTGGATAGGAGTGTTATTGAATGGAAGTCAGAGGTTATATATCTGAGAACTATACTAAGTAAAAACTCCTCTGGTACAAGCACGAATAAAAGATAACCATAGAATCCTCAAATTGCCTAAATGTGTGCAGAAACATTGCAAGAAAAAATTGGGGATGTAACCCTAGTACCCTACGGTGGATGTACACGGCAATATTGAGACCATCACATATGGGTCAGTAGTCTGGAGTAGTAGAATTAATCGGTTTAGTTCAAGGATAAACCTATCGAAAATACAAAGACTAGCCTATGTATAACATATTCAATGAAGAACATGCCCAACGGCTGTTATATAAGTAATCTTGAACCTCAAATCCCTCTTATTGTAGTGGAGAGTATGGCGATAAGGACAACTTATAGAATGCTTGGAGAGGGAATCACCAAATTTAAGTATGAACTATCCCTAAAAATCAGCAAGCCAAAATGCTCTGTCCGACATACTGCATTTCCTCATAGCGACAGCAGAAGGAGACACAATAGATCCATTAGGTCGCAGTGTGCAAATATTCCCAACACCCTCTCATGGGATGACCATGTGACGACCATTGGGAAAATCGCTTCACAAAAACTTGGTTTTCTAGTCCGTGCCATACCATCAGTACAGATTCGACATGTCCTTTCATGATTATAACATCCAAACTTTCAAGAGTCATGCCTATATCTTCTCCCAACATAACAGCACTGGCTCACACGATATTCTTCGACCATTGGAGGTTTTCCTTCAGTGTAGTCAAAATAAAAAAAAAGCGAACTGCTCAAATTAATTGATACTCACTCTGCATCGACAATTGTGATATCTTATTCATATTATTGTGGCAGATTGTTCTGGAAGTATTCTTGAAGAGTAGCAAATGATCCTTCTTCGTTGTTTCTACCAGTAGCGGCACTTGCCACGACAGGATTTCCTTCTCTTGTCTCACTACAACTAGAATGGGATGACTAGCCGAAGCTCTATGGCTCCTAACCATTATTCGATAAGGATTTATCGACTGGAACATAATACAATAGAATCAATTGACTTGCGGATTTGAAAACTTGATAACACTTACCACCGCTTCTGGGTATATGATAACATATTCTTTGGATCGATTGATGGTCAGCTCTAATGGTAATTCATCAAGAGATCCATTTATTTTCACGATGTCTAGATCGGTCGAAGACACAGACACCCCAAGACCACATTTGAATAATGTCAAAATCGTAAGGAATTTTAAAAATGACATCTTGAACTTTTACTGAAAAAGAAATGATCCACATTAGTATATTTTGAAATAATTCATTCTTTTTTTACTTTTCAATCGGCCTCTTTTTAACAAATCCAACATAATTTATTAACTTTAATTCCTCTTTATTATTTATTTTAATAAGGAAATCTTTTTTACATTCCTCAATCCATTCACCAGTGACAGAAGGTAATGGAAATTCTGATTTTATAGTTCGAAGAAAAAAGTACTTCATTTTATCTGCTGTGGAATTTTGTTTTTCTAAAAATTTATAAATTTTGCAGTTTCTCAGAAGTTCAGAGTATTTACATTTAATTCATTTCAATGTAGTATCTCGCAGGGTTTTATCTGTGACTAAACTTTATTTTAATCTAAAATGGTTTATTCTACTGCAGAAAGAGTATCGCTGATTGAACTGTATTATGAAAATGGTAAATGTGCTAATATTGCAGCACAGGTATCCAATAAAATGAATCCAGATAAACATGGTGATCGAAAATACATAATTGAACCGGTAACAAAATTTTGGGAGGCAGGATCAGTGACAAACTGAAAACCAATTGCTCCGAATCGAAGGATAGTGTGAAACGAAGCAGTGGAAGTTGCTGTTTTGGGCTACCTGTAGTAATTTACATGTTGTGTCTCATCTTTCTTTGTTAACCTAAACCATACCGTAAAGCTAAGCTCAAAAAGAATAATTTCTTCCAGAAAAACAATGTTATTACATGAAATTAACCCAAAAATCGATACAAATGTTTTATCAGTGTCTGCTTATTAACTAACTTTACTACCTACTTAATTCTTGAAAATTGTTAGTCCGTGAAAAGACATTTTGATGACCTTTGAATTGTGGTATCAAGCTTACCTCTGCGGGAGGTTGGAGAGGCAGAGTTGAAAATAAGCGAAAAAAACGGATCCCAACATTTTTTCACCGAGTTATAATTTTTTTTTCATTGTTCTTCCTTTATTTTCTCAAAAACGGCAGCATCAAATTTTAAAACTAAGATGCGTTGAACAGATAATTCGATTACCTTTAAAATGAGGTACCACTCGACCCCTATACCCATTCAAGATTTTGGGGTTAAAGCTCACCCACGCGAAGGGATGAAAGTTACAAGGTTGATTATATGACCAAAATCTTTCTCCCAAGAAACGAAAATCGACGGGTCCGAGCGATTTTTTTTTTAAACGAACGGTATATGAGATATCGACCGTGTTTCGTTTTGATTGGTCCAACCTGTATAAGAAACAACAATCACCTTCACAAATTAAAAATATTGTTAAAGTACCGAGAACCTTTCAGCTACCAAGTAGCCCTCATCTTATTTATAATGATTATTGCCGATTATCGATGACTAATCACTAATCAGCTAATTAATTTATTTTTCAAGTCAATAGGGATTATCCTATTTTTATACTATTTATTCCTTAGTTTATTCATGTCATTTTGTACTGATATTATAGGGTCAGATTTAAATTTTTTATCAGTCGTGTCATCATTTAATAGATTTCCTATTTTATATTCGTAATCATCTCTATGCATTATGACGGTTTTATTACATGTATCCGCATTCAAAACTAATATTTGAGGGTTAGCATATCTTCACTTTAATTCAATTATACCAACAAGTTATAAAAAAAATGTTATAAATAGCCTTACAGATCGCGCGTTTAAATTGTCCCACCCAGAGGACCGTCCCAAAAATTTTAAAATTGTTCGTAATACACTGGAAATGAATGGCTACCCAAAAACATTTTACAACCCCATAGTTAAAAAAAGAATAAACAAAATCTATAATGGTACATCATATATAAATAATATAAACGGTAATATAGATAACATTATCATACATTCCGGAGATCTAAGAGAAAATTAAGAAATGTTAACTATATTTACAAAAAAAAATGTATGGTCATACTCATAAGTATAGTACTAGAAACAAAAACTTAGAAAATTCCACTGCGCTTGCTGAACATTGTTTTGATTATAACCATCAATTTGATTACAAAAATGTTAATATTTTAACTAAAGAAACCAGTTATTGTAAAAGATCTATGCTGGAGATGATTCACATAAAATATGACTCTAAAGTCTGTAAATCATAGAATAGACGTTCAATCATTAAGTCAAATGTATACTAATTTAATTAATTAAAACCCTTGCAAATTCCTACATGCGTCTTTATAATGTTAAAATAATATTTTAGATAGAATGCTGAAATAGCAATATTTCTAGGTCTGCCAACCTTTTCCTATTACCTCATTCATCTTCAACATCTGGTTCGAAACTGGAGCGTATTATAATTTGGTATCAGCCTTATTCAAACATTGCATGAGATGACTTCGATTATTAGAATTAGATTGCTATGCAATGGCTTCTTGATACATTGTCATATACTTTAAACATAAATTAGTTACTATTTCGATTAATCGTGTTTCTGTTCGTTTCAGCGTCGTGAGCATTTCTAATTGAAATTAATGCGATAAGGACGCTTTGTGCTTGATACAATTAGTTCTAAGAAATCCCATTTTAGACATTAGGTTGGGAGACGATGGTCGGGAGACCGAAACGTACGTAAAGACGAAAATAATAAGAATATGTGTTAGTGTGACCTATTTCCCGAGAATTTCTATGTAATAAGTATTAATATGTACTATGTGTTTAACATGATCCCGATGTTATTTTTTTATTTGCAAAGACCTTATAAAATCATTCTCTTTTGTCACAATTTGAACGGCCTAAGTTCAAACATTCATACTGTATATAAGTACTCATAATGGAACCGGCGTTCCGACATTGAATTTTAAATACGACCTTGATCACTAACCTGTTAATCGAATTGAATTTTCACTACTTCCACTTCGATACATTGCTTTTACATAACATAGTAAAAACTCAGAATGCAACAGTTAATTGAAAAATTGTACTCACTCGTTAGTTCACAGTGTTGATGATATATTTAAAATTGTGCCTTATAGGTTAATAGGTACCGCCATGTTTTTAAATTTGAACATAATTTGAATTCACGGTACTAGCCGAATACTATGAACTGGTTTCGCTAGAACGTGCTAGGAAGAAGCCACGGCAATTGACACGTATAGAACTCACTAGACATCATAAAAAGCATTAATATTGAAACTAGAAGTACGCTGTATCTTATCTATTATTTACGTTAACGGAAAACGATTCTAGATCTAGTTTGCGAAGATTATTTATTATTCACTGATTATATCTGAGTTAATTATTGATATCATCAAACAAGGTATACTATGGGTTTTCATTGGACGTTCTAGAAGCGCGAATGCTCTAAACATCGAATAAAAATATGAATCTCAACGATCGGGTTTTCCTTGAAAGCTTATCTTGTCATGAAACATACTGTGTACATATCTGTGTATTGAAAAGTCGTAAAAATAAAGCCAAGCAAATTTTTCATGGTAGAAAATTAGGAATTTACAGTAATTCTTTCATTTTACTAAAAGAAACGTTTCGCCGATTGTTTGAACTAACAACAAGCTTTTGACCTGACAAATCATGAGCTATTGATCTTAAAAATTATACTCAGTAGGTATAAAAGGTGCATTATTGGAGTGGTTGAAAAGGTACCTTACCAACAGGAAACAAATAGTAAAGCTAAAAACTTTTTTTCGAAGAAATTAATGTTCCATCGGGGGTGCCTCAGGGGTCACATTTAAGGCCATTGCTGTTTCTTCTTTTCATCAACGATATAAAGTATGTTTTCAAGATATGTCATTTTTACTTTTTGCCGATGATTTGAAACTTTTCTATGTCATTGAATCTATTTTAGATGCTCTAACAGTTCAAAAAGAGTTAACAGAAATTTATATATGGTGCAACTAAAATGAGATGGAGCTCAATGTTGATAAATGCTTTGTAATGAGGTTTTATGGATTTCGATTATCATCGTTAAAAAAAGTCCTAGAGCAAAAATTCCTTGGCCGCCATAGTATTTTACAAAGAATTTTAAGCTTCTTTGATAAAATCCGTCTATCTGTCTGGGATGTCCGTCACGAATTGCTTGTCTTTACGATAACTCAACAACGAAAAGTCCTATCTTATTAAAATTTTGACAAGAAATCGTTTTTTGTTCGGTGAGGGAAATTGTTAAATGAACACACTTTTCTATAGGTTTGAAAATTTAAAAAAAAACATAACTTCCAAAGTATACATTGAATCGATTCAAAATTCAAGTCAATTCAAAACTACTTTCATCCAAATTTCAACAAAATCGTTCAACAACAATAATAAAACCAATTATTGAAGCAACTCAAATGTATACCTTAACTGTTTATAACAAACGGCGATGAACCAAAGGTTGGGATCCTCGGCTCCCATTAAGTTGACTCGGGTTCGATTCCTAAAAACGGAAAATTTGTTTTTGTAATAACGTTTTCTTAAAACCATTATTAATTTGAATATTATTTAGTTGTGTAAAGATAATCAAATTAATAATTTATTTCATTATCTTTACATAAATGCGAAGAGATCTTATAGGATGAAAAACAATTATATAAAAATCAAATGATTTACGAAGAGTATCTTTTCCACGCATACTATTTATCTATTCTCCAAGCGGCAATACTATTTAGTATAATAAGGTTGTCAATGTCTGAGTACAGCCCTCACATGCCCCAATTCACGGTATAGCCTCTTTTACTTATTTTAACTTGAGTAATTGGTGGTATATTTGATTATCTTTCGTATCTATTATTTACGTTAATAACGGAAAACGATCCCAGATCTAGTTGGCGGAGCTTATTCACTATTCACTCATTCAACTGGTTAAACATTGATATCATCAAAACTGTTTGTTTATACAAGATACAAAGGCTTATCATCACAGAATTCTATTGGAATTAAACGCTGGAAACATTACATAATGAGTGCTACTATCGAAATGGGCGAAAACTAAAGACCCATCTTCCATGAGCAAAAATTAGTACTTAACTTTGCTATAGTCATTATATGAAGGATGATTATGAAGCTTAACAAATATTTGGAGGGTAGTATAATTCCTTGAATTAGCCAATAGTTGTGAAGAATTAAAAAAAATACAAGCAATCAAATTGACTTCGAATCATGTAGACTTTGCGATACTATCAATTATCAATCGATTGCCGTTCATTTCATAAAAATCGATCTTTCCTAACCGGAGTTTCACGTTTTGCACTTTTTTTTTGTCTATACTGACTGGACTCATAATAAATATCTGCAATGACACAATACACGTCAGCACACATTCTACTCAATCTCAATATCAAAAAAGCTATGGGGCCAGATGGAATTCCACCTGTCGTTCTCGAGGAATGTGCGCCTGAATTAACACCAGCTTTCTGCAGTGTTTATCCTTCCAACAAACTTGGTGTGTTTCCTTCCAGCTGGAAAATAGCTAGAGTCCAACCAATTCCAAAAAAAGGGAAGATTCCCAATGATTATAGATCCATTGAACTGTTATTTGTGATCTCTAAAGTGATGGAGAAAGCAATCAACATCGAGCGCATCTAATACCTAGAGAGCTCCAAAATGATGAATGACCTGCAATATATAGATCAACAGGACACTAATATTATATTCTTTTGACAAGGATTATATTCACAATATTTGAAACCTTGCACGTAGATACGATACTAAGTACACAATGTACAACTAATAAATTCAATAAAAATATAACTTTTGTCTGCACGAGGACCGATGATTGAGTAAATGAATAACGTCGAGTATCCGACTCAGATATGCACACGTGTGTAAGCGTATAGAGAGACTGCTTGACGCCTGACGCGAGTAGTTGCGCACGCGGCAGTATACAATATACATAATACCTAATATATATAGCTACAGCGTGACGGCACGTGACGGACTCATGGTTTTACCCCCATCTGAAATAGTTCAACGCGCCTAAAGAAGTTTTCACTTCAGAAATACAAAATTAAAATAGTGTATATGTGTTCAGTTCTTGGTACTGGGAGTAACCTTTTTGTGCTATGTTCTCGTCCTATTATTATTCAATATGTTATGCACTATCTGTGAACTTTTATGAAAAATTCGCTTAAATACGATGCTTGGATGTGTAGATACCAAGCGTCATGTCTGGGCGGACAATCAGTAATGTGTAACTAGGCTCGAGGTGGGTATGTCACTGGTTGACAGATTCATTCAATTAAAATTATATTCATATAAATGAATTATTATAGACTGAATAATCATTTATTCCAATCACAATTTTATAATGCATACCTACATCATCGATAATTTGGAGAAACTAAAAAGCAGTTACCCTATTTGGTTTGCCAGTTTTTAAACCATCTACGTATGTAAAATAAATAACATTAAAAAATCGTTGCTTTGATAAATTAATACGATACCGGTTGAAAATGGAAGGTTTTTGACTTTACTACACCTGGTGACCTTGCGATTGTACATGTAAGGATCGTCGGAATAAATAACCTATAATGAGGTACACGCCCTTCAATAGCATTTATCAGTTACAGCCGTTGTTGCGGGGTACCTAACCTTAATTTTTTTTTATCAACAATGACGAACAAGTAGTCAGAAATTATTCCACAGTCGAAGATACTATCCGTAATCTCCAAAAGAACAATTTATATTTTACTAAAATATATTGAAATTACATTGGCTTCACATGTTCGTATAATTCCATTTATCAATTCAACAATTATAGTGGAAATAAATAATGAATATTCATTTCTTGTTGGATTATGCTAAATAAAATGCTAAGACTTAACAAGAGATACCTTGTCAATATTATCAGTTCAGATTTAGAAACTAAACTTTGCGATTATCAATCGTTTATTTGAATGTATTTTTCGTTGAAACATTAGAATTATCAGATTTTGTTACATTTCTAATCAGCTGAAATGATTTTATCAAGAGAAATGAAAAGTAATAAATGCTATATACGAAGGAAGAGCAGAACACGAAGTGGGAGAAGAATGCCGCGCAAAAAATGAAAAAAAAAAGAAATAGAAAAACTACAATGTGGCAAAGCTCCAAGAGAGCCACAACTGCTAAAATATGGGGGACAACAACTACACACACACACAAATATGCTTGCTATTTAGTTGAGCAAATAGGGATGCAAATATTGCTGTTGGATCGATTCGACTAGACCAGACGGCCAGGACGAAATAATATGAAAACGTGCATTTTCCGGGCGGTAGCAATGTTTCGATTGATTCTTATGTATTTTTTGCCGTAGGATACGATTATCGTTACCCGTACTTTGTAAAAGTTAAGCTTCATTTTTTAATTTAACAATTTGTGAAAAAAACTTTTTTTTACATTTTCCTTCATATCTCCTTTCCTGTGCATTTTTAGCATTATGCACCTGATGTTCCTTACTTAATTATCTACAAAATGAGATCTGGTGTGATATCCCAAGTGCCATTGTTAACCTGCAAATTGCGTTGAAAGTTGAAAAGGCGTGTTTTTTTCAACGTTCAGTATCTGAACAATTAAAATACCTAGGAGCTTGAAATTCTCAGAAAATGTTGCTATTACTAATATAAATAAGTGCACCAAATTTCAAAACGATCGCTTTTCAACTTTTGGAGTTATTATCGATCAAATTTTGTTTCGAAGTCTAGTTGCATAATGCGCCAACGCTGCTGTGATCGTCTGATTTTGATCCAACTGTTCTCAAAAATTCAAAAACATATTCAAATTTAATATCATGTTGGAATTTTTAAAAAAAGTTAATTAGAACCGATTTTATAACTTCAGGAATGTGAAAAAAAAACAAGAATCATCAATATTCATTTTATAAAAAGTTATATAGTGTTAATCAAATCGTAATAAAATCGGTTCTAATTAACTTTTTTTTTTTAAATTCCAACGAGATATCAAATTTTAATATTTTTTTAAATTTTTGAGACCAGTTGGATCAAAATCAGACGATCACAGCAACTTTGGCGCATTATGCAACTAAGCTTCGTAAAAAAATTTGATCGTTAATAACTCTATAACTTAAAAAGCGTTTTGAAATTTGGTGCATTCATTTGTATTAGTAACAGCAACATATTCTGAGAATTTCAAGCTCCTAGGTATTTTAATTGTTGAGATATTGAATGTTTTAAAAAACACGCTTTTCCAACTTTCAACGCAATTTTCATGTTAACAATGGTACTTGGGATATCGCACCAGATCTCATTTTGTAGATAATTAAGTAAGGAACAAAAAACTATGAGGTGCATGTTGCTAAAAATTTAGAGGAAAAGAGATATAAAGGAAAATGTAAAAAAAGTCATTATTTTCACAAATTGTTAAATTAAAAAACGAAGCACATCATTTACAAAGCACGGGTAACAATTATGTAACTGTCGAAACACTTAAGATAAGATATCCAAAATATGAATATTGAGCATTAACTTTATTTACCCAGATGTATGAGTCTATTTGGAAAACCCAAGAACTAAATCAATATTTCAGGTCTATTCATTGAATACCTTCAAACCTTATCTATTCTAAACCGCTTATGTTAAAATAATTTAAAAATCTATAATGTTGGTAAATATTGAATCGAACTTTCTTGGCTTCTGGATAGATTCCACGTCACAATAGCACGACTTGATGCCGACGTTTCGCCTATCATTACAGGGTAGGCTTGAGGTTTGAACTGAAACGGATTCTTCTGATTTCTGTAGCGGTATTTTCGAGGATGGGTTTCCAAATGTTGGGAAGGTTGGATGTTGTAGAATTTGTATCGTTTCAAGAATTTTTCGTTGATAGAAGTTTGGGACTAATATCTTCATAGAAACTTTTGAGCAAGATGCAATTAACTCATCTGATCTCAAGCCGAAATGTTGATTTAGATATGTCGACAACATTTTTGTTATTAGGCGATATGGTGCCTTGTTCCCTTCCTCAATCATTTGAATTCATTACATCCCAATATCCTTTTCACCATGGATATTGAATCGAAAGGTTCACTCCCGTTCCTAGATGTATCAGTAAGTCGACAGACTGCCGGTACTTTGGGACATTCTGTGTATTGAAAACCCACTCTCACCGATAGATACCTCAATGGCCTTTCCAACCACAACTCTGCCCAAAAGCAATCTGTCATAAACTCCTTGGTCCACAGAGCTGTCAACCCCAGTCCTTAAAAACGAAATTAAAACACCTTTCATCTGTTTTATTATCAAATAATTTCTCCCATTATAACATTCAAAAAGCCATTAAGAAATCTAACTCTCTAAGGTATCAAAGATCTCCTTGATCCATATTCATTTAGAAGGTGTTCATAGCATTCCCTGTTCTTGTGGTAAAGTCTACATTGGTGAAACAGGTCGTACAGTAGCTACTCGTGAGAAAGAACATGAGCGCTGTACAAAGCCTTGTGACACCAGTAGATCTGCACTTCCGGAAAACCAGTTTGCCTCTAATCATCAAATTCTTTTCGAAAATACTAAAATCCTAGCCCGAGCCCCAAACGTCTATAAGCGAAAAATTCTTGAAACTATAGAAATCCTAAAACATCCAAATAATGTAAGCCGTGACTCAGGATACTATCTTCCCAACATTTGGAAACCCATCCTCGAAAATTCAAATTCGCACATGATCACACAACGGCAGGGTCAGGTACCAGAACGAAGATAACCACCGGAAGTGAACTGTGTAACTTGAAGGTTTTTTTACCACAATAAATGCCGCTACAGAAACCATAAGAATTAGTTACAGTTCAAGCCTCAAGCCTGCCTGCAAATGCCACCTGTAATGGTTGGTGAAACGTCGGACTCAAGTCGTGCTATTGTGGCGCGAAATCCATCCGGAAGGCAAACATTTTCAAGATTAGCTATCCGCGGAAGTCTACTATTCAAGATAAATATTGAATTATCTGAGTTGAATGATGGTTTGTCAGTGGTTGTGAATATTAGCCTTCAGTGAAAATCTCAAGTTTTCGTGACATTCCAAAAGCCTAAATCTGTTTTATTTTCCAAACCTATTCGAATAAAGTTGAAGTTTACCCAGAATTTTGACAAACCTGTAATCACTCACTCATGGACATTCAAACCCTGCTTTTGTAGCTCTGATTGGGGTCAAGTGGCTATGTTACTATATATTTCAGGTTTATATGGCGTTAATAAACATTAAACATTTTAGGTATTTAGTTCAATCTACTTGGTTGCATAATTTAAGAGGAGATTGGGGATTTGTGAACGTTTACAGTCATGCTTAATATCATAGGGACGTAGACAATAAAGCATGATTCAAGAGTCGAATTCGCGACCCCTCAGGAAAGTATGTCGACAAAATTTAAGGCATGAATCAAGCCAGACCACTGATGTACTGTATAATAAGTTCCTGAGGCGTAGATGCTTCGTCATGTTACAGATATTCTAATAAACCACAAAGTATTACTCGATAACATGCTTATAATGTCAACGATCTTTCTTTAGAGATTAATGTCTTTGCGGTTGAGAGGGTATGACTAATGAACTTCTCCATTACCTGTATTATATACAGTATGGGCCAAATTTGACCCGACGTTGCACCAGTGAACAGATTATACTGCAACGAGTTTTTTCAAAGCATTACATTCCCTGAGCTGACAAAGACTTATGTGCTCATGGTCGGAGCTCTCATAATAAAAAACAATAGAGCTCTGAGCTCCAAAAAAGCACATAATTGTGATTAGGACTCTCTAGTCTATATCGATCATTAACGACACAAACTAATAGTTCTAGACCGCTGTTTCGCTGTTCTGATAGAGCTCATTAGTAGCAGTGGCGACTCGTGAGTTATGAAAGAGGGTGGGCACAAGGAAAAATCATGTGAATTAAAATAGTGTCACATGCTTCCTTTGCATTAACAGCTCTGTTATCTCCAGCTGTCGTTTTTTTGTCTTTTCCTAGCAGGTTCTTCATTATTGCGTCATTGTCAGTAGAATTTCTAATTCGAATAATTTGCTGTTGGAATTGTTCAATTGCCTTTTGCAGTTGAGCACTGTCAATTCGGCTGATTTGAGTCTGTTTAAATAATATTTCAACACTGTTGCATGGTGAAATGAAATATTTTCAACCAGTAGAGAAATTCTGGGCAATTCAAATGTTTCAATAAACCACTTGCTTCACTAATAGAAACTGAATTCATCCCATCTTCGTCAATAATTTTGTCTAATAATGTGTTCACCCCAGTTGAATTATAATGAAAGCCATAAGACAGATTTTTTTATTGCAATACAACAATTTACGAGCAGTTACTCTATTGGAGTTGATGGAGAAACCCCTTTACAGATATTTCATAATTGAAATGGCTAGACCATTTTAAAGTAATAACAATGCTGGAAAAAAGCTATACAGCAGCTTTGTAGTAGCTGTATAACATGTTTTATAAAAGCTGGTGAGAAGAAACGAAAGAGTTGCAATAAGGTTGATTAAAAGATTATAAAACATTATGAGACTGTATAAACTGTGCCTATTCCCAGTTTAGAACTAATTTATGGATGTTTAATAGCTGTTGTTAACACTTAATTATAAAGATATGGGATTTATAAAAAGATGGTGTAGATGTCCTAAACTGCATTATATAGCCTTTTGTGTTACTTGGGTTGGTTCTAAAGAGAACTCTAAGTAGTGTGAATTTTACCCCTCTCAAAGAAAAGTGGATGAGCAAAGGAATGGAATTCAGAAGTCCTTGTGTGGTTTCAGTTTCACTTGTATTCTGTCTTTCTTTGTGCACTGATTAATATTTATTTATGGAACCAGAATCTAGTTTGCAACCCACTCCTTGGAGGAACCTTAACTTGGCAAAGGGGGTACTTTAGGACATATGTTTATACCGACCTACCTTATATTTTGCCCAGGCATCACATCCTGCAAGCCTTTTCAATCAAGAAACATTCTGTATATTTGCATTAAATATAAAATCCGTTAAAACACGTCGTGTTTATTCAGTTAATGTGCTAATGAGTGGTAATCATCATCGTTTCATTGAATTTTCGCAATTCCAACCACGCTACTTAGTTCGTGAGTGAACGATAGACACAGTACCGCTATTGCACCAACACAAAATAAAAACCGCATGGATAAAAAAAAGATCTAACATTCTTTAATCGAGTGTCTTCGGTCAGACCACAACAACGTTGTTTCATGTCCAGTTTAAAGACTCGTGTATATTTGTTTATTTACATAACAAAGCAAATTATCAGTCGCGGAAATACAATTGCCGTAACGAAATGCAAACGTGCCAATAATGGCGATGCCAACACAAACGTCAATTAACAAATTACAAAAGTAACGTTATACAAATTCGCTTACAAAAGTCGAAAACATTTCAAAACTAATGATACCTTTTCTTCTGTTACTCTATGTTGGAGATGTAATGCGCAATCGTTTGTACCTACAGGCTACCTTCCCCTGAAGGTTTATTTATTGCTCAATTATTATCATCACTATCTTGGAAAATTCATAAAAACAAGTCGGTGACTTTGCTCAGATTATTCATCGGTATTATCGAGATAATGATAAGATAATGAACGAGCAACATACGCATATAATCCATACTTAATATTCTTACGGCTTGAACATTTACGCAGTACCGGATTTAGGCCATGAGCGGACCGTGGAAGTGCCCAGGGGCCTAGACAATAGTCAGACGAAATCGACGAAAAAAAAATTATATTTCATAATTGAGACGCCTTAGTTTGGAAAAGTTGTGTACCCAACATACAACTAAATGGTCAAGTTACTATGGTTTTTTCTCACAATCCATTTAAAAATTTTATAATACCAGTTTCGAGATCTATAATTGCACCTCATAACCCTCGAATCGGGCAGGGCAAAATTTTTAATGGTTTGTGTCAATATGAACTCACACGTGGGGATACCAATTATATAAATGATGATAGTCGAATTTGAAACACTCTGTATGACGTGATCAACAAAAGGCTTCGAATAGAGACGTAGCTTTTAACAATACTAGCGCATGACCAGTATTGAATGCGACAGGTGATAAATATTAGAATTTAACAGAGTTTTACCTATTTCTTGTGGAAGGTTATATGTTGCACATGTTCCTTAGGTAACCTTGTGTGATTGGGAAGTATTTTTACCTGTAAATAAGCGTGTATAAGAGTGTAATGACTGAACAAAGTGCGCTGCAAAAGGCTTCCTAAGTGAAAATTTAAAATATTTCCGCTATCAATAGCCATATGCCTGAAATTGTCTTTCGTCAGTGCTCAATTAGACACATTCTGCTTGACCTCACTACCAAACAGACTATGGGGCCAGACGAAATTCCATCTGTCGTTGTCAAGGAATATGCCCCTCAATTAACACTATTCTTCTGCAGGTTGTCTAACCTTTCATACAAACTTGGTGTTTCCTTCCAGCTGCAAACTGGAAGACAGTTGGAGTTCAACCAATCCCAAAAAGATGAAAGAAGACCCTTCCTAATAATTATATACCCATTGCATTATTATCTGTCATCTCTAATGTAATGCAGAATACAATCAACATCGAGCTCATCCAAGATCTAGAGTTTTACTATTTAGATTTGATACGGTTGCATTTTGAAATAGAAAAGAGAAGAAAATAAATTTAAATATGAAAATATGAAGTAAAACGTTAAATTATTCTCCAATCGTTAGTATATTAACTAATACAGGCGTTACAGCTTAAAACTTGACAAATTTTTTGTAGGATTATGTCTGAAATATTAAACAAATTGGCAATATACTATTAATATTCTCCAAGTAAAACCTAGACGATGTTAATCCATTCGACATTGACTAGAATAATGGCAAACGATATTGAACGTTTCCAGAATACAAAACTTTTTTTAATATGTCGTGTTAATGAATCTTTTGTTTCAAGGTATTAAGTTCATTAGTAATTCGTCGCTCAAAATACTCCGTCACATTGTAAATTGATTTTTAATGGCAATTCTGTGTCAGATTAATGGAATGTTTCAGGATTTATGTTCTACCATCAGTTCGAAGAATAAATTATGCCGATGGTTTTAGATAAATCAGTTGCGCCTTCGTAATAACTATATTTACAAGCTCTTACCGCATCTCGAGTAGCTGTCAGTGGAAGAAGATAATAAGAAGAAATATACGAGCAAAAATCGTTGCAAGTTTATTGACTTGAAGAGTGTTATGCAGATTTCTCGTGTATTGTATCCACTTAGCCAGAGAAAAGATAACTAGAACCTGAAGGATTGAAAAAATCGGAAACGTTGACATCTCATAATTTCTATTTCGCCAGGTTGAATTTTCTGACTCAACAATGAAGTATTTTAAAACAAGGAATCCAAAAAATCTGAATAGACTTGTTCTATCAGGAGGTCCATTTTTTGAACATTTAATTTAATTTACTTGAAAGTAAGCCTCTATAAGTCGAAAGTCTCACGATCATCATCGTATCAAAAATGAACAAAATACGAATAATTAAAATTGTATCATATCAATGTCCAAAATATATGAAAATGTATTAAAAAGCGAGAAGGTTGAAACTCGGGATTGCCTTCTAGTTGGCCTTCTCGGTGTGAAATTCGAAAAGTTTTTTCCGCAGCTTTTTGTGCTGCCTTAATGATAAATGCTCCCACTCCGGCCAATTCGTAGCTTTTGACAAGGCACAGGAGAGGGTCCGAACTCCTAAGAACTATACACGCTATACTCAGAGCCACACTTCGATGCATATCCTTCAGAATAAGGAGTCCCCTACCTCCCCGGTGACATGGGAGATAAATGCAGGAAAGGGACGCCCTAGGGTGCAAACTGTGATGGATATGCATCATTTTCCGGGTGTCTTTGCCGAGTCTATGCAGATCATCGAGGGTCCATTTCAACACTCCAAAAGAGTAGAGCAGGACTAGAGCTCTCCAGCATCAAGGTGTTCAAAGATGCTTCCGTCGGCAAGCTGCATGTTCTCCTTAACTTCCGAAGATCGTTCTCTCTTCAAAAGAGACAATGCGCATTTGTTGGACAAATGCTCAACTCTATGCCTACAGCTCGTGTATATTTCTGAACCACGTTGAAAGCTTCATGGAGGTTTTTCTTACAGAGGCATACAATTTCAGATCATCCATCTGAAATAAATGGGTGATCTGATGCCTCCGTCTTAACGCTATGGAGAGCGGCAGCAGTGAGAGGTTGAACAAGAGGGAACTCAAGGAATCTCCTTGGAAAACACTTCTCTTAAATGTTACCAATTCTGCCAAGGCTCGAGTGGCAACACTTGTTCTATGCATCTCACTGTGGTTGGTACCGCAAGGCATTGGAGCAAGTATAATAATAGCTCATGTTATGTGCAAATGCCGTGCGGTAGTCACCATGTCTTTCTTTAGCTCACGCTGCTCGCTGATGTTATTAATTACCGGCCGATCGATCTCAACAGCTTAACATACAAGATACGTATAAATAACTTTTAGCAGGTGTTGAGACAAGTGCTCGCCGATAGTTCTTTGGATCAGACAAGGCTCCCCTTCTTTGAAAGCCCTCAACAGCCCATCTTGGAATTTGCCGCTCCTCCTTAAGCCTTAAAAGCTTGTCGGACCTTGCTGACTGTCTCGCACACTTCTGTTTGCGGAAGTTAATGTTCAGCATAAGTGTGTTAGGGCTGGGGTGTCTAGGTGAATTGGACGCGGTGACTCGTACACTGCTTTCCAGAACTGCACGACCTCCTCCATAGTCGGGTGACCAGCAATTCTGGGGGATGGAGATTTCTAGACGGGCTATCGCGAAACAAGGAATTCTGCCTGATGTGTCTACCCGTCATTCCAGATTTGGCCTTACCACGCCCATAATCCGAATCCTATCCTATTACGTAAGCAAAATCTGTAGTTTCCGATATAAATAATCATTAAATTTAAAATATATGTTGCCGGATAGGAAGTAATATTGAAAGGCTTTGTTTACCTAAAAATTGTAACCAAGTAAACTGCTGAAAATATAAATGAAATTAATGATCTGCAATAGATAAAGTAAAATACAAAAATAAGTAATAATTATCGCCCAAAACGACGCCTCATAAATAGTGTTCAATTAATTTTGAATTGAACTCCAGATATTAGTTGTATGAACAGACCATACATCATTTGGATATGTTAAAATGGGTTATAGATATATTTACATGATCAATTCTACATTTCGGCGAATAAAAAAAAAATTGTATAACAGTAAGAAGATATAAGTATTTAAAGAGCAAGGTAACAATGTCAACAAATGAATTGTTGGCTTATTTACATCACCATCACATCGTTATTACAAGAGAATTGTTTGATACACTTCGAAGACCGCATAATAACTCTTCAAGATAAATACCAGTTTGATGTGACTGTTCGGTAGCTCTCTAGAGATCAGGTTCAAGGCGATTCGTTGCCATTTCACAGATGCAAATGCACCGAAAATAAATGCAGCGTGCCTCTTATTTTGGTCTACCCCGTTTCGTTTTGTACGTTTTTGTGTGGACAGGACCCTCAATAATTTACAAATCCAATTTCGTTAGCATCTTCTGCTTCTAATGCCGCTTCTTAAGCGTCGACACTTTTTCGCGCCACCTACTCCTGGATATAAGAACCGAACTTGATGAATCAAAACGCATTCTTGTGTTAGTGAACCAACGTTATAGTTAGTGCCCCCCACGATTTTATTTGATTTAGTTATTTTAGTTACTTTACTTTGTGATTTTCTACTGCAATTTATTAATAGGATATGTAAGGTAAATTATTGAATAATAAAAGGAAATTTGAAAAAAAATTAATGTAGATAATAAGAAAATTATCTCGTAAATGAACTTTTCAATATACATTGTTATTATTTCGTGAAACATATTAATAATATCCAATATTCAAAATTGGCTTGAGTAATTTTATTTAAATCTGGATAGTTTAATATTAAAAAGAATCGTTTTCGGAGATAGACTTAACCGATTGCGGAAGAAAACATTAATTATTTTTAAAAAGTATATTACATAACCAGATTTACAAATTAACCATTACATATTGAAGACATGGTACCTGTACGTAGACCTATAATTTTACAAAAAAAAAAAATAAACCACAATACCTACATAAGAAAAATAATAATTAATACTAAAACCAATACTGAAAAAAACCATTGTTGTTAATTTATTATTATTAATGTATAGTTTTTTTTATATATATTTTTGTAGTTGTATTTTGTAATCAATCATTTTAAAGTTCAGCAGTTTATTTAAAGCTGAATATTTAGGAGTCTTTTTCACAACTTCCATTATTCCTTTGGGTAACACAATATCTTTGTTCCTTGTTTTTGATAAATTATTTATACATTTTTCTGATCAATCTTTGTAATAGTATGCCAGTGCTTCGAGCATGTATTTCTTATCAAGTTCAACTGGTATTTATTCCAAATGATAAAATTATATAAATGTGAGTGAAAAAAGGTATGTCCAACAGGCTATTAGCTATTCTTCTTATTTGTAAAGAACAATTGAATTGAATGATGAATAATTTATAAGATTCATGATGCTATTTTTTGGAATATAATTGTTCTAATATTATGAATTGAAATGTTTTTATATTGTATAATACTCATAACTAGTTTCTACTTCCAAATCAACAGTGAAACCTAGAATCAATCAATTAATATTATATTTTATTTCGCTTGAATTAAACTTTTTATTGTTAACATTCTCTGAACATTATATAATCATAATTAGAACATTTCAGAAAATTATATCTAATTATAATGGAACAACTATTTTTCAAAGAAGTAATTACAGATAAATTCATTAATTGATTGTGCAATTTATTTGTCAATTTTTCTTTTTATTTATCTCTGCATTTTATTTAATATTTTTGAGTTTATTTGAGTAATGTGTTTTGAAAATATTGTATTTTATCTAAATAACTTCTTGAAAAATAATGCGAATGAATATTTAATTAATTGAATATTTACATATTTTAAATCTAATATTTGAGAAATTTTTTGACAAAAATCGATCCTTATGAATACGCAATTCAGTAAATAATATAATTTAGTATTTTTCAATCGGTCGAAACCCGTTAATCATCGCAAATAAAACCAACCTAATTTTAATTATTAAAATAAATTATTCCATTATTGTAACGTATTTTTCCAATATGATTTAATTGCTCTAAATTTCCTTGTGACTGATTTGTTAATTCCAATTTTTAACGCGTGCAAAAAAAGTATCAAAAAAATTTAAAAATAAACGAAATTGGAAACGCCCTGGAATTTTCGGATCTTTTCACTGTAAACAAACGAATATACTTGAAACTCTTTGTTGTCAAGCTTAATTAATGTCATTAATATGTAAATACCCAGACGAATTATCATTTAAAGCAAATTAAGCCGTCAATGGCTTATTCTGAGATAAAACTGATATTTAAAATAAACGTTAAAAAATACATCTGGTCCGGTATTTTATCGACTCCAATTTAATTTCGATTATTCCTTTACTGATACCGGTTTTTAGTTAATAGCATGTCAACACGATCAGCTACCTGGTGGTGTGAGTTTTTATCGATTTATTATTGAAATTTCATCTCGAACAAAGAAACAAAAAGTTACTTTTTGAAATAACTTCACTTTCATACAAACATTATATTTTCGAATGCCTATCTCCTCACCCAACATTCCACCGCTGGCTCGATGTCCTTCGAGCATTATAAGTTGCCTTCGTATAGTCAAAATATAGAAAAAAACAGGCTCTTGTACCTAAGTTAATTCAAACTTATTCTTAAACGAAGTTAAAATGCCAGTACAAACACGATTTCCATCTTTTCTTCAGTATTGAGATTGCATCACCAACTTCCACAAGGCTCTGTTCTCGAACTTTCATTTTTCTATGCCTGTGGTTCATTCCGGGAAACCATCATCTTGCATACTTTTGATGATTCAAAATACATCCGAAATGTACATAGGTAGTGTAAATTCGATGGAATTGGGAAAGCAAATACACGTTCCCAAAATTGTTGTCCAATATAGTCAACTCTTTCTTTGATTCATAATTTTTTTTCGACGAATATCTCAACTACATCTCAGGATAAAAAGAGATTCATTCTTCTTCTTCTTCTCCTCGATAAAATTCTCCGACGTGGTAATTTTTGATATTATCGAAATATATGAAGGCCATAGTATTGGAATTCTTTTGAAAGTAAAAGAAAACGGATATATGACGAATATTCAAATAAGGGAGTGTGCCAGGCATAAGATAAAGTTTCAATATCCTGCGATACAACACTATCTAAACAAGTTGCCTTTTTCATTGTCTCTAGTCGTTTAGTCACCTCTTGACAGGTTGATGAATCGGGATTTTTGGTGGTTAATAATATTCAAATAGAGGCGCGCTACCTCTGCAGGCCACACTTCAACAAACCACTAGCATAAGACCGACTATCTGCCAAGAATAATAATTGGACTGTACGTTAACATAATATTGGTCAGTGGAGCTCACGTATATTTTATTTAAGGATCATCGGCAATCGTTTTCTCGATATAACATTATTGATAGGTGTCTCTTTTCATTTGCAGGAGGAGATAACAAGACTGTTTTATGTGATTTTACGTTATTTATTTGCGAATATTATCAAATGGTTAAGGAAATATGGAAATCTATATATTGGTAAGTACCACTCTTTTCTAGTTATTTTATTTTATATATTTTACAATTTAGTAACTATATTTTATTATTCACTAAATGATATTATAGAACATTCACTAGAGAAACTGGGGTTATCTAAATAAGATTTTCTTTAGATGTCTTTAGACGAAATTGTATAACTTTAAAGAATCAACAGTATTTTCCTTCACTAATGCTTCTAAATTTCATAAAATTTATTCATGTCTGTGAGAAATTCCATTTAATTCATCATTTTTTATAAATTGACAACAGTTTATTTGATGATAATTCTACTCAGTGGCAGAACTTCAAATTTTCGCCCTCCCTTCCCCCCATAATTCAAATGAAGGCCCCTTGGAAATAAAAAATTAGGTGCTATAATATTTAAAAACGTATATTTTTATAGGTATTTCTTATGGATATAACAAATAACAAGCACTGATTTTAAAACTCTTTACGGCAAGTTCCAGCATTAGCAAAGTTTTTAATGACATCTTTAAAATCTAATTTTGTGGCTTCATCCGTTTCAATAGCCAAAATTGTAAGACAGCTTAATCTTCCCTCTGTTATTGTTGTGCATATATAATTTTTAATGAGTTTTAATTTGCTATATTTAATAATTAACAGTTCTAGTTCTTTTACCGATTTAATATCAGAAAGTTCATCTTTAAGAATTGAGACTAAGTTTATTATTTGAACAAGAAATATCATCTTTGTAAGGGTTACTAAAGTTTCTGCGCATTTAAAAAGTTGATCTTTTGACAGTGTAACTTGTGTTTTTCGATTTAAAAAATCGAATATTTCACCAACGCGAACTACGTCAAACACTTCCAGATATACATTGATTCGGAAGATATTGTGAAATAAAACGATGGTCCAGAGCCTTAGATAGTCTTAGTCTTAGATTCAGTACTAACGTTCCATTTTCTAGCTAACTATACAGCTTCATTCTATAGAGAGTCATAGTCATTTTTTAATTTGCTTAAATGAGTATAAACCCTTTTTAATGCATCTACAACTCTTGAAATGTCCATATCTTTAGCTTGCAATAATTTGTATGCAAAGTTTAGGTTACACATTATTATTTCAAGTATAGTTTTAAAAATAAATTCGGATGTAGCCATTTTGGTTTTAATATTATCAGCTTCTACTCGCTCATCTATCTTATTACTACACAAAATTATTTGATCCACTGCTTTGATGATGAACCTTAACTTTACTGCCAGCCAAGATGTTACTCGGCCTGCACAAGGTGTTGAATTTAATCTTTTCATGGTTATTTCTTTTTTTCCTGATATATTTGCTAGTACATCCCACCGACATAAACTGTTTCAAGAATGAAATATATATATTTCTTCAAGAATTGCAATATTATGTCTGGATTTCCACAGAACACTTGCATCTTTAACTACCAAATTTGAATTGAGCTGCACAATGGATAAAGGTGGTTTAAGGCCTGAACTCCTCCATACAATCAGCTCAATTTAAAAAATTTTAATGATAGTCCACTGGCTGAATGATCATGCACTTCTGTAGATCCTAGAAAAGATTCTTTTATTTCTATTGACATTGATTCACCATTTTCATGTATTGCAATTTCTACGTATCTAAATGAAATTTCTTGTTTTGTATCGATCATAACAGCAAAAAATGAAGTTTCTAGAACTTTTGAAATAATACAGGTTTTAACTTCATTACTTAAAATATTAATCATTTCGTCTTGTATTTGATGGCTTAAATATATCGTGGTTCCTTTAGGAAAATTAATGACTTTTTTTAAAACATCATCGTATTGTGCAATTAACTGAACCATGTCCACGAAATACTAAACAGGTTTCAGTTAGCGTTAACGTAATGTTAATAAGGTGGTCTAAGACTTAAGCCGAAAAACTAGTCTGGTATCGTAAGTTGTCTTCGAAGTCTTTGTCTATGCATGTATTATTTTTCCATTTGTCATAAATGTAACAAGCCGATGAATGTGATTGAGATGCCTCGTGAACCTGAATTTTCCTTGACAACCGTTTCCAATCTCTAATGCCTTCATTATGCCATTGTCATTTCGTTTAGATCAAAGCAAGCATGGTTCGCAATAAGCTGCGTCTAATACATTAGAATAGCGCAACCACTGCTTTGCTACCAAACTATATGGTGTTTCCTTTATAAAATAAACATTGGAAAATTTCCTATTATTTTGGGTTGGATCTCGAGGGAACGGGCCCGTATTTAGAGGAGAATTTGTACTAAAGCTTATAATTCGTTTCTTTACTTCCAGAGAAAAAAATTTGATTTTACCGTAGATTCCCGTTCATCGTGTTCTTGATGTTCACTGTCCAGTTGTTTGTTTATATTTAGGTTTTCATCAATAACGACAGTATCCTTTTTTTCAGTGTTTTCAGGCAAAACTAAATTAGCTTGAACGTCCGTGTCCGTGTTTTAATCTAACTTAGTCACTTCGGTTTCGGGGTCTGTTACTAGAGTTTTAAAAAAGTTTGTAACTTGTGAAAGTTCCTCCCGGTTGCTTAATAACTCTATTTTAAGAAATCCATTGTTAGCCCCAGGGCCCCTTGGGCCCCCTCCCCACACTGCTCCCTTTTGCTGGATGGTAGTTTCGCTGCTGATTCTACTACTTTTCATTAGTATTGAAATTAGGACCTAATTTTAGATTTAGCTTTCGTTGATCACTCTTGGCTTTGAGAATGCCACTGTGTATTGAAATAATTTGTTAGCATTATTTTCTGAATTAAATGTTACAAGTGTTGTGTTAATTTGAGTTCATTCTCCAACTTTTGAAAGTTGATTTTACACTAAGCAAACGCCGAAGCCATGGATATGAATAAATTTACTGTTCTGAAGAGATCCGGTGGATGAAAACAATTATCAACTCTTAGTAGCATCGTTCGCATCCTTTTAGCTGCAACTTGTATTATACGTCCTCATCTATGAATATATTCTCTGTGATTCATTTGTAGAATTTATAATTTATTTTGTAAATCCATCACCTGTGTAACATGTAGTGATCAATTGTTCAGAAATAACAAAAGACGACTGAATACTACGAACCGTATGCCAACTGTCTCATATTAATTTATTATAAGTCGCATATTCAACTATCAAATTGATTGAATTTAAGTTAATTATTCAAGGAAAAAGGCGCATTCACCAGTTCTACAATATTAATAGGAAGAATTTAGATTATAAACGGTGATCCGCGAGTATAATCTAAATCTGAATTAATAATCTATTTTAATTAATGTTTATCGGAATACTGATGAACTATGATACGTATTACGGCAACTATTTCCCAATGATCCACTTCAAATCCGACGATTCAATACAATTTATTTGGCGGTTATTATAGAGATCTATTAGTAATAATAGAGTGTATTTGGACAGTGATTAAGTGTTTAGAAGATAAATTATAAATAAATTACTTAGAGGTGCGTAAAATCCAATTTCAAGCCAAGATCGATTAGATACACTCGATAATAAAATCCATTCTGATTCCGACCATAAAACAACTGTCCGATATGAAGTATAGAACAACTTCTGGTATCATCTGCATCTGCTATAAATTATAAAATAAATTCCTTCTAGAGGCAGCGCTTAAACGTTTTTGTCGAAGATCCATTAAAAACAATTTGTCGTAACACACCAAAGTGTTTGTTTCGAGTGGTTTTATTATACCATAAATAAGAAATATTCACCCTTATTCTTTAAAAATACTCTTGAAGTACTGATGACCTTTCGGTTTCCAAATAGCCAAAATCAGTGTAAACTAAAGTATAAATCAAAATGTGCCTGATTGAATACTATTTGGGAATAATAATGCAAACAAGGGGTTACCCTCAGCAGGATATAAATCGGAATTCGATGAATTGCTTTTTCGTTTATACATTTCTATCCCTTCTAAATCACCCAGATATTTGTCCGTACTGTATTTTAAAAGTGATAAGCTTTCTTGAGAAATGGTGTGACCTTTATTTAAAATACGTTCTGCCAATTGTATCGTTATATACATTACTGGGTTTCTAATTTCTTTGAATAATGTTCAAAATGGTTTATGCTCGAAATTATAGATAATTAAACTTGGAAAGAGACTTGCTGACATCTGTGATATAATGGCGCAAATCGATTATTTTACAGTGTTCCAAGAGAAACGAATTTTCATTGTAACCGAGTAGCAGACTATACTTTCTCCACGATCAAATATTTTAAATATATATTTTTAAATGGAAATGAACAAATGGTGGTGTATTTTCACTCTCTGGTTCTGAATCACTGGATAAATTCATGATACTTTTTATATTTTCGAATGGAAACGTGACAGCAATAATTTTGACACTTACTCAAATGACAATCAACTGCGTCAAGCTAATGTTATTATTGCTAACCAATGTGAGAATATTATTCTATTACAAGAGAGAGAATTTAAATACATTTAAATTGCATGAGGGCAGAGGTGTTGCAGAATATTTTTTCAATCTCAAGAGACAGTATTCCAGCATTCTGCAAACAAATTTGATTTCAGAATTGGCAAATTCTGTGATGATCGTGTAGAAAACTTTATCTACCACAACATCGAAATATGTCCCCATTAAACGATAGTAAATTGAATCATAAACAGCTATATTTTGCGCAGAATATCATATTGCATAGCGGACCTGACACTGCATCTGTTGCCTAGAAATTTACCTAACAACCGATGCATTATGAAGTGTTAGGGGAAGTCCATTGTAGCTAGAGCGACGGTCGCTTTAATAATATGACACTAGCGGCGGGATATTTGAATACGATATCAGTATTTCTGACAACATTTTTATAGTTTATTAGAATATTAACTGTGACAATAATTCCAGATCATTTTGTAAGTAGGTAGTATCATGTGATTGGTAGTAACATTTTTATGATGGTTCTGCAATCGATATTATTTTTGTAAATATAGAAGGGATCTTTTATTTTTGTTGCAGATATGTTCCGTTTTAATTATCCATATATCTCTAACAGAAGAAACGTTAAGATACAAGAGAGATGAACATATACCTTCAATAGAAGAGCCAAGCTTCAGAAGAGATGCTGTGGAACAACCACCGATTTTGCCGTCTTCCTACAGAATGCCAGAGCTGTTTGGCAGCAGATCTTTACCACTACGAGCAGCCATAGAAAATGTTCCTGATATGTAAGTGGTTCAAACTGTATATCGTAATTCATCAAGATCCCAGCTTAAATATGAGCTATATATTTATGGTGAGGTAAAATAAATGTCCAACAAAAGTTCGATTTAATGAATGCTTATAATCCTTCGAGATAGACCAGACTGTAGCAGCACTGACGTCAAGATCAGTTGTTGTCTGATTCATGATAATCAACAACCCTTTCATGAGTAACGAGGAGCATTTTCATGTCAACGGCGATGTAAATAAGAAAAAAAAAATAAAGAATCCTCGGGAAATTCATCAGCGACCTTTCCATTGCCCTAAAGTAATTGTATGGTGTGCCATTTCATCGTCTAGAATAACAGGGACTTATTTTTTTGAAGAGAATAGTCAAACTGTAACCGCTCTCCGCTATGTTCAACTGCTGCAGACATTCTTTTTACCTCAGATTGAAGAAGAAACAGTACTGGTTTCAGAAAGAGGATTTTAAGAGACAGACTCATTTCCCAGATCCCCAGATCTTGCAGCTCCTGATTATTTTTTTTTGGGGCTATTTAAAGCTTAAAGTGTTCGTGAATAAACCCAGAAATTTGAGATTTGAAATTAAACATTAGAAATGAAATCAATGCTTCACTTCACGTTCTTCGAAATGTTATGCAAAAATTTGCTAATCAATTAGAAGAATCCATTGAGAGCAACGGTGATTTTTTTTGTTTTTGGGTGCAAGGTGCAAAACCCTTTATGGGCACCTTATGGTCCTGTAACATACCATAAGGTAGTGTGGGAGTCCTTGAGTTTCCGAACTTAATCACCTCAGATAGACCCACTAAACACTCCACCTCGTGTGGTAGGCTCGATCCTGCAACCAGGGCAGTCACGATGACACTTGGGCTTGACAGCCCATTGTATCTTGCCGCACCACTTTCTCAAGCCATCGGGAAAATTCCGCAGTCGCTGGATCCGAACCCGCGACCGGCAGCCACAGTGATTAGAAGATCGATGCTTCTACCACTGAGCTACCTGGCCCTCTGAGCAATGGTGATACTTTACGAAGCAATATATTTAAATCATAAAAAGTACCATCTTTGTAGTTTAAAAATAAATATTAATTAGTTTTATTATTCAAGTTAATAAATTTGTATAGGTAACCTGTTTAAATTGGGTAATCCATTTTGCCGAACTCTGTATTTTAGTAGACTATTATCTTAATACGAATTATTTTCTCTGTTGATGCGCGTTGTTTTTAAAGAAAAAAAAAAGTTATTATTATCTTAGTAGAAATCATTTTCTCTACAAAACAAAGGTGATTAAAATCAGAAATCGGTAACAAATATCATAAACTAGATCATTTACAACTTTTAGCTTATAATTTACATTTAAAACTGAGTTTTTCAACAATATCATACGAAATAAAAGTCCTTTTATTCTAAATTATTGAACACAGTTTTAGGAAAAAATCAATGGAAAAATTAACAACAATAAATTTCAACAATTGTTATCAACACTGCATAGAGAAAAACTAAGAATATTAACATTATTCACAATAAAACCGATATTAAATTCGAAGAAATGGAAATGAGTTTGTTGAATAAAGGTTCGATTCAAAGGAAATTTAATCAACTACATTGAATATACAACTTGGTCTCTCAACCTTCAAGATAAAGCTATTATTCGTAACAGGTGCAAGAAAATTCTTGAACATTCAAATAAATCAGATAAAAATACATCCAATAATTTCAATAATATCTGTAAATAGTTGAAGGAAAAAAAACGGTTATTGTTGGAAAGCAGATAAAAGAAATTCCACTGTAAATATTATTCCGTAAACACCTTATTGAATAATGGTCCCAATGAACAGATTACCAGGAATCCGTTATCAAAATGCGTTAAGCTAGTCAATAATTCTTTAAACTTGACTTCCGAACCATAATCTTCCTAAGCTGTATTGCTTACCTAAGATCCAAAAACCAGATAATTCCATGAAACCAACCATTTCAAACTTTAATTGTCCTACGTATAACATAGCAAAATGGTTAGTGAAGGAAATCAGCAACTTCCAAGCCGCACCAAGTTTGCCTGTTGAAAAATTCTTTGGAACTAATTGCAACATTGAAAGATTCCAGACTTGAACCTGGTGATACTCTCGTTTCATTTGATGTTGTTTCACTATTTACAAACACCCCAACCCCTGAGTCAATAAACATTCTGATGAAATGGCTTTCAAATATCAATATCCCCGGTACAAACTGCACAGAATAAGTGATCCTTACTTCTTTATGTATAGAGCAAAATTATTTCATTTTTACCAAAAATTACTATAAACAAACAAGCGGATGGGCAATCCACTCTCTAGTTGTTTGACCAATATTTTTTTAAGCAAACTTGAACCCTCTTTAAAATCAAAATTGAATCCATTTAGTTTCCAAATGTTTGGCATATATATCTCGATGATATTTCCGCGTAGAAAAAGTAAAGTTTTGATTTACATAGCTTTTTGAACACGCTTAATAGCCAATTTGATTCATTCAAATTCACTGTCGAAATTGAAACAGATAAGCAACTTGTTTTCCTTGATATTAACATTATAAAAGATGGTAATCACTTGAAATTCCAGATATACAGGAAACCCACTCAAACAAATAGTTTTCTCCTGTAGATTCTGTTACACCTATTAATTTTAAAATAGCTCTTCTTCATAGATTATTAAACGCCCCTATGAGCCCGCAAAATTATAACAACGATGTTGAGAAACTTTAGCAAATAACGTTGGACAAATCTTTGATCAATAATGTAATTTCCAAACCACTTTAAATAGTGCAATAAAATCCAAAAGTTTCCCTTATCATCCTTCAGTAATTAATAAATTAGAAATTTGTTTTCTAAATTTACGATACAACCAGTTTGTAGATGTAAGAACAAGCTAAAACACCGTTTACGCAACACCTTTGATGAAGATTCAGCCCTCGACAAAGTTTCCGATTTCGACAAATCGGGGATTTACAAAATCAATTGTGAGTCGTGTTCAAAATATCATGTGGGTTAAACTAGAAGGAACATTTTAACTCGTTTTAAGGAACATTTTTCTCATATAAAGAAAAATAATGGTGAAAAATCAGTTAATTTGGTTAGTTTTTTTTTTCGAAATTAAATTATTGATCAAAGATTTTTGGTAACGCAATTTGCTGAAGTGTGTCAACTTCGTTGTTATAATTTTGCTGGCTCAAAGTGACGTTCAATACGGAGCTATTTTATATCTAAATGGTGTAGCTGAATCCGCCGGGGTATACCTATTTGTTTGTGCGGGTTTTCTGTAGATGTCGAAATTCAAGTGATTACCATATTTTATAATGTTAATATCAAGGAAAGGAAGCTGATTATCGGTTTCTATTTCGACAGTGAATCTCAGTGAATCAAATTGGCTATTAAGCGTGTTCGAAAAGCTATGTAAATCAAAATCTTTACTTGTAATAGAGAAAATGTCGTCAACATATCTACCAAACTTTTGGAAACTGATTCACTTCTTTCCATGTTTACAAAAATCTTCAAGGTTGCCTGCTTTCGATGGGTGTCAAGACAGAACTGTACACATTTGACTCAATGATTGTACATCGGTTTCTTCTATTCACCGATGTAGCATAATATTTTATGTGAATCATCTCCAGAATAGATCCCTTATAATAATTGGTTCATTCAGCAAGAATATTAACATTTGTATAATAATAATTGAAGAACATGGGGAATCTATAGCTGTACCATTGGATATCTCTAAAGCAATTGACCGAATCTGGCACCAAAGCCTTCGTGATAAACTTCCGTCAAATGGTTTGCCACTTACTATCGTGTTTTCTCTCAGATAGATCACGCCATGTGACTATCAACGCTGGTGTTTCACAGGAATCTGCCTTGGCACCAACTTTGTTTCTGCTCCATATAAACGATCTGCTGGAAGTGACCACCCGTCCCGTCCATAGCTTTGCAGATGATGGTACACTTCATATCGCTTTCTCATCTAGAGCCTCTCTACAATCCAATGAAGCCAAATTGACTCAAGTAATGGGGATGGGCAAAGATTTTGAAATGGGGATCTGATAATCTAGTAGAGTTTCATCCAACCAAAACTCAAGCTTGCGTCTTCTCCAGGAAGGCGGATCCCTCAATCCCTAACATGATGATGTCAGGTACAATTATTCCTATGAAGTCTTCCATATCCATGGTCGGGATCACCACCAACAGCAGCCTCTCACGGGATGATCATGTGAGGTCCATTGCGAAAAACACTTCTCAAAAACATGGTTTTCTATTCCGTGCTAAGAGCTACACTTTACATCCCAGCAGCTCCTCATAATCTACAAAGTATAGATTCGACCTGTTCTGGAGTACTCTTCACCTGTTCGGTTCCCAAACATACTCTGAAGCTCTTGGATTTTATTCAGAAGAGAGTCATTCGTCTGATTGATGATGTCACACTCACCAATTCATGGACCTCTCTAGAACATCGTAGAACGTTGGGAGATCTCTCCTTCCTCTATGAATATTTCCATGGTCGGTGTTCATCAAAAATCTCGTCTGTTGTTCCACCACGGGAGATTCCAAATAGGCGGACTAGACGAACTAGTCACCCCTTCATTGTCAAGGAGCTTCTTCCTACCAGACTTAATTTTTCTATCGAACAGCGAAGTTGTGAAACCCTTTACCTAGTGAGGTCCATGGCTATTACTTCCAAACCTTGAAGAAAAATTCAAATGACTATTTCCTCTCCTAACATATCACCGCAGCCCTAAATATTTCTTATTTTCTCTACCACTATAGAAACTTAATTAACAAACAACCAATTCTTTTTATTGACAAAGTTACTGCCATTGGAAATCGAATGAGGACTTTGCCCCATCATGTTGAAAGTGGAAATAAAGTTTCTTTGAAGATTTGTGCGTTCATATTGTATTGTTTATTCTTATGCCTATAAGCGAATCGATTTGATTAAATCAAGTATGTTCCGGTTGTTTGAACACAATGTAACGAAAAGGTTGACAATATCAAACAGTTGATTGAGACAAATTGAGCATGCTAATCGGATGTTTTTTCTTCTATTTTACCGTTCGTTACGAAATGCCCCATCTGTGTCCACCTCCATACATTTGAAATTTCAATAATCTACAAGAGACAATCTACGCGTGACAATCATAACTTAGAATTGATCTGCCAAATCCGCTTGACAAATTTAAATAATTTAATTAATCGTGCGATTCAATGAACTCAACACTGTCCCTATGTTCCTTAAAAGTATGAATATGAATTATTTATGCATTGCTTAAATGTTAACGATGTAAATATGGTGACTAATAGTACGCGGTAGAACATTAGGTCGAAGACATTGGATATTAAGATCTCTCGAGAAAACAACAAGCAGAAGACGTTTATAATTTAGTTCCTAAGCCGTTGTATTATAACAGAAGTGACCAAAGGTCTTGCAACAGCCTCTTTTTTTAAATTGTTTGTAACCGGCGTATATTAGTCATAGCTGTTGAATCGATTTGACACCGATTAGAATCAAAAGCGGCCGCATTTGGCAAAGAAAAAAGTGCTCTACCACTAGGACAACGCACCGGCACCCAGAACCGCAATCGTAATGGCAAAATTGCATGAATTGCGCTACGAATTGGTTCGTCATCCACCATATTCTCCAGATTTGGCCGCCTGCCATTTTTATCTATTTCCAATATTGAGGAATAGCTCGGCGGAAAGAAATTTGGCTCCAACGAGGAGGTCATAGCTGAAAGAAACCCCTATTTCGAAGAATTGCCGAAATCGTATTATTTGGAAGGGATCAATTGAGAAATAAAATGAGATTTGACGAAATAAATCATTTCTTCTTTCATTTTTCAGGGACTTCCACCTTGTCCTCGTATATTTTGGACGTAAATGTCTTACAATTGCAATTATTCGTTGTTGCAACATATACGTTTTTAGTTGAAATTAATGAGATACAGGCGCTCAAGTACAATTAATTTAAGAAATCTCGCGTTTTAGTTGATGCATTAGTATTCAAAAGTCTTCCGATGATGATCGTGAGACCGAAACGTACGTAAAGACGACAATATAGTAGACATAAGAGTTAAAATGACCTATTTCCCTAGAATTTACATATAATTCATATCTGAGTCAAGAACCGATGTTATAAAACATTCATATCAAATAACTTGAAATTCCTTCTCATTTCAGCTCTAAGTCTTCAGTCAGACTTCCCCTGCGTGATGCGGTGGAAAAAAGGCCGTCCCCAGACGAAAACGCTGACGACGACAATCACTTGTTGGGAAACCTGTGGGACAACAACGAATACTATAGAAGAAGCCAAGCACCTCAGTTCTACGGGGTCAATAGGGATACTAATTACTTCCAATCTTTTCCACAAACAAACTCATATAATATAATTGCAAGCCGACTGATTCAAACGCACCCATCACCAAAGCAGAATTATTACTACCCCAAGGTGCAACAAGCTTATTATCCAAGACAAACCTTATATTCACCGGGGCAATTCTTCCGAGATCTCATAGGAGATTATAGATATTCTAAGCCATATCGGGTCGACAACACTTATCAACAGATCGTTCGAAATCCGTTTGAAACGACTCCAAGTCAAGGGCGAAGTTTCCTTTCCAACAATCCGTTTTTTCGGTCAACTCACGAAGGACTTTTGGGTGAGTGGACAAGTCAAAAATCAGTAACAACCAATCGAAATATCTTCTTGTAACATGCTTTTTAATAATTCTAACAGTTGAGCCCTACACAATTGAGATATAAATGAATATAATAAGAAAACATTCAATCATTTGTTTTTGGTTTTTGCCAAATAACAATGATACGCTCTCTGTAGACTAGATCAATCAGTAACATTACAAGCTAATAGTTCTAGATAGATGTTTCGCTCTCTCATATAGCTCAGTACAACGAGAAACTTTGTAATGTTAATAAACGTGAAGGTGCACATAACCGACTAACAGCATGGTATAAAAATCAAATTATTTAACGCCATCTATGAGCAACACAATGCAATCCAGGTCAATTCCAAAGGACATACTTTTAAATTTAGCTTTAGTTTATAACTCCTAGGTTTCAGAACGTCACAGTGTGGTGAAACATTTTGTAAGCGATATTTTCTAAATTGAATGTTACAAGTTTTGTGTAAAAATTTCAGTTTAATTCTCCAACTTCCAAAAGCTAATTTATTGCTGTTTAAATTGTAGAGTTCCAAACTTTGGATTTCATTTGTCTCATAATTATTTTCAGGAAAGAAAGAATTTGACGATAACGATAAAAGAATAGTATGCTACATGCAAGGACAAGCAGCCTACAGGAAAGAGCCGTTAACCTTTACTCCAGAAGATTTGAATCCCTTCGCTTGTACTCATGTTATATATGCCTTCGCATCCATAGATCCACATTCCTTCAACATTATGGCCAATGATAATGCTTTCGATATAATTCAAGGTAAGCACAGTCAGTTTTTTTAAAGCTAAATGTGAACGACACTTTTTTAATGTGAAACCGGGAGGAGTGTATGAAGCAAATTATAAAATGTCTTTGCCATTAACACTTGTATGTTTTATTCATTTGACCACTCCGGCAAAGAGATAAGACCAACAGCTTTGAATGAAAAAATGTCATGCTCTGGACACCTTTAAAAAAGTGTTGTTCAATTAGCCAACTAATCGAGACCATGAGTCAGTCAGGCCCAGTTGTGAGGTTGAACTCGCTTGCAACTATAACAATTAACATCTATTATTACTTTACGATCTATCTCCACATGGTATTAATCTAATATTCATACATTATCAATATATTAACCCAGTAAAATCATGTTGATGTCCTAAGCATATCCTGAAAAGTCCCGTCAATTTGAAATCTAATTTTTTGCAACTATCTCTCCAGAAATATCAACTTTTTGCCCCAAATAGCCATGACCTATAATATAAAACCTTATAAAAGTCTACATAAAGAAGGATCGTTGACTTTTTTCATCAATTCACAGATGAAGAATGGATTAAATCTTAACAGAAATAGCCCACACATCATAATATTCTCTCAGTTGTATTCGTATAAACTGTAGAAATCAATTGAACTCGCAATTATAACAAAAACATTTTTATGAACATATATCTTGAAGTGACTCAAACCCCCTGTTTATTTTTTTTTTAATATATCACAAACTATGAAACATACAGCATGGTCCAACAGTGCGAGTACAATATCTTATTTATTATACGAGTTACAATAAATATTAAATACAAAAGTTGTAAGAACTGCAAAAAATTATACATCAATATACAGGATTCCGCATGAGTTCGTCACAAACCAAACACCCTGTATATTGTTTAAATTTTGGATTGACCTCTTTTTGACTATTCGCCCAATATAGGGTTGTTGAGGTCTATATGGAATCGTTCAAGAATTACAGCCACTTTTCTAAAAAATAAAAGATACCTTTGACGCGCTCTGTATCTTTTTTAATACGGTATATAATCAATTTATTTGTCAAAAATATTCAAGTGTATTCTTATTTCAACCCTAATGGCTCTGTTTGAAATTATTTTGTATCAGGGTACAGAGTGAGTCAAAACCCTGGGTCAAGTTTTCTCGATAAATTCAAATGGAACAGTCTGTATATTATATGTTATTTGGATACCTCTACCAATGCTGTTTTAGTTTCATTAACCATTCCCTATATCTGAAGCCACTACTTACTGAGATATTCGTTATTTTAAAAGCAATTATACTAATTTTTACCCAAGAAGTCAAAATCGGAGTTGAATCAGAAATATTAACTTAAATTTTCAAGTAATTACTAGTGTTCGGAGTGAGAAAGAAGTTTCTATTTTACGACTAGAACATAAATTTTTCCAGATAAAAATGATCGATGTGTTAGAAGTCACTTTGAAGTTGAAGAGAAAAAAGTATGCAAGTTCTAGCCATAATAAAAGTACGTCGCAAAAAATACTAGATTTCTAGAAAACTGGCAATAAATTTCTTATAACCCTGGTTAAACTTCACTAGGCAGTTCTGCATTTAATAAAAGTCACAACGGGCATTGTTCGGACCAGGAAGCAAAACAAACCATAGTCAATAATACCCTCTCTAGTACAAGACTTAAACACTGACTAGAAAAGTCGTGTGACGTCAGTCTTAATGGTATGAATTGTGACAGCTGATAAATATTAGAATTAAACTCTTTTTTGTGGAAAATTATACGTTGCACCTGTTTCTAGGATGTAATCTTGTTATTAGAACATATTTTTACCTATAAATGAGCGTGTATAAGAGTGACTGAATAAAGTGCGTTTCAAAATGGATCACTAAGTGAATGTTTATATTGGATCTTAGCGCGTTTTGTGTTGTAAAGGGGAATTACAACAAGGGCCAAGAGTTTAAACTTTTAGTTTCCTAATAATATCTACGGAGACAATGGATATCGGCTGTCCCTGTGATAGATTTCAACAATAACAGAACAAGATTCTCGTAGTGCTACCGTAGTAAGTGTAAATTTTGTGGAGATATGCTCTGAATAAATGCTGTTGTGATGCACTGAATGTGGGTGGTACAAAAACAACTTACTATAACTTAATTTTCCATTTAATTGATCGGTGTCCAACGAGAATGCTTCATTCGTAATTCATAATCTAATAATACAAATGATTAATATTACAGGAGGCTATAGAGCTGTAACTGGTCTGAAACGCATCAACCCCAAACTGAAGATTCTAATATCTGTCGGAGGTGGAAGACAAGACAGTCCGTACAGATTTGCGAACATGGTTTCCAGCTCTAGCAAACGTCGGGACTTCATCCGTTCCGTCATTAATTTCATCAAAATGCACGATTTTGACGGTCTGGATATACACTGGCTGTATCCCGGAGCAGATGATTTGGCAGGTCATAGAACCGACAAAGATTACCTGTCCCTCTTACTAGAAGAATTATCGGACTTGTTCAAGCACAGAGGATGGTTGCTCACGATAGCTGCACCGGCTTCTAGATTCAAGGTGGAAGATGGGTTCGAACCGGAAACGCTGGCCAACGTCGTCGATTTTGTTAACGTCCAAGCTTACAATTTCCACAGAGAACGAGAACCATCAGCCGATCATCACGCCAACTTGAACGCAAGACCTAAAGATGAAGATTTGGATATTTTCTTCAATGTAGTAAGTTTTAATGGCCCCATAGGCCATAGATTTAGATTCGATTTTTAATTTCTCTCTTTTAAACGGTACCTCAACCACCACCCTACTCTCTGTACTTTTCTCTATCGAACTCCTGACACCCCTTTACACTATTAATATATAGATGGGGGACCGGAGTTTTTTAATTTTCGCTTCTTCATTCTAGGACTACGCAGCGAAATATTGGTTGAAGAAGGGTCTTCCGCGGTCCAAATTGGTCATTGGCATACCGTTCTTCGGCAGATCATTCACGCTCCAGAACTACAATCAAACCGGTATTGGATCCCCGATAAAAGGACCTGGTCTTGAGGGCTATTACTCCCAGAAGCCAGGTTTTTTGGCTTACTTCGAAATTTGTGATATGGTCATGAACGACGGTTGGCAAAGACATATCGATGCCTCTGGTGCACCTTACATCGTCAACGGTGACCAGTGGGTTGCTTACGACGATGTTAACAGCATCAGGAAAAAAGTAAGTGATCTCGTTGGCAATCTGATTTAGTGGTTATTATGTAAATGTGTTTTTTCAGATAGAATACATCAAAGATCTGGAATTAGGTGGGGTATTTGTTTGGGCGGCAGATTTAGACGATTTCAGAGGTATTTGTGGTGAAAAATGGCCGCTATTGACGTCCATCAATCGTTATTTGAAAGGTAAGTGCTATTCCAACACGTGTGAGATTCGTTCGTCACAATTTTTCCATTATAGGAGGACAAATTCAGGAGATAGACCAAGGGATGCCAACTCAACCCTACGGGACTTGCGAGAAAATGGGTTTGTATAGCGATCCCAACAATTGTGCCGCATATTATATTTGTAGAAACGGTCTGAATTATCATCTTTCGTGCGGCCCCAATATGATGTTCGACCCGGCGACTGGAAGTTGCGGTTATGATTCTCCGGGAAAATGCCAGCCCGGAGTGTCGATATACATTCCAAATGCATTCAGATTTTCCCAGTTTAAATTAAAAGAAGCTGACGTGGAAGAAGATAAAAGCCCTAAGGTATGTTTGACAAGCGATTATTTGGTTTGCGTAATGTTTTTTCCACGCAACAAATAATGTTTAATCAAGACGCGAAATTCACTTTTGTCCATGTTTACAAAAATCTTCAAGGCTTGCTTTTGATGGGTGTCAAAACAGAACTAAATGACATATCAGTCTGACAATTTAAAGGCGTTCTAGTTAAAGATGGTACATTACAAATGTCACAGGGGATTTTCGATTGTGGCGCCATCTATTTTATTTTTCAGGAACTTTTCACCCTGCCCTCGTAGACTACGGCAACTATCTTCCACTTTCTGAGTCCTAGTTGAACCAAGTCTCCCACACTCATTGTTCCTCTTTTCAAAAGTTCCCAAATGATCTCTTGATACTACATTTTCGCTTCAGCCACATTACCATTAGATTTTCCATAATAGAAATGCATATCAGCCATTTATGTCTTACGTTTCAAATTTACTGCCCTTCTGATATTTTTAGATACTAACTGAATATCAAATATGACATTACTTAGTTAAACAAAATAAGCCTACTTTGTTCCTTCTCCTAGTTACGAGTTTAAATCAAATTTTGCAGCATATTTTTCAGAACTCTTTTACCGCGTACTGTGAGCCACATGGCAAATCACAAGGAGTACCTTTCTTGTATAAATTTGATGAGAGAGTCATATTACGGAATCAAATTATTGGAAAATTTGAGTTATCGGTTTTGGTTGATACTTAATTAATAAGATTATTGACGATCCTACAGGTGGTTTGTTACGTGACCAGCTGGGCTTTTTACCGAAAATCTGAAGGCAAATTCGTACCAGAGCATATCGACCAAAGACTTTGCACTCACGTTGTGTTCGCATTCGCCAGCCTGGATCCGGAAAAATTGATTATCAAAGAATTCGACCCCTGGGCAGATTTGGACAATAGTAAGTACCTTTCTAGGTGTGTCAATTAGCCTGCTTTCCATTGATTTCATCGAACGAAACCATTGCAATATTTTGGGAGCCATATACCAAAGTGGCTCCCAAAAAAGGTAGATGTTTTCACTGATATTGGAGGTAAAGACAAGGGGATGAACACACGAAAAATATTAGCATCCGGGCTTCTGAAGGGGCCTCTTTTGAACACAATTTTTTTTTTACTTCGACTACACGAGAGGAAAACCTATAGAGATAATTTCAGTGGTTGACTTAACCATTAAGGTGATAATAGGCCAGTTTTCTTCAATTGTTGCACTCTTTGAGTTATAATAAAATTTTCACGTCTTTTTCATGATGTGCAGAACAAAAGATCGCTGAAGATTGTTCGCACTGATCGGCGTGGATCGTTGATCAGTGCATCACAAACGTGGTCAAGGTTTTGATTAATGCGACCATGTCGCGTGAGTCCAGGAGGGTGGATATTTTCTGTAACAATGATTTAACGACAACTTCTCTATTAGATCTCTACGAGAGGCTTACATCGCTGAAAGATACCACATCGCTACTATCCCTGGGAGGATGGACCGATTCAGCCGGCAAAAAATACTCGAAACTTGTTAGTGACCCATCCGCCAGAAGACATTTCATCGTCGGAGTGGTTGATTTCCTACGCAAATACGGTTTCCAAGGTTTACATTTAGACTGGAACTATCCCGTTTGCTGGCAAAGCAACTGCATGAAAGGACCCACCACCGATAAACCAAATTTCAGCAAGTTCGTCCATGTGAGACTTCGTTCGAACGTACGATAGGATTTTCGATTAAAGTGGCTTGTTTTCAGGAATTGCGAAGAGAATTCGATATGCAAAATCCGCCCTTGGTACTGGCCGCCGCTATATCTGGCTATAAGGAAGTGATAGACTTGGCTTACGATCTACCAAGTTTGGGACGAGATTTAGACTTCCTATCAGTTATGACCTACGATTACCATGGAGCGTGGGAAGGAATAACGGGGCATGTAAGTCCTTTGTACCATCGCCCAGGAGATAGATATCCTCAATATAACACAGTAAGTATCTTTTACTTAAATAAAACGGACGATACTCATTAATTTCGATTGCAGAATTTCACCATGGAGTATTTGGTGTCGAACGGTGCCCCAAGACATAAGCTCCTGCTGGGTATACCTTTCTATGGACAGACGTTCACCTTATCCAGCACTGCACTCTACGAACAAGGAGCACCGACGGCTGGTGCAGGAGAAGCCGGAGAATACACAAAACAACCCGGCATGTTGGCTTACTACGAAATATGCAGTAAGATCAAGCACTACAGGTGGTTGGTCAATAGAGATAGCAACGGAGCTACAGGACCTTATACCTATTTCAGAGAACAGTGGGTCGGGTTCGAAGATCCCATGTCCATCAGGGAAAAGGTAAGAACAAGCTTCTGCAAATCTCGACTGTGCAAATGTCTAAATTCCTCTGCCATTATAAATCCCCATGCTCCATTTTATCCTTGTTTTTCTAATCAATACAGAAGGCAATGTTTACATTAAATTGTACAACACCCTGGAACAGTATGGCCCAAAAATGTATTCTAAACTTCAAATTCGAAAGACCCTGAAGAACATTTTCATAAATAAGTTATCTAAATAGTCTGAATTTCTTTTGGTTCCTTAGACCAAAAGACAACGGTATATACAGTATGTGGCAACTCAATGAGGTTTACATAGAGAATGAAATACGAAAATAAACATTTAAGTACAGTGATATAACCAATTGCAGTGGCGGCTGGTACTAAAGGGCACAAGGGCACGTGTCCACCCAACCGCCAACGTGCCCACATGCAATTCGAATCGAACGCTCAAGACGTTCCGGGGAACGTTCAGTAGTGTACTTATTTCAAGCATGATTCGACTGATTACGCTTATCTTCGCCATACGCGCTTATATCCTCGGTTTGGAGCACAAAGCAACGTATCTCCAGTGAACGTCTTGCCTTCATAGTGTACAGTGTGTATATTCAATTCAAAAACGTAAAACTTTAAATTAAAAAGAAAGGAAGGTCTATTCCTGATCTTCAAATAAACTACACTTCCACAAGTAAAATCCGAACTTACAATAGAGAATATATCTATGAATATCTATGAAAAATACGAGTGGATATGCGGATGTCCAGTAACAAATAAACTATTTTGTTTTATGTGCTTAATTTTTAAGAAAGAGGTTAGTGCGTGGAACAAACAAGGGTTGAATGATTTAAAACACATCGCAGCGAGGGCAAAGAAACACGAAAATTCCGTTTCTCACATTAATGCATGCATGGATTTTAGTGTTCTAGGCAAAATTTAAGTATTGAACGAGCGGCATATTGCAATAATAAAAAAAAAATTCTTTGCAAATTTGCAGTCATTTTCAAGCTTTGTTTCTCGATCGCCAAAATGAACGGTAATTCTTCATCAAATAGTTAAAAGTAGATTACCACGCGCTGTTCCTACACGCTGGATTTTCAAAAGGCGAACTGTGAACACATTATTTGAACACCAGGATTCTTTCAAAGAATATTTAGACAAATTTATTGACGAAGTTGGGATGGATTCAGTTACTTACTATTCAGTTACAGTGCTCAACTGCAAAAGGCAATTGAATAATTCCAACAGCAAATTATTCGAATTAGAAATTCTACTGACAATGACAATCAAGAACGCAATAATGAAGAACCTGCTAGGAAAAGATAAAAAACGACAGCTGGAGATATCAGAGAGAGTTATTGTAAAGGAAGTATGTGACACTATTTTAAGCCAAATTGGCGATTTTTTCTTGTGACCACCCTCTTTCATAACTCACGAGTCGCCACTGACCAGTAGTTCTATTCAATCAAAATAGTAAATCCCAGTGTCTTTTAAAATTTTATCAATAAACGGAATAACATGAGAAGTATTTTTGGGTACAATACAAAAAAATGAATATGTTCTTCAAATCTGCAATTAACAAAATATTAAATGATGAATTCCGTTCAGTTACACCCCTAAAATTAACATCCGAAACTCATTTTTCATCACACCTTCTGAACTTCCAAAAATTTACTTCGCAAAAGCTGTATATTCATTAGAATAAATAAATCTCCACTTCCACCTAATAGATCTTATATATCGATGTCAAAAATTTCAGGCTAAATACATAAGACAGAGAGGCTTTGGAGGAGCGGTTGCATGGACTATAGATCTCGACGATTTCTCGAATAGATGTTGCGGCGGTTCTTTCCCTCTCCTTCGGAGTTTGAACAGAGAGCTAGGTTTAATTCCAAACACCCCCGTTTCTTCGGAAGATTGCACCAAACCTCCACAACCCATAACACCTTCGCCTCCTGTTACCACCCCCGGTGTGGATTCAGGTGCAGAAATAACCACAGAGCATATGCATGTCCATCCAGAACCTATCACCCAAAAACCAATCATCTGGTGGTCGCCAGATCCTACACCAACCACTACTACTGAGCGCATCACCACCCCAAGTACTACAGTCTCTACCACAACACCAACGACCACAACGGAGAAACTGACCACACCTCCATGGTGGGTTCCTCAATCGGAAAGTACGACCATTCCAACTCCAGGAGTGATCATGCCAGAAGTGGACAGACCAATTCAACCCTGTGAAGCTAGTGAATACCTACCAGATCCTGCAAATTGTAACGCTTTCTATCGGTGTATATTGGGTGAATTGAAGAAACAGTATTGTGCTGGAGGATTACATTGGAATAAACAGATGTCGGTTTGCGATTGGCCGTCAGAAGCCAAATGTCACGAAATGTGTAAGTATACGCAGTTTGAATTGACTATCCAAATAGATTTCCTATTCATCACAAACGATACACTAGGTTCTCGATAAACAGACAATTCTCCAGACCATCTTCAGAAGGAATATAGAGCCAAGATCAAAAAATCAGATATTTATATCTAATTTTATAATACATTACACCTAGAAAATAGAAATACAAAGTAAAGTAAATGTTCAAACTGATGTCCATTATGTTCAATACATAAATTACACCTCTTCGTAACACTCTAAACTGCATTATAAACATGAAGATTTGAAATGGAATTCACGTATAAAATTTTGTCTAAGTTCATTCATGTCGTTACTGGTTTTCTTGTATAATTTCTCTTCAATGTAGCCCAAAAGAAAGAATCCAGTGACATTAAGTCAGGTGAGCGTGGTGGCCACCTCACTGGTCCGTTACTTCCCATCCAGTTATTTCCAAAATTGGTGTTCAATAATTCGGTCTTGATATTAAGAGGTGGTGCACCATCTTGCCTCATTTAAGGGTAGAATGTCGATAAATTCCTCAATAATATTCTGGTTTAAGATTTCGTAGTACCGTTGTCCATTAAGATTTTCTTGATATATGCGATATGTTCAAACACCTCTTGATAATAGCTTTATTTGGTTGTTTTCTTTCTGGATAGCGATTGAAATATATTTCAGATGCAATATCACAATTGCTATTATTTTGAATAAAGCTTTACATCAGACATCTCGACTTTTACGAATTTAATGACAAACCGATAAACACTATCATAGATGACACCCGCCTACTTGGAATAAATATAAAAAAACTCGAAAGTAATATAGTAAAATGCGAGGTATAATATTATTTTTGCTATTAAAGGCGATACATAGTTAGAGAGGAAAAAATCCGTTTTAACTAAACAATAGTCAACTGTGATTCCCATTTGAAAACAAAATACAGCTTTAGGCCATAACTTGAAATTGACCTTTTTTTAATTTTCACTGTGCCACTGTATTATACCAAAAAAAGTGCCTTCAGAATGTCAAACTTATTTTCCTCCAACTTTATAAACAATCATGGCTGTTTGTAAAGTTTACATTCACATGTGCTAAAAAGACGAAAAATCGAACTTTTGTTTATAACTCGAAAACAAAAGACGATAGCAAATTATTGTTTCCGCCAGTGAATTTGTCTCAAAAAAAAAGAGATCGAGAATGTGACTTCCATTTTTTTGTATCTCCTATAATTACTGTGTTACCCTATACAAACATCGAAATTTGCCCACCCTGTACAAAATAATACATAGGTCAATCAAGTGTCCAGATGAATCTCCATGACCCACATCTTTATGACCAAACATATACACTAAACAATTTGATCATACATCCCATCACACAATAGACAAAATGGATAAAGACTCATAGGGTGGTGGACAGGGTATACACGTTCATCGCCTTTTCAGTCAGTATAAAAAGAGATAAGGATGGGGGATATTATGGTATTATCGAAAGGATGGTATAAGTAACTGAGAGGGAGTCTACGAAACCATCAATAGCCTTATTTGGTCTGCAACACACCAATGCCGTGACCACGTATGTATCATGAAGAAACGCCTCCCATAAGCACTGAAAAAGACCGTACTGATTGCATTATATACGAAACTTGATCATACATCCCATCACACAATAGACAAAATGGATAAAGACTCATAGGGTGGTGGACAGGGTATACACGTTCATCGCCTTTTCAGTCAGTATAAAAAGAGATAAGGATGGGGGATATTATGGTATTATCGAAAGGATGGTATAAGTAACTGAGAGGGAGTCTACGAAACCATCAATAGCCTTATTTGGTCTGCAACACACCAATGCCGTGACCACGTATGTATCATGAAGAAACGCCTCCCATAAGCACTGAAAAAGACCGTACTGATTGCATTATATACGAAACTTGATCATACATCCCATCACACAATAGACAAAATGGATAAAGACTCATAGGGTGGTGGACAGGGTATACACGTTCATCGCCTTTTCAGTCAGTATAAAAAGAGATAAGGATGGGGGATATTATGGTATTATCGAAAGGATGGTATAAGTAACTGAGAGGGTGTCTACGAAACCATCAATAGCCTTATTTGGTCTGCAACACACCAATGCCGTGACCACGTATGTATCATGAAGAAACGCCTCCCATAAGCACTGAAAAAGACCGTACTGATTGCATTATATACGAAACTTGATCATACATCCCATCACACAATAGACAAAATGGATAAAGACTCATAGGGTGGTGGACAGGGTATACACGTTCATCGCCTTTTCAGTCAGTATAAAAAGAGATAAGGATGGGGGATATTATGGTATTATCGAAAGGATGGTATAAGTAACTGAGAGGGAGTCTACGAAACCATCAATAGCCTTATTTGGTCTGCAACACACCAATGCCGTGACCACGTATGTATCATGAAGAAACGCCTCCCATAAGCACTGAAAAAGACCGTACTGATTGCATTATATACGAAACTTGATAACTGTGTAATATAATATTCCGAAATTTCAGCTCATTACGAACCTTCCACCACATCGAGACCTTCAACTCAATACATACCAACTACCCCAACAACGGCCCACACCACAAAGCGACCAATCCAAATGGACGAATTGGTCATACCTAATTCTTGTGTCACAGGCCAGTATTATCCGCACGACAAATGCAACAGCTATTACGTATGTGCCAATGATATTTTGGTTACGCAAAGTTGTGGTTCCGGTTTGAACTGGAACGCCGAGGAAAAAATGTGTGATTGGCCTTATAAGGTTCAGTGTTCTCAACGGAAAAAATTGGCTGAGAAGTACACCCAACAAGAAAATTCGCAAAATAGTAAGTCCTGAAGTTACCATATTGTTCATTGTATGTCATATGGTAGTCCAATCAACCAAGACAATTTTTATATTCAAAACATACTGGTGTAATATAGAAACGGAAAGAGAACAGTTTTGCTCAAGTGTATTCAAAGAATGTTTTTGAATGGATAGAAACTTATTTTCGCTGAATGTGCCCCATTTTAAGTTTCACTGTTCTTTGTAGATTGCAAAAAACTATTTCTGCGAGACATTCTTACAACCTCTAGTTCAATTAATCTCATCCTTACGAGCCACATTCATTGCTCCCCCTTTTTCGGAAGTTTAAAGAGTTACTTTAAGGTAGCAATGTAACCAGTAACTTTTTGGATAGTCGTTATTCTAATCTAATCTCAAAATACGATCAAAAAGAAAACAAAATCGACATGTATCAATTGGGCTACACACAACCTCTTCGATGAGGACTGAACTATGAATCAATTCACCAAAATATGAATAGATGAATTAATGATTATTTGACGTATATTTTGCAGAAATTCATCCAGACGCTTATTCCCATTGTGAAGGTAACACTTTTGCTGCTCATAAGACCGATTGTACCCGTTACCTGCATTGTCTTTGGGGAAAATACGAAGTCTTTGAATGTGGCGGCGGACTCCATTGGAACGATGTAAGTTTAACTGATCAGAAAAGAAAAACTAGATGAGGAGGTATACAGCATCATGCCATACAGCTAATTGCACAAGAAATACCTCTTCCAGAATAGTAGGAATAGATACCAGAAGACTCTTAGGGAGCTAATGTTTAACATATTTTCAAAGTGAACAAGCCACTACCATCTTTATCCGCCATATTTTCCATCTAGTTAGTTTCAAAACACGAGAAAAATTATCTACCATGAGAATAACCCCCTAAGGACCTTCTGCTATCTTTTTTTAACTATTTCATTCAGTTATCTCTCGTACAATATGTACCATTTGCATCACGATCTAGAATTGTCAAGTATATAACACGATACAAGTAAGCACTCATTACAGGCCCAGAAAATATGCGATTGGCCCGATTCAGCCAAATGTGAAGACAACAATGTATTAGGCGATACGCCCGACAAACCAATAAATGAAATTTCTGGAGAAAAACCTGTATATCCGATTATGCCACCCATATACGTGCCAGATATTCCAACCGAAAAGCCAACGTCCGGTTTCTATCCAGATTGGAGACCTACTTTGCCTTCCACACCAGCCACCGAAGAACCCACCTACTTGGAACCAACGAAACCCCATTCCGGTTATTTCAAAATAGTTTGCTACTTCACTAATTGGGCATGGTACCGCAGAGATGCCGGAAAATACGTACCAGAAGATATAGATCCCGATCTATGTACTCATATTATCTATGGATTTGCTGTTTTGGACTATGAAAATCTAGTAGTGAAGGCGCACGATTCTTGGGCTGATTTTGATAACAGTAAGTGTGAATTAACTATTAATAAGTCCTTTTTGATACTTCATCCATCAAAATCTTAGCTGAATCTTCTGGTAGAGCGAGTAAGACATAGGCATTATTATCATCGTGAAGGAAACATATACCGTCTGAATATCAAAATTCCTACCGGCTGCGCCAGTATTATTTTATGTTTCCTATTCTAGAGTTCTACGAGCGTGTCACAGCTTTCAAAGCGAAAGGTTTGAAAGTTTTGCTCGCCATCGGCGGTTGGAACGATTCTCAAGGTGACAAATATTCCAGATTGGTTAATAATCCAGCGGCCAGAATGAGATTTATAAGACATATGTTGGAATTCTTGGAGAAACACAACTTCGACGGGTTGGATTTGGATTGGGAGTATCCAAAGTGTTGGCAGGTAAACGTTATTGTAAGAATCGTAATTCACACGATATGCTCAAGGAGTCATTTCCGTTGCAGGTGGATTGCAACAAAGGTCCCGACTCGGATAAACAGGCGTTCGCCTCTTGGGTAGCTGAACTGAAACAAGCCTTCAGGCCGAAAGGTTACTTATTGTCCGCGGCCGTATCACCCAGTAAGACGGTCATAGATGAGGGTTATGATGTACCATCAATAGCCCAAAATTTGGACTGGATAGCTGTGATGACCTACGACTTCCACGGACAATGGGACAAGAAAACTGGACACGTCGCACCTTTGTATTATCATCCAGAAGATGATGTAGCTTACTTCAATGCGGTAAGCATGATTCTATAAGCTATGCCCTAACTATTGAATTGCATATTTTGAACAGTAATAATACTGTTAGCGAAAAACAAATTATCGTCGACATTTCGAGCTATATGGAAATCACGAATTCAAATTAACTGAATTGAATTTTTTCCAGAACTATTCTATAAACTACTGGATATCTGAGGGAGTTCCCAGTAGGAAAATAGTGATGGGCATGCCCCTATACGGTCAATCGTTCCAATTGGAAAGAGAAACGAACAACGGCCTTAACGCCATAGCACCTGGACCTGGACAAGCAGGAGAATTCACTGGAGCTGCAGGTTTTCTTGCCTACTACGAGATCTGTGACAACGTCAAAAATAAAGGATGGACCGTGGTGAAAGATCCAAAACGTAGGATGGGCCCATACGCTTACAAAGGAAACCAGTGGGTCTCATATGATGACAAGGAAATGATCAGATTGAAGTCGGAGTTTGTGAGGAAAATGGATTTGGGTGGAGGTATGATATGGGCTCTAGATTTGGACGACTTCAAAAATAGGTAACGATTTAATTTAGACATTCGTCACCAAATTTCCTATTGTATGGAAGTAATATCCTTCTCTGCTAATTTCACGATGAAAGTTTGATGTCGATAGAAATATTGGCACAGTATATTGCCCAACCCTGTCACATATTGTAAAACTTCTCTTGCTGCTTCACCAGTGGCGGCTCCTCGAAGGAGGCTAAGGAGGCTCAGCCTCCTCACCAATTTATCTTAATGATCATTCTCCATTTTATTTCCTGTTTGTCTCATAATTTTTAAAATTTTACAATTAATTCCCCGTTCTCAGTAGTTATTTTCAATCTGGCAACGGTGCCCTGAGGCTAGACTCTCTATATATCTCAAACGCTGAGCATGTGTTGTTCAACGCAGTTGCCGTTTTTCCGACCAGTCCGAACGCCAACTGGGTAAATCAGCGAAAACGGCAACACCCTCTGGAGGCTAGCCTGCGGCAGCCGTTAGCAATCTATGACATACGAGACGTGCGTTCTGCCGACTGCTGAGTAGGTCAGTCAGTGCTTGTTTTGTTTATGTGTTGTCACGCCAAGTAAAGTTAGATTGTTGTGTGTTGTAAATTTAAAATGAGTGTTAGTGAGTTAGTTGCTGCCTTTTAGAAAATCCATTTAGAGAATTAACATATGATAAAAGTGTTTCTTTTAAATAAACGGCCTTTACTGGATTTGAAAGGATTAGTAATGTCAGGTAACTATCAAAATCGATCATTGTTAATACTAATAGTAATATTGACAAGACGAAGTTTTAAAAAAATCATTGATTTCCCTGTAATGCTCCAACTCGATGGAATTTTACATCACGTGCAGTATTTACCATCCATAAAAATAAAGACAAATTAATTGAAACATTTGATTTTGTATTAAACAGTGATGACTTTTCAACAGATCAGGTTCCATTAAATGCTGTTGTTGGTTTAAAATCTTATTTAGAAAATGAAGAATTTTTGTTTTTTCTTGATAATTTTAAATTAATATTTGAACAAACTGATCTTATTTTTCAAATTTTACAACATAAATTCAAGAGATCGTTTGAAACGTCTCATTGGAAAAATTTCAAGTTTCCGTAATACAGAATTTCATTTTAATATTTTATTTGAAAATTTTTCAACTGATGAGGCTCCTCCCGCGAAAAGGAGGAAAACATATAATTTGGTAGACAAGAAACTACATTAAGTATAAACAACTTTTTTATGAAATTTTAGATACTATTAAAGGTGAAATTGAGATTCGATTTTCCGATTTACATGAATTGAAGTTTTTTGACTTTACGAATAGAAGATTTTTCGAATCTTTTTCAAAAGAGTTCCCCAATACACTTTAAGATAACTTAGTTCAAAAATATAAATTTTTTGATAAAATAGCACGGCACAATGAATTATGCGTTATATACTCGGATAAAGATATTTTAGGCCAGTATGACAGTCACGCCGATATGATAAAATATATGATAGACAATGATTTGCCTCAGTTTTATAAATTACTTTTATTTATTACCATTTCTGTCACGTCGGCATCGGTGGAGAGATCATTTTCTACTCTCAAACGAATTAAAACTTACATGCCAAATACAATGGGCCAAAATCGTTTATACAATGTTAGTTTAATATCTATTGAAAAAGATTTAGTAAAACACTTAAAACAAAATGATACATTTTTTGATAATATTATTGATCATTTTTCGCAAACTAAAGACCGTACAATTCCGTTAATATATAAAAAAAATTATAAAATTAATAAAAAAAAAAAAAATATGAAAAATTCCAAAAAAAAAAAATATTAAAAATCCAAAAAAAATAAAAGACAAAAAACGAACAAATAATTTTTTGGCAAGAGAAACTCTATACCTCCACGTTGGTTCTTGCTGGGTAACAATTAATTTTGTCACTAAAGTAGCTGGTACGGTCGCTGCGCAAAGGTTAAATTAATTGGCTGAATAGAGTATATTTTTACAAAAACGTTTTATGTCCAGCCTCCTCTCTCAAAAATTCACGAGCCGCCACTGAACCTTACCGCTTCCTCTTATATTAATAATAAAAATAATAACAAAATTTCCTCAATAGATGTTCTAATATAGTCATTTCTAATTCAACTAGATGCGGACAAGGACGTCATCCCCTTCTGTCCACAATAAGACAAGTACTAGCTGATCGAAGCCCAGGTTATCCAGAACTATCTATCGATCATCCCACTTATCCGGGAGAAGTTCATCCAACCCATCCGGAAATCGTCGATCCTACATACACTGAAATAAGCGAAACCCCTCCTCCTCACGTGGATGTGACGACAGTATCAACAATTCCTCAAGGCACTACTATGGGGTATCCCGTGGTAGATCTCAATTCGGAATTCAAAGTTGTATGTTACTTCACGAATTGGGCTTGGTATAGACAAGGAGTTGGCAAATACGTGCCGGCAGATATAGATGCCGATCTATGTACTCACGTAGTTTATGGATTTGCGGTTCTCAATGGTGACCAACTGATCATCAAACCTCATGATTCATGGGCCGATTATGACAACAGTAAGTAGATCACCTAGTCTTCCTACAAGCCACCTTAAATTGAGCGTTGGATATAAGCCTACGAAGTTTTTATTTTTGTGATGGGAGTTCCACAATTTCCTCCTCAATTCAATTTATACACCGTGAAGGTTTGTTTATCTTTAAGTATTAGCGGTTTTAGATAATACTTACCAACACAATTAGTAGATATCTTGAATAATAGACTTCCGCGGATAGCTTGAATATCTTGAAAATTCTTGGCTTCCGGATAGTTTCCGCGACACAATAGCATTACTTGATACCAACGTTTCGCCAACCATTACAGGTGGCATCTTCAGGTGACAATATTGATAAAACTATGATAATTCTTCATTAGAATTTGCAAGACATCTTCTAATTCAGAGTTGAAACAGTAGATTAGTTGGAGGAATTTTCCAATGTTTTGAGGTCCCATTTCGAAATGCTGCTACTGTAAGCGTAATAAAATTCAATAACCCGTGCTAATTCGTAATGTTTCACTTCAGAATTCTACGAAAAAGTAACAGCTCTGAAAGCCAAAGGCGTCAAAGTGCTAATTGCCATAGGAGGTTGGAATGATTCTGCTGGTGATAAATATTCCAAATTAGTTAACAATCCATCGGCGAGGAGGCGTTTCATCGGTCACGTTGTTGATTTCATCGAATCCAACAATTTTGATGGTTTGGACTTGGATTGGGAATACCCAACGTGTTGGCAGGTAATTCTCACCTACATACTTACATACTTGCGTTCAAACTCTCAAGAGATATCTAAAATGAACGTTATAAATCCGTAGGTCGATTGCAATAAAGGACCGGCATCCGACAAGGAAGCGTTCGCGGACTTCGTAAGGGAACTTCACGAGGCGTTCCAACCGAAGAGATTGTTGCTTTCGGCCGCCGTTTCTCCAAGTAAACGTGTCATCGATGCTGGATACGACGTCCCGACCCTATCCAGATACTTGGATTGGATAGCTGTGATGTGTTACGACTATCACGGACAATGGGATAAGATAACGGGACATGTGGCTCCGATGTACACTCATCCCGAAGATATAGATGCTACATTCAATACGGTAAGCTTAGATTCACTTCGGCAGGATGTTGTGTAATTGGAATATTTCCAGAACTTCACCATTCATTATTGGATAGACAAGGGCGCCGACCGGAAGAAATTGGTAATGGGCATGCCTATGTATGGGCAATCATTCTCGCTGGCGGATAATAATGAAAACGGTCTTAATGTAGCCACTTATGGTGGAGGAGAAGCTGGTGAGGAAACAAGAGCTAGAGGATTCTTGTCATACTATGAGGTATTATTCACGTTTCACCAAGTACATTAACATTCTTGTCATTATATCCACTAAAGAATCTTTCATCACCTGTTCGACCTGTTCTGAAATCTCCGTTGCTCGGTTTCTTACATCTTCAATTTTCAGATTTGTACCAACGTGATAAACAAAGATTGGACCGTGGTGAGAGACAGAAAGGGAAGAATCGGTCCATATGCATACCTACGAGACCAATGGGTGTCTTTCGACGACATAGGCATGATCCGACACAAATCCGAGTACGTCAAAGCTATGGGTTTGGGCGGCGGTATGATATGGGCTCTGGATTTAGACGATTTCAAGAACCTTTGTGGATGCGAAGAATATCCCCTATTAAGAACAATCAACAGAGTACTCAGAAACTATTCAAAACCGGCGCCCAAATGTATCCTGGGCGGGAAAAGGACTCCACCGAAGAAACCATCGAAAGAACCTCATGGAGAAGTTTCGACTGTCGGTCCTTTCATACCAGACATACCCGTAGAACTTTTACCCTGCCAAGGAAGGTTGTTCGTGTCACACCAAAGCAACTGCCAGCAGTATTACTTGTGTAATCAAGGGCAATTGCAATTGCAACTTTGTCCCAGCGGATTGTATTGGAATAACGACCATTGCGACTGGCCTGAAAATACACCATGTCATCCTGATTCGACCACGTTAACTCCAGTGGTCATGCCTCCAGGACCTCCAATAGATACTCCTTACGTCCCACCAACGATCGAATCCACCGAAAGGCCTTCATATCCCGGCACTGTAACACAACCACAAGGCGGTCTAAAAGTTGTCTGCTACTTCACGAATTGGGCTTGGTACAGGTAACGGATTTTTGAATTTAAACCTATTGCAAGACAATCGCTGATACTTTTAATTTATTTCAGGCAAGGGGATGGTAAATATTCACCTGAAGATATAGATGCAAATCTTTGCACACATATAGCATACGGATTTGCCGTACTAGATGCCAATTCCTTAACGATCAAACCTCATGATTCTTGGGCTGATATAGATAATGGTGAGAACGTTGAAATTGAATTAACAACTTGCCCAAGGCTAAATGTTTTTTGGATTCTTTCAGAGTTTTACAAGAAAGTCGTCGCATTAAAAGCGAAAGGTATCAAAGTGTCAATTGCCTTGGGAGGATGGAACGATTCCTTGGGTAACAAATATTCTAGACTTGTTAATGATCCGCAAGCGCGAGCCAAATTTGTAGCCCATATTGTGCAGTTTATCGAGAAATGGGGCTTCGATGGTCTAGATTTGGACTGGGAGTACCCCAAGTGTTGGCAGGTAAATTGGTGTCACCATTAAACTATCATTTACATAGAATAATGCATATCGAATATACCTAGGTCATTTCTCCCAATTCATATGAAAGGAAAATGTTAACTTTAGTTACCGGTATATAAAAGTAGTGCCTGCAAAAACATTCGTCAAGACTCAAGCTTGCATCTTCTCCAGGGATCCCACAATCCCTATTATGATGTCAGGTACAACTATTCCTATGAAGTCTTCTATAACTATGGTCAGGATCACCACCAACAGTGCCCTCTCATGGGATGATCATGAGAGGTCCATTGTGAAAACCGATTCACAAAAACTTGGTTTTCTATTACGTGCCAAGAGCTACTTTACATCCCAGCAGCTCCTCATAATCTACAAGGCAGAGATTCTACCTGTCCTGGAGTAGTTCTCACATGTTTGGAGTTCGGCTCCCGAACAAACGCTGAAGCTGTTGGATTCTATCCAGAAGAGAGCTATTCGTTTGGTTGATAATGTCACACTTACGAGTTCATTGACCTCTCTAGAACATCGTAGAAAGGGGAGAGATCTCTCCCTTTTCTATAGATATTTCCATGGTCGGTGTTCACAGAAATCTCGTCTGTTCTTCCACCATGAGTAATTCCAGATTGGCAGACTAGACGAGCTCAAACTAGTCACCACTCCACTGTCAAACTCGAGACCTGCCGAACTTCTTTCTACCAGACTTCATTTTTTTATCGAGCAACGAAGTTGTGGAACTCTTTACCTAGTGAGGTCTTTCCCTATGCCTATAACCTTCAAACCTTCAAGAAATATTAGAATGCCTATATCCTATCCCAAAATTCCACCGCTGACGTTCTTCAAACATTATAGATTTCACTCTCGTGTAGTCAAAGTATACAAAAAAATCAGAAATTGAACTATTTAATTTCAGGTCGATTGCGACAAAGGTCCAGATTCTGACAAGCAAGGATTTGCCGATTTGGTCCAGGAACTGAGTAGGGAATTCAGACCTAGAGGACTGTTACTGTCTTCGGCAGTTTCACCCAGTAAACGAGTTATCGACGCTGGTTACGACGTACCATCGCTCAGTCAACACTTCGACTGGATAGCCGTTATGGCCTATGACTTCCACGGCCATTGGGATAAACAAACTGGTCACGTGGCACCTCTTTTCCACTATCCTGGGGATGTCTACGACTATTTCAATGCCGTAAGTTAATAATTTTTAATAACTAACGACTCTCTAATAACCCAATGAGATTAGGGTCTACACTAATACGAACTATAAATCCATGTCATGTTAAAACTCGTAGAGCAAACCGTAGTTTCGTCAACAGATAATAACTAGAACTATAACACTAGAATAATAGTTATTCCTATCCGCCATTTTCTGCCAAAAAGCTGATGTCAGGCTATGGTTTCAAATTATATGATACTAATGTTGAGGATTTTTCTCTAAGCTCCTTTCACTTTCTATTTATTATATTATATCATTTGTCCTTTAACATCAAATAGGGCCCCCACCATCCATTGGTCTCAGGGTCCCTAAAACCTAAATGTATTATCTTATTAACTATTATATTTGTAGAACTTCTCAATGAATTACTGGATCGAAAAAGGAGCTGCCCCAAGTAAACTGATCATGGGTCTTCCATTATATGGACAGAGTTTCAGCTTGGCAGAATCCGGAGATCGAGGATTGAATTCAAATTCGTACGGACCTGGGGAAGCTGGTGATTTTACAAGAGCCGGTGGTTTCTTGGCTTTCTACGAGGTAAACACTGATGCATATAACTTTTCAGATATCATTCTAATTAATCGATGGTTTCAGATATGTGAAAATGTTAAACAGAAGAGTTGGACAGTAGTTCGAGATCCCAAAGGTCGCATAGGACCATATGCTTACAAAGGGAATCAGTGGGTCTCGTACGATGACATTGCAGAAGTTAAAAGAAAGGTAAGAATTTCTTAGGATACAACTTCTCCTTTTTGTACATATTGTCCTCTATTTTCTACAGAATTGTGATATGATTCGTTCTAATAACTGCACTACTATATATGATCTCTAAAGTAATGGAGAAACTAATTACCATCGACCTCAGACAATATCTATAGAGCTTTAAAATCGTGAACAATCGACAATATGGATTTCGTCATCAGAGAACAGAAGACCTGCTTGCCTACGTAACACATTTGGCAGGCATTGATTGAAAAATATGGGGAATCTCTAGCTGTAGCATTGTGTATCTCCAAAACATTTGACCGAGGCCGAGGCACCAAGGCCTTTTTGGGAAACTTCTGGCATATGGTTTGCCGCCCCTACCTTGTCGTTTACTATCGAGTTTTCTCTCAGATTATATGTGGTGGTTGACAGAGCCTCCCCGATACAATGGCTATCAACTCTGACATTCCACAGGGATCTATGTTGACACCAACTTTGTTTCTGCTCCATATCAACGATCTTCATAGCCTTGCGGATAACGCACAGCCTCTAGAACCTACATTCCATGCAGGCAGACTAAACTACAAGACAAGACTAGACTATACTATATACAAGACAGTGGCGACAATAGGCGATAAGCTGCGCCCATCCGCCATGTTACGTAGCAAGGTATTTTCAGAAGTTTATAAACCCCAAACTTTTGAGAAAAATTCCAATACCTACCTCCTCTGCCAACATTCCATCGATGTTCCCTCAACTCAATAGGTGTTCCTTTGGTGTAATGAAAAAATTTTGAAAATACTCTGATGAATGCTTCTATTACAGTCAAACCTGATCAAAGAACTTGGTCTTGGAGGCGGCATGATTTGGGCCCTGGATTTGGACGACTTCAGAAACAGATGTGGATGCGGGAAGCATCCCTTATTGAAGACCCTGAACAGAGAACTACGCGGTGTGTCAACAGATATAAATCTGCAGAATTGTACATAATTCCCAGTTAATCTTAAGCGAAAAATGGATAAAAATAGTTCTTTAAATTTGAAATTGTATAAAACAAGGTTTCAGATTATGAATTTCAAATTCGCATGTTCTAATGCTGTGCATAATAATTATGTATTTTTACTTCTCTTAATGTATTTTCTATGTTTACATTACGAAGGATTCAAAAATATATTGCCGACGGAATATGTGACTAATAAAAGAAAAGAAATAAAAAAATTCAAGTGTTGTTTAAATAGTTAACCTTTCCCATACTGTATATAGATATTAGTTAGTTGGATAAAAATACAGACATAAATCGGTTTATTTAAGACGGAGTGAAGCGTAGCTGAACAGAGTCGCTTTCTTCAATCGGCTTATATGTCACAAGGTATGTTTTCGTGTAGTGGCCAAATGGTAAATTGAATTCACTTGATATAAACTAGATATGATGCACGAAATTTACTGCTATATAATTCAATGTCGTACCTCAAGCCGTTTTCGAGTTATTGAGCAGAGTGGGTCTTCGAAATACTGGACTCTAAACTTTGTTTCATGCACTGTTCTGTGCGCCAACTATCTGGACGATTGTAGGTAGGAATAGTGCTCATCAACTCGGCAATAAGTACACGAACCTCTTCAATTTACGGGCGGCCGTTGAGAGAACTACGTATGCCAGATGTCTGGACCTTGTCAGCCAAAGCACAAGCCGATCATTTCCGCACTCCATCAATCTTAACCATCCAGGCATGCGAAGCGTACCGGCCTCGTCCTCGTAGTATATTCTATGGTTGAAACGAATAAATATTTTGACCTGCTAAGAAATTGGACCACCTGTATATTACTTTTGTACTTTGTATTCTTGAATGAACTTTTTAGGATTTGTATAATCTTTCAGTTTATATATTGAATTGGTTACGCACCTCATAAAAGCGGCGATGCAGAACAATTATTATCAAAGTTATTTGTTTACATTTGTTTACAACAGTTGTTAGTTATTCAATAATGTAGGATCAGTGGCGGCTCGTGAATTTTTGAGAGAGGAGGCTGGACATAAAACGTTTTTGTAAAAATATACTCTATTCACAGCCTTTTAATCTTTGCACACCGACCGTACCAGCTACTTCAGTGACAAAATTAATTGTTACCCAGCAAGAACCAACGTGGAGGTATAGAGTTTCTCTTGGCAAACAATTTTTTTGTTCGTTTTTTGTATTTTATTTATTTTTTGGATTTTTAATATTTTTTCTTTTTTTTGGAATTTTTCATATTTTGTTTTTTTTATTAATTTTATTAACTTTTTTATATATTAACGGAATTCTACGGTCTTTAGTTTGCGAAAAATGATCAATAATATTATCAAAAAATGTATCATTTTGTTTTAAGTCTTTTACTAAATCTTTTTCAATAGATATTAAACTAACATTGTATAAACGATTTTGGCCCATTGTATTTGGCATGTAAGTTTTAATTCGTTTGAGAGTAGAAAATGATCTCTCCACCGATGCCGACGTGACAGGAATGGTGACTGTCAAACAAAGTAGTTTATAAAACTGAGGTAAAACTTGTTGCAAATCATTGTCTATCATATATATTATCATATCGGCGTGAAGGTCGTACTGGCCTAAAATATCTTTATCCGAGTATATAACGCATAATTCATTGTGCAGTGCTATTTTATCAAAAAATTTATATTTTAGAACTAAGTTATACAAAAAACTTCAATTCATGTAAATCGGAAAATCGAATCTCAATTTGACCTTTAATAGTATCTAAAATTTCATAAAAAAAGTGTTTATAATGTAGTTTCTTGTCTACCGAATTATATCTTTCCTCCTTTAACAATATTCTGTTTACCGGTTAATTTAAACATAATACTCGATGTAATATGTTCCTGCGATTTTTCATGTCTGCCTATACCACGAGCTAAATTTTTCAAATCATCATAACCCGAGTGCCCCCAACATGAAGTTGTATCAGATGTAAATAGCAAGCAATACCAGTAATACAATTTATTGTGTACCTCAGATCCCGTTAACCATAAATATTTTTTACAATTATCAGTATCAAATGATCGATTTTGAAACATACCTGTCATCACTAATCTTTTCAGCAATTAAATCACTACTCATTTTAACGTTTAATAACCAAAGAACTCTTTGTTAATAACTCAAAAAACACTTTTATCATATGTTAATCCACTGAATGGATTTTCTAAAAGGCAACAACTAACTCACTAACACTCATTTTAAATTTACAACAGACAACAATCTAACCTTACTTCGCGTGGCGTGACAACACATAAACAAGCACTGACTGACCTACTCAGCAGTCGGCAGAATGCACGTGTCGTATTTCATAGATTGCTAGCGACTGCCGCAGGCTAGCCTCCAGAGGGTGTTGCCATTTTCGCTGATTTACCCAGTTGGCGTTCGGACTGGTAGGAAAAACGGCAACTGCGTTGAACAACACATGCTCAGCGTTTGAGATATACAGAAAGTCTAGCCTCAGGGCACTGTTGCCAGATTAAAAATAACTACTGAGAACGGGGAATTAAGTGTAAAATTTTAAAAATTATCAGAGAAACAGGAAATAAAATGGAGAATGATCATTAAGATAAATGATAAATTGGTGAGGAGGCTGAGCCTCCTTAGCCTCCTTCGAGGAGCCGCCACTGTGTAGGATGTAGGTAAATTAATTTTGCTTTGAAATATTTTATTTCTCCTATTTAGAATGCACTACAGATCTTGTTTCGACGTCAAATGATTTATGAAAGAATGATGATCATCTATAGTTAATTACATAATTACTTTTAACTAATTTACAATTTATATTCAAATATGCAAAAGGCATCATAAATAATGTGATACCTTCAGTCTTCACGCAAACCAACTATACATTCTGTTCTAACGATCTGTTTACTAGTAACTGGGGGAAGTAAGGGTTGTGTGGTGGTTCGGTAAGCATGCCCTAATGTTAGTCCGATATGACCAAAACGATTCGAAGGCGTGGTTCACTGGCTCCAGTGCAAGTGCAGATAAACTGGCGCCAGGGAAGTTAAATGTAGAGACAGACTGCATGTCTTGCTATTCACTTTATTTACAAGTATTTCAATAGGATTAGGCCTTGAAAATTGAATAAAAATCAGGAAATTACATGAGTAAATTCTGAAATGATTGGATAATATATACACATTGGTATTATTCAACTCTGATACATATTCCGAACCTCCACAATTAGGTCAGCGAAATATTTACATTTGCACGAACTTTGCCTCTAGACAACCACACTTCTTGATTAGGTAACAAATAATACATTATATTTCTAAAAATAGGAATCGCTCGCGACAAAGATAAACATATTATTATAAATAACGTTTTTTTCGATAAACGGTGTCGCAAAGTTGAATGAAAAATATGCAGGTAAGCTTCCAAAAGTTCATTTTCTATTCAAAATAATAATTATAAATGATTCGGCAATAATGAAAATAAGCAATAACATACACAAACGTTGCCCCAGTCTTTTTATTCTAAGTAAAGTTCTAACCTAAATGTCAAAAATCGAAAGGAACCAAATGAAAATGAAGAGAGCTTACCAAAATTTCGAAAGTTAAAATGATCGTGTTTCCAAAGTGGTTGACCGAATTGAGTAGATATCTGCTATCGTTTTCGTTCAAGAACCAAAACAAACGTCCGAAAAAGTTTAAGGTCGGATTCAAACTGAGGAATAAATAATAAACTAAAGATGAAAAGATGCATTATGCGTAATCTAGGGTCGAAAAGTTATACCTTGTACTGAAAATTTCTTATCATATATTTGAAACAACTTTAATATTAATGAATCTGTAAACAGTAATTTAGAGGTGCCATCTACGGACCAGTAGCTGAACAAAGAATACTTTACATCAACATATTATTCTAATTTCTTTCCTTTCCAAATAATCCTTTTCAAAAATTATTGGTTTCAAAGTAAAAGAACTAGAATTCTCAAACCAACAGCAAATTAAATTTCCTCCATATTTCTGCGAATAGTTTGAAACCTGGAAAACATTCAACAGGTAGTTGATTATTATAAGTAAATAAATAAAATAATTTGAAAATTCTTTATTTTGTAGCTCAATGTTTTGTGTCGCTGCGTCGCTGGATTTTCCATATATACCTTCACCAACCACAACTTGAGAATGATAAATTAATAAAAAGAACTGCAAAATCAGTAATATATAAATATTACAGGTTTCTTTAATTGTTTCTAGAGGTAGTTGCTCAATTGAACGACAGATAGATATAATGAAATCTAATGTATAGAGTCCTAGAATAATGATTCTTCTTCTTCTTATTTCGGTGGATGGCCTTAGCAGCAAAAGCTATGCAGTCAGAGAATAATGATTCTTAACCATAGACTCATAGATAACTCTACTACCGGTACAGAGAGTTCTATATATAGAGTAGACAACTAAGCCTTTTACTGGTATTTTAACGGACATTCTGTCCCTCTCGCACATGTGCTGCGCTTCACTTGCACGATGTGCGCTCGTTATACTTATTCTTGTATTCCCATACTCTTTGTGATAGAAGGGGTGACCTTGCGAGTGAGAGCGCACTAACATGTGCGAGAAGGACAGAATGTCCGACTAGTTACCAGCGCTTTCCTATGCTTAACACACTACTTGTCTAATCTATATATAGAACTCTTTGTACCGGTAGTAGAGTTATCTATACATCCACCAATGAATAATAGGTCTATGTTCTTAACCCAATTATGAATTATACATAATGTAAATTCTTGGGAAATAGGTCACACTAAGAAATACGTCTATTATAATTTCGCCTTTATCTATCAATAATTTATTAATCTGTTACAATTTCAATTATTCGTGTTTCGTTCGTTGTGTGCGACGTAGACATTTTTAATTGAAATTAATGCGATAAAGACGCTCAGTGCTTAATACAATCAGTTTAAGAAATCCCACGCCTTAGTTGATGGGAATTAGATTACAAACGTCAGTGTAAGTGCGACGTATTTGCCAAGAGGAAAACCTATAATGTTCGTAAAATTTTTCTAGAAAATGTGAATGCCTAATATTTGTCCTGACATTTGCCAACTTTATGGAATAAATATTGGAAACATTTGCAATGTGTATTATTATAATTGAACGTCACTGCTTCAAATCAATAATCTGGAGAAATGAGAACTTAATCTGATAAAAAAAACTTCAATTTCGAATTGTTTAAACGCTTTTATTCTATAATATATTTTTTATAACAGTGTTAACAATGAAATATAGATATATGTTCAATAGATTTCGTAAGTATCAATTGTTTTCAAATTGAAATTGTTTAAATAGTAATCTAGTTTTAGAAAAACGATTGTAACATTATTTGACTTTCAGTTTCTTCAAAAAAATTACATATGAATGTATGTAATTATATTACATTATATCATATACATTAAACATTGATAACAAAAATAACATCCCAACAAAATAATAAATAAATAGGTACCTAATAAAACAACAAGTTGACAAATTACCAAAATAATTCACCATCATTCAAGTCAAAAACAACTGGAAATTGTTATAAAATCCTATGACAATTACAATAAAATTCAGGGAAAGCAATAATTTCAGTAAAAAATATACAACAATAACTTCTCAATTCAGCACATTTCGAGATTAATGAACTTGAATAAATATCAAAACACATGGAAAACTTCCGGGCAAAAATCCAATGTTTGATTTAAAAGTCGTTCAAAATAAATTGAGGAAAAAATTGCTATTAATAAAGATTTGTTATCTTGATGACTTCAGCAATTCTTCGGACAATGTTTATTCGAAAGCTAGATCGCAAAATGTCAATGAATAATTATTAGTGAATGAATTTATTAGATCATTCATTGGATACTTGTTTGTATTCTCGCGGAATTTTGCCTACACTATCACAGATTAGAAAATAAGTTTTTTAAAGCATTTCAATACATAATATAAAATATTTTTATTTTAATAATTAATTTTGATATCAAATATTATCTTGAATTTGAATTGAGAATAATAAAAAAATTGGGGATAATACAGCTCACTGGAATTGAGTAGAAATAATTCAAAAGCATAAAATCTAAACCTTATAACATAACATACTTACTATACAAATCTGGCTGGGCATACAATAATAATATTACTACAATTAATCACAATGAAACATCATCCAATCTCAATATAGGAGGGAAGATCACCTAAGTTCGCCTCGTGAATTTCACATTAACTCAGGTTAGCATTGCCATAAAAGTAATGAGATTCTCTTAAACATATTTTATACATTTCATTATACAGGGTGTTTCAGTTTTTTCGTTCATAACTTCGGCAAACGATAGAACTTCTAAAAATAATAGGGGTCTTTCATATAAAATTTTTCTCTAAATACAGGGATACAGGGTGTTGAAATTGAAAAAAAAAATAATTTTTTGCGAATATCTCCGGAACCGTTCATCGTACAGAAAAGAGGTTTTGTAAGCAATCTCTACTCATAGTAAGCTATGTTTTGTGCGATAAAAAAATTATTTTTTTCCATGATTGGTGAAGATTTTGAAGGGGTAGTGGTTCTTTTTCTCCCCAACTTCTACCTACGCCACTGGAAAAAGTACGGTTTTGAGCCCATTTGAACCGCCAATGTTTTCTACACAAAAAAGGTACTCTTGGTCATAAGCTCAAAAGTTGACCGTTTTCAAGAAAATTTCATTTCAAATTTTAATTCAAAGAATTGACAATGTTTTTCGACATAAAAGTTGATTTTTCTCGAAAACGGTCAAGTTTGGAGCTTACGACCAAGAGTACCTTTCTTGTGTAGAAAATATTGGCGGTTCAAATGGGCATTACAAAACCGTACTTTTTCCAGTGGCGTAGAAGTTGGGGAGAAAAACAACCACTGCCCCTTCAAAATCTTCACAAATTATGAATAAAAAAAAAAAAAATTGTACCGCACAAAACATAGCTTTCTATGAGTAGGGATTGTTTACAAAAGTTGTTTTCTGTACGATGAACGGTTCCGAAGATATTCGCAAAAAACTAATTTTTTTTTTCAATTTCAACCTACCTCGAAAACGAAGTGATTTAGAGAAAAATTTTATATGAAAGACCCCTATTATTCTATCGTTTGTCGAATTTATGAACGAAAAAACTGAAACACCCTGTATATTCCTTGGTGTTAAATTTGAAAAATTATCGTCAAATGTTAGAATTTATCAACATTTATAGATCTCATAATTCAATTTCATTTTAAATAAATACCTACATTTCATGCGGTGAATCGATTTTAGGATTAGTTAGAACAATTAAATATTATATTTATGAACAAATTATATTTTCTTTAAAGTGATAGTTATAATATAATATATTTATTCTAATTCTCAATTAAGCTTATATACATATTTTTTTAATATTAATTCATTTTAGTGACTCCACGAATTGTGAAAAGTTATTTTTGATAAACTATGTTTTATGGAATAATTTGGAAATTCAGTCTTTTTACCAGTCTAACAACTTTCTGATTATTGGTTAAAAATTTGCACCAATAGTATGCATAAAATAAACCAGTTAAACGCTATCGGCTAATTAATGCGAAGTAATTAATAAAAAATGAGAAACAGGTATATTTGAAGAACAAATAAAACTACATTTCGAATGACAAATAAATCAATGAATAATTATTTTTCACCCTAAATGTAAACAAAATATAATTGTCTGAATAAGAAGCAATGAATTTATGAAATGAAAAAATAATGTGAACAAATAGTATAATTTTGAATTTTTTTAAATAACAAATACTCTTGAAATTTTCTCAAATTAACAATTTAGTTAAACATGGGAAAATGTTCAAATATTTTTTCGTGAATTTTAATTTAAAAAGTTGTTTGATTTGGAAGCACATAATTCATTTATAATAATTATAAAAAACTTGTGACTAGCCTGAAAAAGTAGTGTGAGTAAAAATCAATAATTATTATTCAACCTAAATGTAAACAAAATATAATTGTTTGACCAAGAAGCAATGAATTTATGAAATGAGAAAATAATGTGAACAAATAGTATAATTTTGAATTTTCTAAAATAACAAATACTCTTTTGAAATTTTCTCAATTTAACAATTTATTCAAATATCTGAAAATAATTAACAAAAATTGTTCGACTTGGAAGCACATAATTCATAAAAATTATAATATTTATAAAAAAATTGTGCCTAGCCTGAAAAAATAGTTTAAATAAAAATCAATAATTAACAGTAGTTTGAAATTTTCTTTGGACCATTTATTTTACCCCAACGCAGATCAAATCTCACTTACCTTACATAAATCTACCATACTATCAGAACTTTACAAACCTTATCAATTAATCATATTTCCAATTGTTTTTGACAAAAGTAGACTACCCAGAAGTTAAGGATATTAAATAAATAGGTTTTGTTTTATTTGTACTTTAGCTATCTATAAAAATAAATTAGTTTTTAAAGGACAGAAACTAGGATTCATACAATTCTGCAAAACAGAAGAATAATAATAGTAACGCACCAGTGAATCGAAGAATTGAGAAAAAAATTGATATCAAATCCCTGCAAATTTCACATAGCGAGCGTGCAATTCTTATAATAATACTATTAAAAACAATTTTTACAACAGCCCCCCTAGTTCACTTCCATTTTAATAAAGTTCTATTATTTATTGAGATTTAGGTACTAAAGCATCACTACAGAGATAACGTGCCTAATTAGGACACCTTCAGTTTGTGTTATTCGTCATCAGTGTCACCTTCACTCGAATAATCTTGTATAGGAATTGGCCTTGCAAAGGGAGCACTCGTCATTTGTCTGAAAGAAAGACATCTCTTCAGTTAGTAAACATTTTGTCTGAATACACAATATTTTAGATTAACGTTTAGATATTTCTAAAACAGCTCCATCACATACTTTATCCGTTACCACTCAAAAAAAAAACAATTGAAAGTCATTAAAACGTATAGAATCAGTTTTACATAAATTATCATTTTTTTGAGCTGTAAACTCTTCAAGGTCACTACCTGTATCTGTTTTTATGACCAAAATATATGATAACAGGCTCAATCAAAATGCTTCATTTGAAGGATTTTTTTTTAATATTGAAGAGATTTCTACAGCAAATAAAACAAGTTTTTTGAGCTATAAAACATTGAATAGTTGTCTCTACAAAGCGTATGATAACGTTGCTTCGCCGTGTTAACATTAATTGAAGGTTTTTAGGAGATATTTTATTGGTTTTGTGCCACATGTTTTTGAGCTACAAAATCTACAAAGTAAGAACCGTAGCTACAGTTCAGTCCAAAACAATGATAACAGGTTTCCAATCAAAATTATTAGTTTGAATAATTTTTTAAAACATGAAAGTGATTTCTACATAAAATAAAATAAAACAAGTTGCAAAATTGAAATTGATGTATAATAACACTGTTTTGAAGTGTAAACATTGGTTTTGTGCCACATTTTTTTTGAGCTACAAAAATCTTCTGTATTTATGACCAAAACATATTATAACAGCCCCAATCAAAATCGTCATTTGAAGGATTTTTTAAAATATTGAAGAGATTTCTACAGCAAATAAAACAAGTTTTTTGAGCTATAAAACATTGAATAGTTGTCTCTACAAAGCGTATGATAACGTTGCTTCGCCGTGTTAACATTAATTGAAGGTATTTAGGAGATATTTTATTGGTTTTGTGCCACATGTTTTTGAGCTACAAAATCTACAAAGTAAGAACCGTAGCTACAGTTCAGTCCAAAACAATGATAACAGGTTTCCAATCAAAATTATTAGTTTGAATAATTTTTTAAAACATGAAAGTGATTTCTACATAAAATAAAATAAAACAAGTTGCAAAATTGAAATTGATGTATAATAACACTGTTTTGAAGTGTAAACATTGGTTTTGTGCCACATTTTTTTTGAGCTACAAAAATCTTCTGTATTTATGACCAAAACATATTATAACAGCCCCAATCAAAATCGTCATTTGAAGGATTTTTTAAAATATTGAAGAGATTTCTACAGCAAATAAAACAAGTTTTTTGAGCTATAAAACATTGAATAGTTGTCTCTACAAAGCGTATGATAACGTTGCTTCGCCGTGTTAACATTAATTGAAGGTATTTAGGAGATATTTTATTGGTTTTGTGCCACATGTTTTTGAGCTACAAAATCTACAAAGTAAGAACCGTAGCTACAGTTCAGTCCAAAACAATGATAACAGGTTTCCAATCAAAATTATTAGTTTGAATAATTTTTTAAAACATGAAAGTGATTTCTACATAAAATAAAATAAAACAAGTTTTTTGAGTTGCAAAATTGAAATTGATGTATAATAACACTGTTTTGAAGTGAAAACATTGGTTTTGTGCCACATTTTTTTTGAGCTACAAAATCTTCTGTATTTATGACCAAAACATATTATAACAGCCCCAATCAAAATCGTCATTTGAAGGATTTTTTAAAATATTGAAGAGATTTCTACAGCAAATAAAACAAGTTTTTTGAGCTATAAAACATTAAATACTTGTCTCTTCAAAGCGTATCATAATATTGCTTCGCCGTGAAACATTGATCGAAGGTATTTATAAGAGATATTTTATTGGTTTTGTGCCACACGTTTTTGAGCTACAATATCTACAAAGTAAGTACCGTAGCTACAGTTCAGCCCAAAATGAATGATAACAGGTTTTCAATCAAAATTCAATTTTTTAAAACATAGAAGTGCTTTCTACATGAAATAAAATAAGTTTTTTGAGCTACAAAACATTGAAATAGATGATCGGAACTGCGTATCACTTCCAAACATATACCAACATTGTTTTGAAGTGAAAACATTGGTTTCATGCCACATTTTTTTTTGAGCTATAGAATCTTTAATGACAATACATTTCAGTCCAAAGTCTTTTCATGTGAATAATTTTGAAGAAGCTGAGACGCAGTTTATGCTAAATTAATTATTGGTTGACCTACAAAACCTTTAAACTGAAGTCCAAGCTTCCTATGTCAAAAATGTATAAATGTTTTCAACTTCTGAAAATATCAAAACACTATCTTTGGCCAATGAATAATTCCGATGATACAATGAAAAATTCAAAACTCCATTAAACTTCTAGAAAAATTGTTAAGACACTCACGTTAACCGCCTATAATGGTTGAGCCACTCCTCAACCATTTGAGCTACCAAGAGCGGTCTCTTGTGTAGAAGCTGTTGAGCGACCAGAATGCCACCCTCTGATTCGCATACGTCCATCCACTGACGCAAAATCGATTCCTCCCTGCCGATCTGAAACACATTCTCGGATTACAACCGAGAAGTAATCGCCAAAAACCCATATAAACATACCTCGGACTCGGTCAAAAAGTGAATCGGTAATATCTTCCTATCCCTGTCCATCAACGGTAGGAATATACTTTGTAACTGATCCGGTCCAAGATTGCTGTGGGTGGTCGGTAATGTGGCTTCTAGACGACTGTACGGTTCTAGGGGTACTAGGGCCGAAAAATGCCCTCTCGTATAGCCCAAAGCTATCGGAGTCCGTACGCAAAACGTCGGTTCGCATAATAAAGGTAAATAGACGCCTGGAAATAACGGGTTTTTTCATGAGAAACGTGAAGATTATCTGAAGAATACGCGCCGAAACGTTAATCATAACTAGGATTATTCGTGTGCGACTTGAAACTATATCAAGAGCTTTACTTTAGAGAGCTTTTAAGCAGATCTTTAACCCTCAATGTTGACTTAAATTCTCCATAAAACTCGAGTTTAGAAGCAGAATATTGAAAACAATGTCCATGAACATATAATTCCAAATATATGAGGAGTTATTATGAGAATTATCAAAACCTAATGTTTTCTTTTAGTTTTGGATACTAGTCCCTCCAAAATAGAACATTATAGAGCTTCCAAGGTGCTATTATGAGACAATTCGACTAGATTTTTTTCTTTTACACGATTGCAGAGGGAAAAAAATTGTCAATTAAAAACGATTCAAATGGGAATTATAATAGCCCAATATTACAGAATGACCAATATCTAGTTTTGATAATTCTCACAGGAAAAGTCATGTTAGTATTATTAAGGTTCAATTATGGCCCCAATTTTTTCATAAAAAAATTTAAAATTTTATTGGAAACATGATTTAAATAAAGTATAATAAGTAGAATTAAGGGAAAAACCTCAAGGCTCAAGTGACATTTTGACATTTTCTAAGCTAGAAATAATAATAAGTCCAATCATCAGCCAGTTCTTTTAAAATACTCATTCAAAATGGGAATAAACTCAAGTTAGAGCTTCCCCAGGCTCCATTATTGGTCCATTCCTTTAAATAATCAAATGAATCATCATGTACAAAAAATGTGGAAAAGGAACGCGAGAAACGAACAAATAAATTATTGTGGATAAGCTTCAAGACCCTCTTTGTTAGGGAGATCCCCAGGGCTCTTCACTCGGTCCATACTTGAATTGATTGTCCACAAACCTAATAAAATGTCACAATTTCAATGAGAATCAAATTTTTACCTTCAAATCTAGCAAATCCTAGTGCTTCACCTCGAAAACTTTTGACGTATTTCACCCCGTATACTATTATCGGTCGCCTCAAGATATGAGCTAAAGCGAATACGTGTAGCTGCTCTAAGCTAGCGCCCGGCTGGCTGGCTAAAGAAATTAAACTAGTCCAGTCTTCGTCCCATTGTTCTTCCTCTAAGGAATACTGCAGGAACGAGGCCTGACTCGCCTCGTATTCCTTCCAACGGGGATAAAACCTAAAACGATACCAATCGCGACAGTTCGAATCGACCTGCGTACAAAATAAGCACTTACATGTGACCCCCTTGGCCCAAACTTTCCGCCAACGTTCTTCTCAGCGTGTTGTCTCGATCGAACACTCCCCACGTGGCCTGCATAACGGAATCCAGCAGACAATCGCCCGCCGATCTGTTCCATAACGCGTACAAACGCGAACCAAGCCTCACCGTTAGCTCCAGCGACCAATTGATCACGGCCGGATCGCTTTCCAGTTGCTCCTGAGCGTCTTTGTCTAATAGCTCGTTGAACAGTTGCTCTTGCACTTGACCGGGCAACTCCTCGACTTCTACAAGCAAGAATATAATAGGTTAACATACGTGCACGTAGTCGAGACTAGAGCCTTGCGGAACTCCGTTTGAAATGTATGTTAATTACCGGCGGGTAGAGCGAACGTTGGGAAATCGGTTACGAAGCTACAGGGGAAGTTGCCTTTTCTTTGTCGTATCGTGGAAGCTACGTGTCTTCTGATATCGGCGGCGATGTCGGGGGCTACGTAGCTGGGCACCCGCTTCACGCCCGATCCAGATCCTTCTATTTGTGAGAGAAGCACAGCTAATAGATCTTCTCTTTGAAACCTGAAAATTGAATCTGGATATTCACTGCATCTTAAAAAATGATAATAAGAGACAGTACCAGTAAAAATTAGGTTTAATTGAATTTCCTTTAACACTAGAGAGAAATTTGTAAGATCAGGTGACCTAATAGAAGATGAAATATTGCCAAAATGAAAAATTTCATGGAATTATTGTTAGAGCTGCAGATGCACCTACCTTATGGCTAAATGAACTAGAGTGTGACCTACGTCGAAAGCCGAACTTCTATTCAGAATAGCTACTTCAGAAGCCGTCAGGGTCCTAGCAGGATCACCTCCTGAAGTTAGGTAGGCTTCCACAGGTATTGGATCACCGTCTATCACTCCTATGCAAGCGTTCAACCAATTCCAATCGCCGGTTCGTCTCAGGTGTCGCAATTTCCTGTCGTTCTCACAATTGTTGGGTAGTGGTGTTGAATCTGTAAAGGATACTTTAGAATCTATAGTGTTGTAGAGATTCAATTGTGCAGGATATGATTCCATAATAGCTTACGATAAATACCCTAGGGCCCATGAAGTTGCCTTCTAAATACATTACTACCTCAATCTGTTACTGCTTTTTATGGTTCATATGTTACGTTAATGACATGAAAGAAAGAAAGAAAGAAATTTATTGGTGCTAAATTACAGTACATAGTATTACACAAGTCAATGCAAAAGAATTTATCAAGGATGGTATTTAAAATTTATAGTATTTGACATTAATAAATCAGAGAATCACTTGTTAAATTGAATAATTTTTATAATAAATAATAATAAAATTTACATTAAGATTTTCATAAATTGCAATTAATACAACTAATTATATGATAAAATTTTCGATAGATCATAATAAAACACCATAGTATATTACATAGGACTACTTTCAATGCAGTGGCGGCTCCTCGAAGGAGGCTAAGGAGGCTCAGCCTCCTCACCAATTTATCTTAATGATCATTCTCCATTTTATTTCCTGTTTCTCTGATAATTCTTTAAATTTTACAATTAATTCCCCGTTCTCAGTAGTTATTTTCAATCTGGCAACAGTGGCCAGAGGCTAGATTCTCTATATATCTCAAACGCTAGATACGTGTGGTCAACACAGTTGCCGTTTTTCCAACCATTCAATTGCCCAGTGGGGTGAAACAGCGAATATGGCAACAGAGTAGGAAGGCTAGCTTTTCGTACCCATTCGTCGGTCGAATGAAATACGATTACTTGCTCCCGCCTCCCGCTGCTAGAAGAATGCGGCACGTGTTCCGTCAATTGTTGTTTTTATTCCACGAGGTGTAGTAAGGTTAAGTAGTTAAGTTTTAAGTTATAATTTATCTAATCGGAATCGGTGAACGTTAAAATGATGAGTGACTTAGTTGCAGAGTTCTTAGAAAATCCATTTAGTGGATTAACATATGATAGAAAAGTGTTCTTCAAAAACAAACGGCCTTTACCGGATTTGAAAGGATTAGTGATGGCAGGGAAGTATCAAAATCGATGGTTTAATACTGATAATTATAAAAAATATGTATGGTTAACGGGATCTGATGTATACAATAAATTATATTGCTGGTAATGCTTGCTATTCACATCAGATACAACTTCATGTTGGGGGCACTTGGGTTATAATGATTTGAAAAATTTAGCTCGTGGCCTAGAAAGGTTAAAGAAAACCGCGAAGTTTAAAAAAAAATCATTGATTTCTTATTGTATTTAGAGGGCATGATGAAACTGAAAATTCAGTTAATAAAGGTAATTTTAGGGAATTGTTAGATTTGTTTTGTAAATACGACAGTAAGCTTCGCGATTTTATGACTAACGCGTCAGTATTTGCAGGCACCTCAAAAACAATACAAAACGAAATTCTTGATTCAATAAATTATGTCCTCCGAAATCACATAGAGGATGAATTATTTAATGTCCCTTTTTTTTCGTGGCAGGTTGACGAAACAACTGATATAACGTGTAAATCACAATTATCAATAATTTTTAGATTTGTAAAAAATGGACAACTAGTGGAAAGATTTTTAGGGTTTTACGATGTTAATTCGGGAAGAACAGCGATCAATTTATTTAAATTTCTTAATGGAAACATTTCAACGATTTGACTTTGCGAATAAATTAATAGCTCAAACCTACGACGGCGCATCTGTAATGGCGGGACATTTAAACGGTCTTCAAACAAAAATAAAATCAGTTTCGCCTCAGGCTATTTTCACCCATTGTTACGCTCACAACATGAATTTGGTTTTAAGTAATGCATGTAATTCCATTAAGGAAGTTAGAATTTTTTTTTCCAACTAATCGTCATTTTCAAATTTTTTTAGCAAATCCACCAAACGAACTGAAATTTTGAATAACATAGTAGGAAACAGAATTCCCTGTAATGCTCCAACTCGATGGAATTTTACATCACGTGCAGTGTTTACCATTCACAAAAATAAAGACAAATTAATTGAAACATTTGATTTTATATTAAACAGTGATGACTTTTCGACAGATCAGGTTTCATTAAATGCTGCTATTGGTTTAAAATCTTATTTAGAAAATGAAGAATTTTTGTTTTTCTTGATACTTTTAAACTAATATTTGAACAGACTGATCATATTTTTCAAATTTTACAACATAAATTCACTGATATAATTTATTCAAGAGATCGTTTGAAACATCTCATTGATAAAATTTCAAGTTTCCGTAATACAGAATTTCATTTTAATATTTTATTTCAAAATTTTTCAACTGATGAGGCTCCTCCCGCGAAAAGGAGGAAAACATATAATTTGGTAGACATGAAACTACATTATAAACAACTTTTTTATGAAATTTTAGATACTATTAAAGGTCAAATTGAGATTCGATTTTCCGATTTACATGAATTGAAGTTTTTCGACTTGACGAATAGAAGATTTTTCGAATCTTTTTCAAAAAAGTTTCCCAATACACTTTTAGATAACTCAAATATAAATTTTTTGATAAAATAATGAATTATGCGTTATATACTCGGATAAAGATATTTTAGGCCAGTACGACAGTCACGCCGATATGATAAAATATATGATAGACAATGATTTGCAACAAGTTTTACCTCAGTTTTATAAACTACTTTGTTTGACAGTCACCATTTCTGTCACGTCGGTGGAGAGATCATTTTCTACTCTCAAACGAATTAAAACTTACATGCGAAATACAATGGACCAAAATCGTTTATACAATGTTAGTTTGATATCTATTGAAAAAGATTTAGTAAAACACTTAAAACAAAATGATACATTTTATTTTAATATTATTGATCATTTTTCGCAAACTAAAGACCGTAGAATTCCGTTAATATATAAAAAAAAGTTAATAAAATTAATAAAAAAAAACAAAATATGAAAAATTCCAAAAAAAAGAAAAAATATCATAAATCCAAAAAAAATAAAAAACAAAAAACGAACAAAAAATTTTTTGGCAAGAGAAACTCTACACCTCCACGTTGGTTCTTGCTGGGCAACAATTAATTTTGTCACTGAAGTAGCTGGTACGGTCGCTGTGCAAAAGTTAAATTAATTGGCTGAGTAGAGTATATTTAAAAAAAACGTTTTATGTCCAGCCTCCTCTCTTAGAAAGTTCACGAGCCGCCACTGTTTCAATGTCTTCAAAATTAAAACCTAGATACTCATCTATACTATAGAATGCTTCTTTTGTAAAAAAGTTTTCATTTTGTGTTCAAAATTTCTGATATTTAAATTTTTAATAGATTCTGGTAGAACATTGTATAATTTTATGCCATAGTGGCCTTGTCCATCTCTAGCTTTATTGATTCTGTTGAAGTTGACAACAAGATTGTCTTTCCCCCTGCTGTTATATTCATGATAGTTGGAGTGTTTAACATAAGCAACCAGATTTTTTTTAACATGTGTTATACAATTTAATATAAAAACACTTGGAAAAGTGAGCATCTTCAAGGATTTAAATTTTTGTTTACAACACGCTCTATATTTTAGGTTTGCCAACACTCTTATGCACCTTCTCTGAATTGCAAAAATCCTTGAGGCCTGCGCTGAATGACCCAAACATAGTATTGCATATGTCATATGTGAATGGAAATAACCATAGTATGCATTCATCAATACATTCTCTGATACTGTATTTTTTAGATTTCGTATAACGAAAATGACTTTGTTGAGTTTTTTCGATAGTTGTGCAATATGATGCTCCCATGTCAATCTTGAATCGAGATAAACGCCGAGGAATTTAACTATGTTGGTTTCAATATTTAAATTAACTGGTCTAAGTGAAAAATGTAAAGTTTGTGTTTTGCTATCATTAATGCTAAGGTTATTAGCAAGGAACCAATTACAAATACTGTTTCGTGTTTCCAAGGCCTGTTGACTCAATTGCTCCAAGCTGTCAGCACTATCATGTGTGTCGTCGGCAAATAAAATAATGTTGTTCTTATTTAACAGAGAATTGCTAATGTCATTAATGTATATTAAAAATAAAGTTGGCCCCAAGACAGATCCTTGTGGAACACCAAATGTGATTATTTTATTTGTCGACTTTTCATTGTTGTATGATACATATTGCATACGATTAGTTAAGTATGATTTAATAAGATTTATACTATTGTTATCAAAGTTGTATTCTTGGAGCTTTTGCATCAACAGATCATGGGACACACAGTCAAAAGCCTTGGTAAGGTCAAAGAATGAGGCTTGCATGAACTTCTTTTCCTCAAAACATTCTCGAACATAGCTAGTAAGTTTGTTTATAGCAGCTGTAGTAGAAACATTGCTACGAAATCCAAATTGATATTAAACAAATTATTTGCCTCAAAATAGTATGTTATTTGCCGTTTCAGCAGTCTCAAAAATTTTGCCAAAAATGGGTGTAATTGATATTGGCCTATAGTTATTAACATCATCGCATAAGCCTTTTTTGTAAATCGGAAATACTTTAGATATTTTGAGGGAATCTGGCAAACTGTTAGAGGTGATACATTGGTTTATAATTTTACATAGAGGAAAAATGATCAAATTTAGAATAGTTTTTACTATTTTAACATTTATATTATAAGTGTCCTTGCTGGGACTATTATTTAAATTTGAAATTATATCTCTCATTTCATTGAATGTAACTTCTATGAATTTAAATTCTGAATGGAAGACTTAATTAATTTTTTTTATATAATCAATAGGATTATTTTGTGAAGGTGGAAGATTCTTGACTAACGATTCTGCTATATTTGTAAAAAAAAATATTTAAATCAGTGGCATTTAGGTTTTTAGGTTGAGAAGTTCTTTTAATCGGATTTTTGTATTTGATGATATCCCACAATGCCTTTTGCATATTTTTTGAATTGTTAATGTATTTATCGTTAGCTTCTTTTTTACTTTTATTAATGTCCTCACGATACTTTTTTTTAAATTTATTAAGTGATGCCTTGGAAATAATTTGTGGAATAGTTTTATTTAAACTGCATAATAACTGCAATTTTTTTCTACTTTGTCTTAAGTTGTCATTAAACCAATGTATTTTAGGTATGTTAGGTTCGTTTTGTTTTATAAATTTTGTTTTTATTGGAAAGCTAGAATCACAGCCATCTATTATCAGATTTAAGAAATGATCAAATTTGTTATTTACATTTATTTGAGAATTGTTTACAAATGACCAATCTACTTTAATCTACATAATTATAATGTTTAAAGAGGCCTTGTTCTGTTATTGGTCTGTAGGTTATTCTGATTTTATTATTTAATGATGTTTTGTTTTCCACTTCAAAATTAAATGATATAGCGAGATGATCAGATAAATTGGGATCTGTTACTGTTGCAACATAACAATTGCTGTTAAAATTGGTAAATATGTTATCAAGAGTTGCTTCGTTTCTAGTATAGTTATGAACAGTTTTAACATGACAACTGTCTCGAGTTTATGAACATGAAATAAATTATAAATACCTAATATGTTAGCAGAACTTCTTTTGTATAAGTCATCTTGATTATCTGTGTCCATATTATGATCTGTTGGTGATAAAATGTGACTAGAAGCTTGGGAACGTTGAGTATTATTGGGTAGGAATCCACACATTGCACACTTTACAGCTCTTGGCCAATTTTCATAAGTACACATCTAAAAACCAAAACAATAATTCAGGATTCATCTGAACCAATTAAATTGTGATGTTGAACAAACTATGAGATACTACCAGATATTTCATTGCAAAATACTTGGTGCACTTACCATACAGGTCCATTTTCCTAATAATGTTCTACGACTATTTTCTATATTGGTAAAACTAGCTGGCGGGCTATTGTTTCGAGATTGGGACAAGCTTTGGGCTAAATCCGAATGTTGTGATATTTTAAGCGGTTGAATATGTTCATGTAGATTGTTGGCAGATACACTAGGAGCACCACATTGTGTACATAGTTGCTCTTTGGATGGATTCATAAAAGAACACACCTCACACATCCACTTGTTTCGTTTTGATTTATTCTCGCAAGGGCCGGCAGCAGTATTGGATTTATCATCATAATCATGTAGACTGTATATATCTTCACTGACAAAAGGTTTTGGACCTCTACACATGGTGCATTTTAAAGAAGAAGGGAAGTTTTCATATGTGCAATATTCACATGACCATTTCTTATCACTTTCACTCATTTTAACTGGGATTAACTAACCTGAGAAGGAATAACAAGCTTCCTGTTCATATGCTAATATTTGTCATGAATTTATCATGTTTTTATAGGGCTTTGATTCTTAACCTGTACAAACACCTAAGAAGATACTCTGTTCATACCTAAAACGTAAATATTAGAATCTTAAAAGGGTTCAATATTTATTTTGGAGGTAAAAGTCAGCTGGCAAAAGAGAGTAGTATAAATAAGTATGCTACAATGCCAATGTCAAATCTAAATTTATGCACAATATTATCAAGAATTTCACGAACGTAGATGTATGTTTGTTCCGACTAAAAGATACAGCAAAATTGCTGGGTAATGATTGGTAAGAAATAACAAACCTAACATCAGTGTAAACAACATACAATCTGTGAAATTTCACTTCACCTTACCTTCAACAATAGGGTCAAAAAAAGTTATTGTAATGAAGGCACAGTGATTTATGTTATGTGTAATTCGGAAAACAAATAATTTAGATACCATTTGTATGCCAATCGATTCGCCAGACGTCAAAATAATAGAAATTTATATTTTTATAAGCGTCAAAATAAATCCAGATATTTTGACTTAAAGTTTGCACCAGAACCTGACCGATCCATTTTTCTGTGCAGACATCTGACATGTATGAAGCGCACCATAGAAATTATGAGGAAATTATTTAAATGGAAACAAAGAACTGCGTAAGTAGGGATTCATCACGATCGTATACGACCGTGGGATTCATCACAGAGATTCATGGATACGGATGTGATTCGATCCATCAAATTGTGCTTACAGGTAGCCATTTTGTTAGGATCGAAATGAAGATGTCATACGTAAGGTGTGAAGATTTCCCACCTCCGTCACGTCTATTCATTTACGTTCAGGCAGCAAACATCCCTTCCTCTCAATATGTATTATGAGACTTCACCACACTGTGGCATCAGAAATAATTTTAAGCTTGTAAATTGTTAATAATGGGTGTTTTTTATAGAGTGATACAACTTTGAGTTGGCATCACTGCTTTATTTGACCACCCATTTAACAGCTGATAGTTGCTTTTTGTTTAGTTAGCTTTGACATTTCATTATGGATCGACTTACACCAGAGCAACGCGTGCAAATTGTGGAAATTTTTAATCAAAATAATGGTTCTGTTCGTCAAACTTATCGTGCACTTTGTCCATTCAAAATTTTATTCTCCGATGAAGCCCATTTTTGGTTGAATGGGTTCGTAAATAAACAGAATTGTCGCATTTGGAGTGAGGAGAATCCACAAGCTTTTGTCGAAACACCATTACATCCACAGAAAATTACTGTTTGGTGTGCTAAGAGTTATCGGCGAGATACGGCCGCAAATGCGCCAGCCGTGGCGGCCACATGGACGAAATCATATTCAAACATTAATGTCATAAAATTTTCTAACCAATAAAGACCGTTTCATTGATATCAAAAATGTATTACTGTTTTATTATGATTTAAACTTGTATCACTCTATAAAAAACACCCATTATATAGTTACTCGCACGATTTCCCCTTATTTCTCTTTCTCCTTCTTCAAATTTATTTAAAGTTAATGTATTTAATGATCTTGTAATTCAAATATTTAAAAAATTACCAAATAATTTATTTCATCAACAAAAAGATCATATTAGTCATAAGTATAGTTTAATTGACAAAATTGTAGAAATATACGTTAATGTTAAGCTCGGTCATGAGTCTAAAAAAATTAATGATAATAATGTTAAAAAAAAACAAATACGACAATTATATATCAGTATGATAATGTTTGCGGGTCAATAAATAAAAATAAATTATATAAATCATTAATTATTTTTAATAAAATATCAATTTGTTATGAATTTTTTTCTTTTTATAACCTCTTCTGCTCCACAACTTTTAAAAGCGCGCCTATTTGATTTTAACACCTTCGTGAAAGTAAAAAATTCGGCGTAGAAGGGGAGACCGTGCGAGTGAGAGCGCACTACATGTGCGAGGACAGAATGTCCATCAACTTACCAGCGCTTTTCTATGCTTAACACACTACTTGTCTACTCTATATATAGAACTCTTTGTTCTTCTGTTCCAATATTATACCATCGATTTTATCGACGATTTCTGTCGTTGGAACCTCAATTGGACGACCAGAACGTTCGGCGTCCTTTATGTGTGTTTAATCAGGACGCGAAATTCGCTTTTTTCCATGTTTACAAAAATCTTCAATGTTGCTTGCTTTCGATGGGTGTCAAAAAGAACTGAATGACATATCAGTCTGAAAATTTTAATGCGCTCTAGTTAAAGATGGTACATCACAAATGTCACATGGGATTTTCGATTGTTGCGCCATCTGTTTTATTTCTCAGGAACTTTTTTCACCTTGCCTTCGTAATTTAGGACCAGAAAATGGGCCAAAATGAGTTAATAAATGAGCCTGCCGCGATTAGTATTGATTTTTGGTAATTTCACACGTGACAATTTGTTACTCTCGCAATTCATTTATACTCAATGATAAAAATAAATAATTATACAAAAAAAACTCATCTTTCTGCCAGCGACATAATAAAGGAAGAGCTATTAAATTCCTGCAAGGTGTAATTATAGAAAAAAGAAACACTAGAACAGTATAAACAATTTGTATTTTTACAATCAAAAATAATTTACCGAAATTACAAATTGTACAAAAATTGAATATAACAATTAAATCAGAAATATGTGTACAAATACTAAACTAAACAGAAAATAATAAAAAATACATGAAGCTATAAACATTTATTCAAACCAACCTAATCTAAGATTTCTGCGTTCCTATTTTACTTTCCGTTATTTCTTCCGTCTCCAACTTTCCGTTCAATCGACTAACACCTTCGCAATTCAAATGACTCACTATAAGTTCTTTTGCAACATCACTCAAACCGACAATACCGATTCCATTTACATTTTCATCAAGTTTTATCCTCTTACAAGACTCATCTTCCTTCGAATCCGTCGAAATTTCTTTTAGTTCGATATCAAATTCGACAGGATATCCGGTCCTGGACTCCGATGTTACCAAATCTATCGATTCATCCATCGTACCAGATGTTGGTTTTCTCTGGTCTATTATTTTCACATCGGAAGGTAACGTTTCTGTCGAGTCGTTCAAAGTACTACAACTAAGTTTTCTCGGTCTTCCTCTTTTTCTTTTCACCGAACCGAAGTCACTGGATTCTTTGGAATAGTTCAAGTTTACCTTCTTCGGCCTTCCTCTCCCTCTTTTTACCGGATCTGAAGATGTAGATTCTATAGAAACATTCAAATTCGGATTTGAGATAACTTTCCTCGGCCTGCCCCTTTTCCTTGATCCCGAAGACGCTGTAGAGTCTTCTGAAACGTTCAAAAGCCTCGATTTTGTTTTTATTGGGCTTGTCTTTATTGCCAAACTCGATGATTTTTTCTGCGGACTTGTCCTAATAGGACCCGATGAAGTTTTAACTTGTAATGGAACATTCTTCTTCATGGGCGTCGAAGTATTTTTACAATCAATTCTGAATTCTCTGCTAGACACTTTTAGATTTTTATTTACAGAACTGGTCCCATATTTAAGTGTAGCTTTCTTCTTTAGCCTTCTCCTGGTAGTTTTGGTCTGTTGAAGAGATTAAAATTAGCGTTTGTGAAGCTTTTAATCGGTGGAACTTACCTCATCGTGAATAGTACATATGAATCCCAACAAATTATCATATCGAATGTAACCTTCGGAATGTGACGGGCAGTATGAATTTGTACATTTTGTGCAACATCTAATCGTCCGTTTGGTGCAAATGTTACAGTTGTGCCACGAACAGGTCCATTTAGACCCTGAAAACAAATTGGGTGATTTTGTTTTTAAAAAGGTACAAACCAAAATCCACAATTTGATAAGATTATGATGTACCTAAAGCTGGAAGAGCAAATTTAGTAGAACACCATTATTATTATCCTATAAATTAAATGCACTAATTAAAAATTTAATGCCCCCCTTTTCCTAAAAAAAAAACATATTCTGCTAATTTTAGAAAAATTACCAGAACAATGGTTCAAAAATTGATGTAAAATTATTCAGATAATTGAATGTTAATTAAATTCAGTAATTTAAAATGTAATGCTTTCTAAAAAGGTAGATGAATAAATATTGAATTATTTGGATAAATAAATGTTAGTTGATTGCACCAATTAAAAATTTTATATTTTTGACGTGACAACGTCTTATAATTCGATGGAGCCGGCTGCACGCACGAAAAAACATGATTCATGCGGCGTTACCTCGCGTTCCATTTAAGGCTTGAAGTTCAAGCGAGCTCTCCTACTTGAGTGAGCGATGCGTCCGCGTGGACAGATGCTATACAATAATACATTTACATGTTTTCGTCAAGTATGAAGTGCAGTGAAAAGTGAATGTGGTGTCAATTGTTTATAGCAACGATAATTGCGGCGATAAAGGTAATGATTCTTTCGATATTAAATATATGTTCAGTGATATATTGTCGAATATTCGTGCTTTTATCATTAAAATAAATAGCATCGGTCCGGTAGTGCAGCGATTGTAGGTTATGCTATAATTGACAAAACTATAACAATAAGTTAACAGAACTATTTCACGATGAGTAAAAAATCAATTGCTTTACTATTCGATCGAAATAATTATCGAGCGTAGCTATGATTTCAAAAAATCGATTGTAGGTTATGCTATAATTGACAAAACTATAACAATAAGTTAAAACTATAACAATAAGTTTAAACTATAACAATAAGTTTAAAAGCTAAATTATGCGTACAAATAAATGTAACTTGATCAATTCAATTGTGGTTTCCATTTACCTCCTTCTCTATATACATACAAAATATCTATCAAACAAATAAAATTAAAATTTTCTTTTGAAAAATGAAACCATTCCATCAGTATTTTCTTAAGACGTTGTCACGTTCAACTATCGTCAGTAAACCGACTTTACAGACAACCGACTTTTTTTTTACAAAATTACACGTTTTATTCAAAATTTGATAAATGTTAATGAAATTATTCAGATAAAAAAGGCCAATTGAATGCACTAATTAAAAATCGAATGTTCTTTTGTTTAAGTATAACAACACATGTAAATTCGAAATTGTATGAATAATTATGAAGTAGATGTGAAATTATTCGGATAAATAAATACTACCGCCTTCAGTTGGTAGTGTAGTGGTTAAAGATCCCTACCTACACTTAGAAATGGTCAGGATTCGGCGAAATTTTCAGGTTGGGGTGAGTTTGCCTACTGGTGTCATTATTCACAGTAACAGATACTGACCGACGTTAAATAAATTAAATAAAAACAAAAAAAAACGTAAATAAAATGAATAGTTTGATTTTCACTAATTTAATAAATAAATGTAACTAGTAGCTTTTTCAAACAGATGTTTAATAAAATATTCTATATTCTATTCCGTTGATTTATTTAATAAATTAGTGAAAATCAAATTTGGAAATATCTTGAATAATGAAATAAAACCAATTTGAATTTACATGAAATGCTGACAATTGTTTCATCACAAAGTGACATCAAATTTCATAATTACTCATCACTTTTTGAACAATTGTTCTACAAAATTGTTCTAAAGCTAGTATACCATGTGGTTTTTAATGAAAAAGAAAAGCATTAAATTTGCTATTTACATACAGACGTATTTTTTTATGAAAAAAAAAGTAGGAACTTTTTTCGAACAATTGTCCTGGTAAATGCGTCTAAAGCTAGGAGAAGATGTTAATTTATATGAAAAAGTAGATTGTAGTACATCAATGTTTCAAGTATAAAATATATTAAAAATCCACTATTTAGTAATATCCTCATAATATACAAACGCATGTTAGTGTAGTCTATTTACGACTGAATACCAAAACCATTAAGTTAAGTATCTACTTTCGAACCAGAAAAGTATATTTTAGGAAGAATGCTCAATAGTAAGTTCCAATAAGGTCTGCAACAACCTTTATCTATTACCTCATAAATCTTAACATCTTCAGTCGTAAATAGACTACACCGACATGCGTTTGTATATTACAAGAATATTACTAAATAGTGGATTCTTGATATATTTTATATTTGAAACATTGATGTGGTACAATTTCGATTATTCGTGGTTCTGTTCGTTTCGGCGACGTGGGCGCTTTTAATTGAAATTGGTACGATAAGGACGCTTTGTGCTGATACAATTAGTTCTAAGAAATCACGTCTTATACAGTGATACGTCTTCTGATGATGGTCGTGAAACCGAAACGTACTCAAAGACAAAAATATAAAGCATAAGTGTTAATGTGACCAATTTTCCGAGAATTTATATACAGGGTGAGTCAGTTTTTTGTAGACAAACTCCAACCGGAGATAGAACAGGTGTTTTTAAGAAGAAAAGTTCCTATAAGCATATGTCGTAGAAGGCTTCGTTTCCGAGAAACAGGGGGTTGGAATTGAAAAAAAAAATTAGTTTTTTGAGAATATCTCCGTGTAAATCATAGAACAGATATTCAATCATTAAGTCAGATTCATACTAATTTAATTATTTAAAACCCTTGCAAATTCCTACATGCGTCTTTATAATGTTAAAGTAGAATGCTCAAATAGCAATATTTCTAATAATGTCTAACAACGTTTTTCTATTACCTCATAAATCTTCAACATCTGGTTTGAAAATGGATCCTCGAACGTTATATTTTTAGTTCAGTTCTTTAGTCGTATTACATACTGTGATTCGACATGTATATAAAGCTCATGAGAATATTGCTTAGCAGCGGATTCTTGATTTATATACATAAAACATTAATTGTGTTATATTTTCGATTGTTCGTGTTTCAGTTCGTTTCGGTGACGTGGGCATTTTTAGTTGAAATTAGTGTGATAAGGACGCCTTGTGGTGATACAATTAGTTTTAAGAAATCCTGTTTTGGAGCAAATAAGTCTTCTGATGATGGTCGTGAGACCGAAACGTACTCAAAGACAAAAATATAAAGCATAAGTGTTAATGTGACCAATTTTCCGAGAATTTATATACAGGGTGAGTCAGTTTTTTGTAGACAAACTCCAACCGGAGATAGAACAGGTGTTTTTAAGAAGAAAAGTTCCTATAAGCATATGTCGTAGAAGGCTTCGTTTCCGAGAAACAGGGGGTTGGAATTGAAAAAAAAAATTAGTTTTTTGAGAATATCTCCGTGTAAATCATAGAACAGATATTCAATCATTAAGTCAGATTCATACTAATTTAATTATTTAAAACCCTTGCAAATTCCTACATGCGTCTTTATAATGTTAAAGTAGAATGCTCAAATAGCAATATTTCTAATAATGTCTAACAACGTTTTTCTATTACCTCATAAATCTTCAACATCTGGTTTGAAAATGGATCCTCGAACGTTATATTTTTAGTTCAGTTCTTTAGTCGTATTACATACTGTGATTCGACATGTATATAAAGCTCATGAGAATATTGCTTAGCAGCGGATTCTTGATTTATATACATAAAACATTAATTGTGTTATATTTTCGATTGTTCGTGTTTCAGTTCGTTTCGGTGACGTGGGCATTTTTAGTTGAAATTAGTGTGATAAGGACGCCTTGTGGTGATACAATTAGTTCTAAGAAATCACGTCTTATACAGTGATACGTCTTCTGATGATGGTCGTGAAACCGAAACGTACTCAAAGACAAAAATATAAAGCATAAGTGTTAATGTGACCAATTTTCCGAGAATTTATATACAGGGTGAGTCAGTTTTTTGTAGACAAACTCCAACCGGAGATAGAACAGGTGTTTTTAAGAAGAAAAGTTCCTATAAGCATATGTCGTAGAAGGCTTCGTTTCCGAGAAACAGGGGGTTGGAATTGAAAAAAAAAATTTGTTTTTTGCGAATATCTCCGTGTAAATCGTAGAACAGATATTCAATCATTAAGTCAGATTCATACTAATTTAATTATTTAAAACCCTTGCAAATTCCTACATGCGTCTTTATAATGTTAAAGTAGAATGCTCAAATAGCAATATTTCTAATAAAGTCTAACAACGTTTTTCTATTACCTCATAAATCTTCAACATCTGGTTTGAAAATGGATCCTCGAACGTTATATTTTTAGTTCAGTTCTTTAGTCGTATTACATACTGTGATTCGACATGTATATAAAGCTCATGAGAATATTGCTTAGCAGCGGATTCTTGATTTATATACATAAAACATTAATTGTGTTATATTTTCGATTGTTCGTGTTTCAGTTCGTTTCGGTGACGTGGGCATTTTTAGTTGAAATTAGTGTGATAAGGACGCCTTGTGGTGATACAATTAGTTTTAAGAAATCCTGTTTTGGAGCAAATAAGTCTTCTGATGATGGTCGTGAGACCGAAACGTACTCAAAGACAAAAATATAAAGCATAAGTGTTAATGTGACCAATTTTCCGAGAATTTATATACAGGGTGAGTCAGTTTTTTGTAGACAAACTCCAACCGGAGATAGAACAGGTGTTTTTAAGAAGAAAAGTTCCTATAAGCATATGTCGTAGAAGGCTTCGTTTCCGAGAAACAGGGGGTTGGAATTGAAAAAAAAAATTAGTTTTTTGAGAATATCTCCGTGTAAATCATAGAACAGATATTCAATCATTAAGTCAGATTCATACTAATTTAATTATTTAAAACCCTTGCAAATTCCTACATGCGTCTTTATAATGTTAAAGTAGAATGCTCAAATAGCAATATTTCTAATAATGTCTAACAACGTTTTTCTATTACCTCATAAATCTTCAACATCTGGTTTGAAAATGGATCCTCGAACGTTATATTTTTAGTTCAGTTCTTTAGTCGTATTACATACTGTGATTCGACATGTATATAAAGCTCATGAGAATATTGCTTAGCAGCGGATTCTTGATTTATATACATAAAACATTAATTGTGTTATATTTTCGATTGTTCGTGTTTCAGTTCGTTTCGGTGACGTGGGCATTTTTAGTTGAAATTAGTGTGATAAGGACGCCTTGTGGTGATACAATTAGTTTTAAGAAATCACGTTTATACAGTTATACGTCTCCTGATGATGGTCGTGAGACCGAAACGTACGTATAGACGAAAATAATAAGCATATGTGCTAGTGTGACCTATTTCCCGAGAATTTTATATATAATTAAATGAACTCAAAAACTATCTATCAATTAAGTAACATAATGTAGTAGCAGTTTCTATTTGGAAAACTGAAAAACCATTCACTCACCATCTGGCCAACTGTCTAAGCCGACGCACTTCAAATGGTAATAATTGTTGCAATTCTTGTTGTTGCAAGCACCAACACCGGTAAATTTCCCACAAACAAAACAAGGAACATTACGGATGACTTCCACTCCTGATCCTTCAGACTCCTTCTTCTTCTTAGTCTTTGGCACACTACTTCTAGATTTCTTCGAAGCACCTTCCTACAAAATAGAAACATCATTCAATATTATTCTATAATTTTTTTCTTCCCGTACCGACCATTCTTTCATTATTTATATCAATTTTTGGTAATTCAGACCAATCCATTTTTATTCTAGAAACAAACTTTTTCACAACTTCATAAAGTTTTGAAAAAATTTGTTACCAATCCAGTAATAGTAACTAATAAATAAAATCACATAAGCTACCTTACCAAAACATGATTCGAAAAAAGAACAATACACTACTCAAAAAAAAGTATGCCCCCGTAGTTTCTTTACCTATTATAAAATGTATCTCATCCGACAGTATATCATTTACCAATCTGAAATAATCAATTCGTGGTCAATTTGGGAAGAAAAATATTCCTCAAACTACTTATTGTCCTACTTTTCGATACAATAGAACAATTTGAAGGTAATTACCTCAGTACTTACGGGTTTGGCTCCTATGAAACCACTACAATTGGCAGCCCCACATTTACAAATCTTCTTTTCCTTACCGACACACTCCAAATTGTAATTGAAAGTGAGCTCGGCATCGGTCGCAATGTCGTCGGTGGCGAACAGACCCACCCGCGTATCTCCGTTGACGGTCCATTTTTGAGTTTCGCAGTTCGGTTGGCACGAATGATTCATGAACCTCGCAACGTTACCTAAATCAAAATCATTCGAATCAACAGACTTTTAGGAAACATTTGAGTTTGGCACTAAAATATCCTCGCTAATGAACAAAACACAAGAAACTAAATAATTTTTTTAAATACGTTGATCCATTTTTATATCATTTACATTGTGATTCCATAAATTAACATATTTTTGATTTGATTCATTCATTTCCTTTTACATTTGAAACCAACAGCGAAAAAAGTCATATTCAAGATTATCTGATAAGAAAAAAACATATAATTGTTACCTTTAGGTCCGGCATCAAGCATTCTATCCTTGTCTATCGTTAGAAAATAGTAATTTTCGTCCTTCTGCTGATGCATCTTCAGAATCCTCCTTTGGTATTCGTCGTCGTCGATCATTTCCCCAACGTATTCGATGACAAACTGTCCTTTTTTTATTGGAGCCAACGTTTTTAATCCCCAGCCGCGACTCTGAGTTTTGTAAGGTAGCAACGGTGGATACTCACGTTTCTCGAAACTTTGGTTTAAGCAGTTTTTCTTTGCGGAACATACTTCCGGATTGCATTCGGTAAGAAGTAACCTGATGAAATTAGCGTATTGAAAAATAATCGAAATAAATCTGTATTATCGGTTTACTAAATGTTTATTGAATCAACATCTATTAGTATAATCTAACTTATATTCTATTTCAAGAAAATACAGCTACTGCAATTGAGCCACTAAAAATTACTTAACATGATCCTAACTGGATTTGATTTAAAATAAGCAGAATAAAATTATATGATGAGTTACTTAATTCGAATTAAACAAAATAACTTTGTATGTATGTGACACTGAACAAAATAACTTTGTATAATCAATTACTTAAAGCATACTAAACAAAATAACTGTGTATCATCAGTTAATTGGTCTGAAATAAACAAAATAACCATGTAGGATCAATTACTTGATTCAAACTAAACAAAATAACTTTGTATGATCAGTTACTTGAGACAAACTGAAAAAAATACTTTTTATGATCAGTTACTTGAGCGAAACTGAAGGAAATAACTTTGTATGATCAGCTACTTCACCTGATCAGTTACTTGAATCACACTGGACAAAATAACTTTGTATAATCAGTTACTCAAAGCATAATAAACAAAATAACTGTGTATGATCAGTTAAATGGTCTGAACTAAACATAATAACCATGTAGAATCAGTTACTTGATTCAAACTAAACAAAATAACTTTGTATGATAAGTTACTTAAATGACACTGAACAAAATAATTTTGTATAATCAGTTACTTAGAGCATACTAAACAAAATAACTGTATCATCAGTTAATTGGTCTGTAATAAACAAAATAACCATGTAGGATCAATTACTTGATTCAAACTAAACAAAATAACTTTGTATGATCAGTTACTTGAGACAAACTGAAAAAAATACTTTTTATGATCAGTTACTTGACCGAAACTGAAGGAAATAACTTTGTATGATCAGCTACTTCACCTGATCAGTTACTTGAATCACACTGAAAAAAATAACTTTGTATAATCAATTACTTAAAGCATACTAAACAAAATAACTGTGTATCATCAGTTAATTGGTCTGAAATAAACAAAATAACCATGTAGGATCAATTACTTGATTCAAACTAAACAAAATAACTTTGTATGATCAGTTACTTGAGACAAACTGAAAAAAATACTTTTTATGATCAGTTACTTGAGCGAAACTGAAGGAAATAACTTTGTATGATCAGCTACTTCACCTGATCAGTTACTTGAATCACACTGGACAAAATAACTTTGTATAATCAGTTACTCAAAGCATAATAAACAAAATAACTGTGTATGATCAGTTAAATGGTCTGAACTAAACATAATAACCATGTAGAATCAGTTACTTGATTCAAACTAAACAAAATAACTTTGTATGATAAGTTACTTAAATGACACTGAACAAAATAATTTTGTATAATCAGTTACTTAGAGCATACTAAACAAAATAACTGTATCATCAGTTAATTGGTCTGAAATAAACAAAATAACCATGTAGGATCAATTACTTGATTCAAACTAAACAAAATAACTTTGTATGATCAGTTACTTGAGACAAACTGAAAAAAATACTTTTTATGATCAGTTACTTGAGCGAAACTGAAGGAAATAACTTTGTATGATCAGCTACTTCACCTGATCAGTTACTTGAATCACACTGGACAAAATAACTTTGTATAATCAGTTACTCAAAGCATAATAAACAAAATAACTGTGTATGATCAGTTAAATGGTCTGAACTAAACATAATAACCATGTAGAATCAGTTACTTGATTCAAACTAAACAAAATAACTTTGTATGATAAGTTACTTAAATGACACTGAACAAAATAATTTTGTATAATCAGTTACTTAGAGCATACTAAACAAAATAACTGTATCATCAGTTAATTGGTCTGTAATAAACAAAATAACCATGTAGGATCAATTACTTGATTCAAACTAAACAAAATAACTTTGTATGATCAGTTACTTGAGACAAACTGAAAAAAATACTTTTTATGATCAGTTACTTGAGCGAAACTGAAGGAAATAACTTTGTATGATCAGCTACTTCACCTGATCAGTTACTTGAATCACACTGAAAAAAATAACTTTGTATAATCAGTTACTCAAAGCATAATAAACAAAATAACTGTGTATGATCAGTTAAATGGTCTGAACTAAACATAATAACCATGTAGAATCAGTTACTTGATTCAAACTAAACAAAATAACTTTGTATGATAAGTTACTTAAATGACACTGAACAAAATAATTTTGTATAATCAGTTACTTAGAGCATACTAAACAAAATAACTGTATCATCAGTTAATTGGTCTGTAATAAACAAAATAACCATGTAGGATCAATTACTTGATTCAAACTAAACAAAATAACTTTGTATGATCAGTTACTTGAGACAAACTGAAAAAAATACTTTTTATGATCAGTTACTTGAGCGAAACTGAAGGAAATAACTTTGTATGATCAGCTACTTCACCTGATCAGTTACTTGAATCACACTGAAAAAAATAACTTTGTATAATCAGTTACTCAAAGCATAATAAACAAAAAAACTGTGTATGATCAGTTAAATGATCTGAACTAAACATAATAACCATGTAGGATCAGTTACTTGATTCAAACTAAACAAAATAACTTTGTATGATCAGTTACTTGAGACAAACTGAAAAAAATTACTTTTTATGATCAGTTACTTGAGCGAAACTGAAGGAAATAACTTTGTATGATCAGCTACTTCACCTGATCAGTTACTTGAATCACACTGAAAAAAATAACTTTGTATAATCAGTTACTCAAAGCATAATAAACAAAATAACTGTGTATGATCAGTTAAATGGTCTGAACTAAACATAATAACCATGTAGAATCAGTTACTTGATTCAAACTAAACAAAATAACTTTGTATGATAAGTTACTTAAATGACACTGAACAAAATAATTTTGTATAATCAGTTACTTAGAGCATACTAAACAAAATAACTGTATCATCAGTTAATTGGTCTGTAATAAACAAAATAACCATGTAGGATCAATTACTTGATTCAAACTAAACAAAATAACTTTGTATGATCAGTTACTTGAGACAAACTGAAAAAAATACTTTTTATGATCAGTTACTTGAGCGAAACTGAAGGAAATAACTTTGTATGATCAGCTACTTCACCTGATCAGTTACTTGAATCACACTGAAAAAAATAACTTTGTATAATCAGTTACTCAAAGCATAATAAACAAAAAAACTGTGTATGATCAGTTAAATGATCTGAACTAAACATAATAACCATGTAGGATCAGTTACTTGATTCAAACTAAACAAAATAACTTTGTATGATCAGTTACTTGAGACAAACTGAAAAAAATTACTTTTTATGATCAGTTACTTGAGCGAAACTGAAGGAAATAACTTTGTATGATCAGCTAGTTAACCTGATCAGTTACTTGAATCACACTGAACAAAATAACTTTGTATAATCAGTTACTCAAAGCATAATAAACAAAATAACTGTGTATGATCAGTTAAATGGTCTGAACTAAACATAATAACCATGTAGAATCAGTTACTGGATTCAAACTAAACAAAATAACTTTGTATTATCAGTTACTTGAGACAAACTGAAAAAAATTACTTTTATGATCAGTTACTTGAGCGAAACTGAAGGAAATAACTTTGTATGATCATCTACTTCAACTGATCAGTTACTTAAATCGCACTGAACAAAATAACTTTGTATGATCAGTTACTTAAAGCATATTAAACAAAATAACTGTGTATGATCAGTTAATTCGTCTGAACTAAACAAAATAATCATGTAGGATCAGTTATTTGATTCGAATTTAACAAAATAACTTTACTTGAGACAAACTGAAAAAAATAACTTTTAATGATCAGTTACTTGAGCCAAAATGAATGAAATATTTTTGTATGATCAGTTACTTGAATCACACTCAGCCGAATAACTTTGTATGATCACTTACTTCACCTGATCAGTTACTTAAATCACACTGATCAAAATAACTTTGTATAATCAGTTACTTAAAGCATACTAGATAAAATAACTGTGTATGATCAGTTAATTCCTCTGAACTAAACAAAATAACTTTGTATGATCAGTTATATTAGTTAATGTTTTCCACCAATTAATTTACCTGTTCAAGCAGTCGCTGTCTGGGCCACAGGGATTAGGTTGCTTAGGATCACAATCACAAGACGTTGTATTGCTGAGATTTCCGTCAAACATACGCACGTTTCCCACCGGCCTGTTCACCTTAATGCGGACGTAGGGCGGAGGTTTCAAGCCATTATTTATCTTAGATTCTTTGGTTACTTTGAATTCTGAAATCATAAGAATATTCTTTGATTTTTGCATAGTTATATGACAAACCGAGACTGTAGCCAAGGTCTTTGACAAGGTTGTTCACTTCATTTTGGGCCTCAAACTGTATGATATTGGTATCTATGGATCTTTACTCGATTGGCTTATTAGCTATTTTACTGAGAGAATACAAATAGTTGTGTAAAATAATTTCAATTCCCATAAAATGTTTTGTCAGGGTTTCCCCAGGGTAATAATCGCGCCCCACTGCTTTTTAATTGTTGTTAATGATTAGTTGGATTCCCTTACAGATTGTAGGGTACTGATATTCGCTGATCTGTTTAAGACTGTACAACTATTCAGACTGCATTAGACTCGTTTATCCAATGGTGCCTCAATAATGGATTACAAATAAATGTAAGATCATTGGAATTTACTTAGTCCTTAAATGGCCAAGTTTTGGATGAAGCTGATAGTATCATGGATTTTGATGATGATGATGATCTTCAATTATTGGGATTCGAATAATAGAAATATTTAACAGACATAATATGCATTAAGAAAGTCTACTGCTCAGTAGTTCGTTCTGTGATCGAGTATGCATGCTCAGTATGGCCACCTCAGTTTCAATCTTATAAGGCACAACTTGAGAGACCAGAAGAGATTTCTGAGATTCATATCATATAAGATGGGGATGAGAACTGAAGATATTGATTCTATAGTCTCACCCTTCAGGGTCAACTGAATGAAGAGTGGTTTGAACTGTAGCGAGAATTACCACGCATGAGGCAGGTCAAGCTCTTCATCAATGAGCATGTGCCTAGGCTCTCAAAGAAACTCCTTTCTCTGAATAGAAGGGACACCAGAAAGATGACTGCAATCCGAACCGGTCACTGTCATCTTAACTAACACCTTCATACTATGGGCATCGCAGTTGACCCTATATGTAGGAAATGCAAAGAGGCGGAAGAAACTGCCTCTCACATCCTGTTGAAATGTACAGCATTAGCATCCCTCAGGCACAGGCACTTCGGAGAATCAAAACTGCTCCCAGATGAACTTATGGAAGCCAGCACTGGCAATGTTCTGGGTTTCTGGCGGGCCACAAACCTGCTAGAATAGAATAGGATCCTGGCCACGGGGCGCACAATGGGCCCAACTAAATGACCTAACTAACTGTATTTGAAGGCTAAACCTCCTCCCCTCAACGATATGATAATGATGATAAAGTGGATTACGGGGAATTTTATGTAATCAAAGCATCGAAACCAGAAGAATTAGTTCCAGTTCAAACCACAAGTCTGCCCTGAAGATGCCATCTGCAATGGTTGGCGAAACGTCGGAAATTTTAACGAGATTACGGGGAATTTTATGTTATTTGCTGTAATCATTTAACGATATTTTTTATACCTTTGAAAATTTCAAACTTGTTATTTGAGGTTTCTTTCGAGGGTGCTAAATACCTAGAAGTTAATAAAAGAAACTTTAAAATTTTGCCAAGAGTGTAAATATTCATGATCCTTACACCATCTGAAATATTAAGAAAAGATTTTTACTGATTAATTATTTTATGAAGAAACAGTATGTAAAAAAATAGTTAATTGTCAACTGAAAAATTCCACGTGACCGACGTTATAGTCAGGGCTAATTGTGAAAGCTATGATCATGTTAGTGTTTTTATAAATATAAGTGACAGAAAACATAGTAAAAATTGTTTTATTATATCAATATGATAATTTATCACAAAGTAACGACTTCCATCATCGATTATATTAGTTACTTAACTTACCGGTTTTCAATCTGTGAGCAAAAGCCGCCTCGTCTATAGCCTTCGCAAAAGCCGAATCGATCTTACTCTTGCAATTAGTCAGATGACCTTTATCGCCTTCCTGGTATAAAAACGACCGTCCTCGACCGACCCAATGGTAATCGTAGGTACCGAAGAACTTAACGACAAACTCGCCCCGACCGTGAGCCTTATTTCGCACATTATCCGGCACCTCGTTCGGAAAAAGAACCAACGCCGGCCACCACCTATAATTCCCCAATTTCACCCACACGATCTCGTCGTACAACGGATACCGCCCCGTTTCGCAATCGTCGCAGATGAACACGTCCTCGGCCGACGGATTCGTCGGCAAACATTCCACGTGCACGCTGGTCGGACAATTTTCGCAACAAATCAAATTCCCACCCTCCGAACAAATGAAGCACCAGATGGTGTTCAAGGTGAACTGTTTCTTGGACACGTGCCTCGGACAGATTATCTGCGTCGACGTTATTATCTCCGTGCCGGCCGGAACGCAATAACTCGTGTTGTGATAGGTGGCGGGACATCGTAGACACTTGACCAATTTGTCGTTGGAACAGTGTCCAAGCGAGATGCCGGGGTCTTCGGACGCGCACATGTGACACACGTGCACGGGACACACGAAACTGTCGAGCGCGTTGTTCACCTTGACCTTGGGATTGAGCACGAAGGACCATTGAGTTTGCGGCCACGTTTTCAAACATTCCAAATGATAATATCGGCCGCATTTGAACAGCGAACACTTCTGGCGGGCGTTGTTTCCCTTTTTCGACGTTTCTTGTTTGCAAACGAAACAATACGGTTCGGTGGACATTGTACAAAAAGCACATTTGAAATGTTCTTCCGATAATACGACGTCCGTCGATTTCGAACTGGTATTAGCACCAGCCGTATCGGCGAGCTTCCCTGCCGACGTGATGTTCACGATGCTTACGTCGTCGGCGGTAACGTGTTTGAACACGTTCGTCGCGCCTTGTTTCAACGTCGATTTCTTCGCTTTTTTACTCGTTTTAGTCTCGTCGTTGGCGACTTTGCCAACCATCGGCTTGGACATGAGCTCACGGAGTTCTTGTGGCGCTATTTTCTCGATTTTAGCTTCCGCGTCGTCATAAGGCGTTTCGTCGCTACTAGAATCTGTCGGTTCCGGATACGAGTGTTCCGTATCGATTTGATTCATGATTTCCTTCATTTTCCGATCGATCTGTTCCGAAATCGACATTTTCTTAATGTTTGGCGACAAGGCCAGAGAAAATGGCGGTGGCGTTAATTTGGAACGGATGGTTATTATTTGAACGTTCGGTTCTTTCGAATCAAACGTTGGTTCCTTGGTCGACTCGTCAAATAACGTTTTATCATCATCCCTAATTCCGATCGTCTGCTCTTTGGTTACTTCCTCTACGATCTCGCGTTTTCCGTGTTGAAATTGCTTGAGCAACTTTTCGGCACACTTTAGATGGTAATTTCCTATGCAAGGTCCTCGACATTTCAGGATATCTTCCGGTTTCTCACAAAATTGACATACTTTATCTCTTAGTACCCCTTTGAAGATATTATTTCGGCGATAAAGGGCAGCTTGCGATTCCAGCGAAGCTTGCGACGAACTGTTTCCACTGATTTTCGAATCGGTATCTGACAGATGACAGTCTAGTGGCGTGATACTTTTCGATCTCAACTTCTTGGGAGAAAATAGCTTCACAGGTTTAACGTTGGGCGACTGGGATTTAACCTTTTTGGGCGAGAGTTTGGCGTCGGTTTTGGATCTCTGTGGCGAGAGGTCGTTTCGTTTTCCTAGAATCACGTCATCGGTTTTGGATCTTTTCGCCTCTAGTAGGATTTCTTGAGAGTGCCGTTTTCTTTTGGTTGAAATTAATCCTGGTTCTTGTTTCGTTTCATTCAACCTTCCAGGTTTTAATTCGTTTTGACCGTCCTCGTCACTAGCGATTTTCAACTTACGACGAACCCTCCGTCTGTTTTTTTCATCAGCATTCGCGAACATGTTAAAGAAAAATTTCAACTTATCTTTAATGGTTTTCGATAGGAGACTATCAGCTTCTTCTATAGCTTTCTGCCATTTATTGGTTAACGCTTGTTTGATGTGATAATTCTCCTGGATAGAAGTTTTGGATGAAGAATTCTGAAAATACAACTTGTTGAAAATGAAAAATTTACAAAATGATTGCAAGTACCTCTAAGACAGCTTTCGTAGATAGCGCATTCAAATCGTTCCTACTAGTATATGGAATAAGGTGTTTCGTCCAAGCCCTTCTGCCTTTGTCTCCGAAAAATCGCACGTGATACAACGTGAAGCAGTTGCGCCCTAAAAATAAACCCAATTTACCATTAATGAAAATACACGGTGAAGATTGTTGGAATTTGATACTTTTATGATAGGCTAAGAATTAAATACGTATCTATAGTTAATGAGAAAATCAAAGTTAGCAATATTTCTTAAAGATAAAGATGATTTTTATGATGATGAAAATCTGGAAGAAAGGTAATGAGTCCATTGAGTCAAAAAAAGTCACTGTAGCATAGATATTAGTTATTTTCCTGTCAAGTATTGGCTAATATTTTTTAATGAATTGGTTCATTGTAGTTTTCTTCAAATAGAAAACATTGTGTTCAAATAGGTACGGAAAAAAGTGATTTTCTCACTATGAAATGTGGAGTGCCACAAGGCAGTGTTCTGGGGCCTATTCTTTTCATTGTTTATATAAATGACCTATTTTCACTAATTAAGGGTGTAAAGTTAATTGCATATGCTGACGATACAGTAATCTACATTACGGGAAAATCTTGGGAACTAGTAAGAGTCTTCAGACTATAAAGTCTTGGATGGATTATAATTTATTGAAACTAAATATCAAAAAAACTAAATTTATATGTTTCTCCAGTTACGAAAACTCACAACCTCTTTTTATTAGACTAACATTACATAACACTTCCTGTAATTATATAAATTGTAGCTGCAATGAATCCATCACAAAAGAATTTTCAATCAAATACTTAGGAATAACTATCGATTGTCATTTAAAATGGAGTGAACACATACATAATTTAAATAACAAATTGAGGAAGAGTATGTATATGTTCAAATCATTGAAAGGTGTATTGACTAAACAACTATTTAAAAATGCATACTATGCTCTAGTGCAACCTGTAATTGTATATGGAATCATAGCATGGGGAGTACTTATGACACCATCATTTCAAAACTGTTTGTATGTCAAAAAATGATAATAAAAAATATACTTGGTAAATCCATGACATACCCCTCAAAAAACATTTTTATTGATTTTAAGGTTTTAACAGTGAGAGAATTGTATATTATGGAAATCCTGAAACAACATTATAAGAAAAAAATTACAATCTCATTATTTGATCATTATTATGAAACCAGATGTATTTCGAATTCACAGTGCATACTAGTAAGAAGCAGAAAGTTGATTAACCAGAAATTTTATTTACACTATTTCAGTAAAATCTATAATTTATTACCTCTCGAATTAAAAATCTTTCAGGGCAGTATTCAACAATACAAAAAGAAATGTAAATTTTGGATATGTAACTCAAAAGTAGAGATCCTCAAATTGTTTCTTTGAAACAAAAAGTTAATATAAATTAATAAATAAATAAGTAAATAAATATTCTTTTCGATTTTTGGTATTAGACAGTCACACACTAGCACTCTTCTGTTGTGCATGTTTATTACATAAATATTTTCAACATTATGTTTATTTTATTTTTACTAATGTAAGTATTTTTATTGTAAATCAATAGGACAATAAAATTATTCTTATTCTTATTCTTCTTATGTAGAGAAATAAAACCAAGGTTGTATAGCCCAGTCAATGAATCATTTCAGGTATCAATTGTCGATAAATGAGGTGGATTTTGATGTTCCTCAGTGCATATAGGTTTGTGGAAAGTTAGTAGAGGAAATAAAGCAGAATAAAGATGAACCGATTTTTTTAAGCTATTGCATATAGCTTTTATCGCGGGCTTTGAGCGCGGCGACCGAATCAAGAAATTCTGTAACGAAAAATAATGTAAGACCTAAGCACCTAACATGTGTCAAATTAATTAATTAATTTGAAGTTTCTAAAAGTGAGAAATTTCGCTATTTTATACGAATGTTATAACACTCTAGCGCTTTAGACTCCGGGATTTTCACGTGGCCTATCGAAATTAGAAGGTTCGAATTATCTAAAAACATAATTGCATGAACTCCAGACGTCCTATGTAATTAGCTACGAACGATATCATTTTGACATATGCCTCTAGGAGCTCGCTACGCGTCAGTTAGAGTTTATACGTTAGACGCGCGTAGCAGAGACCTGAGAGTACCTGTTTCTATTAAGCTATTGCATATATTGCATATAGCTTTTATCGCGGGCTTTGAGCGCGGCGACCGAATCAAGAAATTCCGTAACGAAAAATAACAGGAACTCGTTTATGTTGCGCTCTCTCGGGTGAATAAAATTGAAAAATTGTATATCACGACAAAAAACGATAATTCTACATTCAAGTTTTATAATAATCGAAGGCAAGCTGCATCGACTGCATCTTTGTTGCAAGAATTCAAAAGACTGCCTTTAAATAGTGTTCAGACGACAGCTCAAAGTGTCTTAGATTTCCTTAGTAATAGAAATGGCATTTCAATAATGACTTTCAATTGCCAAAGTCTAAATAGTCACAAATACGATTTACAAGATTCAGTTACGAGACAAACAAATGTGTTACTTCTTACCGAATCTTGCATGGCGCATGATAATCCGATTGAAATACCTAATAATCAATTGTATTGTTCAATTCAAACGAGATACTGTTCCAAAAGGTGGGGTAGCTATTTACCAAAATAATAATAATGTAACTAATATTATGACTCCGAATATTGAAATAAATATTGCACACGTTAGCAATGTTAATGTTAGGCGCTCATTTTTTGGAGATATTTGTGCGTGCTCATGCAAACTTAGAAATGGCCTACACATAGTCATGGTAGCAATTTACATTTCTCCGAATCCAAAATTGGACAAGACAGAGCATTTTATTCATCGCACTTTACTGGAGTACACTGGAGAAGGGTCGAAAATACTTGGTACAAATGGTAATAAATTTCCACTTATCTTGGCTGGCGATTTCAACATCAACTCCGCTGATAAAAATCAGAGCGGTTGACAACTTTTCTTTCGGAAAAATTGAATTTGAAAATGAATAATGATCCACAAGAATCCACAACAAAATATGGGGCCACCATTGACGCGGTATTTTCCAGATATTTAGAGGATATCAAGTCTCAAACTTATGTTTCTTATTTCAGTTACCATAAACCTATAGTTTCAATGATAACAAATTCCTGAATAACCTACATGTATTGTAAGATAATTAAAATATTTTAAACGATATTAACTTCTCATTTATTCAATAAAAGAAAAAAATTTGTTTTCTTATCAGTCACCACGCTCAAAAAGTGTAACTTGAATTAATATCAAAGAAAAAAAATACTGCATAAATTAAAAATAAATAAATAATTATATTAGCTTCACCGCGGCAGTCCCCGAGTGCCACACGTTTTTTTTAATCGATTGAGGAAGTGATTGAGAAAAAATGTAACCATTTTTTTCTAATGTGCATTTTAGCATTTCTACAGAGGAATATGCATCTTTTTGAAGGCGATAGTATTAAAAATGTTGAAAAAATGTCCAAATATAGCCAAAATTTCGCACTTGGGAGCGACGCTCAGGACATCCTGGTACTATCGTCATCTTCAGGGAATTCGTGAAAATATCTTTTGTAATGGAGTGAAACTTATTGGGGAGGTTCTCTTGGGGTTGCCGGTCATGACCATGACGCTCAATAGTAAGCTGGTGGTCAAGATACCCTGATGACCTAGGTCATCTCCATGGATTGTTTTTTAATGTGCTCTGAACAGAACTGTGATATCGACAACAAACAATTCAAAAAATACCGTTTGCACTACAATGAAACTAGATTGAATTTTTCTAATCCGAAAAAAACTAATTAATAGTGAAATATTTTCTATTTTAATGGCAAAAAATGGTGAAATTTTAAATAATAATTTTTATTATCAGTTATGCAAAATGAGATAAGTTTTAAAGAAAAAAAAATAGCCATATCGTAAAACTCGAACATTTTTAATTATATTGGTCACTTAAAGGAAGTCAGAAACGGGAAAGGAATTTTTAATTAATTTCCACCGGAATCTTGTTCAGCGACCCCAAAAAAAAACGGGAGACGATTTAGGGTCATGGTCACAACTGGCAACCTCAAAAGAACCTCCCTCACAAGTTTCATCCCATTCCAAAGGATAATATTACGAATTCCCTGGAGACGACGATAGTACCTGGATGTCCTGAGCCCCAGGTGCGTCGTAGTTCAAATCAGGCACCGGAATCGTGGTTTAGCGACCCCAAAAAACCCCGAGTGAGAAATGTTGGTTATATTTGTACATTTTTCATCATTTTTCCTGAAAATGCATTCAAGAAGATGCTTTCTCCTCTGTAGAAATGCTAAAATAAACATTAGAAAAAAAAATGGTAACATTTTTTCTAAATGACCTCTAGAATCGATTTAAAAAAAAAATATCATCCGATTTTTGTCGACCTTTTCTGCTTTATTTCCTCGACTAAGTGGGAAAATCTGCTTTCTGTTTTATGCCGAGTTATTGGCCAAACAGCTAGCCAATGCCCAAAAATCGTGAAAAACAAATCGTATGTCATTTTTCCAACAAAATGCACCCCCTTTGAATTACAACTCTTAGAAAAAAAAGTGTCGAAAAACGAAAATGGCCAATAATGCAAAAATTAAAAATTTAACACATGCAACTTTTTCCTTATGCAAAAAATTAACATCTATTATCATAACAGGTTTTTCACGAAAGGTAGGAAAAACGTTTTTTTACTTGAGAAAATTTTGCCCAAAAATAAGAGTTTTTATTCCAATCAGTTTTTCAAACAAAAGAAATGCAATTTCATTAAAATTGGTCGAAAGAACGCGAAAATGGGACTCTAACTTGCAGGGGATACATTTCAAAAAAATTTCTAGAGCAAAAAGGTCTTATTTTAACCCAAAAACACAAACATATTTTGATATATTTCACATTCTGACTGGACTAGAATGTGAAATAAGACAGTTATTAGATATTTGAGTTATTTTTCTGTTATTGGCCAAATCAATGAAATACATTTCCATTTTCCCTGTTTGTGCCCCAAATCATGTTATATCAATATTTAAAAATGATTCAAAAATTAGCCAGCATCTGATTTTGGTTGATAAAGTTAATAAAATGTATTTGAATGAGTTTCCCAACAATAAAGTGTGAAAAAACCAATACTAACACATATCTGTTATTTTCTTGTACAGTTTGGATCCAGGTTCTCTGACAACTAAGCAAGGCCAGTACGGATTCCTTCCAATTTTACCCCAAACCAAATCCCCAACTTTGAAATCAGGTTTTCCTGAAATTATTACAATTATTAGTTTAATTCAAAATCGTGTCAAACAGTTACCTTCTGAATCAATTCCAGGAAATCGTTGAGCTTTTATCATTTTCGCAGTTGTTGATTCTTTCTGAACGGACTGTCCCAAATCACTCGAAATCGTTGGAATATCCGATGCAGCTTCGTTCAGATCGCAGGGAGACATTGTCTTTCTTGCGAAGTTAGAATCCAGCGAGTCCAAAACACAAGGTTTCTGATCAGACTCTTGCATACTTTGAACTTTCCAATTTGCCGACATCAACTTTGATTTTGAGCGTGTAACCTTCCCTAACTCGGACCCAATTAATGAACTTGCGTTTTCTGCTTTGTGTGGAGATTCAAATATCAATTCATCAATTTTGTAAACGGTATTTGCTATTTCATGAGGTTTTTGAATTGTCACATCATCTTTGAAAAGTTGAGTCTTCTTTAAATTCGTCCGACCGACTAGACTAATTCGACTTTTTTCTTTGGATGTCGGAGTACTCTTCTTGCCCTCGCTACGCGGGGATGTTTTATTTTTCCTTGGTTTCTTCCATACGTCGGATGCTTCGCTTATCGTAAACGTTCTTTTCATCTCTCTTTGCCGCTCATGCGGAACTGATTTGCTTCTTTTCTTTCGAGCCTCTATTTCGTTGAATTGCATTTCGATTTTACTAATTTCTATGACATTTTGCAAAATCTTACGGAATGACCGTCTTCGGTGTATATCATAGCCCACGTCCAAATACTCTTTCAAGTAACTGGGACAATTCTCTTCAGGTTTTCCTGAATTTTCTTCGGAGAAATTTTGCCGACCACAGCTCGAATCTGTGACGAATGGTACGACACTTTTCGGACGCGGCTTTGATTTTTTAACAGAATTTGAATGATCTTCAAATGAGTCATATTCGATTCCAGGTGAGGGGGAGGGTGTAATTGGGAGATTCGAGATTTCAATTGCATTATCGTCCACTGTTTGGTTTGTCGATGGCGTATGTTCATCTCCTTTAACAGTATTTGGTTCACATTTCAACTCAATCTCCTTTTCATTCAAATGTTCAGTTGCTAGATTGTCCAATACGTGGTCTGGTAATACAATTATTTCAGAATCCGTGTATCGCACATCCGCAAAATTTTTGGGGACTTCGTCGAAAATAACTTCAACTTCAACCATTTTTTCTGTAGAAGCATTTAGTGCTTCCTCTCCTGATATGTTACTCCCTTGGAGCACTTCTGAAGAAATAGACATGAAATCTTCTTTTATGAGACCATCGTCTGCTTCAATATCAGATAATCTCACCAACGCTGCTGTGACCGTTTCTGGATGTTCGAAAGATGATGGAATCAGTTCATCATTCAGTGACACGCCTGTTAAAATATGTATTGGAATAACTTCAAGTTCCTCATTACTTTCACACAAATCGTTGCTAACATCGCCATTAAGGTCTTGCAAATTTTCCTCTTTTTTCTTATTCCTGCGCGGTTTAGAATCAGCTTGCTGTTGGATTGGATCAACTTTTCTATCGAACCGCGAAGATCGTCGTAAAATTTTTAATCCTGAATTGGCCGATTTAGACCTTTTACGATTTCTTTCAATAATTGTATCGTCTCCCTGAGATTGAGAACTTGAATCAACGTTTTCCTCTATTTTAACATTACTGGCTGAAACTTCTGAAAAACTTTGTGTTTTTTCATCACTAATATCATCATTTTTAATATAATTTTTCTCTATTTCATCCGAATTTACATTAGCCGAATTCATTATTTTCAGTGGTCTTCTTTTTCTTGATCTGCTCCTTCGAGTTCTACACAGGTCGTTTACGTTTATCCGCAATGCTGATCTACATTCAGATTTACTTCTCAACCTTTTGCTATCTCCATCATTATCGCTAATAAGCATTTTATCGTCAACTGATGAATTGAAGATTCTTGCCTTCACCACCTTGTTTGATTTAAATGTGTTATCTTCAAAACTGCCTTCTTTTCTAATAGTCAATGATTTACTTCTGGGAACTCTCGATCTTAAAGATTTTCGCCTAGTTTCCCCTGCTTCATCATAAGGGTGTATTTTAGGCAAAAATTTGCTGAGTTTCTTTATTGGAGAAACTTCATTCTCTGTCAAGACAAAGTTATTAAAAATACCAATTTCTTGAGAGCGTTTATCCGAATGTGATTGTACATTTGAACTACCGACAGAAACTTCCGATTTCTCTCTATTGAATTTCTTTACTTCCTTGTCGTTTATTTCAATAAGATGTTCTTGTTCTAGCACAAAATTTTCATTTCTTGAAGATTCCAAATTCCTATCAACTTTTTTTGGCGAGGCGAGAGATCCAACATTTGTTTCAATATCAATACTTTCTACGCTGATATCCGAACTGATTCTTTTTTTCAATATACTTCTTGGGCATTTTTGTTTAGAGTCTTCTTTATTCAAGCTCACAATTTGGGATGATACTTGTTCTGTCGAATGCGATTGTACATTTGAACTACAGACAGAAACTTCCGATTTCTCTCTATTGAATTTCTTTATCATTTCCTTGTCGTTTTTTTCAATAAGTGCAAAATCTTCATTTCTTGAAGATTCCAAATTCCCATCAACTTTTTTTGGCGAGGCGAAAGATTCAACATTAGTTTCAATATCAATACTTTCTACGCTGATATCTGAACTGATCCTTTTTTTCAATATACTTTTCGGACATTTTTGTTTGGAGTTTTCTTTATTCGAACTCACAATTTGGGATGATGCATGTTCTTTCGAATGCGATTGTACATTTGAACTACGGGCAGACACTTCCGATTTCTCTCTATTGAATTTCTTTATCATTTCCTTGTCGTTTTTTTCAATAAGTGCAAAATCTTCATTTCTTGAAGATTCCAAATTCCCATCAACTTTTTTTGGCGAGGCGAAAGATTCAACATTAGTTTCAATATCAATACTTTCTACGCTGATATCTGAACTGATCCTTTTTTTCAATATACTTTTCGGACATTTTTGTTTGGAGTTTTCTTTATTCGAACTCACAATTTGGGATGATTCATGTTCTTTCGAATGCGATTGTACATTTGAACTACGGGCAGACACTTCCAATTTCTCTCTATTGCATTTTTTAATCATTTCCTTGTCGTTTTTTTCAATAAGATGTTCTTGTTCAAGTACAAAATCTTCATTTCTTGAAGATTCCAAATTCCTATCAATTTTTTTTGGCGAGGCGAGAGATCCAACATTTGTTTCAATATCAATACTTTCTACGCTGATATCTGAACTGACCCTTTTTTTCAATATACTTTTCGGACATTTTTGTTTAGAGTTTTCTTTATTCGAACTCACAATTTGGGATGATGCATGTTCTTTCGAATGCGATTGTACATTTGAACTACGGGCAGACACTTCCGATTTCTCTCTATTGAATTTTTTAATCAGTTCCTTGTCGTTTTTTTCAAACTCTTCATTTCTTGAAGATTCCAAATTCCTATCAACTTTTTTTGGTGAGGCGAAAGATTCAACATTAGTTTCAATATCAATACTTTCTACGCTGATATCTGAACTGACCCTTTTTTTCAATATACTTTTCGAACATTTTTGTTTAGAGTTTTCTTTATTCAAGCTTACAATTTGGGATGATACACGTTCTTTCGAATGCGATTGTACATTTGAACTACCGACAGAAGCTTCCGATTTCTCTCTATTTAATTTTTTAATCATTTCCTTGTCGTTTTTTTCAATAAGATCTTCTTTAAGATTTCCTGAGGATTCCAAATTCCTATCAACTTTTTTTGGGGACGCGAGAGATCCAACATTAGTTTCAATATCAGTACTTTCTATGCTGATATCTGAACTAACCCTTTTTTTCAATATACTTTTGGGACATTTTTGTTTAGAGTTCAAACTCACAATTTGGGATGATAGATGTTCTTTCGAATGTGATTGTAGATTTGAACTACTGACAGAAGCTTCCGATTTATCTCTATTGCATTTCTTTATCGTTTCCTTGTCGCCTTTTCCAATAGGATCTAGTTCAAGCACATTGTCCTCATTTTTTTTATATTCGAAAACTTTTTTTGGAAAAACCAGAGACCCAACATTACTATCAATACCAAAACTTTCTAAGCCGATATCTGAACTGATTCTTTTTTTCAATACACCTTTGGGACATTTTGAGTTTTGTTTATTTAAACTCGCAATTTTGGGTGATGAAATTTCATCTTCAGTTGTCTTCAAAATAATCGTACTTACGTTATCCAAAATAACGTTTTGTTCTAAATCCAAAATAGACTTTTTGGTCTCCAGAGTGTCTTCCAATTCTGACGATTCGTTTCTCGAAGCAGTTTTAACTGGATTCAGAGAAGCTACATCGTTTTTCGCCACTCTACTAATTTCTTTTGAACTCACATTACTTAATTGACCATTTTTCTGAGTGGAAAATACAGTTTCATCTTTTGGCGGATTCAATACAGACTTTCTTTTATGCTTGTTGATGTCTCCATTTGCCAATAACGCTGTTTTAGAATTATTCAACAAAGTGGATTCGACCTTTTTCTTGTCTAAGCGCCCATAAGATAATCTCTGAGATCTACGTAAACTGTCATTTATAACAACAATTTGCTCATTTTCTTCATGAAGACTGTCCTCCAACGTGTCAAATCTTTCAACGAAATCAGATGTAATTTTTTTTACAATTTGTATATCTCCCTCGTGTTGCTGGACAGGATCTGTCTCCATATAATTGTCGCAACGTGACCGTTCAATTTCAGGAAAACTAAAGTGTTTTTCTTTATCACAATCTGACAAGTTCTTCTCCGGAAAATTGACGGAATTCGGGGTATCCTTCAACGACGTATCACAATCTTCAAATGTCGATAGGCTCGAACTAAAATCTGCCGGTGAATTCGTCTCCATACCGGATTTTTTCACCAATGAAAATTCGATCATACCATTTTGTTGTATTTGTTGATCGAATTTCATTAGAGTATCTGTTGGGAGAGTTTCATTTTGTTCGATTTTGAATTCTTTCGCCTCCGATTTAAACCCTGTTTTATTGTTAATCAAAGTAATTTTCCTGCCCGAATGTCTTATATTTATCGATTTGAATTGTGGCGAAATTTGTTCTGCTGCTTGTTCAGTCTGGGATTCGTTCAGCGGAGGTATTGCAACATGACTAATTTCCTTCATCAACGCTTGAAAAAGTATTGTTTTTGATTTATTTTCAACAAACTCGTCAGGCTCAAGTTTTTTTTTGATCTGTATAGAATTTAGTCCATTATCAACTGGATGTTCTTTGTTATCCACATTTTCCATTCCATCTTCAATTTTATTGAATGATTTTGGTATGCGTCTAAGAGACCTTCTCAAAGGATCTAAATGATTTTTATCTTCCATGGACCTTCCAAATTTGTCTTTTTCAAGAGGAAATAGTTCACTTTTCGATTGGTCTTTCACTTCTATCAATGTTTCTTTATCTCCAGAGTCACTTTTAAAAGGTTCATGACATTTTTGTGAAACTACTTCAGGATAAGAACGTAAAAGATTAAATTTGCTTGTATCCTTTTGAGACTTTCTCCTAACTGAATTTTTTTCAAGAACTTCTGAAATTATGCTTCGTTCATTATCTTCGCTTGATATGTCTTCGATTTTATCAGCAATGGAATTTTTTGTCAGTAAGGTAGTAGGTAGTTCACCATTTTTTAGCGAATTTCTAGGAGACCTTCTAGGTATACCTTCCCTCTGATCAATTCGTTCAACTCCTAAACAAATCTGAGAGTCTCTTTCTCTAACATTCTGTATTTTTATAGTTTTTTCAACAGTTGAATGCCTATTTTCATTTGCTGACGTATTACCAGAGTCTTCAATATCAGAAATAGCAGTTTCAGTGGTAACCAATTTTGCTTTATGGTCCAATTGAATTGAATTCCTTGGCGACCTTCTCAGAGGAGAACAATCAAGATCTGAAAACTTTTTGAACAAGGGGGATGATATATCGTCACATTTTCTCAACTTTATTTGAACCAGCCTGTTCCCAAAATCTGTATTTATTTTAGAAATAACAGTTTCAGAAGAACCATCTTTGGTTGAAACCCTATTAGTCAGTTTCTCATTTACAGGTGATTCAATTGGCATTGATTTCACAGCCCTAGAAGATCGTTTGGTATTTTTTTCATAATCAGCATCTGCAGAACTAAAGGACTTATCATCTTGACTGTATCTAGATACCTGAATTTCTTCAATTGTTTGTAATGCAGTTGAGGGTTTCCTCACAATATTTGAGAAGTTTTTTTTTATTCTATTCTTCATAGTTAAACTATTCACTGGCCAAGTAGCATTGAAATTAATAGGAAGATGCCTGGGAGAAACTCTTCTAGTATTAGAACTAACACCAATTCGTTCATTGATTTTCATTAAGCTTTGTTTCTGATCCAACTCAGCATTCGAAACTGGGATTTTTGTACATGTAGGCAAACTTGTGATTCTTTCTAGATTTGATTTATTTGACTCTTTTGCATTTTTTAATGTCTTTTTCTTATTTAGATCGAAAGATTGTGAACTATAGAATGCCGATTCCAGATCATCTTTCACAAGTTTTGGTAATTTACCATTTGCATGTTTCTTGTGGCTCGGCACTTCTTTGTTTGTGCTTTTATCTGATGAATTTCCCAAGGTTGTAGATTTTGACCGCAAACCTCTTTGAAAGGTGTTATTCCCCCGTTTGTGAAGTGACTGGTTGGAAGTACCAATGTCTTGATGTATATTATTTATATTGCATTTAATTGATTTATCGACATAATCAGTGATAATTAGTGGATTTAAAAGTATTTTCAGTTCTAACCTCTTGGACACATTTGGGTTAACCATATCTGTTTTTCCTTCATTTGATTCTATTGATATTTTACTAGAAGACTTGTTTTTTCTACCTTTGGAACGGTTTAATGATTGAGAATCATTCTGCCCCTTTTCTTTTTTACTCATAACTAAACTTGAATACAATCTTTCATCATTGCGATCATTACTTCCTAAATTACTTTCAAAGTTACCCGTTTTAATTTTTTTTAATTTCTTTTTCTGTCCTGTAGTTTGGAACTTTTCCTCTTCATCTGAAACATCTTTTAGTTGTGAAGATGATTTTTTCAGCCTTCCAAAATTAGATTTTGCCACTGATCCATTACGAAAACTTACAGGTTCTTCACTTTCCGTTTCTGGCACAAGCAACGTTCCCAAATCGCTTGATGTGAGCCTAGATTTAAAAATGACACTCGGCAAATCAAAATGTTCTATATTCACTACTTCGGAATTGGAGAAATTTTGACTCCAAGAACTGTCCAAAATTTGGGTACTGCACAAATTAACATCAATTGGTAAATCGAGGGCTGAAAGAGAATCATTAACTTGAATAATAGATTCATCTGGTAAGCCAAAACTCTCAAGTATAGGTTTATCTGGTATATTCAAAGGTACTTTACGTCTATTTGAATATGTTCTCAATTCACACTTACTGGAATGTCTGAAAGTGTTTGCATTCTTAGTAGAATGAGAAATTTTTTTTATTACCTCATCGATTAATGGTATATCTATATCACTGCCAATAGATGTTTTTATAGGTGGTTTTTCTTTAAAAAATCTTCTGCTTCGCTTTTCATTCTCCACAGGTAGTCTACAGTTAAACTGATATTTTTTTGTAACTGAATCACTCAAGCTATTGAAAGTATTACATTGTGTATCACCCAGATCAGGTTTGCTTGTTGATACTTCAGGGTATTCTTTAACATCAACATTGATTTTAAATTTCTTGTCCAAATAAGATGATGAAGGTCTGTATGGTTTATCATCATTTTCATACCCTAACTGATGTAAATTAGCTGAATCAAACTTATTCCTTAGAGTTTGAGTTCCTTTGATTCTTTCAGTTGGAGACTCACTTTGATTGCCATTCATTCTGTATGAGCTTCTTCCAATTATTCTATTTTTTGATATCTTCTTATAATTATCCAAACCAACATTGAAAATTACATCATTATGAGCTGGAGAAATTTCAATTATGTTACTCCATACCTTAAACATAAAAATCAATCAAATTAATCGTAATTCTCGAAAACGAAATTAACAGGTTATGTATTTAACCAATCTTTTAATACAATTTGATTCTGTAATGTGAAAAATTTTATTGTTCATTATATAAAAGCGATATAAATTTCATTTACTAATTTTTTCAATAATAGATATCAAAATTTGGATTTTTTGGACCTAAATTCATTTGCGAATGCATCATTTACATTCAGAATTGTTTCAGACTTGTAGAAACTTACGCCATTTTTTTCAAAACTTAATTATTTATTGCAAAATTTCACAAACATGATCATAATAATGCTGTTGATTGTTTTGTTTGACAACGAACGTCCCAACACGAAAAATCAATGACACTGAGGTTAGCTACAAATGCTTTTTCCCGCTTCTCGATATCCAGTGAAGATAGTACTTAATAAATAGAAATTTAATCTTAATCTCATCTCGTATTTCATCAACACATTTCGTTTCAAATTTGCCAGCATTAATTAAAAGATCCCGATAATAAATATAGCATTATGATTGCGTTTAAATGCGGACATTACCATTAAAATGTCCTTGCATTTATTGAACCCAATTCTTTTAGAAATTTGCAAGTTTTGAATTGAATTTTGAGTAACATAATTTTTCAATTGCAAAACTGACTTTGTAATTTAATTTGTATCTGAAATATTTTTAATGTTCTGTGTTTAAAATTCTGAATTGCTGAGATAAGAGCGTGCGTTTAATCATCTAGGGTGCCAACTAATAAATATTAAATATTAGAAGTTGAACATGAATGCAAAGATATCGGTGCATGTTTCCTTAGTTGGGGCAATTGAATGAATTATGCGATACTCCAAATATACAATATCTTTTTACATAATGTGCGCTACTTGGCATTTTAATTACTCAAATAATTTTGCCGTTGATTATGTACTTAGTAGTAGTCTAGTAGTACATAGTACTTTGATGTTATGTAGCTCATACGAACGAAATAGGTGCAACTGCTGAGAGGTCCTGGCTAACTAACAGAAACTGTGGTATCAGAGATTGCTTCTGCTCACAGATGTTAAATTGTTCTGTGCAGATTACTCTGCCCCTGCACCCATAGAGATGATATAGTATAAAGGAGTAAAGCCCCTATATAGCCTATGTATTCGCGTACCATGTTCGACCTCACGCGATGAGTTATCCGTACCCCACCCTGCGGTATTTTAACTCGTTCCCCTTACTCTCCTACAACCGCGCGCTTTCTCATCTCTTCCAATAAGTATATATATAAAAAAAATTAAATATTATATACAAATTTGATTACCTGATATTATAAGGTAACCGTAATAATACATGCATAATTGTTAAAGGGTAGCGCTCTAACGTCACCTTATAATGTCCGCGGAATGGGGAACGGATAAGTTTTTGAAACCTTCTCGCGTTAAGACGGGGCTTTACTACTCTATACTAAATTACCTCTATGCCTGCACCTGCTCCGGTGCCATAGTCAAAGGTATACTTTGACTATGCTCCGGTGCTATTAAAGAGTTAGGAGGAAGAGAGAAGAGCAAGAGGGAATACTATTTTGATTGGATTGCATGTCAAAAAAAGTTCTCAACGTCTCACAGTTACAGATCACAAAACAATTTTGTCTGGAATGTCATGGTTATCCATAGACTTTCTAGTAGATAGAGACCTACATATCCTATACTATTAATTTTTAATTATTCTCATAGAGTTATCATTGTTCTGTGATTATTATTTTTCTCTGTATTAACCTTCGTCGGTCAGATTCAGGAATTAGACAAAACAATAATAGAGAATAGAATACCATTTTCACTTTTATTTTGAATTCATGTCCCCTAGAAATATACTGTTATGGACGATAATTTACGGAGTAATAAGCTCCTCACGATGATATGCCTATTGTTGATTTTCGTACTACAACCAATTTTAAGTAAAAACGTTTTGGAATTATCATTCTCCAACACAGACCAATGTTTGAATATATGTGAAGGCAGTGGAATATCTACTATGGTTAGTTACTTTGCTATTCACCTTTATCATAAAATTGTGATATATTGTTTGATTTTATAGAATTACGATGAAAATATCTGTCAAAGAGGTTGCAGATTTTACAATATCCTTAAATACAAATATGGAATCAGCTACCAGTCTATTTTAAATGAGTGCTATTCATGTGAGTTTTTAACTGTGAGAAGTACAATTTCTGATTATGTGATTTACAGCTTGCAATGAATCGTATAAAAAAAAAATAGAGGAAGCTGCTTGTGTCAAAGGATGTAATTTAATGGAAAATCAAACTCTGGTACTAAACCATCTTTTACATTACCTACTCATAAGTATTTTCATATCAATGTGTATTCGCTAGGTGTAGATGTCCAAATCTTATGGAAAATTTTTTAAGTTGAATTATCTCAATACAAACATTTATGAGAATTACAATTTTTCAGATTATCCTCTCAAACTTGATAGAAATGTCAAAATCAGCTGAACTGGCCTTAAACACCGGATGGAGAGGTGTGTCTAAGGCTGACATAGCATTGCTGGAATCTGAATTACAGCAATTGGAGACTAATGACATTTATGAAATCCCAAAATCACACATCAGAACACTGTCCATCGAAATAATCCAAGATGATAGACGTCCGACATTAGACACAGTATCAAAGGATTGGTTAGACTGCGCCTCACGAAATTCTGGCATACCTCGACTTATACTTTTAACTGCCATTTTGCTGGCTGTCCTGCTCACACTCTGGGTAGCTTTCGCCACCGAACATCAAATTGTATCTTTGAAGTATGAAAATGTTGAACCGTATAATATTGTTCCACATAAACACTCCCCTTCTGGAAACAAGGATGAAAGACCAGAATTGTATTCAGCGTCGCCAGAATGGAACGAACCTTACTCAGAAGTATATCTTCCTCCCAAATATGAAGATGTTGGTATGTTAAAAGTTTAGTTGTATGGGTTTTGTCTATGAACAATCTAAACGTGTTGCTTTGTTTCTGGTATTGTGTAATCGTAATCTCATTTATTTTTATTAAAAAACAGGTGTAGATTTACTTAGATACTCAACTTTTATGTTATTGAAAGAATTTTTACTTTTGTTGTTTTGAAACATATAAATAGTTGATCTTTCAATGATTAATTTGTGGCATATTTATTTTATTATTACAAAAGATTAAAATTCTTAAAGGCTGCCGTTATTTGTTCTTTCTTTCAATTATGGTTTCATTCTAATGATTAAGTTGTTATGTAATATTCCTTTGAGAAAAATGGGCTTTATTCTAGAATAATAACAATCAGCTGAATGTCAAAGATGTTTGTATTTTAAATTATAAAATTGTTCCTTATATATGTATCATGTGCCATGTATCTATGTATGTAAAAATATTAATAAAAAGACAATGAAATTGTATTAAAATAAATGTTATTGTTATGACATTGTGTTATTTTAGAATTATAGTAATTTAGTTAATTTAGACTATGAGAATAGACAAATCACAATCATAGTGAGCAACCTAACAGTGCTTAAAGCACTGGAGTCATCCACAATCACTTCACAATGTGTACTCGATTGTGTAAAATAACTAACGGCACTAGTAAAGAATCCAAAAAGAGTGACACTCGTTTGGGAGTCTGAGGAATCCAGACGTGAAGGGTCAAACTGTCGTCACACTCCCTAAAGCGGGGGCGGAACAACCTGTGGCATGAGAAATGCCACAACGAAATATGTAATTCAGACAGCACCGTGCCTACTGGAGGGAACTGCCCCGTATGTCGCACTCCAAGCGAGTAATGGGAGATCTCCAGCAGCAACGAGTGTAAAATCTACTGACGTTCAGCAGACAAGAAATACGAAATCGTGTTGCATTCCTGACCGGACACGCCCCATGCAACAAACATCTCTGCACGATGGGTCTGGTAGATCAGCCCACATGCAGGGGTTGCGGTGTGGAAGAAGAGACACCCATGCATGTGTTGTCAGTGCACGGCATATGCGGTAGGTTGTTGGACATACCTCAGAGACGATAAAACTACACCCGAGGGAGTCGGAAGTATCCCAGGCTACTGAATTTCATAGAATACACCGAACTGATGAGGAGATAGCAATATGTGAGGGCACAATAGGGCACCAACGACTGCAGTGCAGTGGGGCTCCCTCTGGGAAGGAGAACCAACTTCAAGGGGAGGTGGTTTAGTCGGTAAGAATCCGTCATACCCGGGGGCACGGACCCCCGAGGCGACTGCAAGATTTCCCCTCCTCTACGCAAAAAAAAAGGATTAGTGTTTGTGGATTTATTAGTGAAAAAATTTCACAGATACAAATTCAGTATATGAAGAAACTTTTGGTAGGTATCTCATTTAAGAAAACAAAAATCAATAATCTGTATGCTTTATTCATCAGTCAAATACATTGGTTAAAAATTCCTAATTAAATTAAAATATAATTCAGGAAAATGGCCTTGATAAAAATATTGAAGAAGTTATACACATTCCGCCTTATTCAAAGGTTCATTGGATATTGGTTATTTTTTCAATAACTCATGAGTAGTTGTTTATCTTTATCAACTTAGTATCTGTACCAAAAAATTAATTTGTTTGGTTGTAATGATATGAAAAATATGTTGAACATAATATTTCAGTCAATAAGTAACTAAACATTGCTAAATCTTGATTTTAGTTGTAAAAATTGTTATAAAACTCCAGGTAATTTTCTGAGATACTAAGTTCAAATAGTTGTAAAATTTCATTTTGAATAACTATGTTAATGTTTTGTTCCTGTAATATATTTTTAATTGGTGGTAGACATTGTGTGCTAGGTATTTTTGAAAACTTATTAAAAACATCAAACGAAATGAGAATTGAATTGTTTGAGATGTGAATGTCTTAAGTTTGTGGGCGAGTTTGAATGAATTTTTTATACTGTTGTGATGAGAAATTTGAAATTGTTGAATTCAGAATAGAGTTTAATTGATAGTTCTCTAAGGGGAGAATTTACATAAGGAACTACTGGCCTGATGGACTGCTCTTCTTTATGATTTATGACCATATAGTTTAGGTGCTTGTGGATTCATATTTGTTAATATAAATTTATCTTTATCACTAAAAATGGAGTAGATGAATTCGTTTCCTTATCAGCTTTTGTGACAGTTAATGATTTCGCGATAACTATTTCTTTTCTATTAGAATGTATAGAAATATTCAAACAATTTATTTTTTTTAAAACCGGCCAGAAATTAGTACTTTCCGGTTTATTTTTAGGTCAGAAAATCTCATAGTCCGGTAAAAGCTTTTTACGTAACAAGTCCCGAAAGTGGTCTTTTACAGTAAAAGCACTTTTGGGACGTATTACGTACAATATTTTTTTTAAAACAGACATTGTTGTACCATAAACTTCATATTATTCAGTTTATATTTTTATAACAAGAACTCTTTATTAATTAACTTTTCAAAAATTTGGTATGTTTGTTCATATCGTATCCGGGACTTCGACGGTAATAAATCAAACGTTGCTTGGCTGGCCGCCTTAACAATTCATCTGGTATAATTTCATCTTCCATTAATTCACAATCATTTTGAATATCCATTTTATAATAAATGTCACGTTTTCAACTAAACGTCAAAATATGTCAAGTTATTTTATAGTTTTAAATAATACAAAACTCGGTTACTATAGAAACCAATTGACCGCTATCTTAGACTAACTATTTTATTATTTTTTTTTTAAAACCGGCCAGAAATTAGTACTTTCCGGTTTATTTTTAGGTCAGAAAATCTCATTTTGTCGGACCGAGCCAGAAAATTATTGTGATAGTCCTGTAAAAGCTTTTACCGGACTCATTTTTATTTACTTTCCGGCCTATCTAATGAAAAAAATAATAAAATAGTTAGTCTAAGATAGCGGTCAATTGGTTTCTATAGTAACCGAGTTTTGTATTATTTAAAACTATAAAATAACTTGACATATTTTGACGTTTAGTTGAAAACGTGACATTTATTATAAAATGGATATTCAAAATGATTGTGAATTAATGGAAGATGAAATTATACCAGATGAATTGTTAAGGCGGCCACCCAAGCAACGTTTGATTTATTACCGTCGAAGTCCCGGATACGATATGAACAAACATACCAAATTTTTGAAAAGTTAATTAATAAAGAGTTCTTGTTATAAAAATATAAACTGAATAATATGAAGTTTATGGTACAACAATGTCTGTTTTAAAAAAAATATTGTACGTAATACGTCCCAAAAGTGCTTTTACTGGACTCGCAGGCTTGCAGGACTCGCCTGCGGCTCGCCCTGCAATTTGCCCACTCGTCCAGTAAAAGACCACTTTCGGGACTTGTTACGTAAACTACTATAACATGCATCTAGAACTAGGAAAGTCCACTTTGTTCACCCTGTTAATTAAATTCCAAGTAATACAATCATTCATTTCATTGTAAATTTCGTATAAATACTATATTTCCGGTTTTCTCATTGTATGTTTTGATAATGAACTATAAAGTTCGACATTGCAATCAACGTTCTTTGAAATAAAAGAATATTTAACAACACATTTTTGAACACGCTTAATAGTCAATTTCATTCACGAAGTAGAAACAGATAATCAGATTCCTTCCTTTGATATTAACATTATAAAAGATGGTAATCACTTGGATTTCCACATACAGAAAACCCACTCTAACAAATAGGTATATTCCGGCGGATTCAGCTACACCATTTAGATATAAAATAGCTGTTTAATAGTTTAGTTCATAGATTATTGAACGTCCCTTTGAGCCAGCAAAATTGTAAGAACGAAGTTGAGAGACTTCAGCAAACTGTTTGGACAATGGTTACCACAAATCTTTGATCAATAATTTAATTCCTAAACAAAAAAAGGAAATTGGAACGTAGCCAACAAACCAAATTAGAGCCATTACCTTCAAATACTTCATTAGGATCCAAAAGTTTCACTTATGATTCTTCAGTAATTGATAAATTCCATAGTTTGTTTTCTAATTTTCCAATATAACCCGATTATAGATGTAAGAATAAGCTAAAACACCGTGTAGGCAACATCTTTGATAAAGTTTCCGATTTAACAAAATCAATTGTGAGTCGTGTTCAAAATGCTATGTGGGTCAAACTAGAATGAACATTTCAACTCGTTATAAGGAATATTTTGCGCATATAAAGAAAAATAATGGTGAAAATCAGGGGTAGCCGAACATATTTTGAATACAGGCAGTGGTGTGAAGTGGCGCCCATGGCAAGTGTTGTAATCGCCTTTGAAAATTCATAACCAAATTTATTTGTTTCCCGTTACATAAGCGAGATATAGTTAATTTGTACTACATAATGAACCATTTAAAGTCATTGGATCAATTAGACGGTGGAAATCTGCCTTCACAACCTCTACCCGTTCGACGCTAAGCAAAGCAAGGTCGCTTAACTGATCTTAACCGATAGAGGTTCGAAGATCATCTACAATCAATTTTAATTTGTTGAATGATCTTTCACAACTAGCAATGGAAACTGCAATCGTGATAAATATTTGGATGGCGATTCGAAAATTCGGGAAGACGCTCTCATCTCCGTATTGCATGATGAATCGTAGAACGTCTTCAGGTCGCGAAAGTTTTACGTTGGCCCTCGTGCTGAGCAACGTTCGGAAGTCCAACATTTCTTCATACAGATGCTGACCATCGACATCGCAGTTGTAGAGATTTTAAGAGTGCCAAGCGGCGCCCCTTCGCGCCCTGTCTGCCATACCATAGATACGCTTCTAAATACAGATCACACCATTTCTCAAGAAAGTTTATCACTCTTTTAAAACACAGTACAGACAAATAAACATTAAACGAAAAAGCAATTTATCACCAGCTGAGAGTAGCCCCCTGTTTACATTATCCCCAAAAAGTATTTAAACAGACACATTTTGATTTATAATTTAGTTTACTCTGATGATGGCTACTTGATAGCCGAAAAGTCCTCAGTACTTTAATAATATTTTTGGTGGATAAGGGTACTTTACCTCATAAACAATTTTCGTTGATTTGAATGTCACTTTTGTTGATTTTGTCGCTTTACCGGAACCCTAGGAGAAAAAAAATCCAAGATTTCTAGCTAAATTGCATCCCTGTTCAGACATCATGAAAATAACATAACAGCAGATATCTAACAGATTAACCAACATTGGTTACTGGTTCTCAAGAAGGTCTTCTGAATACGTCAACTTTCCAGCACTGAAGACTTTCAATAACCAATGTTGAATATTCAAAAATAACCAATGCACTTCGCATTAAAACTGGCGTCTTTATTAATAATAAAAAATGATTTATCTATCAAAGGCATTAATATAAATCTAATGGTAAGAATTCCATTGATATAAAAATTAAAATCAAATCTTCATAAAATGTTTACAAATGTGGTCCCAAAAATAAAACAAAGCACTTCAATAATCTGCTGCTGTATTTGATAAATAATCCCGACGGCCTATATTAGAAGCCTGCTTATTTTGAAGAGCTTCCAATTTCGGACAGTCGGTAATTCTATGACCCAAACCTCCACAATAACTGCAACCTCTTTCATCTAGAATACAAACAACAACAATTGAATTTCCATTTCATCCAATTAATGCTAGAAATGGTAAAATTCAGGCAACTTGACTTACCTCCAAGATCAAGATACTTCTCACTTTCAGAGCACAATTCTGACAGAAACGACGGGACTTTTTGTTTTGCTTCCATTAATAAGTGTTTAAGATCTAATAAAACAGATTCGTCATTTGATTTGTTAATAAACGTGGTTGCCAAACCCTGTTTTCCCGACCTTCCCGTACGTCCAATTCGATGAACTGTAAAACAAAAAAATTGTAATTTTTTCGTAAGAACGTTTTCAAACTGATGATTATATTTATAGAACATCGACACTCACCATAATTCTCCACATCGTCTGGCATATCATAATTGAGAACGTGTTTCACTTCTGGGAAATCCAATCCTTTAGAAGCCACATCAGTCGCAACCAGTACGTCCTTTTCTCCCTTTCTGAAAGCTTCGACGGAACGAGATCGCTCTTCTTGATCTTAAAAATCACCACGTTTAAAACTCTCGAGTGGAACTTTTCGTTCAATTTAATTACCTTTCCCACCGTGTATAGCTACAGCTTCTACTGCCTTTAGAAGTAAGTACTCGTGAATGGCATCGACATCTTGTTTCTTTTCCGCGAATATCAAAACGGGCGGTGGAGTCTTTTGCAGACATTCCAGTAAATAAACGACTTTTGCTTCTTGTTTCACATATTCCACTTCCTACAAAGCAATATCAAATATATTTACCAGTAGTTCAAATGTCCGATATTACGTTCAATAATTAGAAACATTATAGCGAATTTTTGGCTCTAGAGGAGATAACGGTTATGAAGTGTACCATCATCCCCAAAGCAGTGCACTGGACAAAAGGTCACTTCCAATGAATCGTTGTTTTGAAGCAGAAAAGTGATCTATCAGGGAAAACTCGATATTTAACAATCAACCATATGAAGTAAGTTTCAATAGAAGCTAGAGATTCCCCATATTGTTCAGTGGTATCCTGGAGATGTTTGTATGATCAGAGTTTACTTTTACTCCATACAGATGTAGATTCTTAGAGAGGAATTGGAATAATAATATGTCATCTGTATGGTTTCATTGAATGGCAGCTCAAAACCATAGGTAATGGTGAAAACTTGAGCCTCCCAAGAGGAAAGCAATATCAAATACATTTACCAGTAGTTCAAATGTCCGATATTACGTACAATAATTCGAAAAATTATAGTGAGTTTTTGGCTCTAGAGGAGAAAACGGTATGAAGTGTACCATCATCCCCAAAGCTTTGGACGGGACAAAAGGTCACTTCCAATAAATCGTGGTTTTGAAGCAGAAAAGTGATCTATCAGAGAAAACTCGATACTTAACGATCAACCATATGAAATAAGTTTCAATAGAAGCTAGAGATCCCCCATATTGTTCACTGGTGACCTGGAGATGTTTGTATGATCAGAGTTTACTTTTACTCCATACAAATCTAGATTCTTAGAGATGAATTGGCATAATGATATGTCATCTGTATGGTTTCATTGATTAGCTACAAAACCATCGGTAATGGTGAAAACATGAGTTTGCCATTCTTGAAAACTCGACCCAAGAGGAGAAAGCAATATCTAATACATGTACCAGTAGTTCAAATGTCCGATATTACGACGTACAATAATTAGAAACATTATAGTGATTTTTTGGCTCTAGAGGAGAAAACGGTATGAAGTGTACCATCAACCCCAAATCCGTGGACGGGACAAAAGATCACTTCCAATAAATCATTGTTTTGAAGCAGAAAAGTGATCTATCAGAGAAAACTCGATAAATAACGATCAACTATATGAAGGATATTTCAATAGAAATAGATCGGCAGCTCAAAACCATAGGTAATGGTGAAAACCTGAGCCTGCCATTCTTGAAAACTTGACCCAGGAGGAGTTGTGAACATTTAAAATGCCCATGATGATAATTTTAGCTGCTGGACGAGAAAAAAAAAAGAAATTCAAAGAGGTCACATCAGCAGCTGGTTTGTTTGGTGATAGATAAAGACTACAGAGAAAGTTTGTCTGTATGTAGTTATGAAACTTTAACCACATTACCTGGAATAAAATATATTACCTTGAATAAAATAGAGGCAGATACCTCCTTTGAATCTGAAACAAGTGTCAAGTTTGTAGTGCTAAATACAACAAACGGCTCTAGAAGTATTGTGAAATGTAACCTACTTGTATAACGTTCATAGATGCTGCACCTGCTCTTCCCACATTTATAGTTACTGGTTTCACCAGTGCCGATCTCGCGAAATTTTGAATTTTCTTCGGCATAGTGGCCGAAAACAATAAAGTTTGTCTTTGACCCTAAAATCAAACCAGAATGCAACAAATTCAACAAGACAAAACAACAAAGCTTACCTGAAAATAGGAAAATATCGTACGAACATCTTCCTCGAATCCCATATCGATCATACGATCTGCCTCATCCATACATAAATACCTACATACAGATAACCTAACGATTTTTTTTTCCAACATATCCATCAATCTACCAGGCGTTGCTACCATAATATGTACCCCCCTGAAAGTGATGAAACATCCCATATATTGTATTGAATATTGGAAAAACATCAATATGACGATTGAAGTGGAATAGGTACCTTTGTATTACATCAACGGCTTCTTGAACTGGAACGCCACCAATTGTGAGACAACATCTAATCTGCGGTAGCTTGTATTTCGTTAAACACCCGCAGAAGTACTGGATTATATCGAAAGTTTGTTTGGCCAATTCACGAGATGGGCAAATAATCAAACCATATGGACCTTCATTTTTTATGAAAGGCATTTTTAGTTCTTGCTCGAAACAGAACATTATCAAGGGAAGAACGAAAACTAGTGTTTTTCCAGAACCAGTGAAAGCTATCCCTATCATATCTCTGCCTGAAAGCCTAAAGCAAAAGAATTAAGACTATTTTTCTCTTCTGGGTGAAATCTAGGTTTGAAACCTTCTACACCTCTCATTTCAATAAAAAAATTATATCAGAATAGATAGAAAAACAGTGATAGTTTTGAAAGACAATAAGAGAAGACAAAATTATTAAACCTTAAATCTATAGTATCCACATAAGTCAATGAAAGAAAAACCCTCGGAGTTTGGTGAACTAAGATACCACCAAATAAAAGTATCAATTAACATCCAGTCCTAGGAGAAGTAATCAACAAAAAATATTCTTTTAATTCCAAAACTGGTGTTGATGATTGACTCTAGGAGATACTTTTTAAAAATAACCTTTTGATAATCGCAAACCTTGAAGTGAAACTTGGTGAGTATGCAGTTCTAGAATATGGATTCTAAAAATGTTCTCTGATTTCAAACTTTGTATTGATACTGATACTGAAAAACTACTGAGGATTGACCTGATGACCAGTGGCGGCTCCTCAAAGGAGGCTCAGCCTCCTTACCAATTTATCTTAATGATCATTCTCCATTTTATTTCCTGTTTCTCTGATAATTTTTAAAATTTTACAATTAATTCCCCGTTCTCAGTAGTTATTTTTAATCTGGCAACAGTGCCCTGAGGCTAGACTCTCTACATATCTCAAACGGTAAGCACGTGTTGCTCAACACAGTTGTCGTTTTTCCGATCAGTCCAGTTGCTAAATACCATAAAACAACTAAAATGGCAACGCTCTCTGTAGGCTAGCCTGCCGCTCGCAGTCGGTTGGTCGTATGAAATACAACACGTGTGTGCTGCGTCAGTGCTTGTTTATGAGTTATTAAGTCACGGTCACGCCACGCGTAGTAAGATTAGATTAGAATTTGTCTGTTCGGTAAATTATTAAAATTTAAAATGAGTGATAGTGATTTAGTTGCTGACTTTTGTCAACCTCAAACATAATGTAATAATTCAAAACTCAGGCACATTGATTTCTGACTGACTTTTAGTTATGAATTTAGTCCATTTTTGCAAAAATAGAACATTATATATTACATATTTATTATATTTGTTCAAAATTTGTATGGTTTTATTTTTCAATAAACTGCATTCCTTCATTTTTTTTTATTTTTGAATGTGCTCATCTATAATCTGAGTTTGAAGAAAAATATCATGAAAAAGAGATGGTTTTTCATTATTTACTCACACAGTTGGAATTCCTTGAATTTGAATCGGTGTAGGTTTCTTAATATGTTTTTCTTTTAATCCTGCTATAATACTGTCATGTAATTTCATTTCTTTGAAAGTTTTTATAGGCGGTGGAATATCTTCTCCTTCTGTAAGTATTCTCAGTTTATGTCTAAGTTTCTCATGCCTAGCTTGGGTATATTGAAGGATATATCGAGGTGGAGTCCAGCTTTAAAAATTCACATTATTAGATAGGGTTCAAGTGAAAAGAATAAAAACGTACCTGGTTTTGATTGGATCACAATATTGAATTCCTTTAGCCAGTTCAGAAACTCCCATTAAAGCTTTCTTCTCAGCAACTATTTCCAATATTTCTTCTTCTTTCTTAAGTTGCCTCTCTACTGCACTTACTTTTTTAGCTAAAAACACCAGATTATGAAAAAATGTACGAAATATAATTGCATATGATATTAACCTTCTGCTAATTTTTTCAGCTCTGTATGTTGATCCAGCAGAGAGATGTTATTTTTTCGTCCCCATAGTTCGTCCTCTTCTTCATCATCATTTGTTTCATTCTCGCTTGAAGATTTAGGTTTATTCTGTTCAGCTTCTCTGAGCTATTCTTGAAAACAAAGAAGATTAGGAGATAATTGAAATTTGAATGGAATAAAGTTAATTTTTATATATGAAATGAGATTGTTCAACTCGAGCATTCTTTATTGAAAAACATTTATTAACATACCTGCCCCAGCCTCCCCAATTTGAGTAATTGTTGTTTTTTCCGCTCTTTAACTGGTACGTATGGCACATAGTTATCATCATCAGAATCAGACTTTTCCACCTCACGTCTATATCTCTGAAAATAATCGTTATTTTAGTGAGTTTATGGAGAAAAAAAATTATCCGTATATACTTTCACAGATGGTCCAGCTTCGCTCATTACACTTAATTGATCAAAATATGGGGAATACGTAGCATTTATAAGATCTGAATTCTTAAACCTAATTTCCTAATTTTCAACCTGTATAAAAATATTTTTGATATTTATGACATGACATATGATCAAAATCATAGAGCAAAAAATAATTACAAACCAGGGAAAACAAGGAGATTTTCTACGTGCTCACAGATCTTCTTGACCAATGTATTATTAGATCCGTTCTACGATTTATTCGATGCCTTCTCCAAAAAAAGTCAAAGAGAAAGCAGAGATAACTTCACCAAGCCAAACTATGGCGAACCTATAGATGACGCTGAAGCTGAACTTGTTCTGAGTTATTTTCTGGGCCATGGGAAAAACTACAAATTAGAGATATACTTTTATTACAAGTTTCAATACAAAAACTCCATTTGAAAACGTGTTTGTGGTTACAACAGTTACTAATAACCAATTCACTCTAAAACTAAAACCTTGACCATAATCCACAATGTGATTTCTTTTTCGATATCTTCAACACTTCAACAGCAGAATGGATTAGGGGGACAACAGGGAACCACAGGTCGGACAGGATTCATAGTTCTTATGTACATGCAAGGTTGTGGGCACACAGGGAAACAAAGTGGGGCACAAGGTACAGGGCAAGGCAAAGCTGCCGGGGTTAAGACCGCTGGGATAGTAGGCATTCTTCGTTATCTGTATAACTTTTCACTATATAATTTTACCAAGAATCACGGGGAATTTTGAATTTTATTGAGCCAAAAGATTTAATCTTGAAGTATTGTGAATATCAACTGTTTTGAAGGTTGTTATGGAAACTTTAGATTATTAGTCTCCCAACAACTTGATTTTATAGATCACAAAACATGAAATGATGGTCTTTTAAACAATTTTAAAAATCATATTCACGCATTCACAATCACGACTTCATTCTAGTTTTTCTTCTTGATGGCAAATAAAAATATTAGGCGAATACTCTGAATACCGTAAAATGAGTATACTTGAATGTAAAGTTGATGACAATTAATTAATGGGGCAAACTAGTACTACTTTAATGTCTCATATTTTTTTATTTTGTTAAAAAGTGATGCAAAGCTACCTTTAGTAACAGGCAGCTTTGTATCGCTATATAAAATACATTATAAATATGCAGCGGATGTGCAAAGTTAACCCTTTTAATATGTTCATTACACCTTTCTAAACATTCTGGAACAATTGAACCTATGAGAAATATCTGGGATGATGAAACCTTGAAAAGATGAAGTTTTAAACCATCAAAATGAGATAGAATGTTCAAACACATCTGAAAAGTGCCAAAGTGAAATCACATCGTTTTGTACTTTTTGCTCAGTCCCTTTAGGGCACATTTGTTTCTCTCATTAGTGTACGTGGTCCTTTTACAATAATAAATTGACTCGAATTATCAGACTTTATTACATCATAAACTTTGTTACAATAGTTACCAGATTAAAAACGCCATTTAAATTAGACCCTTGTCACAACAGTTACTCCACATTACAATCTAAAGATTATCATAACAATCATTTTCAACATCGGCACGGGCACGGGCACGGATTACAATACGGAAGGTATCGCACTTGCTTGATCACTGGATACCATATAAACGGCTGGGGACAACAAGGGACTGGAATGGGTGGTACTGGGCAGGGACACGGTGGTGGACAGGGACATACGGAAACTGGAACACATCCCCTTATCGGTGAGCATCCTGGACAGTAAGGTGTTAAACAACAACAAGGCATTTTTATAATTTCTTTTTATACAGACGAAAAATTTTGATTATATTGACAAATTTGTTTTTTTAAAATGGTCGATCAACGGTTTGTTGTTGCCATAGAAAGTAATGTTAATCAAACTGATGAGGAGTAGGCTATGAATTAAGTGAAGAGAACAAACTAATACATCTACATATACATATGGAATGCGCGTGGCAATGATAAGCGCGGCTAGTTCAGGCGAGAGAGAGGGAAAACGGAGAGGCCGGCTCTATCGCGTTTCTATTGGCCGCTGCGTACAGTAGCTAGTATGTTTACGTCCCGAGCCGGCCTTTTCGTTTTCCCTCTCTCTCTCGCCTGCACTAGCCGCGCTTATCATAGCCACGCGCAGTCCATATGTATATGTCGATGAACTAATCACAGAGAAATATTGCGTGCTTCAGACTCTCATCTATCTACATTTTAATTGAGGCAGTTTTCCGCGCCCTCTGATTTCATTGTCAGTGTTCGACTTCTCGATCAGGGAATTCACTACAATAATTTCAAATTCTGTTGTGTTGGCTTGATTGTTATTTGGCAAGAGAAATTTCAAAATGACAAATCGTAGACATTTTGTCAATGAGATCAGAAGTAATTTTATTATCAATGCTTTTTGTTACACTCAACATTCCCCATATAAGTGAGTTGGCATAGTTAATATAATTAAACTGTTTGTCATCTCACAATTTTAGGAGGTAATTTTTTCTCGGGCATTTGGAAATCCTTCCAGCAAAAAATTCAGAGTAAGACTAATGTGACACCATGTGATGAAGAGACATTAGTAGCATTCCTGGCAGATATTCAAATTATAAATCCAGAGACCATTATACGACTCAGTACCCTTGAAGATTTGAAACCACTCTGCAGGTCTTGAAGTTGTATCTTTTAGTAGAATTAAATAAATATGTGAGAAAAAATAGAAATTCAAGGTCTAAAATTAGTACTTCCCAATTCATAACACAGAACTTTCATTTTGAGGCCATAAGCATTTGTTTTCTAAAATAAAAGTACTTTTTTTTATTCTCTACCACGGTTTTATGTTCGATTTAGACTAAATTTCACTTATTTAGCAGATTCCTAATAGTGCTTATTGAACTATCTTCAAAGAAGCTTAGAAATTTCAAAGATTTTTCGTAAAATTAAATAGACAAACATTATTTTGGGCTTCATTAATATTTTTTATTGTTTAGTAAGGTATCAACTAACTTGGAACGAGTTGACGAGTTTCTTTCAAAATGTGAACCTCCAAACCAACCAGATTTATATATGCAGCTAATAAAAGGAGTAGAGTGTCTTTATCGAAAATTATGTACGAAATCTAAATTCAGAAAAAGTATTACTTCAATCTGGTTCATCTACCATTCATCTAATGCATCTCTTGTACAGAATTTCAGGAGCATTTTCAATGCTTACATGAAATGGATGAACAATTTACTGAATGTAACGGTAAACCAGATTGGGTGGAGGATGCAGATCCTGAAACCATATGTTCGTAAGTGTCCTAGTTATGTTAATTTATAGTTCAGACAATAAGCCGGGAAAAAGGCCATAATTAAAAAAAAATATAGAAGTTAGAATTGCAAAATTTTTTTTGCATTTTGTTCCTTATACCCCATAGATCATTCATGACTATCAAGACCGCGGGGGTCGACCTTTCTACCCTCACCAAAACGGGGTTTCAACCCCTCAGAGAAGCATTCTTATAAAAACAATCCAAAAGCTTAGAAAATTAATGAATTAAGAGCCAAAAATGACCCCCAGTATGTTTTCTGGGGCGCACGATTCCGCAGTTAGTTTTCTCGGAAAACTCTCTCCAGATGGGAAATTTGGAAAATTTATATATAATAATTTATAATTTTGATGCAAAAATGACCTCTAGTAGGTTTCTTGGGTCGCTGATCGCGATTCCGCTATTATTTTTCCCAAAAAACTCTCCAGATGGAAAATTCGGGAAAATGAAGATATTCCTGAGACGTTATGAATAATAAAGTATAACTTTGTTGCAAAAATGACCTCTAGTAGGTTTTTTGGGTCGCTGATCACGATTCCGTGGTTATTTTTCCCAAAAAACTCTCTCCAGATGGGAAATTCCTGAAATTTGAGATTTTCCTGAGACGGTTATGAATAATAAAGTATAATTTTGTTGCAAAAATGACCAATAGTAGGTTTTTTGGGTCGCTGATCACGATTCCGCTGTTATTTTTTCCAAAGAACTCTCTCCAGATGGAAAATTCGGGAAATTTGCGATTTTCCAGAGACGATTATGAATAATAAAGTATAATTTTGTTGCAAAAATGACCAAATAGTAGGTTTTTTGGGTCGCTGATCACGATTCCGCTGTTATTTTTCCCAAAAAACTCTCCATATGGAAAATTCGGGAAATTTGAGATTTTCCTGAGACGGTTATGAATAATAAAGTATAATTTTGTTGCAAAAATGACCAAATAGTAGGTTTTTTGGGTCGCTGATCACGATTCCGTGGTTATTTTTCTCAAAAAACTCCCTCCAGATGGAAAATTCGGGAAATTTGAGATTTTCCTGAGACGGTTATGAATAATAAGTATAATTTTGTTGCAAAAATGACTGGACTATTAATGCTACTATCAAAACAAATGAGGTTATATGAATTTGCAAACTTGTAAATATGATTTGAGGTTTTATGCATAAATTTACAACAAGTTATTTTCAGTGAATATAAAAGTATATCAGATTGTTACTATGCGAAATCTGCCAAGGTATGTGGACTGAGAGCTGCGAAATTAATGAAAGAATTACTTGTTGCAATCATAAATAGCATAATTACTGTAAAGTGTGATAATATCGAAGAAGCTCCTTACTTGTCTGATGTGATGCCCGAATCAGAAATATGTATGTCGAAGGTCTGCTTACTTAACACTGTAAATATTTGCCTCTAATTCTATGAAATATTTTGCAGGCCTGGCGATTCACCAACTTGAGCCACATCAAGTTAATAGTTGTTTATATAATTTATTTTTTATACTAGTATGTAGTTATTCCACAAGAAATAAAAGTAAAGCCTATCAAGTAAATGATGATTTTTGATCTTATCACAGAGGAATGTCTGGCATAGTTTAAACATCTCATAGGTTTCAATTAAGTTCATCACAAAAAATATTTTGCTGTTTGCAAATACACTCCAGGTGGCATTATAGATTAAGGAGGTCATTTGAGTGCAGTTTTGATTTCACAATACCTTTGTTTATTTCTTGTTATCTTGTTCATTATCTACATGATGTTTCATAAAGTATTTTTATTCACAATCATCATTATCGAGATCTTAGATATAAATTCACTTCACTTTTTCTTAGAACCAAATCCTGAAAATCCCATAATACTAGCAAGTTCATTTCCTGGCTGAGTTGTGTCATCCGACATTTCTTCAGCCTTCCTCTTTTCTTTCCTTTTTTCTTTTCGATATTCCTTCAATTTTTCCTCCTCTTCAGCTATTTCCTGTATTCTAGTGGCCAAATCATAATCTTTCTTTTTCTCTTCCATTTTTTTCTTATTCAATTCGAACCTTTGCTTAACCGAATCTAAAGAACTTCTTTCTACTCTCATGGACATGCCCAAATTTCTCTGATGCTTTTTTCCATTAATGTGATCAAGAAAATTGATCGAGTCTTTAACAACACAATCACAAACATTACAATAATAACCACCAGATTGTGAAGTTGGGGTGTTCTTGTTTATCACAATACTTTTTCCAAGCTTCGAGTCTAAATCTACTTTGTACTCTCTAGTTTTCAACAATTCTCGTTTGATTGGTGGCCCCTTTATTTTACCATCTTCATCATCAGCTTGTTCCCTTTCTTCCCTTTTCCTTTCTTCTGCTATTTTCTCGTATTCCGCCCTGTCCCATTTTCGCCTATGATCATCTGGCCGCAAAGACATGATGTCGAAAAATGTCAGTTGATTTAAGAGTTTAAATTCCAATTTCCTCAAGGGAAACTTATTGTTTGAGGTTGAGGTTAAGCAACTTAAATTCTTTTATCTTCAAAATATAAAAGGTCAAGGGTCATCCTTGCTGTCATTATTTAGTACATAGAACGACATACACAAACTTATCAAAGATCAACGTTAGAGAGAATTGGGAACATACTAGTATCTCTATGGTCGTAAGACTTCTGTGAAGTTTATCTACCTTACAACATACAATAGATTGAGCGAAACGCTATGAGGAAGAATTGTATAATGTGTTGCCTGCATTAATATATATTAAGAAGTCAAAAATAACAATACAGTTATTACAAAATAACATTTTTTTTGGGATCTGAAAAATTTGGTTAATTTAAATTGTTTATAAACTGTCAATTTGTTAATAAAACAATGGTTGTGCCAATTTCCCATGGTGAGAGTGGGTGACCAATGATTCTTTTATGACATCAAAAACATTTTGCAAAGATCAACTGTACAAAGATATTCCGAAACCGAAATGAATACTTGTACTGAGTAAGCGAATAACTTATTATTGTTATATTATAATACGTTTCCCGAGATGAAAAGTTAGGAAGGGACATTAGTTTCTACAGTTGTTCATTATTCGTATTATATTATAATATACATAAAGTTTAGAATAGATAAATATTGAGGCGCCACTGCTAGATGCTTAATTTGCGAAAGTCATATTCTAATTCGCTACATGTGCCCAATGTATGTGTTTGTGTTTTATTGGTGCGAAACCACCTGTTTTTATATTTATTATTCTTTTGTTCTTTCTATGGTTGTTTCATAATCAGTTGTAGTTTGACCCCCGACTGAGATTCAGTTCGTCAGGAAACAATTGGAATTGACAGCTTATCGTCAACGAGGTCTAGTATAGACCTCGTTGTATTTATATGTAATTTTATTCAAATTTGGAGGCATTTCAACATACTGTAAGATGTGTTGCCTAGCCAATCATAGAAAGCTAGAATGTTTTGGAATTCTTGAATCTGAAAAGAACATAGAAAAAGTGAATGTTACGTCATCGAATAACACACTATAGTCATAGAAATATGCTCATATTTCTATGGCTACAGTGACTATTAATCATAGATATCTTCATCTTATGCTATCAATACCATAGAGATCATATAGTACATTATGATCTATGGTTTAATACACTGAACATCCCAGGTCCCAGGTGTACAGTGGTTTCACAATTGTCTGTGACCAATGACCATGTGTCTGGATTGCGCTCCACTGGATTCTGTTAATTACAATTACATTAATTAATTAGTATCTATACTTTGTAAATAATGGCAAAGTAGCTGATGGAAGCTGAGCATGACTAATTTATTTGTACAATTAGTGCGTATGAACCTCATCATGAGGGTCCAATTTATTTAAAGAGTTGTTTAAGTCTTTTGTTTACAGAGCTAAAATAATAAAAATTGCAGGCTTCTGACTTGAACCTTTATTTTTTGATCTAATTATCCTTATCTGGTATGTTTTATCAGTTTGTAATTATCTTCCTTATCACAATGATGTATTGTTCTTTTTAGTCATGGAAAATTTGAGATAAAGCATTCCACACAATTAAATCATTGTTTAGTACCAGTTGTAACTTTTTATTATGATGAAGACTATATGGAAAGTGTTGACTAGAAAGAAAGTTCTTGATCCTGTTGGTGTAGGAGAGTCACAGCTTGCTAGAGTTTTAAACACTTTTGATCTTACAGCTTTAGGTGTTGGAAGTACATTAGGTGTTGGAGTATACGTTTTGGCAGGGCATGTTGCTAAGGATACGGCTGGACCAGCTGTAATAATCTCATTTTTGATTGCTGCCATTGCTTCTGTTTTTGCAGGTGAATATCGAAATTAATTTTACATTTACGGGTCACTTCAGATTCTTGTAACAATGGGCTATATTAAAATTGATACGGGGCGTTTTTATACTAACTACCTATTCATTTAATTTTTGAAGACTTATAATATTATAAGTGTATTAAATATTATACATGGCATTTTAATTATTTCAGGTTGAAATAACTGATGATAAAATGATAAAGAAATTCAAATAATAAATATTGATTTGTCAATAAAAACCATTCAGGTGTTTTAATGTTTATAAACATCAAGTATTCTATTAAAAGAAATATAATTGGCAACTGCCTAAATTGAAAAAAAATAATTGAATCAACAGGTTGAAAATTTTCTATTGCATTACCCTATTTTTATAGTTTGTTATTTTTAGGATTGTGTTATGCAGAATTTGGAGCTCGTGCCCCTAGAGCTGGTTCAGCATATATTTACAGCTATGTGTGTGTTGGCGAATTCATAGCTTTTATTATAGGATGGAATTTAATTCTGGAGTATATCATAGGTGAGTACATGGAATAAGTTATTGTAGATGGTAGTTTTTAAATTATATATTCCAATAAATGTTATATTGTGATGTCACAGATGGATTGTGCACATTGTGGCTATGTTTCGCAGACCATTGCAGGCAGCATCCTCAGTTTGAGTAACAGTTTCAGATTTCAAACGGTAATGGTCAGCGAAACCAATATACAGGTTGTTTCAGAGAGACCTCCCGTAAATGCAGGGGACGGTAGATTTTAGAAAAATAATCAGATTTTTCATATAAATTATGGTCATATCTTTTTCGTTTCGGAGATACAGGGTGGGCGTTGAATTTAAATTTTTTTTAAACGAAATTTTGCTGTAGCTTCTGTGTAGTTACAGATATTTCGTTGCAATCTGGTACTCGGGGGTTTCAGAAGACGCCGAATAAGACGACCTAGCTAGTTTTAGATTATGCTGTAGAGGGCGCTGGGTGAGCGACTTTTCGGCGATTCTTTTATTCTTAACTTTTTTGAAAATAATTTTTTTGTTTTCTTTGCACATTTATCTGGTTTACTATTTTATTTCAAACAAATAATGTACCCTTATTGAGGGTCTCAACATTTCACCGTTTTCTAGAAAAACGCGTTTAAATGAAAATAACAATAACTCATTACCAAATTTACTTATTACCGAAATCGCGTATGTTCATTTAAACGCGTTTTTCTCGAACTTTGAAACAAAAAAAGATATCGGTCTGCGGTTTTCAGTTTTTTTTGCAAATTTAATCTAATTTCCGATTATCATGTCATAGCTATACCGTATCATTTAAGTTTTTGGGATAAAATCAATAAAACCGTAATCATTACAAATAACGCCCTCTAGCAATTTTATTAGGAACTATCGTGTACCAATAGATACGACAATTGAAAGTACGTACCTTTTCTTCTATACAAAGTAAAGTTTATTAAAATCGAATGAGTCGCTTAGAAACTACATCGATTTTAATTATTACACTTTCAATAGCTTCCCCCACTCTTATTATGGTCGGTATGCCAATGAGCTTTGAACCAAAATGATATAAAATTGTCGAACCTTTCTAATGATGTTAACAAAGATATACCTTGATGCGAGAATTTCCGGGGAACGCGCTTAAATGAACATAAAAAAAACTCATTAACAAATTTATTTACTACCGAAATCGCGTATGTTCATTTAAACGCGTTTTTCTCGAAAACTGTGAGATTTTGATACCCTCAACAAGAGTACTTTATTTGTTAACAATAAAATTGTAAATCAGAAAAATCTGCAAAGAAAATAAAAAATTTATTCTCAAAAAAGTTAAGGCTTAAAGAATCGCCGAAATGTCGCGCACCCAGCGCCCTCTACCGCATAATATAACTAAACCATCTTATTCGGCGTCCTCTGAAACCCCCAGATGTCAACGAAATATATGTAACTGCACAGAAGCTACAGCAAAATTTCGTTTAAGGAAAATCAAATTCAACGAAATAAGATAGGACCATAGCTTATATGAAAAACGTGTGGCACTCAGGGACTGCCGCGGTGAAGCTATTGCATAGCATTTTTTCTCAACTTATGCAATTATAATTATTTATTTATTTTTAATTTATGCAGTATTTTTTTTACTTTGATATTAATTCAAGTTACACTTTTTGAGCGTTGTGACGGCCAAGAAAACAAATTTTTTTCTTTTATTGAATAAATGAGAAGTTAATATCGTTTAAAATATTTTTATTATCTTACAATACATGTAGGTTATTCAGGAATTTGTTATCATTGAAACTATAGGTTTATGGTAACTGAAATAAGAGACATAAGTTTGAGACTTGATATCCTCTAAATATCTGGAAAATACCGCGTCAATGGTGGTCCCATATTTTGTTGTGGATTCTTGTGGATCATTATTCATTTTCAAATTCAATTTTTCCGAAAGAAAAGTTGTCAACCGCTCTGATTTTTTATCAGCGAAGTTGATGTTGAAATCGCCAGCCAAGATAAGTGGAAATTTATTACCATTTGTACCAAGTATTTTCGACCCTTCTTCAGTGTACTTCAGTAAAGTGCGATGAATAAAATGCTCTACCTCGTCCAATTTTGGATTCGGAGAAATGTAAATTGCTACCATGACTATGTGTAGGCCATTTCTAAGTTTGCATAAGCACGCACAAATATCTCCAAAAAATGAGCGCCTAACCTTAACATCGCTAACGTGTGCAATATTTATTTCAATATTCGGAGTCATAATATTAGTTACATTATTATTATTTTGGTAAATAGCTACCTCACCTTTTGGAACAGTATCTCGTTTGAATTGAACAATACAATTGAAATTAGGTATTTCAATCGGATTATCATGCGGCATGCAAGATTCGGTAAGAAGTAACACATTTGTTTGTCTCGTAACTGAATCTTGTAAATCGTATTTGTGACTATTTAGACTTTGGCAATTGAAAGTCATTATTGAAATGCCATTTCTATTACTAATGAAATCTAAGACACTTTGAGCTGTCGTCTGAACACTATTTAAAGGCAGTCTTTTGAATTCTTGCAACAAAGATGCAGTCGATGCAGCTTGCCTTCGATTATTATAAAACTTGAATGTAGAATTATCGTTTTTTGTCGTGATATACAATTTTTCAATATTAGTCACCCGAGAGAGCGCAACATAAACGAGTTCCTGTTATTTTTCGTTACGGAATTTCTTGATTCGGTCGCCGCGATAAAAGCTATATGCAATATATGCAATAGCTTAATAGAAACAGGTACTCTCAGGTCTCGCCTAACGTATAAACTCTAACTGACGCGTAGCGAGCTCCTAGAGGCATATGTCAAAATGATTTCGTTCGTAGTTAATTACATAGGACGTCTGGAGTTCATGCAATTATGTTTTTAGATAATTCGAACCTTCTAATTTCGATAGGCCACGTGAAAATCCCGGAGTCTAAAGCGCTAGAGTGTTATAACATTCGTATAAAATAGCGAAATTTCTCACTTTTAGAAACTTCAAATTAATTAATTAATTTGACACATGTTAGGTGTTTAGGTCTTACATTATTTTTCGTTACGGAATTTCTTGATTCAGTCGCCGCGCTCAAAGCCCGCGATAAAAGCTATATGCAATAGCTTAAAAATCTGATTATTTTTGTAAAATCTACCGTCCCCTGCATTTACCGGAGGTATTCCTGAAACATCCTGTATATCCATGATGAGTGAATGCCTACAATCCAAAATATAAATTTTATATTCAAAAAACGTTTATATCAGAATTAAATGAATGATTATTCTCTTTTCCTAGGTTCTGCAAGCGTGGCAAGAGGCTTGAGCTCTTATCTAGATTCACTTTTAAACAACACTATGAACAAAACGTTTATTGAAATTGCACCAATCAATGTGCCTTATATGTCTCATTATTTTGATTTCTTTGCCTTTGGGGTACCACTTCTTTTGGCAGGTGAGCTTCCGAAATAATACTTGATACAATGATGAATTAAATTAAAAAATTTGTAGGTGCCCTTGCATTTGGTATGAAGGAGAGTAGTGTTGTTAACAATATTTTCACTATATTGAATATATGTGTTGTTATTTTTGTAATCATCGCTGGAGGAATTAAAGGTACTTGATTATTGTTTATTTTCATGTAAACTCGTTGAATCTATTGCTTTTTATAGCCGACCCAGCAAACTGGCATATAGATCCAAGTAAATTCACCAACACCACTGGTATAGGTAAGGGTGGTTTCTTCCCCTTTGGCATTGAAGGAGTCATCAAAGGAGCCGCTACGTGTTTTTATGGATTTGTGGGTTTTGATTGTATAGCCACTACGGGAGAAGAAGTGAAAAACCCTAAACGAGCGATTCCGATTTCAATCATACTGTCTTTGTTGATCATATTTTTGTCTTATTTTGGAACGTCTACAGTGATAACGTTGATGGTTCCTTACTATATGCAAGTGGGTAAATTTCAATTCCTCTAGATCTTTTTGCGTACAGGCTGTCCCATTTTAGGTACTTTTGCGGGTTATCTCCTTTATTTTTAAAGATAGAGAGTTGCAGTTTTCGCGACACTGTGCTACTTTTTCGTGAAACTCAAGATGCCGCCAACAGAATTTTCATAGCCCTTTTAGTTTTTAAGATACAGGGCATTTCTGAAAATGTTGCATTTTGTGACCCCCCTCGTATCTCCGTTATCCTTCAACTTATCGAAAAGGTAAAATAACATGCTAATAGATTTTTTTCCGTAGAATGCAGTGGTGTAGATAACTTTTGTTACATATTTAGTGTTTTTGAGTTATAAAGCAAACTTATGTTTTTTTAAATGGAACACCCTGTATATTTATAGACTATAAAATTTGTCTTTTTTTTACCTTTTCAAAAATATATGATAATATAAACTTTTTTTCAGAAACACGCAAATAATTGACAATTTTCAGAAATTAAATACATATTTTAATAGTAGGCCATTGATATTGTTTATGACAAGAAACAGAAATAAACGTCAAATCTCTATCGCAGCTTAAAGCTGTTTATTTTGGTATCATTATTCAATAGATATTTATCAATTTTTTTGAATAATGGTAGTTTACGAAAATTATGAGAAATATGATATGATGGTATGTTTTATACAGAGTAATAAAAATTCTGAAGAAGCTTCGGAATTATATTTCCAAAGGTGAGTAAGCTATTATGGCTATGAAAATCTCTATTATCATTTTAATTTTTGCTTGTTAGATATCCAGAAAGAAGGCAACCGTTTTTTGGGATATTTGCCCGTTCAAAAGCAAATTTAGTTGAGCACGGATCATTTGTTCACCCGCGCCCTAAAACATACAACAAAGAGAACAGGGAAAGAAAAGAGATAGATACTTTAGGATATATAGAAGCAACATCTTCGTCTTCATGTAGAAAAATTGAGAAGGAAATTGGTGTGCCAAAAACTAACGCTCAGAGGATCTTGAAGAAATATAAGTATCATCCATACAAATTTAATATACTACAACATTTGCATCCTGGCGATGCTGAGCGCCGGGCACTGTTTTACCAGTGGTATTTGCAACAAATCGATGCTAACGATTTATTTGGCAGACTTGTTATCTGGTCAGAAGAATGCTCTATTTCAAGTGCTGGCATTTTCAATCGTCACAATACCAGGAACTGGCATAGTGAAAATCAGCATTTAATGTTTGAAAGGGCACAACAAGGACGCTTTGGAGTTGGGGTTTCATGTTTTATTTTGGGTAGACATATAGTTTATAGGATTTTTGAAGGAGGTCTTACAGCACGTAGATACCTAGAAATTTTTGAGGAAGTTATTCCAGAACTGCTTGAAAACATTCCATTAGCCCAGTATAATGCTGTTTACCTACAGCAAGATGGTGCCCCAAGTCATAACTCTAAGCTCTTAAGGGCCTTTCTTAATAATAACTTTCCTCAAAGATGGATAGGTACCAACGGACCTGTTAGATGGCCTCCACGATCACCAGATCTCTCAATTTTAGATTTTTTTTATGGGGCTATATAAAAAATGAAGTATATAACACTCGATATGACGGCATTGCAGAACTTCGAGAGGCAATTCATTTAGCTTTTCGAAATCTTCGAATGAGAACAATGGTTCTTTTGAACGCTATTCAAAGAATCTCAAAGATGTGCCAATTTTGCATTAGAGAAAATGGTAGTCAATTTGAACATCACATTTAATTTTTTTTAATAATGTTATTTTTTTGTGTTTTTGTTATATTGTCACTTTACGCCACAAAACTGTTGTTACAAACTTACTGTTAGAAAAAGATCTATGGGATTTTTTTTTAATAGATACCTATATACAAGGTATCCAATTATTTGTTAGTAATATGTAACTTGCACTTGTTTATTATTGTTATCCATAGCCTACTATTAAAATATGTATTTAATTTCTGAAAATTTTTTTCAGAAACACGCAAATAGTGTTTCTGAAAAAAAGTTTATATTATCATATATTTTTGAAAAGGTAAAAAAAAGACAAATTTTATAGTCTATAAATATACAGGGTGTTCCATTTAAAAAAACATAAGTTTACTCTATAGCTCAAAAACAGTGAATATGTAACAAAAGTTATCTACACCACTACATTCTACGGAAAAAAATCTATTAGTATGTTATTTTACCTTTTCGATAAGTTGAAGGATAACGGAGATACGAGGGGGGTCACAAAATGCAACATTTTCAGAAATGCCCTGTATCTTAAAAACTAAAAGGGCTATGAAAATTCTGTTGACGGCATCTTGAGTTTTATGAAAAAGTAGCACAGTGTCGCGAAAACCGCAACTCTCTATCTTTAAAAATAAAGGAGATACCCCGCAAAAGTACCCAAAATGGGACAACCTGTACAAATGTTGGAAATCGTGGTGGCGTTTCAAGACCACCTTAGAAAACTTGTGATATGATTCTGATTCTATTTGTTTAGGATACAAAAGCTCCAATTCCATATGCATTTGAATTTGTTGGTTGGATCATACCGAAATGGATTGTTGCCATTGGAGGGATATTCGGTTTGTGCGCAAGGTTTGTTTTTGTTCATTGGTAAACTAGGATTATACAGGGTGCCCGGAAATAACGTTGATATACCGTAGGATCTTACTCCCCGGATGATTTTAAGAAAAAAGTTCCTATAAACAAGGATCGAAAAATGCTTCCTTAGGAAGCTACATCCCTCTAAAGACCCTGAAGAAGGTTCAAGATAAAATTATGAAATTCAAATTTTCAACTAGGTCTGCAAACAAAAATATTAACTTATTCATATGAGGAACATTAGAACTTTATTGTACCTGATTTTTTTATAATTCGATCTTGAAATTTCAACTTTTCGTGACAAAAAAGGACGCCTTGTTTTGTTTCGATTGAACGCACTATTTTCGAGTAAAATCGATTTAAAAATTATCTAATTTTTAACTAAGGATGGCGCGGTTACGGCCTGATATTATCAAATGCTATTTTTGTGCACCAAATTGATTTTCACCATAGGCGTACCAACAGGGGGTGGGGGTGGCATGCTTTTTTTCGTTTATCTTTTAATTCTGATTTTTCGATATTTTGATTCTGTAATATATTTCTGTATTGGTTGGTTCTTGCATATTTGAACGTGTGCGTAATCGTCTTGAAGCTTATATTAATTGTAATGGAGGCCACATTGAACATCTTCTGTAGTTTTCATTATATTTTGTTTGTTATGGCAGCTATGTTTTGATGATTCATCCCTGCGTGTGTAATAAAGTGTCATTGTTTTTTACGTTCAAGCCTCATGTAGGTTAGTCAACAATAGAAATATCTGCATGTTTCGACAGTTTTTACAGCCATTGATTCACGTTTGATATCGAACAATCGCGTAAACTGTAATGCAGTGATACATCCGACTTTATCCCTTTTTCACATATTGGGTAGATCAGGCTGGTATAAAAAAATCATTTTACTGGCAAACGATGTAAGTTTTTCCACTCAACTAAACAAGAATTACGAAAAAAGGAAAAAATTTAAAAATGGCAGTGGCGTGCTAATTATTTTCTCATAACTAATCCACTGATAGATATTTATAGTTAGAAATTTGTCACATACTGCCCATTCCACCAAACATGTGAGCATACAGAAAGGCATACAAATATCTTGAACTGTATCGAAAATATAGGGAAAGATCTAGTGCACACACTAACTGAATGTCAAATATGACGTTAATTAGTTAAACGAAATAAGTCTAATTTGTTCCTTCTCCTAATTACGCGTTTTCATCATATTTTGCAGCAAATCTTTCACAACTGTTTTTGTCACAAGGAGAACCTTTCTTGTGTAAATTTAGTCAGGAAGTGATGGTATAATGGAATCAAATTATTAAAAAAATTGAGTCACTAATAGATATGACGAAAAAAGAATGTCCCCTTCCTATTAGGCACGCCTATGATGAAAAATCAATTTGGTCAATCCTGAAGTATATCAACGTTATTTCCGGTCATTCTATATTGGATTATCAAAAAGTCCAGGCAATGAGCCGGGATAATAAAAAGAAGACATGTAGGTCAGAATCGAAAATTTTTTGTGGGATTTGATTCGTGGAGTTATCAGGATCATTCTTAACACATAAAACCTTACCGGTCACACTCCTTCCTCCCTTGGGGGCCCCCAAAAGGGTAATTTCGAATTTAAAATGCACCAAAGTAGTTTTTTGGGTCGCTGATTCCTTTTCTGACTTCAGATTTACTTGAAATCAATTCTAGGGGTTGAAAATCGATTAAATAGGCCAATTTGATCGATTTTCCACCCCCAGAATTGATTTCAAGTAAATCTGACGTCAAAATCGTGATCAGCGACCCAAAAAACCTTGGTGAATTGAAAATCCAAACAATATATGTTGCCAAAATAATCTATAAGGGTGCAAAAATGACCAATTTGCTCAATTTTTCACCCCTACAATTGATTTTAAGTAAATCTGACGTCAAAATCGCGATCAGTGACCCAAAAACCTCCAAACACAATATATATTGCCAAAATAATCTATAAGGGTGCAAAAATGGCTAATTTGATCAATTTTCCACCACTAGAATTGATTTCAAGTAAATCTGACGTCAAAATCGTGATCAGCGATCCAAAAAACCTCCTTGGTGCATTTTAAATTCGAAATTACCCTTTTGGGTCCATTTCTAGCCTCCAAAGGGGGGGGGGGGGGGTACCGGTGAGGTTTTATGTGTTATGAATGATCCTGATAACCCCACGAATCGAATCCCACAAAGATTTTTCGATTCTGACCTACATGCCTTTTTTTTTCCAATTCGTTGCCTGGGCTATAGGTTCTGGAGAGGATTTGTTTCAACAATTTTTAATTTTCAGTTTATTTGGCGCTATGTTCCCCCTTCCGAGGATAATTTATGCCATGGCCAATGACGGACTGCTTTTTAGATTTTTGGGGATTGTCAGTAACAGGTTTAAAACGCCTGTAATTGGTACGTTACTTGCAGGACTACTGACAGGTGAGAGAACGTTAAACCATAGCCCACTAGAGAGTTAGGCCTCGATGTAGCATTTGTCACGTGACCTTCTCAGGACCGACTCTATCTACTACTCTAAGCGCGTTGTAATCAAATTTTATTCGGTTTTGAACAACAATTAATAAATAGTTTAATGACTTTGTAATTAGCCTATGACATTTGAGATCAACGGTTATTCTTTTGAAATAGTTGGCATTTGGCAAAGTTAAAACTCCAGACTCTCTGATACCATTAAAAGCTCTTGGAAATTAAAATGAATGAATTTATTTTACTGATAGTACAATCAAATTGAGATAACTTTGAACAAAGTATTTCTTATCCCACATGTCAATCAGTCAAAGATGAATCTCTTAATTGCTATAGATGATAAAACCTTACAAAATCGAAAGCTTTATGAAAATAACCACTTAAAATTTTGTTTTCTGGAATTTTGAAGTAGTCATTATTTAAATATCATCTTTGTAGTCGAGGAAATAAAGCACTAAAATAGACCAAACCTGCGAAAGTTGGCGCAGTTGGAAGGATTGAGATGCGGTTTTTTGCATACGATTCAGGAAGTGATTTAGAAAATTTGTCCGGTATTTTCTTTTTGCGGAAAAAATTTATTGCATTTCTACAGCCAAAAAATGCATTTTTCTAAGTGCACTTTTTCAGGTGAATAAAAAAAACGGTCTTGAATTGGTTTCTCGGGGGGTTTTGGGATCGCTGAACACGAATATGTTATCAATATATATGTTATCCAATTTTGGAATTTATTGTTTTTTACTCTTGATTTTTAAAGGCTGCTTTGTACTGAAGAATTTAAGTGAAGATGATGGACAATTCACTTCTTTAACTTATATTGGGGAGCCTTCTGCAACCTTAGCTATATTTATTCAACAAAGAGCAAGGTTCTAGAACATCAACATGCAATAATGCTGTTTCATTGTTAGTAACAGGGCCAGCAGTTGTTGGACAGAAAATGGCTGATAAGAATACCCGTCTCGTGTTCAAAAATTAACTGTACAGCTTAAAAGTTTAAACTGCCTTCTTCTACAAGCATGAATTGTGCGTTATGAATTAACATGTAGTAAACTTAGTTTTGTGAAATATAATTTTCTTAAAGGGTTGATGGCAGCCATGTTTGAACTAAGCCAATTGGTTAATATGATGTCCATTGGGACATTGCTGGCATATACAATAGTGGCTGCAAGTGTTTTATTATTAAGGTGAGTCTTTTATGTACGATTATATATTTTAGAAGGCGATGGCTGCAATCTTTTGGGGTTGTGAGCAGTGGCGGCTCGTGAGGGTGGGCACAAGAAAAAACTTTTTTTTGTACATTAAATCCATTCTGCTATTTTTCATGCTGGAAAAAATGTCTAGTTTGTTGTAAAAACCTGGATAGACTTGACGAATTTATTTTCTATTGATATAACCGCCAATGCGTTCAGTCGATCTTCTGACATTGTGCTTCTCAGAAAAGTTTGAGGGCGTTGTACAAATAATATCCAACAGTTTGTCTGTTTCCGTCAAAACATTTTAGGGTGTTGTCTGTTATGAAGACTAAAAGTGGCAAAATACCACCTACGTCACACATGTCACCTCGCTCATGAATTACTGAAAGTTCACTTCTTAATTTTACACTGTCCAACGTAGGATAAGATTTCAGTTTCATCCAAATGTTTTTGTCGAAGTGCACATTTATAAGTTTTAAAATTTTAAATTTTGAGAATCAAATAATTTTGCAGCACTTAAGTGATCCCTAAAATTAAATCGGTCGCTAATTTGGCTTAAAATAGTGTCACATACTTCCTTCGCAATAACAGCTCTGTTACCTCCAGTTGTTGTTTTGTCTTTTCCTAGCAGGCTCTTCATTATTGCGTTCTCGATTGTCATTGTCAGTAGAATTTTTTTTATTGCACTGTGCCGCTCGTTTAATAATTAAATTGAATTGTTGCGCGTAACATTGAATCTAATGTGCACGTGGAAATGTTCTTTTGATAATGGCTTGGACACCATTTGTCTTATCACTTATCACGGACGCCCCATGGTAACTTTGAGCGATTAGTTTATCAGACCCAGAAGGAGAATTTAAAATAGTTTGCAATTCATTCAGCTTGAGATACGATGCTTTGTGCCCCGAACCGACGGTATGAGCACGTATGGCGAAGAAAACCGTAGTCAGGCGAATCTTACTTGAAATAGGTAAATATCAGAACGTTCCCCGAAACATAGTTTTGAGCGTTAGCATTGCATGCGCCTGACGTGCGGAATAAAATAATGCACCGAATTAATGCAAATTTCTTTATGTGTTTATCTTGGTGGTTGGGTGGGCACGTGCCCTTGTGCCCTTCAGTACTAGCCGCGAGGCATATTATGGAGCACTCCCGCACGCACACATTTCTTAATACTATTCGGAATCATCCTGCTACTCCAGCGGAGCCTCTTCGATTTTTGTAGGCAAAAAATCCCGCAGCTTCAGTTCTGTAGCGATCCCCATTTACGGTAATATTTTTTTTTGCTATCGCCTTAAGTCCCAATTATTTTCCAGCTCCAACGCCACACCATATGGTTACCTTTAGTCCATATACTATAGCTCGTGAATAATTATCGGGTTCTCACTACCCCAGAATCAGCTCAATTTAAACAGAAATCGACTTCGTCGTTTACGAAAGTCTACTTTCAGCCATTCTTCCAGCCAAAATGCATATTCAATGTCGTGTTAATTGTGCTTTTGTGTTTGTTTTGCATTAGGTATAGCGTTGACAAAAAGGAGAGGTATATGCCGGTCCAAGATTCTGATGGCTCGGAAGATCTCGATATGTAAGCACATCTAATTGTTTATTGCATGCCATAACTTCCACTTTTGTTGATTGATAATAACATGTTTCACCGATTGAGACCAAAATACTAATTATTCGAGAAAAATATCAAATATCAGCAAAATATCACTTTTCCTACTTACACAGCAAAGTGAAAACTTTGTAGCCCATGCAGCAAAATGATTGGTCTCCATGCTGTATTTAAATAATCGGCAGCAAAGCAGATTGACTGCCTTTTCTGAATTCCCAGTCTCGGCAGTCAATCTACTACTTTGCTTCCCAGTAAAACAAATAAACTACTTTCAGATACACTGAAAATCAGAACGTTTGGAACGAGGATACGGAAGAACGAATCGAAAGCGATCGTAGCGAATTTATAATCAACGAAAAAGTCACTGCGAAAGGAGTGATCCGGCAGATGTTCAATTATTCTAGGTCAAAGCATCCGACGAAGACGACCCAAACGATCGTGGCAATGAATATTTGTATTTATAGTAAGTAGTATAATAGGCGTCAACCTGTGGCAGACGATACGACGTAAACCAGTTTATAACTTTTGACATTTGGACTCATGACAACTTTGTTCAATCAATCGATAAATAAAACGGAGGGGGGAGCCCAGAGCACTTAAACCGCTTGATTGGGTCCATTGTGCGCTCCTTGATTGAAGACGCTGTCCAACAGGTCGAAGGCAGCGTGATTTCTTCATGGACTGATGTATGTTCTGGCTTCAGGAACCATATATGCGCCGCCGATGTGTTGTAACCTAAGAGGATCCATTGCGGGACATTCCACTGGAATATGACAGGCAGTTTCATCCGGCTCTTCGCGTCTACTGCAACCTGGGTCATCATCAATGCCTATTAAGTGTCAATCCAGATGACACTGTCCTGACGCCTGTTTTATGTCTCTTCTGCTGATAGAAAGAACGGTTTTCGAGGGTTAGGGCGAGTTGGCCTGCCACATACCGGGAGCACCACGCCAAACCGAGAGTCACTGTCTCTCCAGTAGCTCATTGAGGGCGTGGAGTCCGGTTGAAGAGATTCCGATCTTTGGATCGGGGCAGGGGTACCTTGGGACCCTCGTTTGGCCAATTCGTTTCCTTTCACTCTAGAGTGCGCGGGTATCCATACTAGCTGAAAGTTGCTCCTTCTGACTATTTCGGCCACTGTCTCCCTGCACTCCAAAACAAGCGTGGACGTTACTCAGTTGTCAGTGCGAATATAAAGTTGCCTGCCTCGGTAGTTTCGCTTCAAGTGCTCCAGGGCGCAGACCTCGGCCTGGAAAACGATTACGTGAGCACCTAGTCCAACCTAGGTGTGCACAAGTAGACTCCGGCTCCGCTAGACCCGCCAGCCAGCCTTGGATCCGTCCGTGAACCACGTAAAAACTCCTGACGGAAGTGGCCCGGAGTACCTTCGTTCACCCAGTCCGTCCTTTGGGTTATAAGGACGTCTGGTGTTTGGTGCTGTCGCAACCTGCGTCGGAGAATCGGGCAAACGCAAATTTTGTCATAACTGCGAAGCACGAACGCACCGACCCTCTAGCCCAGACCAGCAAGCCGATACACGGTACCCGCAGCCACTGTGGAGTTGTAGAGCGACAATGTTCACCAGAGCATCCAGAGCCATAGTGGGGCCACCACACAGCGGCTGCGTAGGTTACGATTTGGCCGTAGACCCCATGTGCTTGCGAAGGCATCCAACAGGATGCAACGGCCTACTTCACCCCAGTTTCCAGGTGCATTTTCGAGCTCAATTTAGCATCGAAGACAATTCCAAGGTGCTTCACTGAGCCTTCAAGGTGCAAGGTCCTCCCCAGCCGACGAATCTCTGGTAGGGCTCCTAGTTTTCGTTTCCTCGTGAGAAGAACCACTTCGGTCTTTTCAGGAATCATCCTCATCCCTCGACATGCCACCAGCGAACCACGATGGCAAGTGCAGTGTTCTGCAGCTCACACAAGTTAGCCGCATCTCTGCCAAGTCGTCTGCGTAGGCTTGGACATAAAACCCAGCCTCATTCAGTTCGCCTCTGTGAGAGCATGGTCTTGATCGACCTAACCAAGGTACGATCGATTCCGAACAACTAGGCTTACTTGACTATTATTTTCTATTAAATTTTTTATTTTTTCAATTCCTCATTACATTTTATTCTATTTCAGGTCTGTTGTGTGTAGCTTTAGGATTGTGTGCGATGTATCTGAAAGATCGCTTGACGAATGGAGAAATTACATCCATTGTTATAGTTTCCGTGGTATTATTTTTACTCGTTCTAACTATCATATCGATCCTTACGCAACCAGTTTCTAAAAAAGTGTTGAGTTTCAAGGTATTACGAGTTTCCATTTTTATCCCTCAAGTATATGGTTGTTTTTCTTAGGTACCGTTAGTCCCATTGGTACCGGCTTTAAGTATTCTTTTCAATATATATTTGATGTTGATGCTGGATCCAGCCACTTGGGTAAGATTTGGTGTTTGGATGGCCATAGGTATGTATACTACTTGTAATTCTTTTAACGAGACGACAAAAAATAATAGCAAATTATAAATTGCCAGAAGAACTACCTCAATGCCTTGAAAATTTCCAATTTAGTGCTTATAACGTACTTATACATGAGTAGCTCCCGCCTAGAATATCTATTATAGGCCGTTTATAACCTAAATTAGATGGAATTATGAACATTTTTGTGTTAACGATCTATAATAATCAATATTTATGAATTCGGGATTGAAACCCGTCAACTGTTCTGAAATTCGAATACGTCCAAGGATTTTTTTCGAGGTAGTTCCAGTTTGGCATTATTATATTTGGCGTCTATTCCTTCGCTGTAAATAGGCTATATAAGCATTTTAACATGTTTCTTCAGGCATTACCATTTACATTTTTTGCGTAAGTAAATGTACATCGATCGATGAAAAGCCCCTAAAGACATACACAAACTCGAGCTATCTACCAGACGAATTAAATACCGAAGGATTAATGCCGACCTCTGAAGATCCGAAACAAGTTAATCAGCCCACGAAACGCAAGGCACCTCCACCACCGGATTCTCTGAGTAACAGTGTCACAATATTGTCGACCGACATGGTCTTGGAAAAATTCGATGAAATGTTAGATAGTCTCGATGTTCGTAACGAAAGTGTTAAGTCTGATGTTGTGACGTCTGAATCCTTTGTAACGTCTTCACGACCCGATTCTCGTCCATTTTCCCACAGTATATCCGCGGATCTCGAAGATTTCCGAAACAATAATACTGAAACCAACAAGATTCTTGTACAGGATTCCAATTTTGTCGTGGGTGATGAAGTAATTTCTGCAGATAATACGCGTGTGTCTCTAGATAAAATAGGTAAACCGAATATTACTCAAATCCCCCCTGATGGTTCGAATTTGGAAAAACTGTTAGTGGATCGTTTGGAATCAGAAAACGGAATACAAAATACAGAAAAGAAAAACTACGGAGAAGGAAACGCCCATGAGTATTCTATACCACCACCTCCACCACTTCCAGGTCAATTTCTTATTACGAACGTTCCGACGATGAAAAGAGACGATGTGGAGGATGTAAAAGAAACTACTCGAGAGCCGGGTAAAATGCAAACTCGTGAAAAACAACCAACATACATTTCGAAGAGAGAACTCGAGTCCGTTGCATTGAGACATGTGAATAAGCGTAGTATTGTGAAGTCGCCTTCTGAAGGAGATCTGCAGTATTATGTAAAAAATGAATCGATTGGTAACAAAGATGTGAAATCTACCAATAGAAATAATTCAATCGATGGCGGAACAACCACGACGCCGTTGGTTGCCAAAAACAACCGCATCAAGTCGCCTTCTGAAAGTGACTTGAAACTAGCAGCTGTAGGTGAAGTTTCTGTAGGATTACCGACCAACAGTGAACATGTTGGAGCACTAGTAACCAAAACCGACATACAGTCGGTTAAATTGAAACCTGTGACTCGACGTCCTTCATTGAAAATAGGGAAAAATGACGGAGGATCTTCTACCTCGTCCTCTGTATCGCAAAGTCCCGAATCTCAAGTCGAACATCTCGTTTTTGGCAGTCGCGAACATAAGCGCTTAGCGGATAAATTGAACAAACAATTGAGAAAAGGCGCCCTGAAACGAAGTATCAACGCTTCGGATATGGCAAAACCTGTGGTTGTGAGGAGGGTTTCGGTTGAACCTGTTAAAAATGACGATGTGGACGAAGAACACATTAGTATGAGTTATGCGAAAGCGATTTTGGCGAAAAATCTGAAAATGGATTCATTATTACCAGATCACGCCATTGGCTTGAGTGGCAAAGATAATACTGAAGAATAAAGATAACCGCACATACGATGAGAAAGACAGATAATATCTATGTCGCTGTCAAGAAAAGGAGATTGCCGACGCAGAATATACAAACTCGTTGCTCACATTGTAAATCATCTTCAAGATGGACGTGTTTCTGATAACATTATACAGCGTGGGTGTCTTATCAAATAGACCATAGAGCGGGTGTATGTTCCTTGAGCCAAAATATTGCAATAGAGACGAAAAGTAGTTGATCAAATCTTAATAGTAACATAAATACAGGGGTAGGGTGTTGAATTTAAAATATCTTGGACGACAAATCAGATTTTGTCATAGGTTGTTCTTAAATTTGTACATTTTTTTGCCAAACACTTTCTCATCTCTAATATTTTAAATAAAAAAGTATACCGGTTAAATATTTCTAATTTACATTTCAAACCATGCAAACCCATATTTCATGTGCATCTCCCATAAGGAGATTTCCGTTTTTTCTAGCTGTGCTTTAAATTTCTGATAATAAATTTTTTTCTTAGTTGTATTCAGAAGAATAATCGAGGAAATACTTCCTTTGTTTCTCCTAGAATTACCTGATTCTGATTTTAATACATATACAGTATCGGAAAGTATTTATTTATCTTGGGTATGGTCGTTTCATAAGAGCGTAAAGAATAACTTGCTTTATGTTCAGAGAGCATTTTTCAGGGCGGTCAGCTCAGGACATAGGACGTCAGCAGCAGTCGGGAGAATGTGCGAGTCGCTGTGTCGTATTGCCACGTGGTCAGTTAACGCGTCGGGTGGGGTAAGAGGAGGGGCGCACAGCAGTGCGTCTCTCTTGTTTATGTGGTATTATCATATCATTGCGTTCCTTGTTGCTCGTGTAGATTTCTGTCTATACCCCAGAAGAATTGTTTTCGATACTGTATGTCTAAAACTGATTCACAAGTTTTAGGCTCAATTGCAAAATTTTGGCCAAAGGAACATACTACTTACTCTATGATCTATTTGTTAAGAAGAACATTAAAATCAGTTACCGTTAAGTATTTTCTATAAATAAAATTGATTTATACCTCTCATCTTATCCATCTACAACAGAGAGTTCAATATTACTCTGGGAAACGCAAATATTACAATAAAATCTTACTAGTTAGTGTGAAAAGTGATTGTTTCTTTGTGTTAGATCTTGTTAATTTTAGTGCAACTGGAATATGTACTCGAAGAGAAAATAAAAAAGCAATCGTCTTCGTGCAATTCCTCCCGAAAACTCGACACTAGAAAACATATTATAGTGTATTCAACATCTAGTTATTATCCTTTCCGATATGAAATTACTCAAAATAAGAACGCTCAGACTACTTAGTTATATGAATCTTTGGAATACTCTTACATCTAGTGAATCTTTAAATTAATTAAATTTGTGTTAACTACCATGAAGTGAAGTGAAAGTTAAACAATTCTATCATTATCCACATGTTTTGTGTTCAACGCTATCATTGTCTTGCTTCAAACGATAAATGCCAACTGAAAAACGAAGAAAATTCAATTTTTTTCATTTGGCAAACAAATTAATGTCTCAACTCTGTGCTTACGCCTTGTCTTTTTCGTCAAATGTCTCGTCTTGATCATTTGTTAGTCCACTTGAGAACTTTCTGCACAAATGTGACGGCTGTTGAGTCAGTCACCCATGCCGGCAACTGCCATTTTGACAGACGATTAATTACCTGTCAAATAAATCTAACCTCCAAATTGCAATAGGTTGAAATGATACTCCACGAATCTCAAATCTCGTTTTTATTTGACCTACCATCAAAAGGTTGGGTGTTCGATCATGTTTTAATCGAATCATACTGGCCTTTGCTGAAAATTTCTGTTTGGGTCAAACGAAAGAAATGAATAAGGCATGGTTGAACTGACTCATTTGTAATCGGAAAGTTTTCTAATCGACTGACTCGAGCTAAAACATCGATTTAGAGTTATTTTAACCAAATTATTATGACTGAAAAAATATTGTGAAACTGTTAATGAGTTGTTTGCAGGTTTTTCTATATATGGATTGTATGGTCTACCAAATAGTGTATCAAACTATAGAGAATACGAAAGAATAGATTAATTTACCACTTATAACTTCATTTTATGGGCTGTATATAATTCTTAACTACTATGAGTATATCTATTTATTTTTATATATTATAACTGTATTAGTATTATGTATACAAATGTTAAACGACAGAGAAATATAATATGTTATAAATTTCAACTGTTTTTATAAAGCTTTTCCTTCATTCGCCATCTCATACGGTTAAATTCAGATACTGCAGACAGACAAAAAGACTCACGCTCTTGATCGGCTTATGCGAAAGTTAAGCCGATCCTTTCTGCATACGCACTCGTTCACTCCGTCTTAACCCTTTGGACATATGCGTAGTTAGTGTCAGATGATGACACGGGGGGCGGGGTTAATGCGAGAAATGATGGACTTAATCCGTTACGCACGAAGTATCTTGAACTTATTCGACGAGCGGCTAATAGGCAAGAGCGGCACCCCCCACCCAAGTGTACAGACACTAATAATAATACAAAGAACATCAATCATTTTCAAATAATCTGCTAACCTAGTAGAAAAAAAGTTAAAATACTGAAGTTTAATATTAAATTCCGTATATCAATAGTTAATTCGCTCGTCGCTAGAAGCAGAATATTAACTGTATGGGTGGGCGGAATAGGCTTTCATCTTATTCGTCCAGTTTTGTGGACTGATAGCTCCATACTTAATAAATTCTATGACCACCTTTCCACTTATTATCTAAGCTAACTAAATCTATGCTTGTACATTTTCTCTATGATGACGTCCACAACAATGTGCTACCAAAGAGTTCTATATATAGAGTAGACTACTAAGCCTTTCACTGGTAAGTTGATGGACAGTCTGTCCTTCTCGCACATGTACTGCGCCCTCGCTCGCACGTAAGTATTGTGATTTATGAAATCGAATCATACGAAGAATGGTGTTGAGTTTCTACACCGTAGAAGGGGAGACCGTGCGAGTGAGAGCGCACTAATGTGCGAGAAGGGCAGAATGCTCATTAACCTACAAGCGCTTTCCTATGCTTAACACACTACTTGTCTACTCTATATATAGAACTCTTCGTGTGCTACAGTGACTATTAATAAGAGTCACTGTACAATGTTCTAACTTCAACTTGCAAAATGATCAGTTCCTGTTTTCACCACTATTTAACTTCAATTTTTTGATATTTTTATGAAAAGGCAGCTGCTTGCAGAATTATCACATAATTATTTCTATATTCTATAGAATTATATTTAGAGCTGGCAACTGCCTTTATGAATTTAAAGGTCCAAAGCATTGATACTAGATAAGCCTCCATTGCCTTTCTGTGGCTTCTGATAGTTACAAAATAAAAGTGGACTTACTTTCATACAAGAATTCAGATCTAACATTGTACAGTAAAGCAGACGCATAACTAAAACACATTTAATTGAGAACATAAAATATGAAATAACCACCACAAATACCATAATTTAAGCAACAGCAGGTAATATTAGTGTATTTTGCTCAAATGCAATTGGGTTGTAAATTGTGATAGATAAACATACGTCGCGTTCTATGACATCTTAAACCTAATATGCTATGGGTTGTAGTATCACCGAATCAACAATTCTTGAATACACAATGATTCTATGAAACAGTTTCCATAGTTCCTAAAACGTCAACCTAGGATTGTCAATTCTCTGATAGCTTCCACAATTTCAAATTTCTGTATTGTACATACGTAATATGTAGAAGGAAACATTGAATATAGCGTCAATTTGAATATCCGGTATTAAAAATGGATTGTAAATCGTTTATGTTGGAAATAGCTCCACTTCCTCCACTAAAGAAGAAGAAGGGATTCCGCAAGGCAAGAGTCGAAGCTGCAGGGGATGTTCCTGGTAAACACTTCAACGGTATCGAACCTCAATGGCAGTTCGTGGACGAAAAGTATTTCGAAGAATGGGCGAGGCAACAAGAGATATACGTGGAGGATATGAAAAAAAGGCGAGCGGCGCGGTCACGTTATGAACGTCTCTCCAGTAAGTCCTTGAATTTATAAGTTTTCGGCGAAAAAAAGTTAGAAAAACTCACAGAGACACAGATGTAATCTATGAGTCTGTGTAAGAATTTTATAGAAATGTCTAGCAGAATTGGACAAGCGCCCATTAAGTTTGTGGGATATATCAGAGATGGCGCAAAATGGTCAATTGCTTTCTTTTATCTATCTTATTCTACTTTGATGAGACAGTATATTGTTTCTCAATATTGAAACTGATTTGATTTTCGACTAATTCATTACAAAACAGATCTCTAATAAGTATATGAATTTTTCGCTATTTAACAGGAGTTTTCATTGAAATTTCAGGTTGGAATATGTGAAAAATTTATATTTAATCCCCCATTTTGTGGGTATGGCCCTAAGCCTGGAAAGTTTGGAGACCCCTGATCTAATGCATTGTTTTGGTACAGTCATCTGATAGCTGTATACCCGAAACAACCCCTGTCCTTTCTTTGAATCTGAATTGCATTGCGATTTACTCTCTCAGTGGAACATCTATCTTCTGGTAGATGGCGTTTGAAACATTTGGTTATCTCTACATTTCCAAATGGGGAGATGGTCGAATAGTAACATGATCGTCTTGTTTGTTCCGTTGATAAGCTCATGAGAGAACAAAACAGCTGTTCGGAACTGATAGACGTATTATAACTTCAAGGCCGTCTATTGACTTTCAACACGAGAATGTGTTTGTTATTCATCCAATGCATTATCTAATTACAGTTGATATTATAATGACTCTAAGATACTCAATATTTTTCTATTCGTAGTTTGGTCAAGGTATTATGGATCCTTTTAAGCACCTAGGTACCTGAAACTATTTTGTCCGCAATTCGGTTGCACCGTTTCAAACCCTTCGGATCTTTTAATAAGCCAAACAAATTTTGTAGACAAATTCCTTCACAACAAGTTGCAATGCATGTGCGGACCTGAATGGTACCAGGAGCTTTCACCGAACCAGAAAGCTGTTATTGATAAACTAGAAGTAACCATACGCAAGGATTTGTACAGCGAAACGACCGAAACCACCAAGTCCAGTTTGTCCCAACTGGGCTTGCGACCTTTGCCGAACCCGAGACAAATCCGAAGAGCGTTGAAACAGAGCCGAGGATGTTCCATCGAATTCCTTTTGGTATTGTATCAGTTGATCAAACCGGATCGCAAAAGGTATTCCATCAACGACAGATTGCTTTTATCCGGAGTATGTCATTTAACGTTGAGAAGTACCTTGAGAGAGATGCATGTTAGACTGCCGTCTCCTCCTCCTCTAGACAAAGAACCACCACCACCTCCCAAAAAAATTCCCTATGTGAAGTATGCGTCTCCTTATTTGGTCCCCTATAGACACAATAAACAAAAATCGGCAGGAACGTTCAAAGATTATCACCACCAACGTCCCGAATGTCCATATTTTGATTATGTTTGCTTGCTGGTAAGTTTTGTATTCTCGGAGTCCTCATAGGTTATGCTACCAGCTTAATTTACTAAGAACATTTCTTTTTCAGAGAGATAAATTACACAAAAGCATACAAAATTATGAAGTGCCAGACAGATTTTGTAAGTTATTCTTTTTTTTTTCTTAGAACTCTCCAATAGCATATGAAAATTTTAAATGTCACTCTCATCTCCTGAATTTCTCTTTAATCATAAAGAGGTCCATTGTTTCATGAGAAAGTATATCATGCTTCTTTCAATATTTATTTCCAGGAAATATTTAGAGTTAAAAAAACATATACTCTTCTCTTGAATCGGGTTATATGATATATGCCACAAGGAATGTCCTCGAGTAAGTAGCGGTCCATGATTCCAGCTATATGCTCACTTCTCCCAAAATCCTCATCCCGGATAGAGGAGATTGGAGTAAAGAAACTCACCATACTGCCACCAGGTGAGCTCGTATGGTTCACAGATGGGTCAAAGGTAGGTAAGGCTTCTGGGGCGGGAGAGTACCTAAAAAGGCTAAATATGACTGTCTCAGTGACTCTAGGCGCTTACTGCACTTTTTTCAGACGGAGGCAATATTGACTTGAGGGTCATCCGGCGCCCATGTGTGGGGAGTCTCGCTCTTCTGGGCCAACTAAACAAAGAGTTGTCTGAACTGTGACGAAAATCACCACGCATGAGGCAGGCCAAGCTCTTCATCAAAGAGCCTCTGCCTGGACTCTTAAAAAAACTCATTTCTCTGAGCAGAAAGAACATCAGAGAGATGACTAGAATCCTAACTGGTCACTGTCGTCTTAACAAACATCTTTATACTATGGGCATCGCAGATAATACTATACAGGAAATGCACACAGGCGAAAGAAACTGCCTCTCACATCCTGTTGGAATGCTCTGCATTTGCATCCATCAGTCACCGTCACTTCGGAGAATCAAAACTATTCCCAGAAGAACTTATGGAAGCTAGCGTTGGCAACATTCTGGGTTTCTGGCGGGCCACAAGCCTGCTAGAATAGAATAGGCTTCTGACCACGGGGCGCACAATGGGCCCAACTAAGTGGTCTAAGTGCATTGGGGACTTTGCCTCCTCCCCTCAAATGATGATGATGTTGATGATGAAGTAGCGGTCAAGCGGTAAATGCAAACCTAATTTAATCTAGGAGTTGGGCATAGCGAACAGCAAAATGAACATATAAAATAAATATAAGAGTTTGATATTCACAAATTTAATTAATTTCAAAATAATTGACAAACTACCACTACGAGAATCTTGTTCTGTTATTGTTGTTGCCTGAAATCTTTCACAGGGACATCCGATATCCGTTGTTTCCGCGGTAAGAACCAACACAAACATTCACTTAGAAAACCATTTTGCAACGCAATTTCGTCATAATACTCTGTTTACAGGTAAAAATACGTTCCAATCACACGAGGACAGCTGAGGAACAGGTGCAGCAACATATAATTTTCCACAAGAAATAGTTAAAATTTTGTTTAATTCTAATATTTATCACCTGTCACTGACAATACTGGACATTGCATCATTCGGACTAAACGATACTGTCGTGCTCTTCTCTAAGCCTCTTGTTGACGTCACACTAGCTTTTGTACTCAGCGTTCAGGCCTTGTATGTACAATAGAGGGTATTGATCAGACTCGATATAGTCATCCATTTCTACTTCTCTGTATTTCTCATATTTGAATATTATTTCTCCTAGTGGCCTGCGAAGAAAAAATACCATGCGAATTATACCGCGAACATAAGAGCGCCGAAATACGTTACAATCAGCTGTTCGATCGTTTAGAATGGTACACTCTGATCAGACCGACCATTTACGAACCGTGTCCGCCCTACGTGAAGCCAGTGAAGGTGAAATATCAGCGAAAAGATATGTTACCCAAACCGATGAAAAGTTCCAACACCTCACCGATGTGTCAGATGGAAGTTGACGTTCGCATATTCGGCGAGCCAGATCCCACCGATTGCAATAAAACCATCAAGAAAATCGAATTCGTGGTGGAGGGTAGAACCATGCCCAGCAAGAAAGATTTCAAGCGACAAGTTTTCGATCCCAAGCTGGTGGCGAGGTACACGTTTTCCAGCTTATTAGAGGGTTGCGCGTGTACTCTCGAACCAAAAGAAGACCCAGAATACGAATACGAACCATTGAATCCGACCAAAGTGCTCCAAATAGCCGGCGTTACAGCCAATAACGATTACATCATCGGAGGAACGTTGTGTGATTATGTGCAGCAACACCAGAACTGCTTGGATATGTATAACAACTTCCTGAAAAAGAAAAAGGACGATATCGATAACTTAAAACAAAAATTGTCCAATCCTTCATGTACGGCAGCCGATATGATTAAAAAAGAACTGAAACGAGTGACGTTAGAACCACTTCCTCCGCTGGGCAAAACTACGTATTTGATTTCTGGTGTGAAGATGACGCGCATCGGAAGGGTTTTCATGTTGGGTGGAGCTCTGTTGCGCAATGTTGATAGTGCGTCCTGCGAGATCGAAGTTGATACAACACCAGAAGGTAATACATCAACATAACCTACAAATGAGCTAGGGAAAAAAATCGGTTGGGTGGGCACGTGCCCTTGTGCCCTTTAGTACCAGCCGCCACTGGTTAACGTTCACCGTTCAGTTCGTCTGATGTTCAAACTGTTCATTTATAAACTTGAAGCTCAACGGTCAAAAAAAGTTTGTGTGAATCGGGTTCTTATAAATGATAGCCTCCCGAATGATTCTTTCGCATAATTTTTCTAACGTCTTTATAGGGTAATCGGGCCCAGTCACGAATAAATTCATTGCGCTGCTCTATCTTCTAGAGAGTCACCGTATTTTCTTCTTATAGTGGACTCTGAGATGGTACCATGCGACGCTTGTCTCGAACTGATCGAAGGAGGGTACGGCCGCAAAAGCAAGAAGGGTATTTACAAACAGCCTCTAATTCAATTGGATCTCGATGTTCAAATCAAATTTGACGAAGACCCGACCAACAATCGCGTTTATAAAAAAATTGAATTCAGTGTAGAGGGCAAAACCATTCCGGATAAAGCAGCGATCAAGCGAAGAAAGTTCGCCTCGGTCACTTTGGCCAAATACAAGTATGCAGAGCTTATAGGCGTTCTACCGTTGGACAGGCAGACAGATGAGGACCTTTGCGAGTGCCCCGGCAACATACCGTCCCAATTTGTGGGTGACTGTAAGTGTCGCGGTAACAAACTCGGAATGGGTACGATATCTGCGGGCGACGAATGCTCTACTATTCCTGGCTGCAAGATACTAAAGGAACCTCCAAAGCCACCACCACCAACCCCTCAACCTAAGACGGCCGACTGTGCCGAGATTCCCTCCTGCTCCAAAGTTGACGCAAAAGTAGAATCGGAGACGGTGTCGCTGCAACACTCTGCAACTTCGGAACAGGTGAGTCAAACCAGGAATTAGAATGCTCCTTTTCGTTCTCTCGGAAAACTTGAGGATCTTCCATAGAAACGGTATGAAATGTATTATGTAGTAGAGTTTCAATTAACTAACAAACGTGATCAAACTGTACGTACGATACAAAGCGCGGTTAGAACCAACATAAACATTCACTTAGGAAGTAATTTTGCAACGCACTTTATTCAGTCACAACACTCTTATACACGCTTATTTACAGGCAAAAACACTTTCTAATTACACAAGGACAAAGGTTGCAAAGGTGCAACATAATTTTCCACAAGAAATAGATAGAACTCTGTTAAATTATAAAATTCATCACCTGTCACACGCCATTTAGACTATACGATTCTATCGTAAGCTACGTCTTTTCTCCAAGCATTTTGTTGATGACATCACACTTACGTTTGTATTCAGAGTTCAGGCCTTATATATCTAGAGGGTTTTGGCTGTGTTCCCTAGATCACTAATTTCACTCACTCGTAGGAGTCAAAAATATTGTGCAAATGATTAGAAACAGATAAAGACGTCGAAATTGGTCAAATTTAAATGAGCATTCATGAGCATGTTAACAAGTTTTAAACATACATGGTTTGAGATTTCTTGTGTAAATGCTCGCTCGCTTTTTACTAAAATCACAATGTTTTTATTCAGTTATGCCGATGTGACGAACCCGTTGATGATTCGGATTCGGAAACGGATTCGGTAGAAGAAGAAGAAGAAGAAGACGCAAAGGAAAGCAGCAACGAGAGCAATTGCGACTATTGCAGAAAAGAAACACAGAAAATGTTGAAGGAACTGATGTGTCCGTGCGATGCATGCAGCACTTTCCGACGTCCCCGGCGAAGGCGGAAACCCATCATCGGGGGCATCAAGGAATTGGATGACGGAAAAGATATCGTGCCGATCGTGAGTGGCATGAGAGCCCCGGAAACGTGCGATTGTTTGGAGAAATTCGCGGCCAAACTCGAAGGCATCGATAAATACAAGAAGAGGATGCAAGCGAAATTCGACCTCAAAACTCAGCCGGACAAGTACGTCATCAGCGGCGTGACCGATACGAAACAAGGACCGATTTATAACGTTGCGACCGTGATACCGCAACCGGTTTGTACGTGCGAAGAGAAAGTACGCTTGCAGGAAGAACGTGAGGCCAAATCGAAGAATTTAATGGATAAAGCTGCATCAGCGAATAGAGTTTTGATAAGTGGCGTTAAGATGGGATCTCAGGAGAATGAGTTTATTATCGGTGGTGCCCTGGAGAAAGAGTGTCCTTGTGCAAGAGAGTACCGGGATTTCATCGTCCAGCACAACCAGTGTTTGCAAGACTACGACAAGTTTCTGAAGAGCATGCAGAAGGACATTAACGAGTATATGGAAGATATAAAAGACAGGTATCTAAATTGAATGAATTCTTCTCGATTCTAGCAATTTAGTCTCCTTCCTACTCGATCGGCGCCTGAGCGTTGGCCGGAAGGTAGCCATTTTGAACTTCCCTAAAGGTAATAGTTTAGAACAGCTGTTTCGTTCTCTCAAGCTCTCAGCGATACAAGAGAGCTGCTGTGTTAATGATCGACATCTTTGCAGCTTGTTCGTTCCAAGTATTTTGTTGCTTCTTCATTTGTTGATAATTTGGAATTTCAATTTTCGTTGTATTTTGTACGTTTATTTCAACAGGTACAAAGATCCACCCACTACCGCTTCGCAAATGATTCAACATGAACTAGAGCAAATGTTTGGTGGTCCTCATGTACCCTCAGGAAAAACAACTCACTTGATAACTGGAGTAAAACTGACAGCTTTGGGTAAGGTCTTCATGTTGGGTGGCGCTCTATTGGACGAGAACGAGAAAGAAACTTGCGGCATTGGCGTTGAGACTTTTCCAATATCTGGTAACTAATTTCGTCAATCTCTTTTCAGATTAGATTCTTCTCTAAAATGTTCATCCAATATGAGGTGCGGCAAAATATACCCAGCCATGGAATACTGTTTTAATTGTGTTATTTCTTTGACAACTGCCAAAACTAAAGTTTCTTATCAAAGTAGAAAGATACAGAATTTTGTTATTCGCCTCAAGAACGCGCAGAAAATGTTAAATTGTATATCCGAAACTTTTCGTCGATAATTTTAACTCAACGCGCTTTTAGCAGAACGTATCCCGGTCGAAGAGCTCCACACGGAGAAACAGTTCGTCGTTTGGCAAACGCGTTTGTAAAGCTTACTGGAAGACCTCGTTCTGGTTGTACAAACGAAAATATTGAGCTTGTTCGTGCTAACGTTCAGGCAAAACCAACAACTACCACAAGAAAACATGCGGCGCAATTAAGGTTGTCTGAGTGAACTTTAAGAGGAATTTTGCATTTAGACTTGCGTATGTATCCATACAAAATTCAAACTGTGTTCAAACTACGGTCAATTGTTATTCAAAGACGTTTGCAATACGCACAAATCGTTACAAATTTGGTGGAAGCAGAACCCAATTGTTGGCAAAATTCGATAATGAGCGATGAAGTAAATTTTTGCCTTTCTGGTCGTGTTAAGTAAAATTATCGTTTGTGGGCAACAGAAAATCCTCGTTTTATTCAAGGTAACGTAAAGTTTGATCAAAAAGTCGCAATATGCTTATATGCTTCGAACGAATCATTGGACCCTCCTTTTTTGAAGATGCCAAGGACAATGCAGTTACTGTTAATGAAGAACGGTGATATTCCGAAGAGATTTATCCTAAATGAGATAACTTACAATATTCTATTTTCTTATGACATGTGTATGTTTATTGAATATAAATATACAACATATTTGTTATTGTTTTATATATCATTATAAATAACGTGTCGACAAGGTTGTGACCGTGCATGCATAACATGCATATCAATGCCGGCACGTAGGCCAACCTCCGCCGAACTATTAGGAGAGGAACATAAGTGAATCAGTCTAAGTACCATGTAGTGAATAATAAACCGATACATCACATTTCGTAACCAGTGTTGTGATTCCAACCATTGTTCCTATGTCCACTTTCCATATGATACTTCTAATAACGCAGCACCGAACTGATGAAGACATGGCGTTCCTTGCAAGCAACAAGCAAGACGTTATAGGGCGACACTGTCAGCCCTACCAATCAGGTATTATAGGGCGATCCATGACAGTCCTATCATCAGATATTAAAGAACAATGATACGTGCATTTCTGCAACTACAGTTTGAAGGACTTGGCATGGAAAACTTTTGATAGCGCTACGTGCCACACAGTGCGTGAAACTGTCGCTCTTCTTAGAGACATTTTCCCTGCCAAGCTGCTCTCAAAAAATGGAGATGTTGAGTGGTCGCTTCATTACCCTGATTTGATGCCACCATATTTTTTCTTGTGGGAATACTTGAAAAATAAAGTCTACGTAATGGCCCACAAACGTTAGAACACTTAAAGGCAAATATTCGTGAACTCCAGCCGAAATATTGCTCAAAATAGAGTTGGTCATTGTATGGCTTGTCGTGGCGGTCATTTACTCGATGTAGTTTTTCATACATTATTTTACATGTCTTAATAAATAGTTTTCATTGAAAAAAAATTTTTTTGCGCCTAATTTGATCTTTACTCAAAAAGAACATGGCTGGGTATATTTTGCCGCACCCTAAATAATAGAAAAAAAAGAATTTTAAATAAAGGACTCATGACATTTCAATAAGTTTATAAAAAATCAATCTGTTCCCATATATCGTCAATTAATTTCCTTAGAATCTTTATTTACAGATATACCAATCGAATTAGCATTAAGTAGCATCAAAAAACTTTGGGCAGAGATTAAATACCACACACCTCTAATTCAGTATGAATTTATGAATGCAGTAAAGGTTTTAATTGTTTAGAATGCTCAAGGCTTCAATCCGTTGGACAATATTTTGGACAAATATTCGGCACAGCAATGGGATCTCCTATTTCAGCTACTTTCGTAGTTATCGCATGCTTAGGAGAAGCTGTAATAAATACACTAGATTTTCAACCCGTATTATTCAAACGGTATGTAGATGATTGCCTAATGTGTGTTTCCAAGGATAAAATCCAGTATGTAATTAATAAATTAACAATTTCCATTGTAAACTTCAATTTCAACGATATCTTCACTTTTAATTCAGTGGCACCAACAAGTTTAAACAGATCATACTGTAAAACCGTCCCAAAAATATGAAAAAGTTCGTAATACACTGCAAAACATCTCTTAACCCCAACATTAAAGAAAGATTAACAAAATTTGTAATAGTACATCATATATAAATAATATAAACAGTAATAAAAATAATTTTAAAGCATTACCATAATTCTGGAGACCTCAGAGAAAATTAATAAAAGTTTACAAAAGTATGACATAAACCTACTAACTGTACTGCTAAATATTTTTCAAATCTGAAACCATAAATAAAGATAAACTAAACTAAAGGTAAGCAAACCCCATAGGGTATATAAATTAAATTGTTTGAATTGAGATGGGACTTGTACAGGAATCTTCAAACAATATTTACAAACAAGGCATTTGGCCATCGCCGTTGATGAACATTGTTTCGATTATAACCTACAGTAATGTAATATTTTAGCTAAAGAAACTAATTATTATAAAAGATCTATCCTGAAGATGATTCACATAAACGTGATTCTAAAGTCTGTAAATCAAAGAACCGATGTACAATCATTTAACTAATCAAACACTCAGTCGAGCGTCATCAATCAACAAAACTAAGGACTTGATGAAAAAATTGGAAGAGAGTGGTTGAGCCAAGTGGACGTAGTGTTCACTCTGACAATGGTATCGCTACTATGTACCAAAGACTGTCTGAAAATCCGAGACTATCAATTTATTATCAGCTGAATACAGTACCATTTAGTAGATTCTGGAGTGGAAGTATCTTTGATGAAAGAAGTAATAGTGTCCGAATAAAATTATAAAATCAATTGAAAATTCCAAAATTACAGTTAATTAACGTTAGTGGGAAAAAATTACAGATGTCCCAAAAATGATAAAAGAAAATGCTTACAATATCTTGAATAGTAGACTTCCGCGGATAGCTAATCTTGAAAAATTTGGCTTCCGGATGGATTCCGCGTCACAATAGCTCGACAGTTTCAGTTCAAGCCTCAAGCCTGCCCTGAGAGATGCAACCTGTAATGGTTGGCGAAACGTCGGCATCAAGTCGAGCTATTGTGACGCGGAATCCATCCGGAAGCCAAGATTTTTCAATGCTTACAATGCATAATTTCTAGTTTTACTTTTATCATGTTCAAAGCAACATAAACTTTTCAAGAATTCAATCCGCCTGACAGTACGGTGCTACTGCTAGATATTAAACTTCAGGGACTTCGTAAAAAATAATATTTTTCCACTCAAATTTGAAATTTCTAATAGTTTGTTATTCAGTTCACACTATCACGCTTTTTCCACTTAAAACAATTATTATCATCTAATTTTTAACAATTTTTAATTTCCCAAAATAGATTTTGTTCATTTACGTATATTTTTCGACGAGCCCAATTGTACCAAATTTATCCTAATTGTGGCAAAACCAAGAAAAGTTCAAAACTTAAGCTGGCGAAAAAAATTTTGTTGGCAAACCTGTGATAATTTAAAGGTTACCAACCCGTACAACATATGTACAAAAAATCGGTGTTTCGGAATTCGGTCTCGCTACCTGTGGAAGGGACTACCTGCTCACAGGGACCTTGTCCAAATCCGAAAGGGTGATTTCGTAATTCGGTCCGCTGTCGAAGCAGGTAGATTTCATGTGGGTATTAAGGATTATTTTTAGCAATTGTTCTTCTGAAGTGCAGAGTGTAAGACGTGTTTATTTGTGTCCGTTATTGTGATTTTGTTTGTTTGTTTGACATGGAAAATATTAATTTCACCTCTATGACGAGTGAAAAGGGTAAGCGTTTATTAATAATAGATGGGTTTAAATTTTGTTTTCAAAAATCATTATCTCATAATGTCAAGCGATACATTTGCATTAACAAAACAAAATGTAAAAGCTACATCAAATTAAATGAATCTGATATTATCGTAGGTTCTGTAATTAATCATACACATGAAGTAGACTTACCAAATCAGTTAGAGAGACAAAAAATGAATAATAACTTGAAAAGAAAGGCGATAGACGACATTTCAAGTCGACCATCTAAGCTAATTCATACAGAATTACAGAAAGGGGACATTCCAGTAACAAGTAGGGACTTACTGTTAGTAAGGCGTTTGGGCTGAATTTTCGTCATCTGTAACGCGAACCACCAATAACTGCGAATCATTCCACGCAAAATTTAATGCAATGTTTAATGCTCCCCATCCCAACATCCACGTATTTATAAAAGCACTTACAGATGTTCAATGTGAAATTTACGTAAAAATGCGTAGCACTGCGTCAAAAACCAAAATTTCGCAAGAAAAAGAGGCCTTTCTTTCAGAACAAAATTTTTTATTTCAAAATGGTATAATTGACCGTTATACGTTCATTCGACATACAACAACAATAAGTGTGTACTGTTGGTCCTAAGCCCAAAAAAATATGAAGGAAAATAAAAGTCAAATTAAACAAATAGTAGGTACATGGGACCCAATTCCGAAATCGCATTTTCGCTGGTGGGACCACACTTCGAATTTAATCCGTTACAGGTAGTCCCTTCCGCAGGTAGCGGGACCGAATTCCGGTGCGTCCCAAAAAATGTACTCTGCCCTAATGAATGTATCCATTTGTCAATTTGACCGGACTTTAACTATTGTAATACGATTTGATACACATTTTTTTATTCGCCCCCTTGTTAGAAATTGATAAGGTTGGAAGTAAGCTCAGTAATGTTATGAGCTACGGCAATGTCGAGAAAAAGCCAGCGGAAATGGAAGTCGAAAGTGAATGCATATGCGAACAGTTGGAAAGTAAAAATGCGCCCCCGGCTAAAGCAACTCCTGAAAATGCCGATGAATGTACTTGCGCCCCTGCTACTACAAGAGACAAGATCATCAGATCCATCGACTACGAAAAAACTGATGTGTGCAGTTGCAGCTCTTCGGAAGAACATGTTGAACCGGAAAATTTGTGTCAATGTGACCCGGGCGATCAAACAGGAAAAGAAGCGGACGGCAAATGTGAACGCGACATACAAAGTCCAAAACAAGCGGCAGATAAGTGCGACTGCGATCCGGAAACGCCAGAACTATCGGAAGATCGCTGTGTATGTTTATCGGTAATTTCGGAAAAAATCGATGGTGGATGTGCGTGTGACTCGAACAAATCTGAACGCGACCAAGGTGAAAAAGAGGGCGAGTGTGTATGTCCGGAAGGAGAAATAGAAGAGATCGTGAAGGTGTGCGTATGTGATTCTGTCAGCTCAGACGACGAAGCTGAACAGCTTGTCGGTAAGTGTGTGTGCGATTCGGAAAGTACAATAGACGACGAGGGTTTGTGTACGTGTGGATCCGATCAAGTTTGCGAATGTTCATCTCCTTGGCCTCCTCCGCGTCTTTCCAAAACGCCGTTCGAGCCTCCGGGGATGAGGCTGAGAGGTATGGAATTCAAGAGATATATCATATTGCAGAGGATTCCGCGAGGGTACAGGTCACAACAGGAAATACTGAAGGTAACCTAAATTTACATTGTGAGCCATGTACAGTTTGTCCCAAATTGTTCGTATTATAGTTCATATCAAGGGATAATAGTGGGTCATGAGGTAGAACTAAATACACATAGATAAGGAGGAACCGTGACATCATGTCTATCAGTTCCGGAGAGTTGTTTCTATAGGGCCTCTAACGGAGTCGATCGAATAGTGACATCATCATCTTATTCGTTGATGAGCTCGTGAGAGAGCGAAACAGCTGTCTAGAACTGATAAACGTGATGCCACTGTTTGACCTGAGGAAAATCTTAGACGATATACTGTCAATGTTCCTTCTTTATATTTTAATGTTTAACGTGCTGCTCCAGAAATTAGTTCTCCACGATTTCCTGATACGCTCATTTTCGAAGCGAGGTGTCTATAGCAAGGTCTACACAAATATTGGGCAGCTCCGGAAGGCTTTATAAAAGGACAACAATCGATTATCTTCAAGTCCACTTCGTTTTCGTCATAGTTTTCTGGGACAAACGACAATGTACATTTGGTGTAGGTAGAAACAGTAATGTCTTTGCTATCTATTGTTCCATCGGAACTTGGTGCTTTCCATTTTGATATGAGGAAAGCCTATGCCCGGAAGAGACTCCTCATACGATGAAGTTTCAGTTTCTTCGCTCTGTAATGGTTTCCATTTGCTTTTGATGTGGTCCGATGGTGGGGCAATGAAATGTTCTCCGTTTTTGGCCTTCCATTTCCCTTTCGTATGATAGGGAGGCGGAAAATCTTCTTCATCTTTTGGTTTCCACTTTCCTTTGGTGTAATTTGATGGTGGAACTTCAGATTCGTGTTTTTTGTTCTGACGCGAGTGCTTTCGGTGGAACACAATAGTGACACTCTTTTTGTACATACTCGAGTTTTGCTTTGCCCTTGGTGTGAGGAGGTGGTGGTGAAGAATTTTGTTTCGAAGGAGAAGGTTTCCATTTTCCTCCTGTATAAGACGGAGGCGGACTTTCCAATCCATTTTGTTCTGATTACTTTTCCAATAAATAGGTGCAGACGGTTTCCACTTGCCTCCAGTGTGGTTTCGAGGCGGAGCATCTTCATCTGACGCTTCTTCGTCGTAATCGGAGTCGTCAGATCCGTCTTCGCTACCAGTGATGTCTTCTTTTATATTGTCCACAGCTTTGATCAAATTAGATGGTTATCTCCACAGCCGAGTTCTCCAATCCAGCCGTTTTTACCTGAAGGTTTTCGAAGGTTCCAAATGTAAGGTTCCGGTCGTTTTGCTTCTTGTTAAGATTTGGCTGAAATGTGGAACTGTTTATATACGTCGCGTCTTTTCAAGTTCCAGTCAAACTGGTTTTGTATCGTCTTTGAAATAATTTTTTTCCGGTACACCAAATGTTTTGTTTGTTACAGAGACTGTTCGAAAGTTTGGCTGAAGATGGTTTCCCCTTGGCGAAACTGCCCAATGTTCATCGCGTACCATATTTCGATCTATGGATGAAATTTAGGACCAAAAAGATTTGGAACGCAAAAGACATAAGTAAATACTGACTATTAGAATATCTTCCGGTAGCTTGATGATTACCCTTAGTCAACGATTAAACATTTTCTAAATTGTTCAAAACTCTTAAAATCCTTATTGCCAACAAATCAAGGGTAGTTAATAACCTTCCCCAAAAAGAAGCAATAGATAGATGTCGCCTACCTCAACTATCAGGTTGACAGATGGAGCCTGAAAGAGGGACAGCTCTGGCGCAGGCATATATAGACCAGGGAAGCAAGGGGTCACTATTAGTCAGAACCTTGGATGATTCGTCATTATTACGTGCGCTGAAAACATGATAGAGAGATGGCCTTTAATAGCAGAAGACTCTCTTGATAAAATAAAACTCGTGTTAGAATGCTTCAGCGCATTAGAGCTTCTTGCTAACAACCGAAACACGATTATATGGGTACCATCACTTCAGAGTGTCTGCGATAACTTAAATGCGGATAAACTGGGAATAATTTTTTTAGCCCGGTCTATGGGCATTGAGTTATTTTTCTATATATAAACACCGGAATTTAGGAAATTCAATGTGATGGATGTTTGACTTATTCAAACAACGAGGATATTTTAACCTGGAATAAAGATCAAATTCAGTGCATTGAAAATAATCTCGAAGGAACAAATTTAGCGTACACAGATTTACAACTGACCAACATCGAGCACATTCATGAAAATCCTAACGAGCTTAAGCAATAAATTGTTTTAAATTCTTGATGTAAGAGTTAGATTTTCTAACCGCTCCTGGTTGGGTCTTGAACATATTTGAGCAATTCGGTGGTGCTGATGATATTCTGATCATCAATTCCAGAGGGTTTCACGGTGATAAATTGTGTGTTAATTGATTAACCAATAGTTTCGTAATTTCAGAGGATAACATGCTCGCTTGCATGTACAATTGGACTCATTTGGATGTGTGTAGGAGGAAGGTGAAAGGTGAATACCCGATGACGAATAAACAAATGAGGAAGTTGACTTGGAGAAACGCTGAAAGAGTTATCAAGATGGTATGTGATGTCAATTCCTCTTAAACTTTTTTTTTTACTTAAAATTTCACGTATGTGTATTCCAGAAATACCTAGATATTCGATCGAGAAAAAAGTGAGAAGTATTGTCGTTGAATATATAGAACTTTGCTCAACGTTTCAGAGTGTCTTGTATGAGCTCAATTTGGTTGATCCCTCCTTTAACCTTATTCAGTTATCAACAGCTTAAATATCGTAGAGTCTTGTAAATCTTTTTTGCCAGATCTCCATTAATTGCGTCAACCTGTCTTTGTTTCGCTCCTCTGACTCCATTGGATGGTATAGGGGCTCTAGATGAGAAAGCGGTATGGAGCATCCGCAAATCAACTTCCAGGAGATCGTTTATATGGGGCAGAAACAAAGTTGGTGCCAAGTCAGATCCCTGTGGAACACCAGCGTTGATAGCCATCGGTCCCGAAACCTTTCGAGATTAAGCGATTAAATAAAATTGCCTATAGCATTCTTAAATGAAAAGTAAAAATGGAATAGTACAAGAAGTTTATAAACTATCATAGATAGTTTAATTTCAATAGAATCAAAGCATCAATCCTCTCCCTTACGTATATTAATTCTCTACTTAATTTTAATATTGAAGGCAAAATAATTATGCCTATGCAGATGATACATACAGTGATCATATTTTCTTGATAAATAGAGGAAAGAAGGCAAAAACATGCAAAAGGCACACTTTATAATTATCACGAAATTTAACTGAGAAGTTTGTCATTAAGATATGCGAACATACCTATTTATGATAAAATATTAGTAGAAGAAAACACAAACTTTGAAATAACCTCAGTATGGAAAACAAACTATTCAACTACTAAAATTCGGAAATTAGTTGGAAAAAAGTATAGAAATTTTGACAGGCGCTTATTAAAAGATGGTACTTATGAGAAACAATTTAAGACGTTGTGACTCTTAGTTTTATTTGTCTTGAGTCTTTCTGTTCGGAATTGTCATCGTGTTGTACTAGTTTGCAGAAATACCGAAGTAGTTAAACAGCCACTCTCGAGCATTAGTAGTATCTTTCATACGCTATTTCAAATAAGAACGCGATAACTAACTGCCGCTAAAGGAGAAAATTCAATAAAAAATTGGAAACAGTAAATAATAAAATGCAGAAGGATCCATCCCTAAACTAGATAAATTACTTCTTTTGAAAAGTAAACTCGTGCTGTTGACGTATATCGGTTTTATTTTCCTATACATAAATGTCTCAGAATTTTTTGTATTAAACTATTCCGATTTTGCATTTCTACCTCGACGAAATTGAATGGACACGTTCTATCAAACATGAATCCCAAAAACGAATTGATTCTATTGTAATATGTTTCAGAGAAAGGACGTGGTTGACGATTTCTTCGGACAAGGTTCACGCTATATGGTGGATTTTGCCCGCGAGAGTTTCCCAGGCTCATACCCGTACCATTTCTCGTCGCCTAAACATCTACATGATTATTATTTCGCCTATAGTGCTGATAAAGAAGAGAACGCTTTCTGTCGAAATGTATGGTGTACCTTCGAATATAAACATATATCACCTGAGAAAAGGTATCATTGTTGTTAGCTGTTGAATAAAATGTAATGATTACTTTGTTTTTATTATACTATACTAAGCGAAAAAAAGAAATAAAATTAGAAAGCTATAATATTTATTACAGCTGAATCTATTTAACGTCGATACACATGTGTACCATAAAGAATGGGTCATAGTATAGCTTATGTACTTGCCAAAATATTGTAATTGAGTAGAAAGTTGTTGATCAAATCTTAATGATAACTGAAATAAAGTTACTCAAAATATTTTTGTTTTGTTTTTTTCGAATGATTTTTGACGTGACAACGTCTTATAATTCGATGGAGCCGGCTGCACGCACGAGAAAACATGACTCATGGGGCGTTACCTCGCTCTGATGCGTTCCATTTAAGCATGCGGCGTTACCTCGCTCAAGGCGTTCCATTTAAGGCTTGAAGTGCAAGCGAGAGCGTCTCCTACTTGAGTGAGCGATGCGTCCGCGTGGACAGTTGCTATACAAAATATGACATTTACATGTTTTCGTCAAGTATGAAGTGTAGTGAAAAGTGAATGTGGTGTCAATTGTTTATAGCAACGATAATTGCGGCGATAAAGGTAATGATTCTTTCGATATTAAATATATGTTCAGTGATATATTGTCGAATATTCGTGCTTTCATCATTAAAATAAATAGCATCGGTCCGCTAGTGCAGCGATTGTAGGTTATGTTATAATTGACAAAACTATAACAATAAGTTAACAGAACTATTTCACGATGAGTAAAAAATCAATTGCTTTACTATTCGATAGAAATAATTATCGAGCGTAGCTATGATTTCAAAAAATTAAAGCATAAATGTTAAATCTTCCACATATCATAACAACGTGTCTGAAATGACAGGTTGGACCAGCCAGCCGTCAAAGGGAACAATTTTCTCCTATATCAAACACATTGAGGCGGGCTTTTTAAAAGCTAAATTGACATAATTGTATTTATGCGTACAAATAAATGTAACCTGATCAATTCAATTGTGATTTCCATTTACAATGGAAATATCTATCAAACAAATAAAATTAAAATTTTCTTTTGAAAAATGAAACCATTCCATCAGTATTTTCTTATGACGTTGTCACGTTCAACTATCGTCAGTAAACCGACTTTACAGACAACCGATTTTTTTTTCTAAACTACACTTACTACACCACACGAGAGGGAAACTTATAATGTTCGAAGAATATCATGTGAGACGATGTCTAATTTCTTGATCTCTGCTTATGTTTGGATTAAATTTATTATTCAGCAGGTTATGCATTGTCCTGTAGATATCAGATAGATTCTGCAATTAGGAATAATGCAAGTAATGAGTATTGACACCCGACGGCATGAGAAACCCTAAGCCAAAGCTGGAAATAGTGAGTTAGAAACTAACTACGCCGGTATAATCAAATATGTAAATTCCAATCCTGGGCAAACTCGTACGATCTACGAAAAAAAAGTCGCGTTAAAATACCCGAAAGCTGAATTATTCATACAAGTTCGACTGTTCATTTCCTTAAAAGGAATAATTTGCATCTGGTATGAAAAGTATCTTGTCGGAGCTGGTGTCAAATTTTATCTGAAGAGTCGATGAATATTTCAATAGCACCGATTCACCTGATAAACCAGGTCCGGTAGGAAAACGTCACGACAATATTAAGAATCGTATTCACTTCAGTATCTACTGATGAATATTAACGTTTACGAAACATTTGGGGTCGCTGGTTGAGGACGAGTTTGCACAGTTTTCACCAGTGCTCTATAATGTCTGCAAGACTCTCCCCCTTTATTCCTAGGTATATTGAATCAGTGTCTTTCAAAAAAGCTCTAATCATCGAAGATATTTGGAACTAAAATCGTCATGGTTCTCTCGTTGCTGCTGATGGTCTCCCATAAGTCGCTTGGAATGCGACGTACGGGGCAGTTCCCTCCTATAGGCACAGTGCTCCGCCTGGAGCCATTTTTGGATAGAAGATTCCGCTGGAGCATGAAAAATGCCAATGAGGATTGTTGCACTCAGCGTTCTCCCGTTCTTGTTGCAATACGCAATACAAAGCATGCGCAGTAGAGAAATTGCGTGCAAGTCTCTTGCCATTTCAAGACATTGCACAGAATTGGTCCGGTTCGATATTAATTGCGATTTGCTTGCAATTATGGGGGAAAATTTTGGGGTCTTTTTAGTTATCAATTGAACAAAAGATCCCATGAGGACGCTTATTGACGTTGACGTTTATATCGCAGAACAACAGAAAGATGTATACCTATTGATTTATTGATTCTTGTGTTTCGTTTATTCTTTTGCTTTCGATTTGGACTCTAGCTGTAAATTGTAAATTTTGTTGTACTATAGTTCAAATCTAGATTTTTTTCAAATTTCCTAGCAATATCCAACCATTTTGCAGCCAGATATCTTAATGTTATTATTAGTGTGAGCAATTTTGGACAACAGTTTAAACGTATTTGTATCCATCCTTAGAAAATTTGAGAACTTTTCTTTATTTGAAGCAATGATCTCTTCGGTTAAACCAATATTTCCTCTATTTTGTTTTAACCAAGGCCTTACTCACCACCTTCGTTGTCTTCTTTTTCCAATCTCTCGCCAAGTGAGCAGCGGCAGCAATATATAGTAAATATAGCAGCAACGTTTTTCTTTTGTTTGTTTCTATTCATTTTACATAAAACTAAATAAATTTAAAACATACAACGAACAAATTAATAATTCTTAAGTTTTCATTATTTTACTATATTTTTTAAGGTTGGTAGAGAACTGAAGTATGCAATTGCAAGTAAAAATTGCCAAGTGTAAAATGTTTTGCCATAAAAAGTTGCAGGCCAGCTCTTGCAAGGCCAATGTATTGCCGCAATACTATTACAATTGCAACAAGAATTGCGAACTGAAAAACGATCTTATCGGGATAACGCTACAAGGAGAAATACGGAAGAGTGTCTTTATTGTTGTCCAAAATATGATATAGTGGCTCCATTATGTTGAAAACACGTGTTGAAGAGTGTTGGATCACATGCATAAACATGTCAATCGATTCCCGTGCCCGTGCCATCTTTACAGTTGTTTTACACCTGCCAGTCTTGACGTCGTTGCGGTCACGTTCTGTTGTACAGTATTAATTAATTTTCACGACTTTTCTACCCCATTCCAATTGGAATATATGAATGCGTATGTGCATTAATTCCTCATCACAGGCAGGCACGCAGGCCTTAATTTGAATTGTACACATGAAGCTAGAACAAACAAGAAACTGACTTCAGCCGGAAATAACCGATTACAGCCGATATTTCGACGCCACAAGACGGCGACGTGTTTTGTCTTACTCCCCACGTTTAGTTGTTTAACAGACGCTTTTCGTGCCGGTTGAAAATTTGGACCAAATTCGACACGTGTGTTCGAGAACATGCAGGTATGGATTCATTTTGATAAAACATTTTTTTGTTAAACGTCGAAGTTGGTGTAATAATTTTTGGCCATGAACAGCCTTTTTATAATATTATTTGCTCCATATAATAGAATTATTATGAAAATAATATAAATAGAAAGTACAATAACATTTAAAAACCTGAATATCTATTTTGGGAACTAAATTGCTATGTTCAGTAGGTTACAACAAGAAAGTAGAAGACGTTGCAGTATTTTCCAGCAAATCTATTGATATACGAACAATCAAATATAGTTAAGACCACATGGGATTGCTGTAATTGTTTACAACCAGTATAGTGTAACGCATCGATGAAGCTTAAAGCAAATTGTACAATAGGGAATTTGTATCATTTCTAGTTACTGTTTATTAGTTAGTTGTTTTATACGTAATTGGCAGATTCGCATGTGGCTGAGCGTCAGTTAGTGCATCTGATGATGTTTGCAGCACCGCCTACAAAAGTGGTATTATTGTTTAGCGTTTAACAGTCGTTTAAAACTACTTGATTATTGAGTTGCCTTAAGAAACTAGATGATAAAAGACGACGGTCCTGTTTTATCGCTATAAAATAAGGCCATCCTGTTTTATCAGTACAAGACAAATCCACTTGACATTTTGGCACGTCTATTTGACGGCGAGTGAAATAGTCGACTTATTTTGTTCCCAGAAACCTCCATGTCTACGGAACATCGGACATCGCCAGACCAAACATGCACCAAATAGTGTCTCGTGCAGTGGCGGTTCCTGAGTTATGAAAAAGGGTGGACACAAGAAAAAACTCAGCTATATTTTGTACATAAAATTCATTCTCCTATTTTTCATGCTGGAAAAAACGTCCATGACTTTGTTGTTCGAGATAGACTAAAAGTGACAAAATACCACCTACGTCACACATGTCATCGCGCTCATAAATTGCTGAAAGTTCACTTTTTAATTTTACACTGTCCAACATTTCACAGTTTCATCAAAACGTTTTTGTGGAAATGTCTATAAGATTTAAAATTTTGAGAATCAAATAATTTTGCTACACTAAAGTGATCCCTTAAATCAAATCGGTCGCTAATTTGGCTTAAAATAGTGTCACATACTTCTTTTGCAATAACAGCTCTGTTATCTCCAGCTATCGTTTTTCAATAATTCGAATAATTTGCTGTTGAAATTGTTCAATTGCCTTTTACAGTTGAGCACTGTCAATCCCGCGCATTTGAGTCTGATTAAATAATATTTCAACATGTGGCATGATGAAACGTAACAGTGAATATAATGTGCATGTGGAAATGTTCTTTTGATAATGGCTTGGGCACCATTTGTCTTATCACTCATCACGGACGCCTCATCGTAACTTTTAGCGATTAGTTTATTGTTATCAGACCCAGAAGGAGAATTTAAAATAGTTTGCAATTCATTCAGCAATGTTTTTGCTAATACATCAGCATTATGTATACCCGGCTTAAAAAAAGACCATAAGCGTTCAAAAATTTGTCCATTAAACACGTATCGAATAATAACAACCATTTGCTGATGATTTGCTTTCTTTTTAATAGATTTTGCACACAATTCTTCCATCATCACTTCACGTCCTCCAATTGAATGCACACACTACAATATGAAGGCAAGACATTTACCGGAGATACGTTGCTTTGTGCCCCAAACTGACGGTATAAGAGCATATGGCGAAGATAACCGTAGTTAGCCGAATCATACTTGGAATAGGTGCACTTCAGAACGTTCCCCGTAACATAGTTTTGAGCGTTAGCATGCTCCCGACGTGCGGAATAAAATAATGCACTGAATTAAATACGAATTTCTTGGTTGTTGGGTGGACACGTTGGTAGCTGGATTGGCACGTTCTCTTGTGCCCTTTAGTACCAACCGCCACTGGTCTCGTGAAGGATGCATTGGTTTTTTATGATTGACCTATGGATTCTTTGGCCCCAAATTCTACAATTCTGTGTATTTATGTATCCATTAAATTAAAAATATGCATCATCGCTAAGCAGGATTGTTCGGCATTCATAATTAGTTTTTACAATAAATACACGTTGTTTTGCCGTGTAGTGTTCTATGTCTAATAATCGGAATAATATCTACATGACAGCTATTAAATTCCCGAAGACTTCCATGAGTAAAACGAAAATGCCCCAATGTTCGTTCCTCTTATATTCAATCAAGTTTCAACCGGTTTTGAATCGTAGTCAATAATGACGTTATCTATCGGACCAGTTTCACAAAAACATATATTTCTAGTTTAAATATAACGACTCAAAACTATTCGAGGGGCAATAAACTAAAGGATTTATTTTTCATAACTCTCACGTGCACGACCTTTACAACCAATTTTATGGGTTATCCCAACTCACGTCATAAGATATAATTTTCTCGAAAATAATGCTCAATAAATCCGAGGACGTCCCCACAGATCTCGCTCACTAATATTGTTCGGATGATATTCCATATTGGAATCTCATAGGTCATATTCCTTAGAAACCAACAGCGCGAAAGTAATAACATTGCAGTAAAGGACTAACAGGCGTATAAAATTCTGCAAACCATATAACTTTATATAAGAAAATAAACTAAGTACAAACGGCAATTTGTGCTCTGAATTGAGAAATTAGTAGTTATTAGTTATAATTATATTTTTAATGTATCCATCACCTACTACTTCTTGAAAACATAATACCAAAACATTTCACACTGATTCTAAATATATAGCTTCTATCCGTTCCTGCCTGTCAACATAAAAGTTATACTTCATTAAAATCTTCGTAGAAATGCTCCTAAAGAGTATATTCCATTTGTTTTCCTAAGGTCGATGAAAATTTCGTTCGTTTTCAATAGAAACCTTTGGCGAAATTTAGTGGAATCAAAGGATGCTAAGCCGATTAGCATTCTTCAGTGGCATTGGTTTTTCAATCATACAACAAAAAGATCATTTACATTGATTTAGTGCACTTCTGTCTCTTATCTATCAGTTTGCATATATTCTTAAACACCAATTGGTTTGACCGAATATGATTGGCCACTGGGCTCAAGGCTGAAGCTTATACTCGAACTGCCTCAAGTGAACTATTGAGCTGGATTTCAAGAGGGTTGTCTATGTAACCTATTTCAATCTATTGTTTTGAGCCATTGTAGAGTCATTGTGTATGCAGGTGTGCGGGAAGATACAGAAACAGTGTTACGATTAATAAAAGAGCGCAGACCTATCTAATAACTGTTTAGTTTATTTAAATCATTTTTTCATAGGAGTCCTTGTTATATTATCTATGGAGCCCCTCAGGGGAATATTCTTATAGTTTTATAGTTATTGTAAACTGTATGGGAATATCAAAACAGACTCTTCAAGAATGTGAAAACCAGAGAGACGGAAGCAAGAGTTAAAATTAGCTATCTGTTTGGCTACAGATCATGTTTCGCGTTTGTTTTCGTAGCAGGTTCAGTTACGGCGTTTTTGGAATGGCTAAAGAGACGGCACCATCATTATGTTTCTCAATACGTTGATTTCTCTATATAATGTGCGTTGGTTGCGTAGTGACTTCGATTAGGCGAGTACTTAAGCACAGAAACGCAATTACAAAACATAGTTTCGTTGAAATTAAAATTGAAGCGCATATTGTAATTGGATGCATCCACGGTCGTATACACCGTGGTGCATCACTGCATCCAGCCGAAAAATGAGTATAAGCTCCAACTGTTACTATCTAAATAGTTATTGATCTTCGGTTGATAGCTTAGCTCTTTTGAGTGTCGAAAAATGTTGGTGCACATTTTTTCAGAAAGCTTTCCCGGAAAAACGGGTACTGCTAACCACCAATAACGTATAAAAGCAGAGCAGGTTCATGCAACACAACCATAGAAAAGGCAGAATTTTATTATTGGTTCATGTATGAAAGAACTATGGAAACTCGTTCATCTTAGTCAAACATAGATTAGTTGCATTCGCTTTGGATCTAAATTATCCAATGGTATTCGGGAACGCTAGTTACACATCGCAAGCACAGTATAATAATGGAATACCGATTGGATTATATTTGATGTAGTACCTCATGTAGAGTTGATGGAATTCTAGTAAATGGTATTATGAATTGTAAAGCAGCCTGACTCCAATTGACCTTGGATGATCTATATCAGCATGAGCCGTTGATCGGGTTATAATTTGAATTGTAAACGTGGCACAACACCGAACGGGATGATAGATAAACTATCTAATTATCCCGCAATCTCTATATTAATTAACAATTCAATTTCAAGAGGAAACTCCTGCTGAAATCATACGGATAAGCATTCACTGAAACTTGGAATTCGTTATGCGACGGAGCTTAAATTCTGTGTTGATAGTGGATAAAATCCTAATGAGATAAATTGTGGAATTTGAGATAAGATAACTGGAGACATTCCAAGGCATTTCAGTGCTATTTGGAAGCTTCCAGTAAATGAAGAAACGTATAAAATTCCAATGAATTTAGAACTGACTGTTTGATATAATATGAAGCGAACTATTCACGCGTTAAGTTAATAGCAATTGATTTAATTACCCAATAGGACCTCTGTCCTGCTAGTAAGTGAGGAAATTAAACATTCAACCCACATCACATATAAATTTATATTCATATTTTTTGGACCCGAAAATGGCCTTTTCGTTTTTTTGCGTTTTGAGACAAAACTATGGGCTGTATGGAAAAATGTTTTAACAAAAGTTGTTGGAAAAATTAATACGCGATTTTGGCTTTCGTGGGCCCAAGATAGGGCCCATTTAATGTGCTTTTTAGCACATTGTGTTTTTTAGCACATGGAAGAATGGAGTATATGTCAAAGAATTTATGTTTTTTTCATATTCTGTTTCAGTGGAAAGATAGTATTTTCATTTCTCTTCTTTCGATTTCTGGTATTTTTACCTACCTAATTTTTTGGTGCCAAAATCGGTCATTTTGAAAAATCCGTATTTTAGGAATTTCAGACGAAATACTTACGTTATCGATCTAAAATCAAACTGATTCGAAAGATTTTATTATTCTGCACCTAATATCCAAAATTCAAGCATTTTGATCCAAAGACATAACTTTGGCGCCATTTTGAAAATTTTGCATCACCGAAAAATTCAAATTTTTTGAGGTTAGACATTTTTCACGAAATCCAATATCTAGATTCTATTAGAGATTTTCATAACGAGTATTTTGTGTCTAAGCAGATCGATTTGGGTTCAGTAGAAATGAAGCTATTCTAATAAATGTGTTTCGGCCTCTAGAGGGCCCAATTTTGGGCCTATCGACAAAGTCTTGGAGCAAATTACAGAGAAATACATCGGCTATTTAGATTTGAAACAGCGTACGAAGGTACAATTCCAACTTATAACGAATTTCTTCATAAAAAGAAGCGAGAGTCGGTACAATAGATTCCCCGCTTGAAATTATACTTTTTTAAATATTTTAAAATGCTCCTGAATGCTTATAAACGTTTTATATGTGAATGTGTGAGTGTATGTAGACGTGTGAACGTGTATATGTGACCGTGACATGATGTCATTATAGGATGTTACATGAAAAATTTCAATATTTAAACAAAAAACTAAGATTAATATTTTTCACATTTCGTATTTATTAAAAATATCTATATGTCTAATTATTCATAAATAACCTAAGTTGTCGTTATCACTGTCAGCATATATTGCTAATGATGTAATATGATCGTTAATGATATACGGATCATCGTGATCCGCTTCATCATCTGAGTTTGATAAAATTTGATCGTCTTCTTTTTTTAAATATTGTTTAGAGATTCCTGTATAAGTCCCTTTGCAATCTAAACAATTTAATTTGTATACTGTGTGGGTTTGTTTATCTTTAGATATTGAAGGTTTTAGATTTGAAAAATACTTCCCAACACAGTTAGTAGGTTTATGGGCAACATTTATATCATATTGTTTTAAACGTTTCTTTATTTTCTCTTAGGTCTCCGGAATGTATGGTAATGTTATAAAATTATCTGTATTACCGTTTATGCTATTTATATATGACGTTCCATTATAGATTTTGTTTATTCTTTCTTTAATGATGGGATTGGAAAATGTTTTTGGGTAACCATTCATTTCCAGTGTATTACGAACAATTTTTAAATTTTTGGGACGGTCCTCTGGGTGGGACAATTTAACCGCGCGATCTGTAAGTCTGTTTATAACACTTTTTTATAACTTGTTGGTGCAACGGAATTGAAGGAAGACCAAACTTCTTTAGTAAACCAAGAAGTTTTTATTTTTTCATCATGCCTAATGTTCATATTTAGGAAATTTATGTTTTTGTTCACTTCTATTTCACAAATAAATTAAAGTTTACAGTGGAAATTGTTAAATTAATTAATCACGTACTGAATTTTATCATTAGGAACCCACGCCTAATGTGTCTACATACCGTTTAAAGAAAATGGGTTGAAAATCGTAACTGGAATAGGAGATCCCATTGCTGTGCCGAATATTTGCCCAAAATTTTGCTCATACACGTTCTTCTGCATATGCATTCCTATTGGTACGCTTTCTGGTACAATCGGTTCTTTTTGACAAAAATGTGCCATTTTCTCTTTAGGGCTGCTTCTTAGTCTGAGAGCTTCAAGACTACAACATTTGCTTAGCCGTACATGAAATGCATATCGGCCATCTCAGAAAATGTGTACTATGCCATAACGTAAGAGCAAAAATTTGAATACACTATTATTGAATCCTAATGATCGGAATTACGAAATTTTGCAGATAAATCTGTAGAAAAATTGAAAGTTAAGTCCACGTGACAAATATTGAGAGCAAAATTTAATTGTCACCCTGAAGTTACGAAGCTTCATTTGACTATTTTATTCTGTTGAGTTAAATAATTTATTATTTTAAATAAGAGATTTTCAAATCGGTTTTTCTCAAAAATGATTCTTTCGACTAAATTTGTCAGGAATACCTTTTTGGAACAAAATTAACCCTTAAAACTATAAATATTGTTAAATAATGCTCAATAGGTACATTCTAAACAAGTCTTTACTGCATTTATAAATTCAGATTGATCTAGAGGTGTGTGGTTTTTAATCTCTGCCCAACGTTTTTTGATGCTATTCAATGCCAAAACGATTGGTATATTTGTAAATGAAGAACGAACATCCAAAGAAATTAATAGATGATCTACGGGTACGGATTGATTTTTTATAAATTCATTAAAATACCATGAGTCTGTCACATAAAATTAATTTTTTCCAATTATGTTGTTGATAGATTTTGACAGTTTTGACAGTTATACGTCTTCTGCTGATGGTCGTGAGACCGAAACGTGCGTGAAGACGAAAATAATAAGCATATGTGTTAGTGTGATCTATTTCCCGACAATTTCATATACAAAGCTTTCACTGACATTGTTCTTCCAACCGAAAAAATACCTGTTCCAGCTTTTCACGTATCCTTTGCGCCGCAAGTATCCGTTTTCTCGCGAACATAAATTGCTAATCTACCTCGGAGCACTTAAATAAATGGAGTTTCGTAAAAACGTGATCGTTTAATTTTGATAGTTCAAAAGGAAAAACTCGGCAGGTTGAGTTCTTTGTACTTTTATCTCGATCGAATGATACAATCTACCGTAAAACATTCAAAACATTTCACTTCTGTTGGAAATCTGTTGTGCTATTTCACTCGCTTCAGTACGAGGTTTTTTTTATCCTTGCAGCTTCCATCGGTATTACGATAAAGTAGGTGGGAAGATTTCGAGGTTCAATTGAACAAAACCCTAATGCACAAATCGCGAGTTTGAAATCCCGCAATGAATTCGAAATGAACAGTTTATTTGGAAACATTTTTTTCCCATTCCGTCATATTCCAACTTCTATCGTGTCGTTCTTATATGCGGAATTGATTTTCTTTCCCGCTTTGTTCTGAAAACTTATTCAAGGAATGTGCCTTCCTTTATCTTGCATATCAGCGGGATTTTTTCACAAATTCTGTCAGTCATAATTATCTCACATTATTGGCATAATTCGGCGGATAGTATTTTATTTACCGACGTAAACGAAGCAGGGTGTACGTGATAACCATTCCAACGCTTTAGGTTCTTCGTGCCATGGCTGTTTCTTTTCTTATTATTCTTTGCGAAAATAGCATCTTATTGTTATAAATATGGATGCCAATAAGTAACAAACCTTTACTGTGTTTATTTTGTAAAGAAATTGTTGATAATTATTGGAAGTCTTAGGGAAACTGTTCGCGTTAAGAAAGAAATGACGTCATGGCTCAAGGTCAGCCATTGTTGTCAGTTTGAGCAAGTTTTCAATGCTTTTGAATAGCACTAACCTTTTGATTCAATTAACTGTGTTACACACAGTAATTTTTTAAATGTATTTCACAAACTGTTGAAGTGTTTACCAAATGTCTGAAGGAAAATAAAGTTCCTACTTATAGGTTCTGCTTGTATCGAATCCAAATACAATGGACGGCATGATATTCGCCGCAATTTGATTACGGAGGCCGGTCAAGGTCTCGGGTAAATTTTAAAGGTGTCTGAAACTCGTCAAACACAGCTTTCTTTGGTAAGAACAGAAAGGATGGGCGGAAGAAAAAGTTTTATTCCTAAGAAAGTAGTGGTTGATTTTGAAATTGCCATTCATAATGCAGTTCGTAAAGTGTGGGATAACGTTACAATTATTGGTTGCCGCTTCCATCTTACTCAGTCTTGGGGGCGTAATCTACATTTGACTATTTCATCAATAATTACCTTTCGTTTTGACGATTGAGAAAAAAAGCTTGAAAATGACTGTAAATTTGCAAAGAAAATTTTTACTTTTTTATTGCACTGCGCAGCTAATTCAATAATTATATTAAATTGATGCGCGTAACAGTGAATATAATGTGCATGTGGAAATGATCTTTTGATAATGGCTTGGACTCCATTTGTCTTACCACTCATCACGGACGCCTCACCGTAATTTTGAGCGATTTATTCTAAGTTTATTGTTATCAGACCAAGCAGGAGGATTTGAAATAGTTTGCAACTCATTCAGCAATATTTTTGCTAATACATCAGCATTATGTCCACCCGGCTTAAAGAATACCAAAAGCGTTGAAAAATTTGTCCATTAAACATGTATCGAATAATAACAACCATTTACTGATGGTGTCTGTAGTTTCATCGGCCTCCAAAGCAATGGAATTTGCAGATTTAATTTCCTTTAATATTCTCTGCTTATAAATTTGCACCATTGCATCTAGCGAGTCGTTCTGAATAGTTTTTGAGACGCCTTCAAACACTTGTGAACCCGAACGTTTCATATTTATTGCAAGCACAGCGTCTAATTCATCTGCAAAGTTGACTAAGCCTACATAAATATCTGGATTTTCCGACGTCAATGTCTCATCATGGCATCATAACGCCAATTCAAAGGTTCACTTCAGACTTCACGTCTTCCAATTGAATTCACACAATGTACACTATGAAGGCAAAACGTTTACTGGAGATACGATACTTTCTGCCCCATACAAACGGCATAAACCCGTATGGCAAAGATAACCGTAGTCAGCCGAATCATACTTGAAATAGGTAAGCTTCAGAACATTCCCCGGAACATAGTTTTGAGCGTTATCAATGCATGCGCCTGACGTGGAGAATAAAATAATGCACTGAATTACAAACGAATTTCTTTCTATGTTTATCTTGGTGGTTGGATGGGCACGTTGGTGGTGGTGGTAGATACGTGCCCTTGTGCCCTTTAGTACCAGCCGGCTCCTTGGATATGTACATCACGATGGTTTTTATTTCAGCCTTCTATTTGTAAATACGAATAACCGCCATTCATTTCGGAACACGTATCTACGTAAACTCTAAATCTGCAAATGATAGGAGTATTGATATATCCATTTTCATAATGTGTATGTAAGCAGACACATATTACAAACTGCTTAGCATTTCAATGCAGACATTTACATATCTATTTCATACGCCGTGTGTTGAAATTTATATCTTTGATTCCAGATTGTATAGATGTCTCTGCATAATGGATTATTGAATCAAATTATCTTCGTTGATGCGCTCAGATTGAATAAATTTATTCTAGACATGCTAATTCAACGCCTCACCAACCTATGAATTCGATTTGAAGGAACGACAGACGAATAATGGGAGCCAACCACTCGGCGCGAATGGAAAAAGCATTCATCGGAGAAGAAGGTAAATAAATAATTTGTCTCCTAGGTTCCATCCGTTTTGATTATTAAAATCTGAGAGTGAAATATATCAGGGATACAATCAATGTTCAGCATCTAGTATATTCAATAAATGTGTAGTCGAATACGAAAGGAGAATATTTAAGATGATATTTCCCTTTCGGGATGGTTAAAAGCTTCAAGTGGAAAGGGGTGATAGTGTAATATTAAATTTATCATATTAAATGTCACAGTGGTATTTGAATGACTCTGGCACCAAAGCATTCTTGGGAAACTTCCGTCATATGATTTGCCGCCTCGACTCTATTGCTTAGTATCGAGTTATTTCTCAGATAGATCACTCTATGGTGTGATTGACGGAGTAGCCTCCGATACAACGGTTATCAACACTGGTGTTTCACTGGGATCTGTTTTAGCTCTAATGCCTATCTCCTCTCCCAACAATCCAAATCTGGCTCATACTATGTTCTTTGAACATTATATTTTTCCCTCTCGTGCCAAAGTATAGAAAAAAAAGAAGAAGAAAGTGTCGGCTGCGCCACAGCGATGTCATTTCCCAAGTTTCAGTACTTCAGTAGAATATTTCTAATGAGTAGAAACAGCTAAAGGCTTAAAATTATTATACTCTGTGTCATGTGGAAGGACAGGGATATATATGATATGAAATGACTGTCAATATATACCTGTCTGTCATAAACAGTCTGTGATAATGATTCATTAATCTATGGATCTGTCTGTCATGTAAATTGTACGTGATTATATTAGTTGTCAGAAAAAACAAAACATATCGGTTTCTAAATCATTTCCAATGTATTTTCTTTTGTATTTTGATAATTTTAGATTGTGTTACATTATATTGAAAGTATTATCCAACAATTTCAAATCTATACGTCATGTAGAAGTGTATTTTATTTTCGGGACAAACATACTTCCAACTTTATATGTATAGAGAAGAGATAGGACAACTATAAAGTATAGTAAAGGACATATGTGCTCCTAGCACTGCGGCTTCCCCAGTTTCTTGTCTCAATCAATCAAATATGTTCCTTCAGTGAAGTTTAGCCACAGAATAACTTCTCAGGAGCGACAAAGCGACACTGAGTGCGTATGTTTAGTTGCCATTTTTTGTATCGTATATAAAACAAAGCGAGTCATTCCAAAATATCGTACGTTTTAGTATTGTTCTATTGTTATTGAGTTTGATTATTATACTCTTCGCAGACAAAGTCCAAAGAGTATATTGCATTCACTCAAGCTATTTCTAAAATCGTTGAAAAAAGTCCTAGAGAAAAAATTCCTTCACCATAGTATTCTTACTGTTCGAAGACGAACCCTATTGTTTTTCCAGTGAAATCGTGTAACTCTTTTTTGAAGGGTTGGAAATTAAAAAAAGCGTATCTCTCAAAGCAGTTAATTTAAAGCTGCTTTTACCCAAATTTGAACAAATTCGTTCCGCAAATTCAATAATAAAACAATTATTGAAGTAAACTTGAAAATAACCGTATATTAACAAGTTTATAAAAAAAGGCGATGTGGTCTAGGGAATAGGATACCTAGCTCCCGCTAAGTAATAGACTCGGGTTCTATTCCCAAAAGAGGCAAATCTGTTTTTGTACATTTTCTTAACAACTTTATTGATTTGAATATTATTTAGTTGTGTTAAGATAAATTAATTGATAATAAAATTAATAAACTGACTGATCGACCTATCTAAATAATATTAACAAATAATTTATATTTAATAATGAAAATATAAAACTTAATTGTAATTAATAATCAACATCAAAGATGACACAAGTGTCGCTACTGATAGTAAGACTGTGATCTAGCAGTGTGTTGAGAGGTATTTCTCCTAGCTCCTGTTCGGTAATCTTGATGAAGATCTAGTTGAAATCGCTAACACATACATTTTTACCTCATTACTATTACCTCTTTTTTGGATTCGTGTTTGTGGATGTAAACAAGTTTTACTCCATCAACAACACGGCATTTATCAATTGAATTTAAGTCAATTGGAGAAATTCTTGTTACAAACATCAATTAAAAAGTACATGTGGATATAAACCGATAAATGGAACAATGTGAGCGGTCTGGATAATTTAATTTTCAACGATCTCGCCCTAATGGAATTGCAGTATCAGCTCATGAAAACTGGAGTGTTTGAATCACCCTCGAATAACGAGATTCAAATACCAATCAAAAATGCTCTTCTAAATCCGTTACGTGAAGCCTTCCGGTTACAACACCTTCCAAATGTAATTATCCGCGATTCTGTACTCTCCGCACTCGGTGATTGTCTTTACCGTCAGCGTTTTCCCAGATTGTAATAAAGCATTGAGAAATCATTGTCAAATTGAAGACTGGCTTACAATTTACGATGAATTACACTAATACGAGGGCAAGGTAATAAGTCCCTGAAAAATAATACAGATGACGCCACAATCGAAAATCCCATGTGACATTTGTGATGTATCATCTTTAACTAGAACGCGCTAGAATTTTCAGACTGACATGTCATTCAGGTCTGTTTTGACACCTATCGAAAGCAATCAACTTTGAAGATTTTTATAAACATGGAAAAAAAAGTGCATTACGCAAACCAAAGCATCGCTTGTTAAACATTATGAGGGGAGTTACAGTGCACGAGATTGCTGAGGCTACGGACATCTCAACTGAACGGGTAAATTTTTGAATATGAGAAAGCTATTTGCCAGATTGGTGCCGCATTTGCTCTCTGTTGGCAACAAGCGCGACCGTGTGACAACTTCGAAAGAGTGTTTGGCGATGTTCAAGCGCGGTAAAGAGAACTTCTGACCCCGTTCCATAACCATGGATCCATCACAACACACCAGAGACCAAAGAACAGTCGACTTGCCCTGGCGAATCGAAGCTCAAAAAGGCCAAAGTGGGTGACCCAAAAACAGTATTCACAGATAGGTAATTTCTCAATGTATTATGTCAATAATATAAATATTAAATCAAAGTGGCCCTAGATGTGATCCTTGAGGCACTCCATAGGTGATTTGGCGATATTCTGATTTGTGGTTACCGACTGTAACTGCTTAACAACGATCATTCACATAAGATTCAAATCAATTTAGCAGATTGCCATTTGCCCCGACTCCAGCGAGCTTCCGTAGCAAAACTGAGTGATCGATTTTGTCAAAAGCTTTGCTGAAGTTGGTGTAAATAGCATCAACATGGTGTTTGTTATTGAGGCTATGCAGGATATACCCAGTAGGTATGAGTCAACTGATCGTTTCTTCATGAAGCCATGTTGTTCAATATTAATTATGTTTTTAACGTGAAAGAACAGGTTATCAAATATAATGGATTCAAAAATTTGAATTGGTCTATATTTGGGGAATTTTGAAGTTTTTGAAGAATCGATTGTAAGGAGATGTTATAAGAAGAAATGTTGGTATATGATTTTATATGTGTTGCGTTATGAGTTGGAATAATTCTTCTCTGATTGAAAACCGAGAGAAAATATGTTGAGAAATAAAATAAGTTTTAACCAAATAAATCATTTCTTGTTTCATTTTTCAGGTACTTTTCTTATTGCCCTTGTATACTTAAGAACGGAAGACAACAATCCATTTTAACGTACTTATAACCGAAAACATTCTTTTTCTTCCAGCAGCAGCTAATGATACCATGACAACATAAAACAAGTTCTGGATATTGATAATATCTATGTAACGCGATACATAGAAAGCCTATTGAATATAAATTGGCATGATTCAATTCACTGAGCCGTATTGAAAAGAATTGTATACATATCCAATAAGAGGATATATGAACGTCTCAACCAACCCTCAACATCCGCTATAAATTCCTTCTCAATGCAAAGTCTTACTCCTGTAAGGATCTCATTCAGCTCGTCAATTGATTCACGTGTACCAATTCCAGTAATTAGGAAGAATATTGGAAAATATCGAACTATAGTATATTAATCTGGATTGATCTTACTCGCCTGACCCTATGTTGCTGGGACAGGCAATTATATCAGATCATAAAGAATTATATGTTCTTGGTTCCTACTGGAAAAGTTTAGATCTCTTCGCCGACTCAAATCCGAAATCAACTATGCACAATAATATTGTCATGTATGTAAATAGAATAGCTATATTGAATATGAGTATGCAAATTCAGCCCTGATGGATTCGTGCAGTTATTAATACCGCTGTGGCCTAATTGCAAAGGAATAAACGTGAAAAAGCTAAAAAATATTAAAAGAAATAATGCACTTAATCCCAGACGATGCTAAACCTTTTTACGACGTTTTAGGGGCCGATGAAAATGTTATGGACGACGTAGAAGGGTTTGGTGTAGTACCCGATTACGAAATCAGATATGAGTACTATTAGTTGAGTCAAAAATGTACAAACCCAGGAAAAATGAAGATACAATTTTTTTTCTGCAACCTTTTGCAATGTCTTAAATTTGCTCTACATGACATAATGCACCCAGAGAGATATGGGGCAAATATTTCCCCTAATAAACAATAAATAAACAATTTAATAAACAAATTGAATAATTCGAAAACTATTTGTGATTTTTTGGCAAAAATTACACCACCGGGGTTTTTGGGGTTGCTGATTACGAATTTAATATAAAAAAATGCATATCATAGATGGCGCTTGCGTAGAAGCACTAGTTTCAAAAAGATGTATATTTAACAAATACACATATTCGTTATTTGTTAGTGAAAATTGAAGCTCTGGGGTCTGTAGCTTCTTTCTCAAAGCATACACAATCACAATACTTATATCTTAAATAGTAGACTTCCGCGGATAGCTAATCTTGACAATGCTTGGCTTCCCGATGGATTCTGCGTCACAATAGCACGACGTAATTGCCGACGTTTCGCCAACCATTACAGGTGGCATCTTCAGCCGAAGCTTGAGGTTTAACTGAAACTGCTTGCCGAAACGTGGGCATCAAGTCATGCTATTGTGACGGGGAATTCATCCTGAAGCAAAGAATTTATACATTTTAACATCTTAAAACTTATATAAATGTGAACTAATTGTATGTAAAAGTGAGGATAAAATCACAGTATTTGTAGAATATGTATACCTTTCCTTACAAGTCGTCTGCAGTGTAATCTGCATCACAAACATACGGAAGCCATTTTGCGACGCACTTTATTCAATTATAACAGCCTTGATAAAATATTTGCGACTGATAGGGTCGTCTTGAAGGCCCTGCTATCCGCGCTGATGATTAACTTCCTTTTGCCTAGAAGTTTTGCAGCCTTTGCGTTTTCCAGCATGACCCGAAAAACAGTGGCGTTCTTGCCCAGGGAAAACCTAAGCTTGACGTTATCCGTAGGACCATGCACCCCGACTCCCGCTTTTCCTCTTTCCTGTGTACTAGATGTTTTCATTTTGGAGTACCAAACCTCCATTTGCGTTATAAGAGTCTTATATGGAGTACTGGACTTAAAACACGTTCCCTGTCCATAAGATCCCGATTAATCTCGTTGAACTGGGTGCTGATCTTCACCTGGGTATGCCTTGACCCCTCTTCCCAGAGTCTCGATGGTTTCAATCGCTGTTCAGTTATAGCAACCTTGGCCGTCAAGGACAGGGGTTCTTTGTTCAAACGAACGTACGTATCTACCGATGAGATGGTTGTGAACCCCTCGGTGATACTCTTGGATTGAAAAAAAGTCAAGATTTTATTCACGTACATGCTTTTAAAAATTCGATTACTTCCATAATCTTGAGTGTTGAGGATATGCTACGCTTTCTTACAATTAATTTACACGTTGTCAATGGCTTTTCCGAGCATAGTCGCCTTAGACTGAATTCTCGAAGATAAGATAGCTGTCTTTTTACGAAATATGCTACCCTCCGGTAATTTGTAAATGTGTAAGATAGGAAAAAGGGAACAAAACAATATTGCTCTGATGAAAATTTCCCATTATTATAAAGTGATTCTCCATGAAAATTTAGAAGGTCTTCGTTATACAGGCATAATCTCAACTTTGCTTCGATGTAATTATCCTAATTTGTTTGCTCACCCGCGATATTGCCCTTAGAAACAGAAAAGAGTGCATCATCCATGACGTCGGCACAATGCCCTCGATCGATTGCGTTGAATGTCGAATAAAACGGAATTGTAACGGAATAATCGGCCTTATTCAGAGGTACGTACATTGGTTATTACTCAATATCCATCATTGGTTATTGAAAGTTTTCAATATTGGAAAATTGGCGTATTCAGAAGACCTTCTTGAGCACTAGCACAGAGAAGACGTATTCGTTTTCCTTCACGTTTTTTGCTCCCTTCTGGTAACTTCTCTGAGCATAAAACTGCAGAGTGCATGAGCCCATTAAAGATGCAGGCATTGAGGTTAGTCTGTCTACCTCTCCTCTATAAAATTTCACAATGAGCTAGCTGTTATTCTCATACATCGATATATTTTTCTGAATATCCTATCTGACAAATCAAAACGACTAGATAACTAGAACACTAGAATTAAATGTGACAAAATTCAATACTAATATGTAAAATAGTAGCCCTGTGTCCTATTTCAAAATTCAATAAATATCCAATGATCTGTTTTTGATTCAACATGGTTATCTATCTGAATAGGGAAATTGGAGAGTGGAACTGATCTTGAGAAATACTAATGCCTGATGTGTTTCGACGCCTGAATAAGAAACCGCCATGATTATTGCTTATTGAAAAACTACCAATATCTAATGTACCTCTGAATAAGGCGGAATGTCGAGTTCCAATGATTTATACACTCGAAATTGTCGAACAGAAGACGAAAAGATACGTTTCCGTCTCATCGAAACATTTGAAGCAAGAAAACACTAGAAGGGATGGTATATGAAGACGAGTCGGAGCAAATTCCCTCGATCAAAGACGGCAGTTTAAAGGATTTTCCGCTTCACCGTCGACAGTACTTCCATCAGGCGTGCAAATCAACCAAGACGGCCCTTCATCACCTGGTTACCCAGATCGAAGGAGCTGTTAGTCTCGGACAGTGCGCCATAGGCGTTTTCCTAGATATCGAAGGGGCGTTGGACAATACCTCCTTCGAGTCCATGTGTCATGCTGCAGTAAGACGGAATCGATCACACCTTGGTCAGGTGGATCAAGACCATGCTCTCGTAGAGAGTGTACACACTTCACCTGAGGGTGCCCTCAGGGAGCAGTACTGTCTTCGCCCCTGTGGTGCCTGGTGGTGAACAGTTTGAGGCTCAAGCCTACGCAGATGACTTGTCAGCTGTGACCCTCGGAAGACACCCGGCTACTTTGTGCGACCTGCAGAACACTGCATTTGCCATCGTTGCTCGCTGGTGCCAGGTCGAGGGAATCAGGGTGAATCCTGAAAAGACCGAAGTGATTCTTTTCACGAGGATACGGAAACTGGGACCCCTACCAGACATTCGTCTGTTTGGAAGGTCCTTGCACATGAAAGGCTCAGTTAAGTAGCTTGGTGTTATCCTCGATGCTAAGCTGAGCTGGAAAATGCACCTGGAAACCCTGGTAAAGAAGGCCGTTGCATCCTTATGAGCATGCAGGAGAGCCTTCGCAAACACGTGGGGTCTACGGCCACAGGTTCTGCACTGGATCCGCTCAATCATAACCTACGCAGCCGTTGTGTGGTGGTCGGCGACAGAAACGGTTCTGTCCCGTCTGACGCTGGATAAGGCTCAACGACGTGGCCTGCGTGAGGATAGCAGGGGCTATGGGGACCGCCCCCACCATGACTCTGAGGGTTCTGCTGGGGATCATTCCTCTACAACTCCATATCAAAACAGTGGCCGCGGGTACAGCGTATCGGCTGACTGGTCTATGCCAGTGGGTTGGTGCGTCTGTGCCTCGCGGTCATGGCAAAATCTGGGTTTGGGTAGCCAACAACTGCCCGATCCTCCGACTGACGTAGGATGCGATAGCCTCTGCTGTCAGGTTTCAAACACCAGACGTCCTCATAACCCAGAGGACGGACTGGAAGAATAAGGACTCTGGGCCGCTTCCGCCAGGGGAACTCGTATGGTTCACGGACGGGTCTATGACTGGCGAGTCTAGCGGAACCGGAGTTTACTCGGGTACACCCAGACCAGAAGGGAGATTTCAGTTCCCCTAAGTGACCACGCAACCGTTTTCCAGGCTGAGGTCTGTGCAATACAGACATATGCCCTGAAAACCTTAGATTAAGCCATCGAAGTAGGCGGATTTACATCTGCACTGACACCTGAGCGGCCCTGGGTGCACTTCGCGCCCACAGAGTGACTTCTAGGCTTGTGTTGGAGTGCAAGGAAACTCTGGTTGGATTAGCCAGAAGGAACAAACTCCAGCTAGTGTAGGTACCTGCCCATTCTGGCGTGAAGGGAAACGAAGTAACCGGTGGATTGCCAAATGGGGTTCCTTGAGCGCCCCCGGCCCCGATTCCACAGAATCTGGCGTGGTTCCCCCATGAGGCAGGCGAAGCTCCGCCTAAATTCTCTAAAACCCTACTCTCTATAAGCAGGAGAGGCTAAAACTGGTGACAGAACTCCTCACAAGACACTATCATCTGAATAGACATCTACACACAATGGGCATTGCTTCTTATTTAAAGAATATATTCGGTTATTAACTGAATATAAAAACTATGGTAAAGGCATGTAATTATTCGTAGAATTAATGATACAGACATGTCACAAACTATCTAATTTTGCTTCACAATCTTGCTCTTAGATGATTCATTATCGTGAAAACATTCAACATTGATCGCAACATCGTTAAATTAAAAATTTACTTCGTGTTTCATCTCTAAACTTCTGGAGTAATTAATCATAATATACTGCATGATAAACTGTGGAGAACTTTGTCTTTCTCCAGTATTGAACGTGTTTTTGGAAAACTTTTTGAATACATTTGATTAAAAGCTAAAAGCTATTTGACGTTCACTTTCTTAATTTACGTCGCACAACTTTTCGATGTTGAAAGTTCAGTGAGTAAACATCACAGTTGTCTAGAAGGTCAACCTTCCATCTTCTATCTGTCGATTCAATAACATTAAAAACCCTTACAAACTATCCACTAGCCGGACAGAAGGCTAATAGCCTATTATCGAGCCTTCGTTTTACTGCCCGGCCTTTCCAAACGCTCGATGCCACTTTATATTACCTCTTATTTTTTGTTTCAGTGAATTTCGACCATTTCCAAATACTGCGAGCTATCGGGAAAGGAAGCTTCGGCAAGGTAAGCAATTTTTTCATAGGTTTTCCCAACTTCCTTGTTTTCATATCGTCATATCGGATCGACGATGTATTTGATTTACTTCGAATTTGTATGTACCGGGATATCAAAAATTATCTTGGTCAAGGGTGGTTGTGGAATCTAAAACGTGTGTCTTACTTTACGTTTGAAATAATTATGTCACTGTCACACTGACATCATCAATAACCTACAAATTTCATACCTATTTATTTCAGTTGTAAAAAAATAATGAACTACAAATTACAGTAATTGTTGGAAATGTCCCCCGTTTTTTTCGATGCACAAGTTGACGCGCATCCTCATGCTGTGAAAACTGTTTTGCAGCATTTCAGGCGTTATGGTTGCACATTGCTGAAGTATTCTTTGTTGAAGTTCTTGCAAATTATTTACCGGAGTTTCGAAAATCTTGTTTTTTAAGTAAGGAAATATAAAATAGTCCATAATTGTCAAACAAGGTGATCTCGGAGGAAACTCAACTTCTGTATGCAAACTTATCAGCCGGTCATCAAAAAACTCGCGGAGAAAAGCAATATTTTCTCGTGTAGTATGTGCTGTTGCACCGTCATGCTGGAAATAACCGTACCGAAGTTCATCATCATTTAACTGTTGCACAAATTCAGCCAAAAAGTTGTGTCTGTACCTTTCTGCGTTGACGGTCAAATCGAAAAAAATTGGCCCAATTATTCTTCTGCGAGAAACTGCCATCCAAACACCGATTTTTTGAGTGTATGTAGTGGCGATTCAGTAAAAACATGACGGTTATCATTGCTCCACATTCGCATATTTTGAGAATTGATGTATCCCGAAAGGTGGAACCACGCTTCGTCAGAAAAAAAAGTCCAGAAGATCGTCATTCATTAAATTATTGACAAACCAATGGCAGTAAGCAAGGCGTCTGGGGTGGTCTGCGGGCAGATGAGCTTGATGTGCTTGCATCTTATATGGATGCATGTTCAAGTCTTTCTTTAAAATCTTCTGACATGTTCCTTAGGGAAGTCCAATTTCCTGAGAAAGACGTTTCAAAGGTTTTGCAGGCTCCTCTTCCATACGTTGACGAACGTCATTGACAACTTCTTCTGTACGAACTCTTGGTCTACCAGCACCTTTTTTATGAGTCACACAACCAGTTTCGCGAAACACTTCAACACAATTTGTAAGGCACGCATAAAATTGTCCGGTAATATTGCCACATTTCGAAATAGGCTTCAATCATGAAAATTTTGTGCTGTGTGGTAAGAGGCATGATTCAAAAACTGGATTAGAAAATTTCAGCACAATGACTTAACAGATTCTGACACAACAAAACATATTCAAAAATTTTTAAATTCCACAACCACCCTTGACCAAGATAATTTTTAATTTGTAGTTCATTATTGTTTTACAACTGAAATAAATAGGTATGAAATTTGTAGGTTATTGATGACAGTGTGACAGTGACATAATTATTTCAAACAGACACACGTTTTAGATTCCACAACCACCCTTGACCAAGATAATTTTTGATATCCCGGTATCAAACGTTAACGTTAAAGCGAGAGGTTAATTTTTATTTGGTTTCCAATAATCGTTAAAATGTACATAGAACTTGAAATGTTGGGAAGAACAACCGTTTTATTCCTCGAATAAACTTTCAAGTACGTCTACCAATATTCAATATCACCACCAGGATAAACATTACAATATTTGAATTATTGATATGAATGAATGAGTACCTTTATGGTAATAAACCAACTAGCTCATTAAACCCCATTGTGTTGGAACCAACATCTTCAAACCGCTACTTTAATACTAATAGTTGCATGGTACCCCAAGGTACCACGAGTATGAGTACCGCAGGAGATTTCGTGCCTCCAATGTTTATTTTTAAACTCGAGCGTATGAACAACGATCTGGAAAAAAATGGGCCCATTGATGCAATCTACCGTTGCTCAAAATCAGGACGAATCACTGAAGTCTCATTCCTGGAATGGTTGAATCACAAATTTCTTCAAGTCCTATAAGTTCTGCCGCGAAAACGGGATCGTTCTTATTTCGCTACCCCCACACACCTCTCATCGGCTCCAGTCTCTGGACGTCACGTTTTCAGTTCATTTTAGACAGCATCTAGCAAAGAATGCGATCTTCATATGAAGTCCCATCATTATAACAAAATAAAGATGACTGACAATGCAGAGCTCTTTACTAAAGTGTACAATCGCATCATTTCCAAAGAAAAAGGTTTGAACCGATTCAAAAATACTGGTATATTTCCGTTAGATAGAAAGGTATTTAGAGAAGAAGAGTTTACTGAAAAACTAGAAGAGCCAAATTCCGTTATTCAGACAGGAGCCAGCGAACTGGACGAGCCCCTCGAGAAAACAATTTATTAAGATCCGAATCCCGGAACTAGTAGAGATCCAGACCCAGCGAATTCACCAAGCAGAAGCCATGATGAAGTAGATATGCCTCAAATTAAACCGCCACTGGATGCCTTCAACAAGGAACCACGTGCTCAATCGACGAGAAATAGGCGTCAACGAAGGACATCTCCCAGTGATAGTTCATCGTCAGCAATAATAGAAGTCTTCGACGATAACGCAACCGATGATGAAGACAAGATCGTTCAATTGAAGAGCACATCCAATTAATAGAAAAACTACGCCCTGAGAGAAGAAAACCAAAATCTCAAATACAAACTCCACTCCGTTGCAGACATCTTTGGAGGAGAAGGAAGAAAAGAGGGAGAAGATGAAATAAGTTGACGAAGCTACAACAATGTATTTTAAAGAAGGAAAATCCGTAGGACTTGAAACAACAGCAGCTAAAAAACAAACGAAGAACAAGTGCAAACCTAAATTGCAGTCTACGAAAGAGAACGACTCATGTCCAATATGCACTGAGACTGGGATGGTAGATGAACTCAACCAGAAGACCTGGATTCGTGTGAAGCATATGAATAAACATTGATCAATATTACTCTATATAATCGATATTGGTCAACCATAGGTGGATAATATCGATCAAGTTTAGTTTTGTCATTATGATTTAATTTTTTTTCTGGTTAAGATACAGAGGATTTCTTTGTGGTATTATGTTCTTGAAGTTATTAAAGTTAACGTTTGTAAGGATACAAATTACTCTTACTTGTGGATGAACTATAAATTCTATTTTATCGCTTGGTTGCCGACAGCTACAGTGAAGATGGTCGTGAGTTATATTTTAGATGTTAAAATTTGGGCACCAGAGTATTTTAACCAACCAATAAAATTATGTTACTTAACTAGGGGATTCAAACACCTAAATGTCCCCAGGCTAAATTACCATGAAAGTATGCAAAAAAAATAAAAGACCTGTACCAAGAATGATTGAAAATTACTTACTATTAAAATAATATTGTTGTTACAATTTATCACAGAACCTAATATTAAATGAATTATGAAGTGAATGAATTGAAATATGAATGAGGTTAAATTGCTTAAATCAAAGTTAAATTTACACATATACAAGTACTCAAATGATTATTTCAAATGTTACATAAACCAAAAGCAGGGTAGCTTGACCTGGTGACTGCTGGGTAAGATGTTATACTTGCTCGATTATGGATTAGTACTTCCTACATGATGTATGGATTCCTGCCACAATTCTAATACAGTTCCCACGATTGTACATTACAAGTCAATCAGCAACTTCTAAATCAATTTTTCCATAGCAGACTCAAGCCAACCTCAGAACTCGTGCACTTGTTGAATTTTCCACAACATTAATAGAAAACCCTGAAATCACGAAATGTTCGAACCTCTATTGCTCTATTGTCCTCAAAAGACAGACATGAACAGAATACATAACGATTGTTGAACAAAATTAGGACTAACCTATGTCCTGTCAGATAGCACCTGGGAAGGCAAATTAATTCTTGAAGTCAGTGAATAAATCAAATGGAATTACAAAGATATTTACCTCTATCACGATAGGGTTATGAAACAATTTTACTTCTATCCAAAACCAGTCACGTTGAAACTAAGTTTTGATCCCCTAAGGTGCACCTATTACACAAATCTTTCCAATTATTCCATTCCAAATTGGTGATTGATGCCTTTGATTTCAACGGAAGAATATTCCCAGAATTTGGTTCCAAACATAAGCTTGGTATCACCTCCCTGTTGAAATAACTTAGCAACACGACCTTCCCCTTGGACGATTTGACAAAAAGTACGACATTTTCTCGGCCGTTTCCGGTGCTTCGATGTCTCACAGAACGACCTCAAAATAGAAGCGGTAACTACAGAATCTGACACTGAATAACCATGACTCTGAGAATATACGGTCTAGCATAGCTGACGTCACAGGAGTTAACAGATTGTAGTACAGCGACCATTTCTAAGCCGTTAAGTGTTTACACGTTACAAATTCAATACAAAAAATAACAGTATTTTGTATAGTATTGCTTTCGTCTTGCATTATCTTTTACGTAATCGATATTCGACCCCTTTCCCCTAGGTACAGATCGTTCTTTATAGATTTTATAAATTGTCCACATCATTCTCTACAGTACTTCTAAATGTGCCAGGGTCATGTCGCTTTTTCTAGGAATAATAATTTTATATTCAATACAGATAAAATAGCTTGATGTATTGTGCGAGTCAATCATGGTGAGATTCCATCAAACTCGTTGGAAAAATTGACCGTATGACTGTATTTCAGCGGCAAATAAATGCACGATCCATCCTGAATATGACACTGACACATGATGAATGGATTCGCATGTCGAGGCGAGAAAGCCCCGATCCAGATTAAATTTGAAACTTATCCAATAACGCGGAGTCGTTATTAATAACTATGAAATAAGCATACACTCCGTTTGTAGCAGCACATTGTAGTACAACACAGAAGTTGCGTAAAGTTCTAAATTGCATTTCGAATTTGTATGCAAATTCTAGAGAGATGTAGTAGAACGAGATGTACAGAATGAATTATGGACACACTTTGAAACCCGTAGAACGTGAAAAGAAGCTTTAGCGTCGGAGTGCGAGTCTCTAAGCAGTGTCGTAACTAGGACACAGAGTGGATAATATTATCTTATCTTTACTTTGTGAATTCGGCATGAACCCCACGTTTCATCTGATACGATACTGCTAATGAAGAAGATAAAAACATGGTAGTAGTCTAATGAAGAAGTAGTTTCTAGTTTCATTAGGCATTGTTGTGTTCTTAATAAATGAAAAAGCCACACTTGCACATAATATGCTTTTAATAAGATGAATAAAAAGACGTAACAAATGGAGTGAACATTGTGTATATGTGACAGACCAGTGCAGTTAAGACTGGCGAACTGCCTGATCTGATGGCTGACCAAGACGGTTAATCTGTCCATCTGAATACCATACAAGAGCTGTGATGAAGCTCAGAAAGCTCAACCGATATTGCAGTATTCTACAAATATATTACAGGCATGAATTTGGCGTTGGTTCGATACCTTGAAGTATAGATACTTTTATACATTTAGATCGACTCAAAGTACCGATACCTACTCGTATCGATTCAATCGAGTACTTTTTACGAACTGATATACTAGGGCAAGGTGAAAAGTTCCTGATATCTTAAGAATATGGTGGATGACGAACCAATTCGTAGCGCAATTCATGCAATTTTGCCATTGCGACTGCGGACCTATACGCGGGTGCGTTGTCTTGGTGGAACGGCACTTTTGTCTTAGCCAAATGCGGCCACTTTTGCTTCAAATTGGCGTCGAATCGATCCAACCTCTGCATAATATGCGCCGGTGATCGTTTTGCCTCTCAAGGTAATCGATATGGCCGATACCGTGTGCACCCATATCAGCTTAACGCGGTTTCAGTCTGCCAGTATTTCAAGTTCTTCTTTGCATATCCATACCAGACAGGATGTCACTTCCTGACTTCTCATTGCCTTACGTGCAGCCTGACTGTCTGTCAATATGTGGAACTGCTCATCTTCGATGACTTCGATTGTTTTTCCTCACACATTGGAGGATTGCATATACCTCTGCTTGGAAAACAGAGATGTGTTTACCCAATGAATAGCTGAAGCCAGTCTTTGGGTTTCTTGAGTAAGCTCCTGCACCTGCACCTTTTTTAGTCTTAGACCCGTCTGTATACCAGATCTTTCTCTGTAGAATGTCGTCCAGGTTTGTATGTTCCCATTCAGTCCTTACTGGTATTGATACCCTGAATGTGTTGTTAAAAGAGTATGGTTTCGGAATGTGATCTGTTTTCAGGCCTAACACGTCCCTGGTCACGATTTACGATACTCATGTGTCATCATTGGGCTAATGTGAACATTCTCCAGTGTATTTTATATTCTGAAGGCACCAAGCCTAGCCTCTCCTTGGATTACCAATTGGAGGGGAGGGGATCCCAATAGTGTCTCCATTGCTGGTGGCGTAGATTTCATGGCCCTAGTGATCCCAAGACATGCAAGTCTCTGGACCTTGATTAGTCTTGTCGCGGTCCCTCTTTGTTGTGTTTTAGGCCACCATACCAAAGAGGCGTATGTTATTTGTTTAACCACCATGTTGTACAACCAGTAGAGCATGTTCGGCCGTCGTCCCCATTTTTTCCCGAAGGAGCGTCTGGCCACAGATAATGAGGTCTCCACTTTTTCAATTACTTTTCCCAGATGTTGGTTCCAAGTCAGTTTCGAGTTTAGTGTCGCCAGAGATATTTGACTTCCCCTTTTATCTGTACAGATTTTCCTCGAATCTTCAGAGGTCCCAAGCCTTCTTATTTGTGTTTATGAATGAATGCTACTACGGTGGCTTTGTGCAATGATTGCTCAAGATGTAGGTTCTGTAAGTACTGTGACTGTGACAGCACTGGTAGAGTGACATTGGATGGTCTAGCCAACTTATGTAATTGGTGCCAGATAGTAATTAGGCGAGACAGAAGAAATCGTTTGTGGGAAAATCAGTAGATGGACATATGAAAACTATAGAAAATTTATTTGGCTTTATTTGAAACTAAAAATAATAATTGAATCCGATACGAGTACTTTCAATCGATATGAGTACTTTCTTCCCATACCTACTTGGTATCGAACAAAAAGCATCGATGCCAAATATACTTGGTATCGGATTGAAAGTATCAATACTTTACTTGTATTTACTGGTATCGAATCCAACCTAGGCATGATTCAAGCGCACGAATATCAGTTATGAAAATGTCGGCGAGGCGGTTCACCAAAATCACAATTTTCCCATACCAGCGATCTAAACACGCAGCTGTAAATGGATTAAATCGAAAATTCTATTGCTTCAGAAGCAGATAAATAGGTGCGTAGGTTTTGTTTTCGGAACGTGTGCAGTTTATTGGTTATAAAAATTATTTTATCATCAGGACGTTATTTAGAATTACTAGAGCCTCGAATAAACATAATATTCATATCGCCATCACCATCTATTAATGAGATTGCACTTCGTTCCACCTAAATTCAACGTGAATTATCGGAATTCCATTTAACCAAGCTATAAACCGACCGAACTAAAAGCTACACGTTCCCTTCTTCCTTGCTTGTTAAACATTTATGTTCAGTTCAGACTCATCCCGTATGCTAGTGCCATTATAAACACACATAAAAACCGTGTTTTGCGAGACAGTTTCACGTACCTACTGGCTTTTATAGGGGCATAGGTAACACGTGGAATAAGTTAGTTTTAGATTTATAATCTGATTTTAATGCTTGTATTTGGATCACAACCCACATATAGAGATAGATAGATTTATTGACTCTGACGCTACAAATCAGAAAAATGGGGAAAACTAACAGGAATCTTCTAATAGTTTCACGATCGATCCCGTATCATAGAACCATTCCATTAGAGATGACACCTTTGAAATATAGTTTACTAGGATGGCTAAACCTATGCCCGAAACTATAAGAGATTAAGGGTTCAAACTTGTGACTATCAGGAGGTGAAGAATGGAGTTCTCGAAGGGTTTTTATTAGGTCTTTTTGCCCTTTGTATTATACACGATTCAATGATCTAGTAGAACAAAGAAAACGGAATTGAGTAATTTCTTACTTCACGTCTTTGATCTTGAAAGACCTTTATCACAAGAGGTGTACATTCTTTGTACACATATATTACGTCACAACGGGTTGGAGGCATCACTTTTGCTTAATAATGTCTCGTTCAAAAGGCCTATTAAGTACTCGACATATCAGTATCAAACGCTGACGAGTGGCAAATAGGCAAGCGCAATGCCTGCCACCCATTTAATTAATATGTGCTCCTAGCGGAGAGCGAATTAACTGTTGTTAAAACAAATTGAATCTTGAACTTGCATCGGTGGTTGTGGCCGGGGTAATGCTAGGTTAGTAGTCATTTGTAAGTTTGTTTTAGTTGAATGATATTCCTTCTTTACATATTATTAAAGTTGTAGGAGGCATGGTACTTGCCTTAACTGGTTTCAACTCTGACTATTTTGATGCCATTGCCATATTTTTACCCCTTTTCACTTTAGCTGTTGCTCTATAAAGCCAATAGTCGAGTGGAGGGCCGTCTCGACGGACGTAATCATCTGAGAAGCTGATGTTTCTCGTGAAGGGGTAATCTCGGGTATAATGCTTCAGAGGTCCTACCTTAAGATACCAGTCTACAAGCCTCTCTAACGTTTTCAACAAACACGACGTAAGACTTATAGGCCGGTAATCATTGACGTTTACATAGCTTTTTTATCCGCTTTAGGAATAAAGGTCACGAGTTCTCTTCCACTTCTTGGGCTCTTATCCTACCGCAATACAACCCTTCAACACCCCAGTCAGAGAACCTTTTGCAGCAGTACTGGAAGCAATCATCAGGGCCCGATGGCTCGAACGCCTCGAAGGAGTTGAAAGCTTCTTACTTTTTCAACTTTTACCACTTTTGCTTCCAAAGACTAGTTTCTCCCTCTAGGTCTCTCGGTGAAGTGGGTGTCACTCTCACTCTCCTGAAGGCTAGTATCCGGGAAACTGGCCTTAATCAACAGCCCAAGTCGTCTCTTTTGGGAATTTAGCGTGGCCCCCATTTTTTTTCAAGAACCGCATGCTATTGGATTGTTATAAGGCTCCGTTTTGATAATCCAACATAGAAAGTTCTTTTATCAAGATTCAATGTAACTCGGAGATTAAACAAATTGTAGAGTGAATAATATGTATATTAAAAAACAATCTCCGTGAGTCACCACAAGACTAACTTCCCGGCTGCCTGCCAGTATGTTGGCTAGTTTTGCCATGTCTGGGATGGTCTCAGTTCCAGAGCAGAGATTCTCCCAAGAAGTTCTTTGGGACTTTCTCAAGAGGTCCTGATATTGCCTCTGACTGATTTTGTGCCGATCCCACGTTTCCCTGGTCCCGACTTTCCTAGGTCTATTGAAGAGCCGCCTAGTTCTTGCACTTTTCAAGGTCCGTACTCCACTTAGGCCCTTTTGCCATAGTGGTGACCCATTTGGGCGGACAATTTTTCTCATCGGTGGCAGTGGCATTTCTAATGGTGCAGTAATTGCTCTTAAGCCCCTCAAGCTCGGGTTGGAGTTCTCGCACATACTCTTTCCAGCTTGTGTTCCGAAGCATCTTTTTCCATTGGGCTGTCACTCCAACGTCTGCTAGCACGACTCTAATGAGTCTATGATCCGAGAGTAAGGGCTCCTCTCCATTTCTGCAATTTAGCTCTCGTGTTGCGGTTACTCTTGCCTGTTGACAGTGATAAATGTCGGTTCAGAACCGTAATTCAGAAATGCTAGGTTCTCTTCTACTAGAAATTCGAGAAGTTCCAGGCCCCTTTCATTGTCATCGTTGCTATACCAGACGACACAGTGTGAATTTGCCTCGCAGCCGAAGACAAGGTTCAGGTTCTCTTCTGTACAGTATCTCACTAGGATCTACCGAAATTAAATTATTATAAGCTTACGAAATGAAACAACTTTTATTTCATTCTGAAGTACACTAATAAATTTGAGGTGAACATGTTGTTTGTAGTTTCAAATTTGTGTAACTGCATATTTTACAATTTAAGAGCAATGTAAAGCAGATTCAACAAAGCGGCAAACTTTCTGCAAGTTTTCGATAACTTCGGCTGTAACTTGTGTTTGCAATTGGAAATTCTTATTAAGTTTACTACAAACCGATTTTGCTTAGTTGGAGCGAATTAGGGAAAAGGAAACATTGGCCGTGGAAGCGTTGACGCTGATGAATTTATAATAGACTCAACCTGTGGAATCTTCATTTCCAAGGGGAAATTTGCCGGCGAAGGAAGCTCGAAATCGAATTCGTTTGTCAGAATACACGAGTCGGTCGCACTGTCTGAGATAAAGCGTATTGAAGCGAGAATGCCACGTCAAACAAGCGTCGAGTTTCAGCCTACCAGTCATAAAATCGATTTTTATGCACTTCTATTTGTTTCTGGGTGCGGGCTATTGAACCCAAGTATATCTATACAAAGACATAAGTAAAATATGGAACTGAAACGATTGACATTATAAGGTTGATCCATACAGGCTGATTCTAATAAATAAAACTCTAGAACATGTAAATAAGTTTGAAAAGCTTAAACCTAAAACAAAAATAAAATAAAGTGTATGTCCAAATTTTTAAGTTATGTGAAATATGGGTTATAATTATTCAATTATAATTTTTTTCCGTAACCGTCCGCTTTTTCTTTGAGAAAGTAGCATTTTTCCGGCATAGTCGGGCATGCCATGGGCACATTCATCTAAAATACCTGAACAAATGTATTGAGTTATACCAAATACTCAATACCGTAGCAACCATGCTACCTAAACAATACACAAAACATGAGATTGATACAACAACCTCCGATTTAGATCACTTGACAATAACACTTTGTACTGAGGAGTGCAATGGACACCAAAACGCGAGCGTCCCCTCCAGACACAAAGCCCTGTTGAATACTTTAAAGAGTCGTGCAATGGTCCAAGACCCGCTCAAAATATTAACAAGAAACAATAATACAATTGACAATATTCCACAGGCAATGTCATTCTTTGGATAATGAGCTAACTCGACGTTATTAGCTCTGTTGCAAAAAAATAGGATGAGCTGCAGAGGTCCCACATTTGACAAAGTGACCACCATGGTACCATGAAAATTATATATTTAATAGAACCGATAATTAATTTTGACCGTTTAAACAGTTGAACAATGAGGATCAACCTAATCCAATCTCGCCTGACTTGTTATAATGTACTCTACTTATCCAGATGGAAAGGGGTCTTCCGACGACAATGAAATTCAATTTGTACGTGGTTTGTTATCGTGACAGAAGCTTTTTACCATCATCATCCTTCAATTAAAATCGGTTACAAAACGAACTCATCGATTTTCATCCAAGACGTCGTCGTATTATCGATAACGAAATTACGAGTTTTGATGTTTCCCTATAACCCTTCAATGTCGAACACAGTAAAGCTTTCAGCGCCTATGTTCTACTATAAATTGTGTTACAGCAAATTTGAACATCAACGTCTACAAGTTTTGACTAATAATCACGTTCATTAATCAATCATGAAATATGCAACAGTCGTAATGGAGATAAATAGCTATGAATACCTAATGAGCTATACAATGGGTTTGTTTCAAAACTGGCCAGTCTATTTAGGTGATGCATACACGGGTTTTCCAGCAGTTTTGGAACACCACTGTCGGAACCTGCGGTGATAGTTACAACCATCTAATTGTTGAATCAAAGCAGTAAGGGTTTGGTAATTTGATAAATAATAGTGATAATAGAAAGATGGTCCAATATAAATAACAAACTAGGAAGAAAACAGAGGAAAAATAAAATTGTATTAAATATCAATAACATAGAAATATCGGAAACCAAAGAAAGGACTAATGTATTTGCTCAATACTTTGCTACAGCTGCCTCTGTTGCGGTAAGGAACTCACTTCAAAACAAGCCATCAAATGATGATTTTCACAGTCATAACTTTTTCTTTTCATCTACTACTAGAAAATATGTGATAGATTGCATCTCACACTTTAAAAATAAAAACGGTTTTGGTACAGATAAGTTATCTTCAGCTATGATGACCTCTCATCTTCAGCTAACCCATTGCTATTCTATAATACAAGACCTACCGGCTCGATCGTGAGGTCACCCACCAGAGGCTATGTTGCAGCTAGTCACCCATACTTTGCGGCACTATGGTGCTATCATAGAATGTCAAAAATAAATATCCGAACGTATATCATCATCACTTGATATCAACTGTGTAGACATAATCGAATAATTCATGCAAAAAAATCACGAATTAATTGTTCCAAATGGATATGAGTTCTGAACAGTTAAAATAATTTGCTAATTATAATCCTTCATGTGAAAAATCACAAGTTAACTGTTATAAATGAACATGAATATTAAACTATTTTGTTCTGTTTCGAATGGAACTAACTTCGATAATTTTGGATATATTATTTAGGTTCTACTGGTATCAAATTAGGGAGTTCGTAACAAGTGAAAAAATTCGCCATGTTATACGCAGTAATTAATGTGAAAGTTTACAAAATTACAGAGTTGATAAACTTTATTCTGGACAAATTTTGCCTTTTTACAGGATGAATTATTGATATCGTAAATATAATGTCTGCTCATTTTTCGTGCTGCAAGATTTCATTCCACAATATTTTCAACATACTTTATTATTCTTTTCATTTTTAGCGTATTGTTATATACATTGCATCTACTTTTTCGCGTTGATAATTCCACAAGGAATACACTGGTGATTGAATACCTAACTTTTTCTATACAAATAAAAGGAGTGTGATTCGAAGCAGAACGTTAATCTTCTCGGAATGCTTTGACGAGTTGTGAACTTGTTTGAAAGCTTTAAATTTCAAGAATGTTGTAGTTTGTCCTTTCAGAGTAATTTCTAGTCTATATGGCAGTATGAAAAGTATCATGTGGATGATATTACTGTAGGTACTTAACATTTTATGCAACTATTTACGATTTACATTTCCAATAATATCTTCCGCGCATAGCTAATCTTGGAAAATCTTGGTTTCCGGATGGTTTCCGCGTCACAATAGCACTAGTTGATGCCGACGTTTCGCCAATCATTACAGGTGGTATCTTCAGGGCAATCTTGAGGCTTGAACTGAAACTGTTTTTTGAACGTTCTATAGAGGGCGTGAGTATTTTTGGTAGGAGTTTATAGGAATTAGTTTGGAAATGTTGCAGGATTTTGTTATCATAATCTGAACGATTTATACAACGATGGAGTTTCTTTTATCAGCTTTCAAAATAGCTAAATCAGGATTTGATTTGAGTAAATTAAGAGCTTGGATTAAAGTTTTAGGAAATTTGATTTAGAAATGTTGGAATGACGAAGAATTTTCGCAGTTTCGAAACTTCATGTTGAGATGCTTCTACAGCAGCTATAATGGATGTCGTAGGAATATTTCTGGGGGAGAAAACGAAATTAGGACATTTCGATAGAACTGATTGTTCGACTTCAGAAAGGGTATGTGAAGATGAGTTAACCACAGTATTTACAAGAGTTGTTGATCTGGAAGGTTGGTGCTGGGAGAGTTTGGGAGGCAAGAAGATTATTAAATTTTTGAATGTGACGTTTGGAATTGAGGGTACGGATATGATCGGCTTGATCATAAGTAACTCGGTCGAGAACCAACCAATCGGATGCTGAAAGGATATATGAAAGTTCAAGGTGAAACGGACCCGCTAGGGTCGGTTTATATTGACCCAACTAGCTCAATTTGAATTAATCAATCTCAGGGCTCGTAGTGAAACGTGCCTTGTGATTCTAGACTGGTGAATTGCTTGGACGCCAATTGCTTAAAGAAACTATAAAAATAAATGAATTCACAGCCTAGAATACAAGCACCACGAGATGGTTTATTAGTTGATGGAAATTAGAAAAACAATACAAGTTCAACTTAACAATTTGATTTATTCCAGATGGAATTTGGTGCTTAACAAAAATAAATTTACAGTTTATATAATGAATTAATTTATAAAAAAATGAATTTTGAAGTAAAACAATTATAAAATTAAATCAATTTGTATATAACGAATTTAGAGTAAATAATTATAAAATTAACTCAATTTCTTAATTGAAACAATGGATAGTTAAATAGTAAAGAGACCACGAATGGCTCTAAAAAATCTAGCGAAATACAATTTTGGTGAACAACAAAATCAGAAAATGAAATAATGGTCACTCAACAAGAAAATGTTACCCTCCTTGGAACTCGTAGGAACTGGAAGCTGGTCCTGTCAGGAAAGTCACTAAACCGTCTTGGAGTGAAGGGGTGAGGAACCTCAGACGTTCAAACCCTGTAATGTCAAAGAACGAACAGTACCTGACTTGAGATCAAAGGACAAGTAACACTGTCGGCCGGAATAACCAAATGATTCCACCTCCGATAATGTTATCTTCCCCAATATGTAAAACACTATTACAAAATTGATATCTTGATGAGATATCAATTTAGACAAAAATATAATTTAATCTGCAAGAATTATATAATTACAAGAATTACTTAAATTTAAACAATAAATAATATGTGACTGAATTAACGATACAAAAAATGAGATAGAAAGAAAATAATCAAATTGTGATTGAAAGGAAATAACCAAAACGTTGAATTTGCTAGTTAGCACAAATCTAGAAACTTGAATTGATTTGCATCGAATTGATGTATTAGTCTACTCCGAAATCACGCGAACGCAGCAGTCCTGATAATTAAAAATTCAATAAGCAATAATTGAATAATACCTTGTGATAATTAGAAAAACTATTTATAGCACGATGCAGTCGAAGACAGCTCTGAATACTACGTATCAGATTTACAAAATGTCGACTCTTACGAATCACAAAAAAATAGCATGTGCCAATGCGGAATTAAACTGACAAGGACTACAGAAATATTATCATGAGAACCTGCCTACGTTCCGATAGATTATTCTCCTACAAGAGTTACAACAATCAATGCTGTGATGGAAATGATATTCTTTGAAATACGCTATCCGCAAAATGATCGGGTGTGCCCCCCAGGCAAATCGAGATAAAAAATCCTCCGAAATACTATCACAATCAGGCTTTGTACATCCAGACGTTTAATAACAAATCTAAATCAAATTAAATAGCCTGATGTGAATAATATTTCGGAAGCAAAATTAAGAAAATGTATTTAACGACAATGAATTACGAAACCTCGACTTACCCAGGCAAAGGAACACACCACAATGAATTCTCTTCGACTTCCGTTATTCTACCTCCCGCCTCGCGATATTTAGTGACATCTCACATCAGCAATGGTAGTTTCAATAATCTATGTTTTATTGACCGGCAGATATCTTTAAATATCATATGACAAGTTTCCTAGCCGACAAGAATTCTACTCTGTTCTTTAAAGAGTTTTATATATAATCACGTAACGCAGCCCGTTACAGGCCAAAGAGAGTATGGAATTAATCTCGCGTCTAGTATACTTAATTGGTTCCCGAATCAAAGCTAAACTAGCGCGTTTAAATATGTTTTCTGATGAATTTGAATTTATGGGATCGGATATTTTCAGGAAAATGATGATAGTGGGGCATCTTGTAGTGTCACTTTCAGGTGAAAGCATTTATCTCTCGATCCTAATTTGTTGGAACACCATATTCCGTTCGATTTTTGTAGTAATAAAGGATATTCAACAAAAAAATAATTATTTGACATAGCAGCGAACGAGGAAACGCAAATGTTGATTTTGGGGTAAAGAAGGTCAAAATCTGCCACATTCCCACCGCAGATAAAAACGGTTTTTCATCATTTCTCTCATTGAGGTCTACTAGCACTAGGATTATAGTTCATCGAACTTTTGTTAATTTTTTTTCGTCAAATAATTGCTGGATGAAATTGGAATAAAACGGAATGACATTAAACTTTCTTCATTCACAAAGGAAAGATCCATTACAAAGAACACAATTTTCTCTCTAATATTCTTAAACAGAATCGAAAGAAAAGTATCATCTTTAACGTGTTGTAAAGCGAGTTGTTAGGTTGTCTCGGCTCATTATTTTTGAAAGCATTTGTGGGTGTTCGGGCTTCGTTGCAAACGAATACTCGTGTTCACCACTTATTAAGGCTTTCGTAATTAATTCTGAATGAACCGTAATTGAACCCGGCTAACCCTCGTTTTTGCGTGAAAGTCCTCCGTCGGTCGTGTCAAGTTTCTGTTCGATTCGTCGGTAATGACTGCGATCGCATTGTTACGTTAATTAGCAATTAGACCGAATTATCTCGTCTGTTGCATAATGTTGCAAAGTGTCCCTGGAACTGAACAATTAAATTTATCCAATAACCGGATGTGTTTTTGTCTGATTTTCAAAACAAACCAATTAATCAATTGTTAATTAATTACTTGTTTTCATTGAATGCAATTAACCTGGATAGAATTGGCGATAATCGATGTTCAGTAATGAGCAGATGGTTTAAACCACTTATTTAATAATTGGTCTGACATTATTAATAGAAACAAACAATCTGAGTCTCATTGAATTGACTTTCTCCAATAAAATGCCCTGAAAATCGTTCTATATGAATATAAATATATATCATTTTTCAATATTAAATAAATTTCTTCGTTTTTACACCTTTTTAACTATAACATCTTAACTCCGAAGTGCCATTATAAAACAGGTACAAAAGTATGAAGTAAACAATAAGCAGCTCAAGTATAAATAGGAACTAAATTTGTACAATTAAAAGTAAGGAACATTGAAAATTCCAAAACAGGTAGATTTCGAGAAAATACACTGTAATTTAAGAAACATTTTGTGCATTAGAATTTTTTTTTTGTGTGGAGGAGGGAAATCTTGCATAGACGCCTCGGGTGCCCGTGCCCCCGGTTGTGTTGGTTCTCCTTCTTAGAGGAAGCCCCACTGCACTGCGGTCATTAGTGTCCTATTGTGCCCTCACATATTGCTATCTCCTCATCAGTGCGGTGTAATCTATGGAATTCAGTAGCCTGATGTAGGGGATACTTCTGATTTCTTCGGGTGTAGTTTTATCGTATTTATGGCGTATGCAGTAACACAGCACATGAATGGTGTCTCTTCTTCCACGCCGCAACCCCTCGTGCAGAGATGTTTCTTGCATGGGGCGTGTCCGGTCAGGAATGCAACAAGATTCCGTATTTTTTGTCTACGTTCAGTAGATATTTCACTCGTTGCTGCTGGAGATCTCCCATTAGTCGCTTGGAATGCGAGATACGGGGCAGTTCCCTCCAATAGGCACGGTGCTCTGTCTCGAGCCATTTTTGGTTTACAGATTTCGCATTTGAAATGCCACAGGCTGCTCTGGTCCAATCGGGGGTTGTTTTGCACCCGCCTAAGCGAATGCGACAGCAGTTTCAATTCCCTCGCGTCAGGTTCCCTCATACTGCCATATGGGTGTCCCTCTATTAGGGTTCTTTGATAGTGCCGTTAGTTCCTTTACACAATCGAGTACACATTGTGAGGTGATTGTGAATGACTCCAGTGTCTTATAGTCCAGTCAATAAGCCTGAAAATATGGAAAAGTTGGGAAACAGCTCGGATTTGGAAAATTTTCGATGCAATGGGTACAGTGAACCCTCAAGATCTTTCGTTACCACTAAAATCACACCCCGAGGGCAATGGGAAATTTTGGGGGGTGTTTCCCCCCCCCCCCCAGATGAGTCAAGTTTTGGGGCAACTAAAAAGAATTCATCTCCAGGAATTCAACAAAATTTTCCATCTTAAAGTCTCCAAATGTCTCACTCGGGGGGTTTTTGGGGCCCCAGTGATCAGCGACCCCAAAAACCTCCTAGTAGATATTTTCGAGCCGATTCCTTCACTCTGGGACATTTTGTGAATTATTTTTAGTTGCCTTCCTCTGGTGTCATATGAGGATTGCCTCCAGCGTTCTCCCGGTCATTTAAAGTTTTAATCTTGAACGGAACGGACGAGCTGTGACCCTTGATCCCGTCGAATCTCGTCCCCAATGGCCCAAGTGATTCGTGCAATTCAAGAATGCTTCGGCCTTTTTGGACGGCGAGGTGCAGTGGCTCCAACCACAACAGTCTCTCCATCCTAGCCGACATTGGTGGTCGACATTGCACCTAAGCAGTCAGCCTCTGAACTCTTGTTCAGGGAATGCTGTTATACTTTTGTTCTTGCTTTTGTCCAGCACACGATTGCGGCGTATGTTGGGTCTCACTATGGTGGTGGTGTACACCCAGTGTACCAGCCGTGGTGTGAGCATAGAGATGAAGAATAGAGTTTTTGAAGGTGCTATATTTTCGACTCCGTCTAAGAAATTTCTTTCTACTCGGTCCCGATATGCCCCGGGTAGGCGGAGCGTGCAAGAAATAGGCCCGAGAATTAGAAAGAGAAAGGCTGCCTTCAAAGAGAGGATCTTTTTGTAAAGCATTGCACTTTGGGACTCAAGAACTCTACATCTTCATCTCTATGGGTGTGAGTCTCCAGGTTCTCCCGACTGTACGACGTCAGGTCCACAAGGCCCTTATCGCTCAAATTTTGCATAATCAGAATAGAGGTCTTAAATTGAACACCATTGAGTCAGTAGAAAATTACGAAGATATAAGGAACTAGAAGTGTGTTGCCGCTTGGAGAATAGATAGTGAGCGTGACAAAGTTACTCTTCGCAAATCATTTGTTGAAGTAATATTAAAATTAATAATATTCTTAATAAATGTACAAAAAACAATTTTTCGTTTCTGGAAATCGAACCCGGGTCTATTGATTGTGAGCCAGGTAACCTAGCTCCTAGACTACATCGCCTTTTTTTTAAACGGTGTAACTTCAATAATCGATTTTGTTGAAACTTGGGTAAATGCATTCTTGAACTAACTTAAATTTACTGTGAATGTTTTGAATCGGTTCAATGTATACTCTGGGAGCTAGGAGTTTTTTAAATGTTCAATCCATCAGTGTTTATTACACTATTTTCCTGAAAAAACAATATGGTTCGTCACCGAACAGCAAACGAGCTTTTGTCAAAATTTGAATATGATGGGATCTTTCGTTTTTGAGTTATCGTGGGGACAAACATTTCGTGACGGACAGACAATCAGACTGATTTTTTCAAAGTTCACCATGGTGTTCTCAACGATTTTTTCCTCTAAGATTTTTTTAACGATTTCTGAAATAGCTTGAGCAATATATTTCTCTTCGGAATTCGTCTGCGAAGAGTATAATAATGACAGTAAAATGTTTAACGATCAATTAGACTTGTACTACAGAGTCTTGATAATATAAAATTTCCCGTAATCCACTTACTTGTATCTTCCTAGTACATCTCTGCATTAAAATTTCCTAATTACCTCATTAATTCTACCCTATTATCCTATTTCAATTATTTAATCCCGGCAATGTATTTCCCCATATTCAAACCGAAACCCCACACGTTACTTTGACTATAAATCTCTTAAGATCTTTCATGCTTATTCATACCTTAGTATAGTTTTGAAGACGACATGGTAGTTGCCGAAATTATAGTCACGTTACACGTTGGTGTTCATATAATATGAGTGATAAAAAACAAAGTAATAAGTATTTAATTATATCAATATGATGAATTATCAAGAGAGGAATGGCTTCCACCAGCGATTTTATAAAGCTACCAGGTTTGAAGGGCTATCAGGTTCCGGAATCTTTGTTTTTGGGCTACCTTCCATCGCGGAGGAAAATTATCCTAGTGTAATGTTATGATTGTATTACATTAAAAATTTGTGTTACTAAGATAATATCATTTCGGAGTAGATTTCGTAGGACCTGTCATGTATCCTGTAATTTGGTCATATTCAGGAGCGTCGTTAGGACCGATTTGAAGAATGATTTCAGACATTTCAGTGTTTTCTAAATACTTATTTGGGGAGAATGTTGAATTGAAGAATCCAAGAATTTGTAAATACTATGCAGTTTCTTCTCTGAAACATGAACTTGTTCTGGCGAATCGAAGCTGAAAAAGACCAAAGTGGATCTTAACAAATGATGAGTAGACAAGGTTCCGACCGTGAGTGCATGACATGAGTGTCATTCTCCTTTGAGAATGGATATACAAGTACATTAGATGATTGTAAGAAGTAGGTTCAGTAAGTTCAGCTAGAGCAGTTAGTTCTTAGAAAGTCTAAGTTAGTATTAGAGAGTACCATGTAGTGAACATCACAACCATAAATCACATTTCGTACCCAGTGTTGTGATTCCAACCATCTGCCCCTATCTCTAAATTCCATACAAAACTTCTACCATAACCCAGCACCGAACCTTTCAACTTGCAAGCCAAAGAAAGAACCCTTGTTCATATATTATAGGGCGACACTTCCAGGCCTTTCATCAGTTATTATATGGCGATCGTGCCAGGATAGCCATGTGGTGTTCAGGTTGTTAGAGTCCGTAGCTATGGGTAGTATAGGAATAACTCGGTGATTGGTTATGGTTTATTCTAACACTTATACATGTAAATAACTGAAAAATTTACAATAGTAGATTAACGTAGAATATTAAGTACATGTATGTTACATTATATCGTCATAATCTCCATTTATACTCTCTGTTATTCCTTTGAAGGTTGAGCACGAAAACACTGCTGTATTATTATTATTGTTGTTACGGGGATAAAAGTCTCCTATTTTATTAGTTGTCAAATTAAGATCACTCAACAGTTTATGCACTTCCAGTAGTGATTTGGGTAACGCCGCCAAAGAGAACGACGTGCATCGTGAATGTTCTATCTTATTTTCTTAATATCACTATTTCTTAACTTCTCATTTAAATCAACAAATTTCTTCTTGCATGCATTGCTGACTATCGCTGCAAGCAATTGATTTTCTTCTATAAAATGGTTGTGCTATAGAAAACCGTTCTCCATTACTACGTCCTCATTCCCCATTGTGTGGAGTTTCGCCTTACACTTGGTTTTCTAATTGACCTTTGTACATTGCCACGTCTTTTCCCCATATTCCTCGATATGATATTGTCGGAACTTGTTATTTTGCACAACTATCAACTTTTTGCCTTTTCTACTGTACATCTCAAAACTATTCAGTCTAGAAATAAACTGCTGTGTGGTATAATTTCAACAAAATTTTATCAGGAAACATAAATTTCTTATAAAACAAAAAAAGGTACCTATAGTGTTAATTACCTTACCCATCGTTATTCCGGAAGAACAACTCGGACGTGACCTATTGAAAATTTTACCTGCCGTCGAGCAACTCGACGCTGGCTCTTCAACCTATATCACTTATGGCGCCAGCAGTATAAAAATCTAATTTACTTTACGTGATCAATATAATATAATACTCCACTTTGAATAGCGTTAAGTATTTCTTAAAACTCACCTAACTTATTCCTGTTAAATTTTCCGGACTATATGATAAATTCAATTTGTGGAGAAGAGTTAAAAATAGTGTGCTCTGCTGGAAACGATAGAATAAATTAATAAAATTACACGCTTCCAACATTTCATATTGAATTCCTATACATAGAACGGAACTTTATTATGACTGGATTTATTTTCATCGTAAACCAACCAGCGACGGATAAGCAGTAATTTACTCTGTAAAATAATCAATATTATTTAATTACGATTTTTAATTAACAACAAGCGCTTGTTGAGTAAATGCAGTTGAATGCGCTCTTTTATTTCTGCAGAGTAAATTAGTTGCCTTCATTTGGAACGATATACCTTTAATATATTTGTTGTTATAATAACGTCTTGTGAAATAATACATCTTATGTAATGTAATCAATTGGAAGCATGTGTGCGATGTCGTCATAAGGTACCTACTAGATCAATACCATCTATAACTCAAGGCCTGAAAGCTCAATCGTGACGTCAGAAGCAAGAGGTTATGCTGCTGCTGGCCATCCGTACGTTACAGCTCAATGCTGCAATACCGATAGTAAAACAAAATTTTTATTTATTCTGTAGGACATATATAATGACTTCCTGTTTAAACGGTGCTGCCAGACGAGAACTGAGCCCTTAGTTGCAACGATTTGCTTTTTTTAATGTTTTCCTGTCTTTTAATGGATCTGTTTGAAATTTTCTCAACAATGTGTAATTAAAGTCGAATTACACTTCCACGTATTTAACAAATATAATAAATTTCTTAAAACCTTAATGTTTGAATCATGCTCTAAGTGACCATCGACGATAGGTTCCTGGAAAATGTTCCTTAATCGTTGCCTTTTGAGGCGAGTTTTTACATTCATTATTTTCCACTAAGTTAATATAATATTCATAAGCTGGGCTGTGGATTAGGAATGCTTTATATTTGAATCAAATTAAAGTTGTAGCCTTAATGGCCACCTTAACATTTTGACGTTTCAAATTTATAGGATAATGTGCTCTCAAATTCAAAGAATATCCAACTTTTAACAATTTATCTTGTTTTTCTTTATGCATTTTTTAAAAGCATAAATGAGGCAATGTTCTCGTCTCCCGAGTCAAAGTTGAGATACTGCATAATTAGATTGGGTTTGGAATTTAGCCAATTATTCCTTATACATTTGAGAATGTGTTTTTATTTTTCCATCTGCATCGTGTCTAATATTCATATCTAGGAAATTTATGTTTTTATTCACTTCTATTTCACAAGTAAATTGAAGTTTACAGTGGAAATTGTTAAATTTATTAATCACGTATTGAATTTTATCATTGGGAACATACAGTAGGTAATCATCTTCATACCGTTTAAAGAATATGGGGTGAATATCTGATAAATTTATTACAGATTCCTCTAAGCATTCCATAACTAAGTTAGCAATAATAGATGAAATAGGAAATGCCATTGTTGTGCCGAATATTTGGCCAAAATATTGCTCAACGTATTGAAAATAAGTAAAACGACTGGTATATTTATAAATGAAGAAACAACGTCCAAGGAAATTAATAGATGATCTACGGGTACGGATTGATTTTTTATAAACTCATTAAAATGCCATGAGTCTTTCACATAAAATTAATTTCTTCCAATTATATCGTTGATAGAGTATGATAAAAATTTTGATAAATTGTAGGTAGGCGCTCCAATATTACTTACAATGGGGCTTAAAGGTATATCACTTTTATGTAGTTTTGGAAGCCCATAGATATGCTATTGTTACTTAGTAAAAGCCACTCTAACATGGTTACACACCCTCAGTGAATAAATGAAGTATGAGGGGAAGTTATGTCAATGTTTATTAATTGTAGGGTGGCTCCTATTATCAGCGGGGCTTGAGATTCCTTGGTGCTGCCATAAAACTAGGAATCTGTGAATTTACACGTATATCCAACGGCCGCTATACCCGAGCAGAGGTATTCTTGCGGGTATTAAATCATAAATATGTAATGTGCATCTGTACAAAATATGCAGTTTCCAGGTCGTTTGTAATTCCCTGGTGCCGTCGAGACACATTCTTGTTTAACTATTCAGCAGTTCATTAAACAGAATAATACGACTCCATTGAATGTGTGTATCGTCTCCAGTGAAATGATACAATGTGTTTCACGTCGAACAGGGAGATGTGAAATTTTCCATTAAACTTTAATATGTACCAACTGCTGTACTACAAATTCCCAAGTTCGATACTCTTTAAATATTGAGATTCTTGTAAAATCATCAAACAAAGTGGGTTAGTCATGTGGAAATTCAATTAGTAGGTAGAATGGAATCGAGTTTATATTCAGTCTGTTTATCAGGAAGAATTCGTCTAAAACCTTTAGTCGTGTTTTGTTTGTATACTGCTCTTTTATGTTTTAGTTTTTTCAAGAACATACGTGGTTTTGCAAATAACTCATTTCTCTCGAATATTACCATCAGTCAAAAGAGGAACCTGAATACCATAAACAAATAGCTCGAAAGTATTTTATTTGTACATCGAAATAATGTAGTAGGTCATTATATCTTTATAATACCGGGATATCAAAAATTATCTTGGTCAATGGTGGTTGTGGAATCTAAAACGTGTGTCTTACTTTACGTTTGAAATAATTATGTCATAATTAATATGAAGTTTCTAAAATTGCGAAATTTCGCAATTTTATACGAATATTGTAACCCTTAGAAGTCTTTAGCGCTTTGGACTCCGGGATTTTCACGTGGCCTATCGAAATTAGAAGGTTCGAATTATCTAAAAACATAATTGCATGAACGCCAGAAGTCCTATGTATTTAGCTACAAAGGAAATCATTTTGACATATGCCTCGAGGAGCTCGCTGCGCGTAAGTTAGAGTTTATACATTTTACCTCGGTCATGTTAATTTGGGGCCGTTTCTTGCCCCGTGCGACCGGCGCCAGTTGTAATAAAGTGTTTTTGGCTATAGGCCGCTAGCTTTTACCCGCTTCGTGTATATTTTAGTCGCGAGAAAATTCCCTTTGGTACGACGCACGTTAGACGCGCGTAGCTGAGATCTGAGAATAGCTCAAACTGTTTTAATTAAATTTTCCTATTTAATGGACATTTCATTCATGTCACATGCTGATCTAGATATTATAATTAAATGATTTCAAGGTAGCTGATTATGCTCATTCCATCTATCTACATAATGTGCTATTGTATAATAATCGACCTTACCCCTGTGGTAAACGTTGTTCACGATAACTAAAAATGACGCCATACTTGGTTACTTTCTAACCAATTCACTTCAATAATTTCCCTAGGTAAGTGCCGCGGTATCTTCGTCAAACCAGTTATATTTTATTTTTGCAGTTGGCAACACATTACAGAGTTGCCGATATAAATTTTAAAGTAACCAAATTGTTTCTCTGATAAGATATCATCAGCGATATCGTACTATTTTGATCAAGCTCATTTTCTTCAATTGCTTACCTAATTGTGACTAAGTGCAGTTCAATATCGTGAGATCATTGTACCCAATTATATGAAAATCACTGTTTGTCATTATATTTTCCTAATATTCGGTTCTATTCGTTATTTACCCTTGTGAACTATAGCATGAGGGATGGAAGTTGAACAGAAAGTTAGGACTCGCCGCCCTTGAAAATGTATTGATTATTTTATTTACAATTGTAATTAAATATAGGAAACCCTCTTGGGACACTAACTCCCTTGGATTTCAGCAAGGTAGTATAAACTATAAAATGGTTCACACTATGTATACACTATAACACCCTTATTCACTAGAAGTACTGATACATACTGAGGATCTATAATAACTGATGAAAGGGCTGGCAGTGTCGCCCTATAATATCTGAACAAGGGTTCCTTCTTTATCTTGCAAGGACAGTTAACATTTTCGGTGCTGGGTTATGGTAGAAATTTCGTATGGAACTTAGACATAGGGGCATATGGTTGGATTCACAACACTGGGTACGGAATGTGATGTATGGTTTTTATGTCCCCTACATTGTACTTTCTAATACTAACTTAGACTGACTAAGAACTAACTGACTACTAGCTGAACTTACTTCTTACTATCATCTAATGTACTTAAATATCTATTCTCAAGGGAGAAAGAAGCCTTGCTCCTATAATAATAATCCATGCTATACTACTTGAAAGCTGAAAGCAAAGTTTAATAGTGTTTTTAGTGGATAAGGGGGATTATTTCACATTTATAAGGTACTATAACAGCAATATTTAGAAACTGTCCGAAAGAAAACTGTATTCATCCAAACATGTATTGCTTAGTGTAGATCTTGAGTGAACTGAACGTTTTAATAATATCATAAAAACACTAATGTGACTATAGTTTCGACAACTAGCGGGTTATCTTCAAAACGATACTAAACTATGAATAAATATGAAAGGTCTTAAGATATTTATAGACAAAATAAGATACAAGTAACAAGTGGGGTTTCGGTTTGAATATAGGGAAACAGATGGCTGGGATTGAATAATTGGAATAGGATAATAGGATAGAGTTATTAAGTTAATTAGCAAATTTTGAGGTACGAGTAAGTGGATTACCGGGTGTTTTATCATATCAAGACATCGAAAAGAATGCTGGAGTATAGTCTAAAATTTATCGTTTAAAATGTTACTGTCATTATTTTTTATACCGATAGTAAAACAAAAGTTTTATTGATTTTTTTAGGAAATATATAAGCACTCCCTGTTTAAACGGAGTGGCCAGACGTCAATTGAGTCCTTAGTTGCACCCATTTGCTTTTTTTAGTGTAAAAAAATCTGTCTTCTAGAGGATGTGTTTGAAATTTTCCTAACAATATGTAATTTAAATTAAGGTCATTGAAACAATGAGAATTATTTCTAAAATTCCCGAACTGTATGTGACCGTGCAGTATGTGTCAATATTCTTAATTTATTTGAATAATAAATTTCTTGAACACTTGATTTTCGAATCTTGCTCTAAGTTACCTTCGACGATAGGTTCCTGGATCCAAATTTTAACAATTCATCTTGATTTTGTTCATTCAATTTTTTTTTCAAAGCATAAAATGAGGCAATGTCCTTGAGCCAAAGTTGGGATACTTCGTAATTTGATTGGGGTTTGAATTAAAGCAATTATTCCTTATACATTTGACAATGTGAACCGAACCGAATAGATAAAATAAGGGTCTTGAATTATCAACTGAATGAGGATAACTTGACAACATAACATAACCTCACAAGAGCATAAATTGAAAATAATCGAAAACTTGTTGCCAGGCAATAGCCACGAGAACCCGAATGGCGACAAGAAGTGCTTAGGAAATATATGGACAATTATCCCTAGTCAAATCTGACGTTGTCAATCTGTAATATTCCAATTAGAGATGATTGATCCTACATTACATAACTCACAATATTCTATTTTTTTATGTCATAATAATTTTTATTGAATATAAACATACAACACATTTGTTATACTTAATGTAGCATCATAACAATTGATGAGTCCACAAGGTTCCGAACGTGAGTGCATGACATGAGTGTCAATGCTGGCACGTAGGTCAACCTTTCGCCGAACTTTGAAAATGTCAACTGGTACTAGTATGTTTAATTTAAAACCTCTAATATGACTATGGAAATTTTCACTTTGAGAAGGTGAACTGTTTCTAAAATATCCATTGCTATTGCAAAAATTGAATGAGACCGAATTAGGATTATTTCAACCCCTCGAATATTTTTATAAATCCGTCTATTCCAATAAGCTTGGTGAAAATAAAATCGCTCTATACATCAAACACATTTTTTTCATTTATAACGTGTCTGAGTTGTCATCGTTATCTCGAAACTGTTCGTGAAAATCAAGGGAGGCAAAGCGTAACATTTGTTTCAGCTGGCAGCTCCGACATGCTTAAAAACACCCGAAATTGCGACTGAAAGAGTCGACGACAGAAGGAAATGTACATAAAAAACTTCCGGGATGTGCCCAGCACGTGGAAACCGCTTTTGTCCCTCGAGTGAAAACACAGCAAACAGTAAGCACGAATTTAGCCGCTAGGGTTCTGACTGATCTTTGTATTCAACTCATCGACATCCATTATTTTCTTTGTATGCCAGCCTTTAAACATTTATTCATGTTCATCGTTTACAACCTCATACATGTTTTCTTCCGTTGGTTATAAATCGTTCTTTCTCTGTTCTTGCTGTTGTTGTTTTCGTCATGTGGAGCATCGCATATTGAATTGTTTGTAATATTTTTAACTGGATAACTCGTCATGTACGGGGTGTCGGTGTCTCAAACTCGATGCCCCAGGATTACTATAACCAATCAAACAATTTCCAAAAGAATTTCAACAAAATCAAAGCCATCCAATCAAAAAAGATAAATAGTTTAATGAAGTGCGTAGCTCATGAAAACAAAATATCAATAAACAATGGTTAAAAAACCAAACAGATACAAACATTCCGGATAAGGTGGAACACACGTTATGACAATAACAATATAATTGCTAATTTAGAATGCGGAATTAGAAATAAAAATTCAGAGGAAAAAAATTAAATTAGAAATAAAATTTGTAACGTCTTGACAATTAAAAAGAATAAACAGAAAGCAGAAATAGGCATAGCAAAAAATCGTTTTAACTATCACACAAAAAAGACAAAAGAGTTCTTAGATGCTGACCGTCAAAATTAGTTTTGAATGCGGATAAATGTAATTAAAACGTCATAATGCCAAGAAATGACTACGACAACAAAATAGGAAATCTATTAAATGATGGAACAACTTACCATAAATAAAAACTATAGTGGCATTTATTTATTAAACTAGGGCAAATCAAGTTTAGAAGGGAATTTCATCACGTAATGGGTGATGTCAGTACAACAAGAGTTGTAAAATTCATCATCTAGACAATTTGAATGACATTTGAATTGAACATAGAGTATCATTTAACGTCTTTTATTAGCTTTTTAGATCATTTCAAATATATCTTCTGTTCAGACGCTATTTTGCTAACAAAAATGAGTAATCGATTGATTAATATTTTTCGTTTAAATCAAAAATAGTGGTTCTAGGTACCCAAATTTTTTTGCCACATGACGTATACTTCCTAATTTATCAAGACTGTCTAATAATTTACATTTCTCATGAAGATTTATCAATTTATTTGACGCAATTTTTGATAGTGCAGGTCGTGAGGAAATTCGTATTTAAGTAATAGACTTTGACTTGCCTAATTAGGAAAACTCTTGTTTTGCGGAAGTGAAATGTTAAAATGCGCGGTTAGCACAACGATCCGGATTACTGGGAGTGTCCGGGTTAACGCCTATCTGGACTAAAGAAGTTTTCAACACTCTTTCTTAACTTGCTCCAAGTGAATATATAAAAAAGGCAGTTCATTAGCTGACATGTTATAATGTTTTCTTTTGATGGCAATTTATGTATTGAGTTCTTCTTTCTCAACTCGTTTTCTTGTGCTCTCGTATCAACAAATTAGTTCTAAGTCATGCACTAACATTATTTTAGACCGTTGGAAAAATGTTATGTGGATTTTTCAGCTCTGTTCTAAATTATTTGCGATCTTTAACCATTTCGGTTTGTTCCGATCATTCGTTATTCAGTTGGATGTCGATAATGCCTGATTGAAAGTTTAAATACATTCAACGGTTTGTTGTGATTCCACTGTAACTTTACTGGAATTAGAACACAAAGGATTCCAACTATTCCAATTTCGGTTCTATTGGAAGTTCATTCTGAAAGCCATCGTTCCAGTGATTGTAATAGGAGTAAGCCACCAGAAATCCCACAGTTGATCCGATTGTAAAGCATTTGTGAAGTTGCAGAAAGCTTTATCATCTGCTGAATATCTCAATACATAAACCTTGTTTTGAAGATTCCATGTCGCTTCCAGTTTACCGTTAAACTTTGAAGTTGTTCTAATTGAACAATATAATCTATGTACAAGCTCCAGACTAGCAGCAACTGAATCCATTCTACCTAGAAAGTTAGAGGATTTAACACGACAAAAAAATTATCTTTCAGTGATATCTGCGTAAATAATAGAATGATGCAAGATTATTCTAAGGAAATGCCTCATATAAAAAGATTGTTTAATTAGGCAAAGTAGGCTAAGTATTCCAATAAATTTCCATCAAATGAGAAAGTACAAAATTATTTTTCATTTTGACTACACGAGTGTAAAACCAATAATGTTGGTAGAACATCGTATTAGCCAGCAGTGGAATGTTCAGGTTAGAAGTTATTAGTGACAGAAGTGGATTGTGCTCGAGACGTTATTACAATTCTCGAATATTCTTCTTCGAATGCTATTTATAGGGTTTTTCTGATGACGTCAAAGCGTCCTTTTATTAACCAATAATTATATATAAATTCTCGGGAAATAGGTCTCACTAATGCAATTATAAAATGCATATTATTTATGCAAATTGCATATTTTTGATTTCTTATGAATCAATTCAGGTCACAAAGTTTCCTGAAGATCTAACGAATCGAATGCAAAAAACCGCATTCAAATCCGTCTTACTGTTCAAATTTTTTGAACTTCAGTACTTCGTTTCCGCGACTATAATATTCTTATAATATACGAATACATGTCAACAAGGTCTGTAAACGACTGAAACCAAAAATATTACGTTCAAGTATCTACTTCCGAACCAGATGTTAAAGATTTATGTTGTAATAGAAAAAGGTTGCTAGACCTTATCAGAAATATTACTATTTGAGTCGTCTACCTAGAATATACTTTTAACATTATAAGACGCACGTAGAAATTTGCAAGAGTTTTAACCAATTGAATTAGTATAAATCTGACTCAACGTCTGAATATCTGTTCTATTATTTACAGATTTGGAGTCACCATTCATTTTCAGTATATTAAGAACAATTTTTTAATTTTTGGGACGGTCCTCTGGGTGGGACAATTTAACCGCGCGATCTGTAAGGCTGTTTATGACACTTTTTTTATAACAAGCTGGTGCAACGGAATTGAAGTGAAGATAACGTTGAGAGCAAACTTCTTTAGTAAATCACGAAGTTTTTATTTTTCCATCTGCATCATGCCTAATGTTCACATCTAGGAAATTTATGTGTTCGTTCACTTCTATTTCACAAGTAAATGAAGTTTACAGTGGCTATTGTTAAATTTAAATAATTTTCCTAGATATGAACGTTAGGCAAGGTTGTTTCTGAACTGCAAAACTAAACTAAACAGGAACAGAACAGGATTACTCTCCACTGAGGCTCAGTATACACAGGAACGGAAGGAAATAAACAGGGGAGCTGAAAGACGGCTTATAAGACATGATACAATAGTCCTCTTAGGACGCAGTAGGAATAATACGCCTAATAATAATAATGCCCAATACAACCGGTAACAAAAACCATGTACCATCGAAACACAAGACGGACCGGCAGATATGTCTTCCGAGGCAAACTTCCGCAAACGTTAAGTTCCAGTGAATATATAGGAAAACTTGAAACGATGGAGTGCATTGAAGCCTATGTAAAAGATTACAAAACTCCATCGCATCAACATACAAGAACTCTTGTCCCATTAGGCATGTGGAGGAATCCGGCAATACCACACGGTGGTGGTGCACTGAAATCAACCGCATCAGAAGTAGAGCCAGGAAGGTTTTTTAAGCTATTGCATATAGCTTTTATCGCGTGCTTTGAGTGCGGCGCGGCGACCGAATCAAGAAATACCGTAACGAAAATCTAAAAAAACAAAAAACAAATACCGTAACGAAATAGCTAAAACAAAAACAAATACCGTGACGAAATATCGTAACACCCACCATTCCGCCTACCATGTAGCTCGGCCGAGCTTAAAATTGTCGAAATGTTATCGAAATGTTAACTTTGAACCTTTTAAAAGGTCGTGATAGCCCCAAACTGGGGAATGACGTTCACGTGAGAAGCGCGTAGCTCGCGAGTTAGAAAAGTGCAAATTTACGGTACATAGAACGTCTTAACGAGGACTTTTCGCATGCGGTTTTCGCTCCAGTCGTTAGTTTATGAACAAGGCCAACTAAATAGCATAGTCTCGGGCCCCAAAATGTCGATCAAATAGGAAAATTTAATTAAAACAGTTTGAGGTATTCTCAGCTGTCACCTACTAGCGTCTAACGCGCGACGTACGAAAGGGAATTTTCCAGCTACTTGAATATATACCGAAAGCGGGTAAAAGCTAGCGGCCCATAGCCCAAAATACTTTATTACAACTGGCGCCGGCCGCACGGGGTTCGAAACGGCCCCAAATTAACAAAATAGAGGTAACTAACTCTAACTTACGGGCAGCGAGCTCCTCGAGGATATGTCAAAATGATTACGTTCGTAGCTAATTACATAAGACGTCTGGCGTTCATGCAGTTGTGTTTTTATAGGTATAAGGGATATAAAGCAAAGTAAAGGGAATTTAATTGTTTTCTAAGAAAATGAGAAGTGAAGGTACCCTCTGTCTCATTATAATATTCTAATCTCTAATGGTTTGGCAGCTGTTATGCCAAATTTCGTAAATTCGTCTGACAGATATCACCTGACCAGTCCATTATTGGGTACATCCCTTGTGAAGATATCGTAGAGTAGAGTGGTTAGTTAACAAACAATTCTTTCGGGTCGTTAGGTTGGTACTCTGTTAAATCTCAGAGAATCAACAAAATCGCGATTTAATGCAAATTGGTACGACAAATAAGGGTAATTGTTGACTTTGGATCTTCTAAACTGTGAATGCGGTGATGTTCTGATGCGGCTTCGACGCTTTCACGTTATCGCTCTACCTCTGGCTTATTGACATCCTTTCGTCAATTCGTTTCAATCAAAAGATTATCTATTACATCGCCATCGGAAAGTTATAACTCCCACCGCGCCTCGTCGAATCTCTTCTGAAAGGACCGACGAAGATTCAGAATTAGAACGGATTGCAAAGAATTTAAGAGGATTATTTTAGCAATTTATGAACACGAACAATGGATAAGACCCAACGACTTAACGGTGCAATATTTTAAATTAAATACCTGAGTTTAAGTATGATCTGATATTTATTTCCTTGTTACAGGTTTGCATAGTTCAGAAGAAGGATTCAAAGCAAATGTTTGCAATGAAATACATGAACAAACACCAATGTCTGGAGAGGGACGCCCTCAAGAACGTCCTCAGGGAAGTGGAAATCCTTACAAGATTAGAACACCCTTTTCTGGTCAATATTTGGTTCTCGTTCCAAGGTATATAATCCTATGTTTATTCAAGAACTACCGCGATGTTGTGTCTTAACTGAATCTACCTCACAACTGATTGATTCTTTCTCATCTGCAATAAGGCAGATTAATATATCAAAGTAGATGCATCAAATTGTAAATTTCATTGGTAACAACATGGCCAACATGGTGCATTCATGTTTATAGGATACCTAGTTTACAGTCAAAAATAGAACTCTTACATGGTTCTTGCAATTATAGATAAAGAATGTTCAAATAAAACCTTCATTTCAAATCATTAAAAATTTTTGCAAGAAATCCATGATTTTTTTTTCAAATCACAAGTACAAGCGTTGACTGGATTATAGGTTAGGTTAAGAGTATGATCATTGAATATTAACAAGTTATAAACAATCATGGCAAGTGGGATAAGAATGTTTATTCGTGAACAAGAACTAAATTAAATTTGCACCAAGGTATTCGGTTACTCATTTGTTGGAAGTATGTTTGTTCTTGATTAAATTATTCGGTAATCTCAGATAGAATATAGAATTTATTCGATTTATGAGATTGTATTAGTTCCTTGTTTGAACCGAGCTAATGAAATAAGCTTTTGAGTGAATTACCTCTGTTTTCGTTTCCTATTACGTAATGAAATTTTTGCAAGTAATCCATGATTTTTTTTCAAATCACAAGTACAAGCGTTGACTGGATTATAGGTTAGGTTAAGAGTATGATCATTGAATATTAACAAGTTATAAACAATCATGGCAAGTGGGATAAGAATGTTTATTCGTGAACAAGAACTAAATTAAATTTGCACCAAGGTATTCGGTTACTCATTTGTTGGAAGTATGTTTGTTCTTGATTAAATTATTCGGTAATCTCAGATAGAATATAGAATTTATTCGATTTATGAGATTGTATTAGTTCCTTGTTTCAACCGAGCTAATGAAATAAACTTTTGAGTGAATTACCTCTGTTTTCGTTTCCTATTACGTAATGAAGTTTGCTCGCCGCCTCCAGGAAAACACGAAAGACGCAAAATCCAACAAACAATCAAATCGAGTGACATTTGTCTAGGCCATAACATGTAACCGAATCTATGTTGTAACTGAACTAATCAATGAATTCAAGAATGGAATTGATGTGCAGGCTGAAAAAGTTAACGCACGTGCTTATAAACGTTAAATACACCATATAATGAATGTTTCCCAAAAAGTCCTAGGTGTCAGACTCGTTCAAATGCCAGGGTTCCCCCATTGCCAATGGATGCCTGCCATAATATGTGTTAACTGGCATGCAGGTCACGAGAAGCTATTCGGCCAGCGCCATTAACCCCACCCTAATGTACATGCATTTTAATAATAAATACATGAACAAACTTCTTCAAAATAACCTACTAACCTAGTATTACCAAAAATATATAAAAATTAAAAAAAACAATCCGTCAAAAGCTTAACAAACTAACCGGCGATGACCTTGTCGCTTGGAGTTTCGAACTTTCGCTGCTGTCGAGAAGCAAAATACATTAGCTGGACCTTTACCATTTTTGGTTTGAGTTTAGGCACCCAAAGGACGATAAACATTACTTTCTGTCATATTCTTAGGGTTTATATGACTCATTTATCACAGCATCGCCTTTCAGCTACCAAGTAGCCATCCTCAGAGTGAACTAAATTAGAAATCAAAAAGTGCTTGTTAAGATGCTATTTGGCATTACTAGAGTGTAGAGGGGTTACCCTCAGCTGGAGTTAAATCTGAATTCATTAATTTGCTTTTTCGTTTATACATTTCCATCCGTTCTAAATTATCTACATATTGGTCCGTACTGTGTTTTAAAAGTGATAAACTTTCTTGAGAAATGGTGTGACCTGCATTTGAAATACGTTCTGCCAATTGTAACGCTCTATACGTTACTGGGTTTCTAATTCCTTTGAATAATATTCAGAATGGTAACCGCGCGGAATCATAGATAATTAAACTGAGAAAGAGACTGTTACTGACATCAGTGATTTGATGGCGCAAATCCATTATTTTACAGTGTTTCAAGAGAAACGGTATGATCTGTATTTGAAATATGTTCGGCTAACGCTGATTTTTCATCATTGATTCACTTTTCATTAAATTTGTTGATGTTTCAAACAAAATTGCATGTTTGTTCTAAGCGTCATATATTTCAAAGGACCGCTCTGCTCAACAACTCGAAAACGGCTCAAGCTAGGACATTGAATATTATACTTGTAAATTTCGAGCATAATATCTAGTTTATGTCAAAGTGAATTGCATGTACCATTTGCCCGCTACACGAGGATATACCTTGTGCCATATAAGCCGAATCACGAGACCATTTCGTTCGCTAACGCCCACTCCGTCTTAATAAGTATTTTTAGTATATTATCTATATCAAAATGATGCCGAAAAAGGCATCAACATTATTTCCAATACATTGTCATTATCTGTTACAATACCGATAATCTAATGGATATGTATTGTGAGTGTAGTTGTGCTTTTTTGCAGACGAGGAAGATCTGTTTATGGTTACCGATTTACTTCTTGGGGGCGACCTTAGATATCACATACAGCAAGAAGTGCATTTCAGCGAAGATGCCGTTAAGTTAATGATATGCGAATTGGGTTCAGCTCTGGATTATCTACAGTCAAAACATATTATTCATAGGTGAGGGAAACATATACAACCTGCTCTTTACATGACATTTAAACGATGTAAATTTTCTACGAAGTTTGCTCTTGCCTTTTATGTAACTCTACCGCCGTAAAAAGCGCTTTAGAAAAATCGTTAAGATGAGACTCTAGACACATTCGTTCACGATGTACTGCATTTTTATGTCCGCGCTGTCTGTATCATAGAATTTTATTGCCGTTCTAATTACAAATTTCATTTCAGAGATATCAAACCGGACAATATACTGTTAGACGAATTGGGTGAGTGCATTTTTACGGTTTTCAAGAAATTGTTTTTCTTTTATCTTTTTTATTGGTTTGAATCAATCTAATCAATAGCGACCTTCATCTTCCTTGTGATATACTGTAAAGGTACCATCAATATTTTAATCAACTTTGAGTGAAGTATTCTAAATTATCGATTTTAATTTATTTTGATATTATTTTTTCACCAAATGTAAATATTATTTGAAGTGATTCCGGGCATAATTTGTTAAAATTATAAATTATGAGTTAAAGCCATTTTTTCAAGTTTGGAAATAGGTAAAATCGCAGGGGGGCAAATCTGAAGAATATGGTGGATGACGAACCAATTCGTAGCGCAATTCATGCAATTTTGTCATTGCGACTGCGGACCTGTGCGCCGGTGCGTAGTCCTTGTGGAAGAGCACTTTTTTCTTTGCCAAATACGGCTGCTTTCGCTTAAAATTGGCGTCGCATCGATCCAACAGCTCTGCATAATGTACGCCGGTGATCGTTTTGCCCTTTTCAAAGTAATTGATTCTAAAAAACTGTCGCCGTGACTTTGTTGGCCGATAAACCCACATTGGCCTTTTTCGGCTTCGATTCGCCAGGACAAGTCCACTGTTTCGACTGTTCTTTGGTATTTGGTGTGTTGTGATGGATCCATGTTTCCTCCACGGTTGCGAAACGGCGCAAAAAGTCCTTTTTATCCCTCTTGAACATCGCCAAACACTCCTTTGAGTGTCTGTCTAGAATTATTAGTTTGTAATGCTACAGATCGCTCTAGATTAGATATATCGTATCATCAAGATGCACTATGTTCTAAAAGAAGATGAAAAGTATTGTGTCTCGATCTGATATTACTGACATTTTTAAATTCCTATCAATTCAACTCGAGTAAATGTACATTTCATTGGAAACGTGTTAAGTAAGCTCTAATATCCAATTTTCTGGTGTTTTATGTTGACGCTCACTTTAAATAATTGAATCACAGTCGCTTCGAGCGCTGGCGTTATCCTTAATCCTCTTTAGACGAAAAAAAAACAAACGCAGTAATCTGATTAGATCGAAATGAGATTGAAGCATCTCTCAGGCAGATTTGAATTTCCTGTTAATTTTTCAAAACATCTCTTGAGTGGCTACAAATAAGTTATAATTAGTCAGAAATATCCTGTAGGTTTTATTATAACCCGTGTACAATTTAGTCAGTTAGTCGGTGTAGTAAGTGTTAGTAATGAAATCAACTGTGTATAATCGTAAGAATGAAAGATTTCTTTTTTTTATACTTTGAGTACACGAGAGGGAAACCTATAATGTTCGGAGAACATCGTGTGAGCCAGCAGTGGAATGTAGGCAGAGGAGATAGGCATTCGTATTTTACTTGAAGGTTTGGAGGTTATAGGCACAGGGAAAGACATCAGTCAGTACATACTGTACAAAACGCGATTAGAACCACCATAAACATTAACTTGGGAAGTCATTTTGCAACGCACTTTATTCAGTCATAACACTCTTATACACGCTTATTTACAGGTAAAAATACGTTCCAATCACACGAGGACCTATTAGGAACAGGTGCAACACATAATTTCCCAATTTTCAACAAGAATGACTCAAAACTCAGTTTAGTTCTAAATTTATCACTTGTCACAATCAATACCGGCTACGCGCCATTAAGGAACACTAAACGATATTGTCACATGCTACGTATCATCTTCTCAAAGCTTCTTGTTGATGACTTTTGAACTAAGCGTTCAGGCCTTGTATAAAGGGTATTGTCACTGTTCGACCTAGACAAACCTTAACTCTGTCTATTGACTGCTAACACGAGAACCATGAAATCTTTGAGTCAATGCATGGCGAACGATTTTTTCAGTGAAAGTAGTGGGACATCTATCTTTTGAAAAACTGCTTTTCCAAATGGAGGTACTTTACCTGCTCTGGGTGAGATGTTCGGATAGTGACATTATCGTCCCACTCGTTCCACTGATCAGCTCATGAGAGACTTAGAGAAACTTTAACTTTAAATTGAAAGTTTTGCCAATTTGTCACTATAGAGTGTGTTCAAAATATCTATGATATGTTGGAACTGAAGTATAAGACATTGGTAATTTTTTTTGATTTAATGACTGCTTTCTTTACTTTCTGTCTAAACTAGAACGTATAGGCTTGAAGTAAAATGAACTCATGTCTAAAATCATACTTAAAAAATAGGAAAATCATTGTATCCTTAGAAAATCAGCAATCGTGTCTAGTAGACATTGACAAATGAGTGGTTGAAGGATACATTTTAGGTCCGCTCTTTTTCTGATATTCGTAAACGACGAGATCTAATTGAATATAATTTGTATGTATATAGATGACGCGGTAATTATCAAAGTGGAAAATTACAGTGAACTAGAAAAGAATGGAAATTTGATTCTAGAACAATTTGAGCAATAGTGTGGCAAAAATTCAATAATTCTAAGCGTCGAGAAAACTAAAAATGATCAACTTTCTTAAGTTTATTTCGAAAGAAAATTGAAGTCTGAAGCGTACATCAAATTTTCCTCGGGAAATGGACCCTTTTTTTGACATAGGTTTTCTGACACTAAAAACTAAACGTTTTTTTTGGCCATTCATTGTCTAATTTGACTTGACTAAAACTAGTACCATGGTTGTCAAGTTAAAAAGTAAATACCATTGAATATAACGACCGCCTAAGTGCTATCTTTGCGAATATTATCGTGTATGTGTTTACATTTACTGCCAGTTGGTTTTTGATAAACTATAGTCTTTCAAATTTCTAAACTGTACGAGAATTCTGCAGGAAAAATCTGTTTCAGGACATTTCCACATAACAGACTTCAATATAGCTACAGTACTGGAAGAGTACCATCTGGCCACCTCCATGTCCGGAACTAAGCCCTACATAGCTCCAGAAATATTTGATTGCTCCCTGGATTTATGCGTTGGTTACTCCTATCCAGTTGATTGGTGGTCCTTAGGTATAACATTTATGTAATTTTTTTCAATTCAAAGCTATAATAATTGTGTTATTGTTGAAGGGGTCGTTGCTTACGAAATGCTTAGAGGAGTGAGACCTTTCGATATTCATTCGAGTACGAGCATGCAAGACGTACGTTTGTTATTCCAAGTCGGGATCGATTATCACGTAACATGGAGTGAACCTATAATGGATCTAATTTCGAAGGTAAATAATATTTAATTCAGACATCACGCGTTAATCTTTAATGATTCGGTCGCGTGACGATTCACTCAATGATCCTATGATGGCAGACTTTGTTCAATGAAAACAGGCGGATTTAGGCAATCAAAGGGTCCCCAAACAAAATGAATCACTATATGGGGAATATGAAAATCTCAAGAACTAATTTAATTCTCCATTAAAAGGGAGTGAGAAGCCCTACGTCCTTTGAGCTTTCCCTAACATAGAAATTTTAGGGTGATTAAAATCGTTCACGAGCAACATACGAGTATAATCAAATGAGAAACTAAATAACAAAAGTTGCATGAATGAATCCGTTAAAATCCCATGATTCATATGATTTCGGTGGTATATTCAAACTAATTTATGAAAAAACACGTGGATGTTCCGAATTGCCGTACAATCTTACATTTTTTTGGCATTGCCAATCACCAGCTGGAGGCAGGGCGGCCCTTTTCTAGGATGTCCTATATAGGACAACAATGAAGAATGAAAGATTAAATTATTTATCAATACTTTCCATAAGCTGTGATTTAATCAAATAACAACGTGATGATCAAATAAATGAAGTCTCAGCGCTAAAATGTAGCAGAGTTACTCTTTGAATACCTACCTTTAATGTACCAAAAATAATTAGGTACATTATAAAATATCTCCTAGAACGTTTTATATATCTTCTATTTCAGAATAAGTCTTATTTTACTAATAAGTATGAGATAATCACCCTTATTCACTAAAAATACTATAAAGTACTAAGGAAATAAGCCGAGCAAAATGGTTGGTGCAGGAAATTATCAGCTTGCACTCCCACCAAATTTGTCTGTAAAAAATTCTTTGGAACTAGTTGGAAAATTGAACTTGAACCTGGTGTTCTTTCTCTGTTAACAAACACCCCAATCCCCGAGTCGATAAACATTCTAGAGAAATGGCTTTCAAATATCAATATCCCCGATACAAACGGTTCAAAATATTTGATCCTTATATCTTTATGTATGAAACAAAATTATTTCACTTTTGACAAAAGTTTCCATAAGCCAACAAGCGCATGTGCAATGACCAATGTTTTCCCGAACGAACTTGAAACCTCTTCAAAATCAACAGCAAATAGGTTTCCAAAAGTTTGTATGTTGATGATTATAACTAGAGATTTTGATTTACTTGATATCTTGAACATGCTTAATAACCAATTTTACTCAATTAAATTCACTGTAGAATTATAAGCAATAACCTTCTTCAGTTTCTTGCCGTTATGATCATCAAACCTGGTCACCATTTGGAATTCGACATATACATAAAATATAATCGATCAGATAAATATACACTTCTACTACAAGGTTTAGATATAATTAGACATCAAATTATCAGGTTCACTGTCGATAATAATCCTTCAATATATTCAATTGATAAAAGATAAAGGAATCAAAATAATTCGACTCCAACACAAGATGGACCCTCTCAAATTCAGTTTTGTAGTCTCCCCCCTAATTGTGTGTCGCGAGTCCTCTCTCGAGATTCGTGCATTAGTATAATCTATTTGCGTCATTAAATCACAGATGTCAGTAATAGTCCCTTTCCAAGTTTAATTATCTATAATTCGGAGCAGAAACCATTCTGAACATTATTCAAAGGAATTAGAAACCCAGTAATCGGCAGAACGTGTTTTAAATACAGGTCACACCATTACTCAAGAAAGTTTATCACTTTTAAAACACAGTACGAACAAATGTCTAGGTAATTTAGAAGACATGGACATGTATAAGCGAAAAAGTAATTTATTAAATTCAGATTTATCTTCAGCTAAGAGTAACCTATTCGTTTGCATTATTACATTTTGTTTTCTTCTGATGGCTACTTGGTAGCTGAAGGGTCTTTAGTACTTTGATTGTATTTTTACTTGATCAGAGTGATTATTTCGTATTTATTAGTGTTATAGTAAATCCTCAGTTGTGAAGTTTTTCACTGTGTGTAAGCGTGTAAGTCTTATTCTAGTTTATTTTTGACTTAAGAATTTGTTTTTTCGTTTATGTTTTGTATTTGTTATATATACTTTTGTATAAATTTGTACAATGCCAGTTGACTATAATTTTATAGTTCTTCGGAAGAATGAAGAATGAGTCGCCACCCAAAATTAGGTTTAATTAGGTAGGGCCCAAATGATGTTAGCCCATAGCACATAACGTTCACCGTTCGCCCCTGGATGAAAAGCTACCATATCTGATATATTCTGATATTTACTTATTTACAGCTACTTTGCATCAGTCCTGGCCTGAGAGTATCAAATCTGAAAGAACTGAAACAAGTGAATTGCCTAGACAAGTTTGACATGGAAATGGTGTTCCAACGGCAGTATAATCCCTTATTTACCCCACCGGTAATACAAAATTATTTTATATTTATCATATTTTGCAACGTAGCTCAAAATTTCTATAAAAAAAAGTCGCTCTCAAAACTACAAACAGTTTGAATACTTCATCGAATCAAAACATTGAAGAAGGATGAAGTAAAATAGAACTAAATTTACAAATATTGTTTACAGTTTATTAACATTTGTAGCCTTTATACCTGAAGATGAGATGAAATTTGATCTAATTTTCAAAATTATAGTTATTAATGTAAATTTATGTTTAATTCACATGTTATTCTATTTGAATAAATTTACTCGTAATAAATTCCGAAAATCTAGAATAACATTTGTTTCCTTAGAAAGATCATCTCAATTGTGATCCAACATTTGAACTTGAGGAAATGATCATAGAAACTAAGCCTTTACACAAAAAGAAGAAAAGATTAGCGAAGCAGCGATCAATTCGAGAGATACAAGCACCCATCAGTATGGAATTTGTGAGTATTTTTTTATAGAAACCAATAACGTTTACAATATTGATTTGCTTCGCTCAGAAGCATTTGCAGCAATAAAGGGTTGAAGATTAACCCTCAAAAACCGAAATTATAGTTTTAACTAGGAAGTACAAAACAGTAATCACCAGAGAACTGACCATAGCAGGTCAGGTGATTAAAATCAGCTACCAAGGAGTTATCTTAGAAAATAAACTTCTATGGAAACCACAACTAGAACAACAATGCCGCAAATTCACTGCAGCTTTCTGGTTGTGCAGAAGGGCCACTGGCCACAATTGGGCCTCAGCCCAAAGATATGAATCTTCGAAGTCATGCTTAAACTGAGGTTGACATATGCCTCGGTGGTCTGGTGGAAAAAAACGGAGCTCAGGACGACCAACTCAATCCTGAACCATCTGAGGAAGGTCACCTAGGTGCTGCGACGGGAGCCACGAAAAGCGCTCCCAAGGCCACACTTGGAGCGCCAATGAACGTGGAACCACCCGATTATAAAATGTGACAATTTATTGAAGATCATCCATTACAATTTCATCTAAAGGTAGAACTTTATTGCCCAGAGGTTTTTGTGATTTGGTTTGATGGGAACTTGTGGCATGTAGAATCGTCCCCGAGGTTTTTGCATCCTGTATATATGATCAACTTTTTGAACCTTGACGAATTTACAGTATTTGAATTGAATTCTATGGATTATTGTTGAAGGAGCTATGCGGTTTGCTTCATTACGGTTCCAATTGGGACGGGACAAAATGCGTTCACTACCAAGTTGCCGAACTCGAATTATACAAGTTGATGCTCGAGGGCAAAGTTTGTTAATCTGTATTATACATAATTTGGAATGTTTGTATACGTAATTACATCTGAAGTGAATGTCTGCTGTACAATTCAGTATAGTATCTCTACAATCAAATGAACACGTTTGATGATGTTAATGAATCAGAGCTTGTTCCTCTTAGTGCAACCTTTATAGAGCGGGAATCAAGAAGATCCTGAGAAACTTTGGCATTAAACATAACAGGAGCAAGGACGTCACTTTAAATTGTTTCAAAATTTTTCATATATACAAAGCTTCTATTTCGGGGACACAATCAATATTATTTTTCGAATCGAGGTTATTTCAAAGAACTCGTTTTAATGTACCTCAATAACTATAGGTATACAAAAACCTGAAGACGCAAATTTGTATTCCGACTATTTTGAGAAACGTTTGTTATCTTTTTTGTAGGATGCCGATTCACCTATGGAAGGGCCACATTCCATAATACCCGATTTCAAAATATACAACAGATATCAGGAGTTGGAAAGGAGAGAGCGAGAACGCAAAGAACAGGCTTGGGAACAAGAATTGCAGTTGGCTATGAATTCTTCGGATCCACTAAACGAAGATAAAAATATTGCAAAATGTACTGGATGTCCCAAGGCGCTCGATATTATTTTGGAGGACCAATGTAAAATTTGCGATACAAGTCGTGAAAGAGGGAACAGTTCAATGGAATCTTCAGTCAATACCAGTCAATTACAGTTACCTGAGAAAAATACAAAATCAAGCTCTCAAGAATCTGTCAGTGTCCATGACGTTCAATGCAAGTTGCAGAATATCGATTTTATAGATAGAACGCCTTCGCCTGTGGACAGACTAGATGACATCAGAGAATGATAATGTAACAGCTACTTACAATTTCTACGACCAAGATATGAATACAAATATTTAATAAATTATATTTTTATACAATGGGTTTCATTCAATACTAAAGCCTGTTCGCGGTAAGAAATTACGTCATAGCATAATGTGCTACATGGTTAACCATCAAGTTTTTTATGTTTTTGAAAGCAACTAACCTATGCTCCTTAATTTCTTTCACAACCACAATAAAATAATAAATCACTTCTCTGTTTTACACACAACGTGATTCACTCATCGACATATACATATGGACTGCGCGTGGCAATGCTAAGCGCGGGTAGTGCCGGCGTGAGAGAGGGGAAAACGAAGAGGACTAATACTGTCTTTATCTACTTTAACTATCGCGTTTCTATTAGCCGCTGCGTTGCCATGGAAATGCAACATGACTGTAGCTAGTATGTTTACGTCCCGAGCCGATAGATAAAGACAGTATTAGTCCTCTTCGTTTTCCCCTCTCTCACGCCGGCACTACCCGCGCTTATCATTGCCACGCGCAGTCCATATGTATTATGTCGATGGATTCACTTAATAAAACTGAAACTATAACATTTACCTTAACTCCATGTGACAAGTTAGTTTTTGTAATTGATCGATTTTCCTTGCCCTTGTACACATGTATTGTTAAAGTTCGTGGGATTCCAGCCGTTTTGTATGTGGATACGCTTAACTGCCAAGCATATTTAAAAAAAAATCACGATGATACTTATTTTGAATTCGTGGATGAATTTTTAATGAAAATATGTTTCTATTCCGCGACATAATGCCATATCAAACGATTCGCAAATTCTAGTAAAAAAAACAAAACTTCGAGCGGCTCCTTTAAACTTTCGCCTTGAAACCCTTGGCTCTTCAAACTAGATCTACAAATCAAATAAATCAGCAGGGAGTTAACCTATTTTAACGGCTTTTTCCCAGTAAGATAGCTTAGCAAGAGCGTAGCCACCAAAAAGTAACGAGAGTATCGACGATGGATCTTTAAACGGGATGTGATCTTATATCTCTCTTGAAAATTTGGTTCCCCTTTCAAATTTCGCTTCCTTTGATTCTAGTCTTTAGAAGTTGGTATTGATCATATTGACAAGCATCATAAACTAATATTTTTCGTACGGGGTACGGGACTTAGGCGATAACAAGTTACCAACAAAAGTTTTAAGTATTTTCCTTAATTTGGAAGGAGTACCCATCGAAACATCTTCATTCATTTTATTCAAAAATTTAACAAAATTAAAAAACCTGCAAAAAAAAGCGCAACGAAATTGAACATCTGTCAAATTGAAAGACAGATAATTAATTAGCTCTGTGATAAAAGTGTCAAGTTGGATACTACAAATCTGCCTCTTTTGAATCAAAGAAAAATCTCCAAGCCATAGACTCAGAGTTAACTAGAATTTATCAAAAATATATCTGAGACAACGTCCGCATTTTAGAAATGACTCTCACGAACTTGAACACATGACAATAAATATCTTGAATAGTAGACTTCCGCTGATAGCTAGTCACTTCCAAAACTATCTTAGTTTTGCAAACCTATCAAAGATCCCCTTCCTCCGTTTCATTTAGAAGGTCTTAATGGCTACCTTAGTGAAACAGGTCGTACAGTAGCTACACCTGTCAAAGAACATGAGCTTCGTGACACACGTAGAGCTGCAATTGCGAAATATGAGTTTGACGCTATCATCAAATCCTTTTCGAAAATACTAAAATCCTAGCCCAAGATCCAAAACTTCAATCAGCGAAAAATTCTTGAAGTTAAACCGTGACTCAGGATATTACCTTTCTAACATTTGGAAACCCATCCTCGAACTACACCGGAATAAAGTGAAAGTTTTTTCCTACATTAAATACCGCTACAGAAGAATCAGTTTCAGTTCACGTCTGCCTTGAAGATGCCACCTGCAAAGGTTGATGAATAGTCGGCATCAAGTCGTCCTATCGTGATGCGGTATCCATTCGGAAACTTTTCCATAATTTCTCAACTATTACCTGCCAAAAACATTTCAATGGATTTTTCTATGTTCCACATTTTTTTTGTACGATTGTAAGTTTTACGAGCAGTCCTCGGAAGCTACCACAAGTTCCCCACTTTTTCCGGTCATAGCTAACATCTTCATGGAATCTTTTGAGCAAGATGCTCATCTGTTCTCAAGCCGAAATGTTGGTTTAGATCATCGACATATACATATGGACTGCGCGTGGCAATGATAAGCGCGGGTAGCGCCGGCGTGAGAGAGGGGAAAACGAAGAGGACTAATACTGTCTTTATCTATCGGCTCGGGACGTAAACATACTAGCTACAGTCATGTTGCATTTCCATGGTAACGCAGCGGCCAATAGAAATGCGATAGATAAAGTAGATAAGGACAGTATTAGTCCTCTTCGTTTTCCCCTCTCTCACGCCGGCACTACCGGCGCTTATCATTGCCACGCGCAGTCCATATGTATATGTCGATGGTTTAGATATGTCGACGACACTTTGCTATTTGGCAACATGGTCGCAATAAGTCAGAAACTCCTTGAGGTAAAGTCTACATTGGTGAAACAGGTCGTACAGTAGCTACCCCTGTCAAAGAACATGAGCATCGTGACACACGTAGACCTGCAATTGCGAAACATCAGTTTGACATTAATCATCAAATCCTTTTCGAAAATTCTAAAATCAAAGTACAAGCTCCAAACTTCAACCAATGAAAAATTCTTGAAGCTAAGCTGTGACTCAGGATATTACCTTTCCAACATTTGGAAACCCATTCTCGAAAATTCCACTTCACACATGAACACTGAACGGCAGGGTCAGGTGCCAGAACCACAGAGATAATGAATAGAGAACCAGAAAATTCTAAAGCGTGGCTCCCGTTTATTTTTGTGCGGTTAAAATAAAATATAAAAATTTTCAAGAAGAATGAAGAAACAACAAAACACACGTGACGCGTATACTGCTAGAGTATAAATAATACAAATTTCTCTACTTTTAGTGTAGATGGCACACACCTTCGCGCATGTGTAATTACTGGATCATGCAAAACCACAAAGAATACTGGGAAAAAATTCCAGGAAACGAACATGGGAAGAAATACATCAATGCCCCGTGTAACAAAAGAACGACAGACGTATTAGCACTAAATAGGGAAAAAATAAAAGTCGTAATAGGGCTCAACACTGGCCATGCGCCAGTAAAAGGGCACCTAAACAAAATGGGACTGTACAATGACGACCTGACATGCAGAGTTTGCGGTAAGGATACAGAAACAGTGACACACATACTATGTAAATGCGAGGCACTTGATCGCAAACGATAGTCAATTTTTGGAAAGCCAAACGGCGAACCAGAATTATACAGTTCCCACCCTGTTAAGGACTTGTACAAACCCGTACAAGGTACAAAAATACTTGAGTGGATACCGTAAACAAACGAAACATAGGCGAGATACAATGGGCCAGCAGGCCTAAGTATCACCGGAGGACAAGCCTACAAAGGGGGTGAAATTTTTAGTGAGTATGCCTGGAATGGTGACTCTCACAGTAGACCTTGAGACTCAAAGGCTCATAACCTCCCCATAAAAGGTTTTCTTCACCTCCGCAACTAAAAAAAAGTGTAATACTTACCGCACAAAAAATAAACGGGAGCCGTTCAATTTACGTTGGGTACATAGGCCTCTGGTACTCTATTCTTCTGTGACCAGAACGAAGTTAACCACCGGAATAAAAAAATCGGTTAACTTCATAACGTGGAGGTTTTTGCCTAGAATAAATACCACTACAGAAGAATCAATTTCAGTTCAAGTCGACCCTGAAGATGCCACCTATAATGGTTGGCGAAACGTCGGCATCAATTCGTGCTATTGTGACGCGTAATCCATCCGGAAGCCAAGAATTTTCAAGGATAATAAATTCTTTGAAGTTGGGGGTGGGGTTATTACACGCCCAACCCGTAGCTGCGCCTACGCTTGACATTTTAAATTCATTGTAATTTCAACATTTGTATGCACAGAAATGGGAAATTTCAGATTGTATTGAATAATAGACAAGTCAGTATATCAAGAACTTTATTAAATTATTATCAAATTACAAAATATGTATAATATATAAAGCTATTATAAATACTGTACTACGTAATTGTTTAGACCTTTTTTTTTAAATTTGATAAACATAATCATAGAACTAGCTAAAAAGGAACTTAGAATTATAATGGTTTGTACTAAATAGTAAAAAGGCTTCCAAAAATTACATTTGTACAAATATCGGTTATACAGCTATCCCAGAAATGTATTTACCAAAAATTTCGACGTTTGTGAAACAGATATGAAGGAAAGTTACAATATTTGTTTCAATCTTATTGATTTGCAAAGAGTGGCTAATCAACTGTTTCCAAATATATTTACTGTGAAGAAAAATAAAACCAATACTACATTCTAAAAAAATAACCTCATTATTCAAACATTCCTCCATGATTTGTAAACTCCTTACCACCCCAAAATTTTCGGTACTCATTCCCAAGACAAAAACTACAAGTTCAACCACATAAATCAATAACAATCGAATAATATCAAATGCAATCTAAAACACTATGAGCTAACTACACATGGTACTACAATCGATAAATTCAACAAAATTACTACTACTACTAATTGGCCATATCAATTTCGGAAAACGAGTTTAAACACGATCGATTCGCCAATTATTTCATGCCAACGTCATTGACTGCGAGATTACCAGGAAATATTGAAACGCCATCCGCTGACGGGTTCTAGAGATTCGAAATTTTCCATGAAACGAGTTTAAACACGATTGGCGAATAAATTAAACCGCCGTTACGTCGGTCGTCTCGATTCTGGTGATCGGTTCCATCACTTTAACGCTCAAGTTGGCGTTTCCGTCAGCGTTCAGCTTCAAGTTGCGCAGAATTTCGATAACGTTATCGACGGCGAACGGTTTCGGTTGATCGGTGCGTTTCTTGTTGGGTTTAGCGTAGTGCAAGTAGCAGAAGCCCTTGTATCCGCGCCAGGTGATGTCGTTCGGCTTGATGCCGCTCTCGATGAGGGCGCCCTTCAGGTCGCGAACTCTCACGTTTTTCTCAATGTTGCTCACCATCAGAGAAAAATCGATGGCAAAGCGACGGAAGTACTTGCGTTGGGGTGCCGCTGCGGCGGGCTTTTTACCGGAAACCTCGCCCGCCGGAGGAATGTTTTCTGCATTCTCAGAACCCTGCTGGAATGAAAAATTTCATTCAACAAAGCTAGTAAAAGCGAGTTAATTAAGCGAGGAAATAAAGCAGATTTTGATAAATTTTTTTTAAATCGATTCAGGAAGTCATTTTTTTTTCTAATGTGCATTTTAGCATTTCTACAGAGGAAAATGCATCTCTTTGATTGCACTTTCAGGAGATAATATTAAAAATGTTGAAAACATATCCAAATATAGCCAACATTTCTCACTCGGGGGTTTTTGGGGTCGCTGATCACGATTCCGATACCAGATTTCAACTACAACGCACCTGGGGCTCAGTACATCCGGGTAATATCGTCGTCTCCAGGGAATTCGGAAAAATCTCTTTTGCAATGGAGTGAAACTTATTGGGGAGGTTCTTTTGTGGTTGCCGGTTGTAACCAAGACTTTCAATAGTCACCTGGTGGTCAGGATACCCTGATGACTTAGGTCATCTCCATGGATTGTTTTAAAAATATGCTCTGAAAAGCAACCAAATTCGTCTCTCGGGGGTTTTTGGGGTCGCTGATCACGATTTCGGTGCCGAATTTGAACTACGGCACACCTGGGGATCAGGACGTCCTGGTACTATTGTCGTCTCCAGGGAATTCGTGAAATTATCGTTTGGAATAGGATGAAACCTGCTAGGGAGCTTCTCTTGAGCATACGGGTCGTGACCAAGACTTTCAATAGTTACCTTGTGCTCAGGATACCCTGATGACCTAGGACATCTCCATGAATTGTTTTTAATACGCTTTGAAACGCAACCAAATTCGTATCTCGGAGGTTTTTGGGGCCGCTGAACACGATTCTGGGGTCGGAATCAGAAATAATAAAAATAATAATGATAATAAAAACTAAGTGATTCCAACTTATACAATATTCTTAATAAATAATTCAAAAAAATTGAAGTTGAAGTTCGTGTTTTGCGATATTGTTTTTGTTGTTTTTTCCTGTAAACTTATCTGTTGTAGATTGATTCTCAAAAAATCAAACCTAATTAAAATTTACAACATTTGAAACCACTATTATTTTTTTCGCACTTGAAAAATTCAATCAAGTTGATCACTGTGCAAAAGGTATTTTTTGAATTATTTGTTACCGACAACACATTGATTCCGACTCCAGAATCGTGTTCAGCGGCCCCAAAAACCCCGAGATACGAATTTGGTTGCGTTTCAAAGCATATTAAAAAACAATCCATGGAGATGACCTAGGTCATCAGGGTATCCTGACCACCAGGTGACTATTGTAAGTCTCGGTCACGACCCGTATGCTCAAGAAAACCTCCCTAGAAGGTTTCATCCCATTCCAAAAGATAATTTCACGAATTCCCTGGAGAGGACAATAGTACCAGGATGTCTTGATCCCCAGGTGCGCCGTAGTTCAAATCCGGTACCGGAATCGTGTTCAGCGATGCCAAAAACCTCCGAGATACGAATTTGGTTGCGATTCAAAGCATATTAAAAATCAATCCATGGAGATGACCTAGGTCATCAGGGTGTCCTGAGCACCAGGTGAATATTGAAAGTCTTGGTCACAGCTGGCAACCACAAGAGAACTTCCCTACTTAGTATCACTCCGTTGCAAAAAAAGATTCTTCCGAATTCCCTGGAGACAACGATATTACCCAGGTGTACTACTGAGTCCCAGGTGCGTTGTAGATGAAATCTGGCACCGGAATCGTGAACAACGACCCCAAAAACCCCCGAATGAGAAATTTTGGCTATATTTGGACATGTTTTAACATTTTTAATATTATCTCCTGAAAGTGCATTCAAAGAGATGCATTTTCCTCTGTAGAAATGCTAAAATGCACATTAGAAAAAAAATGGTAACATTTTTTCCAAATGACTTCCTGAATCGATTTTTTAAAAAATAACAAAATCGGTTTATCCGATTTTTTTTTTACTTTTAGCCTTTTTTGTGCTTTATTTCCTCGCCTAGATAGAAACCCATAAAATACGTTGTACCGGGATATCAAAAATTATCTTGGTCAAGGGTGGTTGTGGAATCTAAAACGTGTGTCTTACTTTACGTTTGAAATAATTATGTCACTGTCACACTGACATCATTAATAACCTACAAATTTCATACCTATTTATTTCAGTTGTGAAACAATAATGAACTAGAAATTATGAAATAATTATGTGAACTTTGAACCTTTTCAGAGGTCGTGATAGGCACAATCCGGGTCAAAAACTGTTTTGAAATAGTTAATTTTACGTAAATCGAATGACGTTCACGTGAGAAGACCGTTGCACGCAAGTTAGAAAAGTGAAAACTGGTTGTACCTAATATGGCTTTACGACGACTTTTCGCGTGCCGTTTTCGCACGCATGGATTACCATCAACTAGCACATAATCTAATTCTAGGTCCAGGTCTATCAACGCACGTTTCATTGAAAGTGTTGTTGCTTGCAAGATATTGTATAAATTTATTTCTTCTACGCTTGCCATTCCTATACCAAATTTTGCAACGGATGTTATTTTTTCATATAGGACTTGCCTACATTGAGGAGTCAACTTTTTCGAGTCGTTGATTCCATCAATAATTGTATTTCTATCAATAAACACTACGGCTGCGGATATTACTGGACCAGCTAGCGGACCTCTTCCAACATCATCCACTCCTGCTATCACTCCTGATAATTTATTTTCTAATGTAAAGTCTGGGTATTTCATAGGTTTTTATAATAAGAAAGTTATAGTAAAAACTGAACAGATAATAGAAATTATCCAAAATTTCATAACGATTACATTTTCTGACCATCCCTTCTTCTCAAAGTGATGATGTATTGGTGCCATAAGAAAAACTCTTTTTCCTTCTCCATATTTAAACTTTGTATATTTAAAATATGATATCTGAATAATCACAGATAGAGTCTCTATTACAAGGATTATTCCAATAATATTAACAATAATAATTTGCATGGAGTTAGATTTAGTATCGGGCCGTGCCCGACGTCCCTTCTTTTTTCGATAAATGTCCATTAAATCGGAAAATTTAATTAAAACAGTTTGAGCTATTCTCAGATCTCAGCTATGCGCGTCTAACGTGCGACGTACCAAAGGGAATTTTCTCGCGACTAAAATATTCACGAAGCGGGTAAAAGCTAGCGGCCCATAGCCAAAAACACTTTATTACAACTGGCGCCGGTCGCACGGGGCAACAAACGGCCCCAAATTAACACGATCGAGGTAAAATGTAAACTCTAACTTACGCGCAGCGAGCTCCTCGAGGGATATGTCAAAATGATTTCGTTCGTAGCTAATCACATAGGACGTCTGGCGTTCTAGCAATTATGTTTTTAGATAATTCGAACCTTCTAATTTCGATAGGCCACGTGAAAATCCCGGAGTCCAAAGCGCTAAAGACTTCTGAGTGTTACAATCGTCGTATAAACTAGCGAAATTTTGCACTTTTAGAAACTTCTAATTAATTATGACATAATTATTTCAAACGTAAAGTAAGACACGTTTTAGATTCCACAACCACCCTTGACCAAGATAATTTTTGATATCCCGGTAGTTAGTCACCTTTCAGTATCAACTATTTGTTAGTAAATGAAATGAAGATATCTAAATAATATTTTGTACTCACCGAAAATCCGTTAGAAGCACTACGATCGCTGTTACGATATGATCTGCTCCTTCTGAAGAATTTCTCAGTGCCCTTTACCCTTCGTCCTTCCCTGGTATCCTCAGAGTTCGTTCTGTCACCTCCTGCTTCTTCCAAAACTTGACCTTCTGACCTCGGTCGTACTCTTCGGAATCTTCGGAACCTGTTCCCCTTTTTCACTTCTTTCTCCTCAATATCAGTATCTTCTTCTTTCAATGCCGTGTCCCTACCCTCTCTGGAATAAACAAAAAAAATTCAAATTCAGCAAATTAAACTTCAGAAAGTCACTGGCTTGAGCATATTTACGTTTCATGATTTTCTTTCAATTTCTGCAAAACAGGCATGAGATTAACTCTTCTCTTGGACAAAACATCCCAAAATATTCCTTTGGGGCGAGGCAATTTCCTCTCAATTTCAATAGTTTCTGTTGGAGTGAGGATAAAGTCCACTGGCATGTCATACTTTTGAAATAATTCTTTAGGCAATTCATCAAACACCTAAGTAAAACAGATTATTAAAATTTTCCTGTGCAATAACACAATGAAACTTCACCTGTGAATCATGTACTGTTGTCACAATGACAGTATCATCAGAAATGGAGCCCATCTCTTTTAGAATACCGTATTCTAAATCGGCAAATCCTTTTCCCTTTCCAATTCGGTATCCTTCCTTTGAAACGGCTACACTACCCACTACTAATAAATCAATTTTAACATGATCATCAATACCAACAGGTGTACCAATGTGTTCAATTCCCCATCTACTTACAGTTCGCTTGATATTATATTTGGTGTTCTCACCAGCGACTGTCAATCGTTTCAATAGACTGTCTTTTAGCCTTGGAACTGGAACATACAATTCTTTTTCATTTTCTAATGCAATTATCCTCGTAAATTCTAGCGGCTTATCGGGATTCACTTCAACGGATTTTGCATTTTTGAATTCTTCTAGATTTAGGATTCGGTCAGCGGCCTTGTCGGCGCCTTTAAAATTCGGAATACGGCCAAATACAGGTCGTGGAAAAATAGCCACGCGATTGGCTTCTAGACTTTCCCATACCTTTTGACGGTAGAATAATTTTGATACTGCGGTGTCTAAAATCAGCATTCATAACACAACTGAAAAAAAAATGCGAAGAAATTCTTACCATTTTGCTGAGAATTTTGCGATTCTTCTGCTATACTTGGCGATTCGATGTTACTCATATTGAATTCTATAAAAACGAGACAAACCGGAAATTATGAAAACCTTAATACTCCCACATTTGATAAAGATTTATCAGTTTTTGTTGATGCATGTTATTGTTTTCAAGGCGAACTTAGATTAGGAAATAGAAGATAGATGTGATGCACAATATTTTTAGAAGAACCTACTCAGAAAGAAGAGCTAGCCACAGACTTTAGTGTAACTGATAGATAGCACAGAGTAGATTATCAACTTACTCTGTGTAGATAGTTTGTTGAATGTAGTAACCACCTCAGACCAGTAATTCACCAAGAAGTCATTCTAGACTTTTTGACAGTGACAACAGAGAACTTAAAAGACAGTAGTAAGAAAGAAGTCCGACGGGTAGCTACATAGAAGCATCTAATAACATTGTTCAATGTACGAAATTCCTCGAGTCCATCAAAATAAAAGTCAAAACAAACATGTTGGATTTTGGATTGGAATCACTAAAATAATATCTAATTGCTTAATATTTATGTACTGAATTTAACGTGTGTGCATTTTTGATAGAAATAGGCTTACCTGTCATATAAAATGGATGCTTACATTAAAGTATTAGTGAAGTGGAGTGGCAAAGAATATGAAGTTGAACTAAATGAAGATGAAACCGTGCTCGATCTAAAGAACGCTATTCAGAGACATACAGGTGTTAAACCTGAAAGGCAAAAGCTGTTGAATTTGAAACTAAAAGGTGAAGATTGTTACACCCCAGTGCAATTTTAGTTTAAATTTTGCAATTTTAGGGAAAACACCAGAGTTGGAATGTAGGGTGTCTCAGCTAAAACTCAAATCAGGTTTCAAAATAATGATGATGGGGTCCTTGGAAGAGGATATTGCTGAAGCAAATTGTGCTCCGTTAGATTTACCTGAAGTTGTGAACGATTTAGATATAGAAGATGAAGAAGTTGCTATAGAAAATCAAGAAGTATACTTATCCAAAATAGAAAAGAGGATAAAAGATTACGAGATCAAAATGTTGAATGACTTGAGACCAGACAAAAATCTGTTGGTTTTAGATATTGATTATACTCTTTTCGATCATAGATCATCAGCAGAAACAGGAGCAGAATTGATGAGACCATATTTGCATGAATTCTTAACATCAGCATATGAACATTATGATATTGTTATTTGGTCTGCAACTGGAATGAAATGGATTGAGGAAAAGATGAAATTATTGGGTGTTTCAACTCATAATATGTATAAAATATCTTTCTATCTTGATTCTCTGGCCATGATCTCAGTTCATATACCAAAGTATGGAGTCCTTGATGTAAGTGAATTATGATTCCTAATGTGATATACAGACTGTTTACACTTTTGTGTGAAATGTGAATTGGTGTTTTGCTTGTAGGTGAAACCATTAGGTGTAATCTGGGGCAAGTTTCCTCAATTTTCTCAGAAGAATACTATAATGTTTGATGATATTAGAAGAAACTTCATTATGAATCCAAAGAATGGGCTTAGAATCCGTCCATTTCGACAGGCACACTCAAATAGAGATAAAGACAATGAACTGTTGAGGCTTTCGAAGTATTTAAAAGATCTAGCTGAATATTGTACTGATTTTTCTACAGTAAATCATAGGCATTGGGAAAAATATAACCCAAAAAAACATACTCGAAGGAATTAATATACTTTCTTTTATATATCTAAGTAATAGATTATTTTCTAAATAAGGGTCTTTGTTGCTTTATTATAATTTCTCTACCTCTAGTGAATGTTTTTTTGAAAAGTTTTATCAAACCCTAGCCAACTTTATAAGTGGCAATTAGTTTACTACTTTCATGATAAAACTAAACAATTATGTTTGTATTAATCTATCGTGCATATTTGTGATTGCTTTTACACTATTGACAAGTAGGCATGACCTCCAAAGGCACTTTGACAGCATTTAGGCAAGTAGAATTAAGGCCAAAAAACGCACATTTGTACGTCTCTAACTGGGGGACATATAAAATTTTAAATATACTATCTCTTTTGATACAAATAAGTTACTTACGATTCTGTGATTAATCAAGTTGGTGAAGGATATTTTCAAATGTATGAACCCTTGACGTTACATTGCGCGCAATAGGGATTCAGTTAGTCAAATGCTAGATATTGAAATGTTTGCCTCAGATGAACCCAAAAGAATACCAATTTGGGAAAGAAGAATATTGTTCTAATAGAGGTGGACCGACAATTATTATTTTTTTAAATAAAAGTAAGTATAATAGTTCGGTACTGTCAGATAATACCACCATAGGCAACGACGGATACCAATCTGATAATAAAACCGGTACCGGATGCTGAATACCATTGAACTACTATATTATTCAGTGCTAAATATTAATGTACATTCTAATGCCATAGAAGAGATTAAATTTTACACATAACGTTATTATTTTCTTATTTTTTGACAGCTGCAAAGCGTCTTGAGTGTATGTTGTATTTTCTAAATAAATAAGTTACTTACGATTCTGTGATTAATCAATTTGGTGAAGGATATTTTCAAATGTATGAACCCTTGACGTTACATTACAGCGCAATAGGGATTCAGTTAGTCAAATTCTAGATATTGAATTGTTTGCCTCAGATGAACCCAAAAGAATACCAATTTGGGAAAGAAGAATATTGTTTTAATAGAGGTGGACCGATATTTATTATTTTAAATAAAAGTAAGTATAATAGTTCGGTACTGTCAGATAATACCACCATACGCAACGACGGATACCAGTCTGATAATAAAACAGGTACCGGATACTGTGAATACCATGGAACTATTATATTATTCAGTGCTAAATATTAATGTATATTCTACTGCCATAGAAAAGATTAAATTTTACACAACGTTATTGTTTTCTTATTTTTTGACAGCTGCAAAGCGTCTTGAGTGTATGTTGTATTTTCTAAGATAAGAAGTAGACTTAAGCTTAACTCATGTTCAAGGATATTCAACAATTTGAACTTGGAAATTGTAATCCTGTAATAAATTTTTATTTTGGTAAAATGTATTCGTTTCACAATATATTAAAAACTTTTTGAATGTTATGTTGTAATTCGATTCGCAAAAAACAAACTATTATGCTGTTGATTCAAGTTTGATTTATGAATAAAATATGTCTGTTATTCGTGTAACGGCTTACAAAAATGGATCCAATACAGGGGGAGAGGTAAAAATCTTATCACTATCAAATCCAGTAAATTATTTTAGACATCCTTACAGGTCTTCAGATTACCAGATACTATCGAGGAATTACATAGTGAAATATTTCTAAGATTTAACATATCTTCCACTAGAATTTATTTAGAAAATGGAGCAGAAATAAGAGACATTTCTTGCATTCGTGATAATGACACTTTATATATTTCTGTAGGTGAAGATTTTATAAAACCTTCAAATGGTAAACAACAATCGGATTGGATAACACTAAATGTGGGAGGAAAATACTTTACCACATCTATAAGTACTCTCACTACAAAGGAACCTGCAAGTATGCTAGCTAGAATGTTTGCCAATAGTACAGATGGTTATCTATACACTCCGAGTAATGTAGATGAAAATGGTGCTTTCCTCATAGATCGTCCTTCTACATATTTTGAACCAATTATCAATTATCTCAGAAGTGGCAGGCTCATATATGACTTGAATGTAAATCCAGAAGGTATTTTAGAAGAAGCTAAATTTTTTGGGATTGATTCGGTCATACCAGATTTGGAACGAGTTATAAATAAATCTGAGATTTCAAAGGATGATTTACCTTTAACCAGAAGAGATGTTATTGATGTTTTGATTAGGTGTCCGATTACTGCAGAGTTACGTTTTCAAGGGGTTAATTTGTCTGGTGCCGATTTGAGTAAATTAGATTTAAGGTCCATTAATTTTAAATATGCCAATTTGCAAGGGTGCAAATTATCTGGCTGCAATTTAAGTTGGTGTTGTCTTGAAAGGGCTGATTTGTCTCATACAAATATTGATGGAGCACAGCTCTTGGGTATGTATAGGCATATTTAGTTAACAGTTCATTCCTTCGATTCAAAAGAAAGTGAGTTGGCAAAAGTAACTAACACCTATTGATTAATCTCTATAAAACTTTACTCAAGGAATTTATATTATTCCTAATCCTCTATCTATTTATTTATTAACAGTGTGGACATTTAATTTAGAGAACCATGACACGTTGGAGTTTGATTCCAATCATTGATTAGCCAGAACAAACATGAAAAATATCATTGACATTTACCCTTTTATTTCAAAAGATACTTGAGATTTTAACACACTGGAAGGTATGTGGAAGGGTAAAACGCTAATATTAATCAGATAAACTTGTACTCAACAACAACATTTAAATTTAATAACAAAAATAACAATTAAATGATAATGATAATAATAAAAGAATACTTGAATAAAAACTGAGAACAACAACTTTGATTGAAAATCTAAAACAACTCTGATTTAGCGAAATCCATCCTTACCAAAAACACTCTGAAGAAACTATTAACTTAAATTAATTGAAATCAAGTGGTACGTGATTTCTCAAGAGACTAAAGCTAGAAAATGTAACTGAAGGTTATAGGCATTATCCCTGGTATTTGTAAAGCGTCCTTTTTCTCAAGAACCAATCTACAATTCGGAAAAAGATACCTGAATTGTTTAAATAATAGGCAGTAAGACCTCTTGAGGTCTCTCTAGTCTTCTGAATGTTTTCGGTGGGGATTTCTCAATCTATCTGTCCTGTACTAAATATTACTAACTGATTTGAATGTACATAAATCATCCAAATGGTAAACATTAACAATATAGCTATCGTTCGTTTATGGTCCTATATTGGTTATTGATCTTGACAGGTTTATGGTTTCCTTTACAACCAAAATTTGTGAACTTATTGCAACCCTGTTAACCATATCAGCTATGGTATCATATCACCCTGCTTGAAGCGAGTGTGAATTGTCCTATATTTATTTCAGAAATTTCTTTACTTTCTCGGAGCTGCATTTGTTGTTGAAAACATCAACCCCTAGATGTTCTTCACTTTTAGATATTTTAATTTCACAGGCAATTTTAATTTTCTGAGAATGATTTTGTTTTTAAATATTGGAAATAACCTGTGCTAACCCTTATTACAGAGTGTTGAATGTTTTAATGGAACTTATGTTTTCAGATATAATGAGTAAGCTTTGTTATAGGGGTAAGATGCTTGTGTGCCAATATGGAAGGTACTTCTATGAGAAATTGTAATTTTAAAGACCCTGCTGGAAGTAGAGCCAATATGGAAGGTGTGAATCTGAAAGGTGCAAATCTAGAAGGCAGTGATATGGGTGGAGTTAACTTGAGGGTTGCCACCTTGAAAAATGCAAATTTACAAAATTGTGATTTAAGAGCTGCAGTGTTGGCTGGAGCTGACTTAGAGGTAAAATAATGTGGCATTATTATATACACTATAATGTAACAATGTTATTTATTTTTGAACTTTATATTTTTCCAATGCTTGCTCATTTATTATTAAACATTTTGGTGCCATTAGGATTGTTAAAATTTTGAGATACTCAATTTGGAATTTTATTTTCTACAATTTGTAACATATTTAATGATATTCAAACTTTTATAAATAAAATATTGTCTGTGTCATATCTTCAATTTTCTTTCAGAAATGTGATTTATCTGGTAGTGATTTACATGAAGCTAATTTACGAGGTGCTAATTTGAAAGATGCAGCCTTTGAACTTATGCAAACTCCTCTACATATGTCACAAACTGTTCGTTGATTGTTTGATATTACCAAAGACATTTCTTTCTGATTTTTCCTACAACTATATTTCACTCTGTAAATGGGTATAATTATTCTTCTTACACTTACATTAATGTATTTTGGACATTACTCTTTCAGCCCAAAAAATTAATTTATGGCTACATAATTTTATATTATTCTGATGAATTAAATAGATAATTGTTTATTAAAATAGCATGTTTTTTATAGAAGCAGTTTGAGTAATTTATTAAATACCTAATTTGAATTATTGATATGTAATATTAAATATCTTTTGAAATTCAATTTACAGTAATTTTATTTATCACAAATGTATTTCATAAGAATTGAAAAAATTTACTATAAACTGGTAATGATTAAAAGTGATTGATAGTGATTAGATTGATAATGAAACCTTGTTCCATTATGTATTATAATAGAATGTTAATTCCACAGGGGAAATAAATTTTTGACCATTTATATCTATTTTCTGTTCCTTCTTGGTTTAGTTATTTCAAAATATGCTCAAATTAACAGTTCTATTGATGAGAAATTCTAATTTCTCACCAAAGAGTTCTATAACTAGAGTGGACAAGTAAGGCATTTATTCATACGAATCGAGTGCGTCTGTCCTTGCTCACGTAACCCCCACGCGCTCGTACTATAGAGCGCGTAACTCCACGTCGTATAATACACGAGACGCGCCCGCGCGGTAAGAAATAGTGCGACAGAGAACGTATACTTACGTATGAATGTAATACATTGGGAGGATCCTACTTGTCCACTCTAGTTATAGAACTCGCTGTTTCTCACTCATAGAGTAATAACACCGACATGGATATTCGTCCGATAAAAGGATGAATATACTATTTTCATGTTTATCGATTATCGGACGAATATCCAGGGCCCATATCATTACCTCTATTTCTTTTTGTTTTACAGGTTGACGGAAGCAGTTCTAGTTCATTCAAAGATCTATAGAAAATATATGTTTCTGTGGCATTCATACTCTGTGCCGCAATTATAAAAATAATGAGAAAGGACAAGCACCACTGATCCGAAAATATTTATATTCTGTGCAAAACATCATAGAATGGAAAGGTCAATTTTCAATTGGGTTTTAATCAATAACATTAATTATTTTGCGCACGCACCTCGGAATTTAATCAAAATAAGTAATTGACACAAAAATGTGTCCGTAAATAATAGAGTTATAAAAATAGAATAAAATTTGTCATTACCAAATTTAACCTAAAACGATGGATACAGCTGCAACTAAAGAAATATGTCGCAAAGGAAACACCGAAAACATAAAATTAGTTGATATGAAGTAATTTATATGGACCAAAATCACGAATAATTTAAGCCAGACTCGAATTTAAAATGGGATCGACCACAATTCCCATGTTACTAGTCACTGCTAATGTTGGGTCTATCTTTGAGGCAGTAAGTTAAACTTAAACTTGAATTTTTTTTTAATTTTATGTTAACTATTTGTTGTTCCAGCCACAAGATATGTTAAAAATATGGTGTGAAGAGTTCTTGTCCACTGTGTCAAGATTAGATCCCAAATTCATTGCTTTGCATTGTCAGGAAGTTGGGGGCAAAAATTATGAGAATAGTATGAAACATGTAGAGCACTTTGTGAAGCTGTTGATGTCGAGCAATGAGTTACGCCTTTTTGACAAGATTAGGGTATTTTTAGATGAAGACTACAGCTCTGCAGAACATTTTACAGTCAGTATTATTTTCTCATGGCAAAAAATTAATAAATATTGTTATCTGTTAAAAATTGAATTTGATTCAATTTCCAGTAGGGCATATTTATATAATATTTGAATCACAAATCAGATTTAGAGCCAGCTGGAAACGAAAAATTTAAATTTGCCAATTGCACATTGTAATTATTTATTTTTAAATTTTCTTACAGGCTTTAGGAAATTTGTATTTCATTCACGAATCAATTGAGAAGATTTTAATATGGGACTTCAAAAATTTGAAATTCATGTCGGTACATGGCAAGGAAATTCACTCAGGGAACATCGAGTCTGTTATAACCAAAGAAAAAGCAAAGTTTCCTCAGGATTTTTTTCCAGAGGTTAGTTAGTATTAATTTTACTTCACTTACTTCTGGAAAAATTAGGTTTGGTAATTGAATTGATACAATGTTACGTAGGATTAATTTTAGAGTTTAAGGAATGTATCTACTTATATATTTTTACATTTGATCACACTCTGAAATCTGAAATTTTAATTGATTTGGCAAATAATGAAAATTTTAGGATTTAATAATGATAGGAAATAATATTGAATATAATAATAAGGCTTTGTTATATTTTTTTATTGTACATCCATAGAAGAAACTAAGATAAAAACTAAAGTGGAACAATAGAATATTATTCAAACTCACCTTTCAATATGCTTAATTCCATAATAATGACAAACAATCTGTTTTTCTGAATTATTTTCAACAGGTAGATTGCATCGGGCTTATTAGACTAGATATAAATTATTATTCTTCATTGTTTGAATTAACAGTCAAAACTAACAATTTTTTCAACGATAACTTATTTATTTTCTTATTCTATTTATCAATCAGTTAGGTTAAAAAATGTTATTTATCATTCTATAACCTTAATATATCTTATAATTAATTTTAAATATCTATTAAAGTAATAATATACTGTGTAATATACCTAAATCCTTGAAGGTGCAGTGTGACAATATTTTTCATCATTATATTTAGTTTAAAAGTTGATTTAAGTTTCTATAGTTGATGTATTAATTTTATAAATTTTCTTAACATTTTTAAATTCACTTGACCATTTTTTAAGCATTATTTTGATTTTCATATCTTCATTTTTCTTTATATCAGTTTATATTAAATAATTTGGTTTTTAGTAATGACTTTATTTTATTATGAATGACGCCATTTATATTTTTGAAATTTGTTATTAGATTTTTTTAATTTTTTTAATTCATTTGTCTTCTCAAAAGTAAATTGGAATACAATAACAATGTAGTTTAACTATGAAATATTCCATTATTTTATTTCTAACAATTACCTGTAAGTAAACTGTAACTACTGAGACAGTAAGGAATTGATTGAAAAGGGAACATACTTTATAGTGCAAATGGTCAAGGAAAGGGTTCTTGAGAACGCGATGGTCTCTAAACGGCACCGTTTTCGACATGGTCAACATCCATTTATTCCACGACGCTTCCAATTTCGTCGCCATGGAATCTTTCCCGTCGGTTTACTGCGAAAATCGTCGTAGAGCTTTAGAGCACACTCTGCAGCGATTCCATAACGACACTTACGGCAAAGTACCTTACTTCCTGTTTGGAGATTTCAACTTCCGGACTGATACAGATGGCGTTGTTAAGGTAACTCAGAATTTAAGAATTTAAAAAATAAATGAGAAATAACCATCCTTGTTCACTAAAAATACTATTAAAGTACTGAGGACCTTTCAACTATCAACTAACCATCATCAGAGTTTATCTATTGATTCTTTCTTATTTGTAGTGTTATAGTGTATCCACAGTGAACTTACACTATCTCTGAATGTCTTGTATGTGATGTGAGACAGTGGTAGTAATGCTTTGTGGGGATTAGCTCTTAAAGTTGGGCGGTTTGCTCTAAACTGACTCGTGGTTCTGGTGGGGGCATAGGAATTGGAAACACAACAAACTATACTTTACTTAATGTAGAGCTCGACGTCATTACGGACTTAATGTCTTGCTCTACGAAATAAATACTAGTACAAATACTAATGTACAATGATTACTGATTACAATCTATATATCCTATGTTCTACTTATGATATATAATAATCTAATGTGATGTTATTGTTATTATGTCCTAGTTAATCTAGTCTTAGCATATACATCGATTCCTCAATAACTACCTCGAGATACCCTGTTCTGTATGTCAAGGTTATCTTGTGCTAAATAATGTGCAATAGTAAACATGTTGTTAGTGGGTCAGTTATGAGTTATCAATATATGCTTAATAACATTACTAATAGAAATAAGGTCGCATTCTATAATTTGGGGATTTTAGGTAATCTCGTATAGGGATGGAAGATTCCCATACTACAGCTGATTAATAATATTACAGTGGCGGCTGGTACTAAAGGGCACAAGGGCAAGTGCCCACCTAACTACCAAGATAAACCAGAAAGAAATTCGCATGTAATTCAGTGCAATATTTCATTCAGCACGTCAGGCGACAGGCGCATGCAATTTCAACGCTGACAACTATGTTCCGGGGAACGTTCTGAAGTGTACGTATTTCAAATATGATTCGGCTGATTATGGTTATCTTCGCCATATGCTCTTATACCTGCGGTTGGGGGGCACAAAGCAACATATCTCCGGTAAACGTCTTGCTTTCATAGTGTACAGACAGTGTGTGAATTCAATTCGAAGACGTGAAGTGATGATGTAAGTTAATTGTGTGTAAAATCTTTTTAAAAACCCGCTATCATTTGAGGAAAAACTTTTAATTAAAAAGAAAGGCATTCCCGATCTTCAGATAAACTACACATCCACAAGTAAAACCCGAACTTACAATAGAGTATTCAACAAGAATATCTATGAAAAATACGAGTGGATGCCCAGTAACAAATAAACTATTTTGTTTTATGCGCTTAATTTTTAAGAAAGGGATTATTGCGTGGAATAAATGAGGGTTGAATGATTTAAAACACATCGCAGAGAGGGCAAAGAAACACGAAAATTCCGTTTCTCACATAAATGCGTGCATAGATTTTAGTGTTCTAGGCAAAGTGAACATACGTGAACAGTAAGACAGTGCTTCTTTGCGACATAAAATTAAGCACAACGAAGTTGTGGAGAAAAAATCGTCATATTTTACGCCGGTTAATTCATGATGGTTCACTAGGTCCTCGATTTTGTGCCGTTTTTGTGGTTACATCAGTTCCGATATCTTTTGTTGACACGAAATATGCAGGTTTCCGAATGAAATCAAAATTTACGCGACTTATGAATGGAACCGTATGCAAATCTGACTAAACTACACAGATGTCAATGCCCGGTACAATCTATTTTCCTATACAATAATATAATTATTCGGAATTATCAATTTGAAATACTAATATAAAATTTACAATCAATTTACGTGTTTCCCATTAAATAATTATTCAATATTTTAGAGCTTCGTTACAAAACATTTGAATTGCCCGGGATTTCTCTACTGGTTGAAAATATTTAATTTCATCATGCCACATGTTGAAATATTATTTAAACAGACTCAAATGCGCGAGATTGACAATGCTCAACTGCAAAAGGCAATTGAACAATTCCAACAGCAAATTATTCGAATTAGAAATTCTACTGACAATGACAATCAAGAACGCAATAATGAAGAACCTGCTAGGAAAAGACCAAAAACGACAGCTGGAGATAACAGAGCTGTTATTGCAAATGAAGTATGTGACACTATTTTAAGCCAAATTAGCTATTTTTTCTTGTGTTCACCCTCTTTCATAACCCACGAACCGCCACTGATAATATAATTTGCCACATGAATCTATTGATGATTGAATGAGTCATATGATTAGATTTGGCGCACTTCGGCCTTAGGTCCATTGTGCATCAGATGAGTTAAAAGCTGTTGTTACATTTCAGAAGATAACCGAAGGCTTAAGTACAACGCGTGTACAAAATAATAAGAACAACGATCATTCTAAGATTCATTTCACTAATGAAGAGGATAAGTTGATCCTGTCCATTGGGAAAAAGGAGTTCAACCATCTGGATCACCAGAACGTTTTCATCAACCCCGATCCTACTTGGGTAAGTTGAGGCTGTAAAATGGGTGTTCCACAAGGAACCGTGTTCTTTTCCTTGTTGTAATCACAATATCACCGCGAATCATTCGATGTGTTGACAGTTGAAGCCTTACGACAAGGAGCTGGAATCATTCTCGACGTACTTACTAGAATATCCGATCACCTTTCCGCCGTCGTACCCCTTCGAAGAGAAGATCTCCCACGGTACGACTTACATGCAGACCCGATGCCCGGCTTGGTGCGACCGCGTACTTCTCAGTCACAACGCCAAACAGCTGGTCAACGAAGACGAAGGAGTGGAATACGGTCTGATGGGATTGCACAGCTGTATGGGTGACCACAAGGTACAGTACCGGGTTCTATGTTTTTGCGGTAGCATGAGATATGTCTTTAGTCGAACTTTTCAACTTAGAGGGTCTTAAATTGAGATTATAAAACATTCGTAGTAATCTCGACGTTCTATGATTTTGTTTTTCTATTATTTTGTGCAGCCCGTTTTTCTGGATTTTCACGTATTTACGTGCGAATAAGGTACTTTAGGGTTAACTCGTAGCTTAGAGCCACTTGAGCATGGGTTGTTGTTGTAGATTGTGCTTAGAAATAATTGCAGCTGATCAATTTTAGTTTCATTCATAAAAATATACATTTATTTGGACGTAGCATCATTTTGTAGTGTCACAATGGAATTCCTTGGGATTCCAGAACCATGTCATTTTCAATTTCATTGCTTGCGTTAGTTCATCATTTTAAGAACTTTGATTTGGACTTTCAGGTACAGGAAAATGTATTCAAAGGCACGTTAATGTGAAAATTATGGTATGTCAATTTGCCTTCAAATTTAAGGGGGAACCTCTCAATTATTTATTCGATGATAATTTTAGTGAAATATGTTTGGACTATTATATTATACAATTCAAATATAAATAAATTAGGCAAATTGATTAATTCGTAAAATAACAATGTTAGTTAATTATAACTTTTCCACTTAAATTTTGACTAATCTAAAGTATTTTTAATATACATATGTAAACTGAATTTAAAGCTAAAATTTAAAGAACACTATACTGAATTGAAGGTTCAAATTTCATGGAAGTATTACAGGTACTTGTTGGCCGAAGACTAACATCAAATATTCCAGGTAGTTATTAATCACAATTCATTAACAATTTATTGAGATTTTAAATTTGCCACTTTCATAACATGCTTACACAATTTCCGTTCAGAGTTTCATAACTTATAGTAATATTTGTTAAATGCTAATTAATCATTAACTTCTATAAATTAGTTTTGGAGATAATCGGATTAAGGTAAGACCCTGTAAACGTAATATTTTTATCAAATTGTTAACTCAAAAACAGTTAGGAATGAAGGTCATCTGACTCGCTTTTAATGTTAATGAAGAAACTAAACATACAAAAAAAATTAGTGTTCCTTCAAAAATAGCAAAGTTGATATCAGCTTCCGATACAATCGGAAGTGATGGAAGATTGATATTATTTTAAAATTGTTGATGGATTTCGTATTGAACTGAAATTCAAAAAGATATATTTGGGAGCTGAACTCTAGTGAACAGTACTCCAGGACAGGTTTTATCTGTGCTTTGTACATCATAAGGAGCTGCTGGGGCTGGGGGGTAAAGTAGCTTTTGGCACAAAATAGAAAACCAAGTTCCAGTGAAGCAGTTTTCGCAATGGACCACACATGATCGAGATTTTTCCATACCACCCACCCTTTTGAAATTTTTGCAAAAATCGAAAACTTGGGAAATTTGTTTGGCAGAATCTCAGAAGGAGGCCGATACAATCTATAAGTCTATAATAATCCCTATGCAACATGATTTTATTAGGGTCACGTCTATGGGATGAGAATAATCCATGGTTTCGATACTCTGAACCGTGGTTAATCATGATCTAAGCTTAAAACTAACTTTAGATTCGAATTTCTCATCATCGAAGACGTTTTGAAACAAAGTTTCATCAGAGTCGACGAGATTGACCGAAATCGAGATTTTTCCATACTTATGTAAAGATACTTAGTACTTTGATAACCGCTGAAAGATGCCAGTAGAAACAATTTTTCTAACAATAAAGGAATCCTCTGTTTTGAAGAATGTGTCAGAAAATATGTGGCTAGCCTTGATCTTGATGAAAGAAATTTAAGGCACATAATCTTAAGTATCTCCGGAATCATATATTTAGTCCAGGCTGTGAACCGGGATTTTAGCTATAATAAAAAAAAAACATGTATGTTCGAATCATTAGCTTCAGGAGGTTCTCAGGATCATTCATACACCTTAAAACCTCTTGAGAACCCCAACCCCACACATTGGGGGCGAAAATGGCCCGAACTCTCCAAGTCTTGAATTGTATTTTCTACAAAAAAAGGTATTTTGGCATTTCGAGTGCACCTAGAAGGTTTTTTGGGTCGCTGAACACCATCGTAGGGGTGGTAAAATCGACGAAATTGGCCAATTTTGCACCCCTATATGTTATTTTGCAATTTACGTGTCTTAGGCATTTCGAATGCACCAAGGAGTTTTTTTGGGTCGCTAAATACGATTCCGAAGCCAGATTTAATCGAATATCATCATAGGGGTGTGAAATTTACAAAAATGGCTAATTTGACACGCTTCTAAATTTTTATTATTTTTGCATTTTAAAATTACTTCGGAGTAAATCTTGCTTCGGAATCGTAGGGGTGCAAAATTGGCCAATTTTGTCGATTTGACCACCCCTACGATGGATTGCAAGTAAATCTAGCTACGGTTTCGTGTTCAGCGATCCAAAAAAAAACCTAGGTGTACTCGTAATGCCAAAATACCTTTTTTGTAGAAAATACAATTCAAGACTTGGAGATTTCGGGCCATTTTCGCCCCCACTGGGTGGGATTGGGGTTCCCAAGAGGTTTTAAGGTGTATGAATGATCCTGAGAACCTCCTGAAGCTAATGCAAAAAAAAAATTTTGATTCGAAATTACATGTTTTTTTTTTATTTTCCAGTTCATAGCCTGGAATAATTGTTCTAGAAGCAAATTGTTTGATCTATTTGCACTTTATTGGATGAATAACAAACATATTGTCTTGTCATCAGTCAACAGAGCTTCCAATATAAATTTTTCATTAAATAAAAGGCAATTTGGCATACAAGATAATAGATATATTTGATAAATTGATTGTAAACTTTTCATTCAACTTTTGGTATTGATTTAACTTGCGCCTTGCACATGGACGTAATATAATCATTTTGTTTGCAGCCGGTGTATCTCAGGGTCAATATAAAGGAAAATACAGGTACGGTTAAATGTTGTGATCACGCACCTCACGAATGCTTGCCTGCTAGTTGCCAGTGTTGCCAAACGTTCGCGTCCGTCATGATAAACGTGACGGACGTGGGCGATTACATTCCGCGCGAAACCTACGCCAACGTAACGATCGATTCGAAACTTTTACACGAACCCATCACCAGGGACATGCTCGCGCATGAACCTTACACGCCGGAAAGCGCCGAATCTCACTCCCCGTTTCCGTACGTAGTAGCCAGCGTCGACCAGCGGGAGAACCCCGTTTCGCCGAAATTGCTCAAGAGTCTGCTCGAGCGCGTGCTCCAGTTCGAGTTGAAATCGCCGAACGTGATCAAGCGATCGACGTCGGAGAACGTGGAAGTGGGACGAGGCGAGGATTCGTTTTTCAGGTGTCGGGCGATGTCCGAAACACCGCACACCAGGAAGGCGAAGTTGATTTCCGCCAATTCCATTCAAAGACTGCAAAGTCATCACAGTTCCTCTGACGAGGATTGGTTCGAATACCAAGAGGAATTGACGGACGGTTACAGTGAGTGTGTCGATAAGAGTTTCGAGGGAACGACAGATGTGTGGCAAACGGTTCAGAACGATCGCGAGAACATAGAGATTGATGAGGACGCGACGACCGAGATTCAATTGAAAAAGATGACGAATAAACAGAAGATCAAGAATTGTTGTTGCATTTTGTAGCGTTTTATGTTTATTTGCATGTCGTTTTGAGGCTGTTGCGATATGATTTTGTTTTTCGTTGCTGCGCCACGTTTACAAGCTGGTTCACACTAAAGATCAAATTTAAGTAATTTTAACACAATTTCTGTTGAATGTTCCCTTACTTCCTAAAATATCCAATCATTTTATTAATAAATTGAATAGATTCAATCATTACGTGATTAAAATCCATTCTAAACTTGAATAAAATAACTATTAATGATTTTCAATAGTTTAATAAATAAATGTGATTATATAGTCCAGGCAATGAACCGGAACAGACTATCAAGACCGTAGGGGTCGACCTTTCTACCCCCCAAAACGGGGTTTCAACCCCTCAGAGGAACATTCATATAAAAACATTCCAAAAGTTTAGAAAATTAATGAATTAAGAGCCGAAAATGACCCCTAATATTATTTTTGGGTCGCTGATCACGATTACGCTGTTATTTTTCCAAAAAAACTCAAGATGGAAAATCCCAAATTTCCCATCTGGAGGGAGTTTTCGTTTTCCGAGAAAACTAACAGCTGAATCGTGATCAGCGACCCAAAAATATTGTAGGGGTCATTTTTGTAACAACATTATACTTTATTATTCATAACCGTCTCTAAAATATTCAATCATTCATTATTGGAAATTCATTTTATTAATAAATGAATAGATTCAATCATTACGTGATGAAAATCCATTTTAAACTTGAATAAAATAACTATTAATGATTTTCAATAGTTTAATAAATAAATGTGATTATATAGTCCAGGCAACGAACCGGAACTGACTATCAAGACCGCAGGGGTCGACCTTTCTACCCCCCAAAACGGGGTTTCAACCCCTCAGAGGAGCATTCTCATAAAAACATTCCAAAAGTTTAGAAAATTAATGAATTAAGAGCCGAAAATGACCCCTAATATTATTTTTGGGTCGCTGATCACGATTACGCTGTTATTTTTCCCAAAAAACTCAAGATGGAAAATCCCAAATTTCCCATCTGGAGGGAGTTTTCGTTTTCCGAGAAAACTAACAGCTGAATCGTGATCAGCGACCCAAAAACATACTAGGGGTCATTTTTGTAACGAAATTATACTCTATCATTCATAACCGTCTCAGGAAAATCTGAAATTTCACGAATTTTCCATCTGGAGAGAGTTTTTAGGGAAAAATAACAGCGCAATAGTGATCAGCGACCCAAAAACCTACTAGAGCTCATTTTTGCAACAAAATTATACTTTATTATTCATAAACGTCTCAGGAAAATCTCAAATTTCACGAATTTTCCATCTGGAGAGAGTTTTTTGGGAAAAATAACAGCGGAATCGTGATCAGCGACCCTAAAACCTACTAGAGCTCATTTTTGCAACAAAATTATACTTTATTATTCATAAACGTCTCAGGAAAATCTCAAATTTCACGAATTTTCCATCTGGAGAGTTTTTTGGGAAAAATAACAGCTGAATCGTAATCAGCGACCCAAAAAAACACTAGGGGTCATTTTTGTAACGAAATTATACTCTTATCATTCATGACCGTCTCAGGAAAATCTAAAATTTCCCGAATTTTCCATCTGGAGAAAGTTTTTTGGGAAAAATAACAGCGCAATCGTGATCAGCGACCCAAAACCTACTAGAGCTCATTTTTGCAACAAAATTATACTTTATTATTCATAAACGTCTCAGGAAAATCTCGAATTTCACGAATTTTCCATCTGGAGAGAGTTTTTAGGGAAAAATAACGGCGGAATCGTGATCAGCGACCCAAAAAACCTACCAGTGGTCATTTTTGCAACAAAAATATACTTTATTATTCATAACCGTCTCAGGATGATCTCAAATTTCCCGAATTTTCCATCTGTACTTCGGAATGGTATCAATCTCTTCGTAATGAGTCACTCTACAGATAAAAATTGCGAAAAAACGGTATTTGGCTCTACGATTTTTTATTTGGCGATTTTTACGTCAAATTTGATGAAAATTTTGGTTCGATTCCAGAGTAGATGTTTTATAGACTAATTCATACGTAGCGTATATGTGACTAATGAGGGATAAAAGTCGTTAGAAAGGGCTTCATATATTGAACATGCGTACTCCCTTATAGCATCAAATCCCAGTAAGGAACCTTTAACAGAAATTGTATCCCATATAAGCAGATTTATGATGAAAATGATCCATATTGAATTTTCTATTTTCGCTATACTTGTACACATTAGTTTTTGATGTGAAACTTAATTACTTCATCTGAAATAGATGATATTCTGGTATTATTTTGGAATAAGATCTGTTTATGCACACATATTTTCATACGCCGAGATAATTGATTCAGTTGAGATGATATATACTGCCAAATGGTACTAGAAAAGTTGAATTTTCTATACAATAACGTGACAAATGATTTTTAAACTAATTCAACGGAATTGAGCGTTCGAATGGCATACAGATGTTTTTTCCACATTTTGTTCGTATTATTCTTAACTCAATGGAAATCTGAAATACCTCATAAACATTGAAATGAGCGTTTTCAAACAATTATATCAAATCCACAAAACCCTATTCATAACAGATTTTATCAGAACTAGTTTGTGTTGTAGTTAGTTACTGTAAAAATTGTAGTATTATGTATTACTTTGGAAACAGAAACGTATTTCTGGTATTTTTATTCTTTCCGAAAGGAGAGGCATAGTGAGGACAATTCGCGCCCTTGGGCAGTTTATTAATTTGCGCCCCCTCATTCTAGTAGATAATTGACGACAAAGAAAAGGCTATACGTTGACATTGTTGAATACAACTTTAAAACGTATCACATTTTGATGAATTTGGGAAAAATGTAAAACGTAGCAGACTTCTAAAAAACTATACAAAAACATCGGAAGTTTGCGCCTCCTTCCCCCTCCCTATTACTTGCCCCCCACTTTGCTACGCTTTGATCAAAAGGTATTATTGAATTTTAAAGTTTAAACTTCATTATGACTGCTTCGATTGGAAGTGATATCCATCCTATAAGAATAGTTCAATCCAGAAGGTCTTGATTCCAATCGTAGACAAGTGGAGAGGGTGGGGAGTTTGTTGTATGAATGGGTGCATTCAGCAGTAACCGCTTCGGCTCAAACTGTTACCATCTTAACAATTGCCCATCGGCCGATAGCTCAGCTCGTTCGAGTTTCAAAATATAAGTTGCTTTATATATCATTAAGACAGAGTGAGGCGTAGCCGAAAGGATCGCTTCTTGAATCGGCTTATATGGCACAAGGTATGTTCTCATGTAACTGCCAAATGGTGAATTCAATTTTGTTACAAACTAGATATGATGCTCGAAATTTACCAGCATAAAATTTCAATGTCGGACCTTGAGCCGTTTTCGAGTTATTGAGCAGAGTGGTCAGTTGAAATTCTCGACGCTAATCGCTTTGTTTTGCGCACTGTTCGGTGTCGTAACTGTTTGGCCGATTGGAGAGAAAAATAGGCTGGGGGGCCGTGGAAGCAGTACACTGCACCCTAGCTACTCGGACTGAAAAGGTGACGTCGGTATTTCTTTTATGCAGCACAAGCGGCCGCGTCCTTTTGCATAAAAGGCGAGTTTGTGCGAACTGAAACTACCAATTCAGGTGAGTTTTAAGCCTAAAAAGGGAAATTTAAAGGTTAAGAGTTGGCCAGAAGCTATGCTCGATTTTTGGAGAGTCAGCTGTTCATTTTGTAGATGTTGAACATCTCTTCTCACTCTGTCTTAACCTTTCGGGCATATGGGCAGTGTGCAGACCCACCTCCTAGTTTATTATTTACTTACCGTCAGTAATTCCTAAACCTCATATTCTCGATAAAAATAATTGTGATAATAGTTATTAGATTTCATTGAACTCAAGTAACACAGTTAATACATACTGGAACATAACCTCAAAAGTCTGAAACCCGCCAAAGATAGCATAGAAAATCGAAATTATAATATTCTCTGCGTACTTTTTTCTGCTCGAGAAAGTGGCTACTGCTCCGCAACATTTGTCCATGTTTCGACTATTAACTCGGCTGAATGCACCCAATGTCATCTTCAAGTAAGGCCGACAAGACTGTTCTTGAATCTTACCACTCATTCACATCCGGACTGATCAAACAAAACCCCACTCTCTGTGAGCAGAAGAAGCCTAAAACTTGTGACAGAACTCCTCTCAAGACACTGACCCAGCTTGTAGTAGATGTGGAGAGGCGGAAGAAACTGCACAGCATGTCCAGCACTGGCTTCTCTTAGGCTACAAAACCTCGGCGAGATACATATACCGCTTGAAGCCATAAGAGATATCAGCCTTAATCAATCTTAACCTTGGGTACTTGTATTAAGGGGCACACAATGGACCCAATAAAGCGGTCTAAGTGCTCCGGATTTGTCCGCCTCCGTTTTGATTGATCAACCAGGAAATAAATTAATAAAAATTGTTTCAATACATGAATATACCAGTTCTGTATCCAAAGTATAAGCTGTATTTATTCCAAAAGACTTGAATGCTTGCCACTTTTGTATTATTATTATTATTTCTATCGCTGTTGCATTTTTTTTGTAGGTGCGTATTGTTTGAGATCGAACGTTCCGTTTTCGAATATTTTCGTCTCGGCTGGCTATGAGTTTTCATAAGAATACACACTGCTTGCAATAACCTGGGTTGGTTCAATTCATTGTTCAAGAGCTTTTTTTACATTACCTTATTTTATCTTCAAACGGTTGACTGGGCGGGCAATTCGTTTCGGATCAGAATTCCATATATTTTATGCGTGGTGAAGTCACATTCCAAAAAGGTATAAACCAAGAGGACTAGATTGACAGGAGGCCCAACTTCCTAACCAACGCCAAACGCGAGATGAGTCAAAATATGGAAGCAAACAGGGCGGTGCTTATTGTAGGTATAACCAATCGAGTGTACTGCGCATGTATCTAGGGAAATATCGTTTGATTGTTGACAGTTTATAAAATAGAGTTCATTATTACATCTTGGTATTCCAATCAGAGAGATGTAAGGATAGAGTGCGCTAGCGCAATGAATGCATTGTTAAATAAATGACCGAGGTTAAGCTACGAAATTCATCCCCTCTTCTTACCAGAGTTCTCTCTGCTTCTTACCAGAGAGATGTTTATCTCTGCTTCTTACTAAATATCACCCCACGCTCGCGCGACTCGTTATATTCAGTGGTTTTATCATGAAAATGGGTTCTCATTGTGTTTTTTGCAACTATAAGCATATACGTAAAATCCCCCCACCATACGGATTATATATCTTAAACCCGGTCAGGTAAATAGTCGCTCGCGCACTCTATCTTAACATCCCTTCTCTCTGATTCCAATTGACTCCAATAGTCACTGTCGTAAGAATTTCAAAGTTCTAATATTGACCTTTATTGCGCTAGGAAATGAGGGTTGGGTTTAGGTCTATCGTTTCTCTTCAAGTTTTATTTCATTTCTCTTATAACAAGTATTTAAGAACTTCCAATGCCAAGGTTGTATTTAACATTGCGTTTATACGAAATCTGATCAAGGGCAGCGATGACATTTTGTCACGAATCTAGGTTACATTACCGTCTCCTTTGGATTACGCAAGTCGCAAGAACGCGTGGCGCAATGCGCTACTGCGCAAAAACATCGACTCAGAGACGCCGCCTACCTTTCGTTGATTATTTGACTCGCCCCTTCCACTCTAGTCTTCTTTCCATCAACATTATGGCGCCCTCCAACAGCATCCTTAAGCACCGTTAGAAACGTGGAACGAATGCGCACTTGTCAAAATTCACAAGCTCAAATCAATCCAGTGTTATTCATCGAAATGGGTATTCTATGGTTTAACGCCATTTTATAGCATGCACCATATCCTCCCGAGATAAAAATATTCGCGAATGGAACATGTGACGACTTGACATTAAACAATCATGTTTCTACCCAAATTTAGGCGTGAACATTCTATTACATAACTTAGAAATCGAAGACACCAAAACCAAGAAATCGCAAGAACTCCTAGATCCTCACACCATAACTAGATATATTTATATACAAAATATTGAAAACCCCGTAAAGATTTTCAGGGAGACCGCCGTATAGTCTCGAGATATTCACACGGAAAAAAATTAGATGTTGCACACTTTCTTGACGTTGTTTGAGAAATTCAGTATCAAGCACTTTCGTGTTCATTTTTGATATTAGCTTAGTGGATGTCTTTGAATTGGAATTTATGTTAATTGTATAATCGTTATTCACGATTATTGAAACGTGAATTTGTTTTAATTTTAGTTACTTTATAGATTTGATCGTGATCGTCTCTATAACTTAAAGCGAGATGCATTAAAACAGTTGAATTGACATTGACAATTCTTCCCTATCATGCCAATGAATGAACTGGGAATTGTTTTTCACATTGATAAGGCTTAATAAATTTTATACTCAGACGAATGGACAGATTCCTAATTCTTCAACAATTTTACGATTATTCTAGAGCACAATTAGAGTCCTCGATCCGATCGTGTTGTTAGTCAAGGTTTTACAATGGAAAGATTTGTGTGAACAATTCTGGTTCTTTTATAAGTTGTAATTGAACATGTGGGTATTATCTGAATTTAACGAAATACTAAGTTCTAACAGCTTGTTATAGAGAAGGTCACGTCTCGATGAACGGATAAAAGGAAATGTGGAAAGGTATTTCCGATTTTTTTCCCTTTTGGAGAGTGACTTAATGAAGAAAGGAATGTTCATCGCTCAAAACGCACAATAGTTCCCGATTTTATCATAACCACGACCAAATTTTGCAACAGATGTCTTCAAATAATCTTGTCAATTTTTTCTTGGTCTTACATAGTACTAGTCGTTTCTTCTAGTTAGCACTATTGAGAAAAATATGTAACAGATGTCTTGAAATAATCCGTTCTTTGTCTTACTTAGTACCAGCACTTGGGTCTTCTTAATACCCATTTGTTGGTTTTTATTCCATTTTAAAATGTTCTCCATTTCCTCACCAAATTCTTTCTTACGCTTATAAGTGTGTTATGGATGATATCTTCTCAATGTGTACCAGTTATTTAATTGTTTCTAGCAAGAACTTCCGAATTACACGTATGAGGGTGCCATCAAATAAATGGTGGTTGAGTTACCCCAAAGAATTGTTTGAACCCCTGACAAATACTGACTAATTTTCATGTATAAAGTTGGGTGAAAAAATAACGAAGTTTCCGAAGCGGTATTTAAAATTTAAATGCATAATTTAACTTCCACCTAATAGTCAATTGAACGAACAAACTGTGATTTAAAAATTTCAAAAGAAATTGGTATCTCGATCGCATCATTTTTTCTCTGATGCTTTCTTACCAGCATCGAATTTATCGGAAAAAAAAACAACAAATTTGCTTTGACCTCGAAAACTAAACACAATATCGACGTTAAATCCTTGAACTGTGACATCCTGTACATGTGCCAAGCAATCTTCATTTCATTGTAATTCCAAGCATTTGAAAATCGTTTCAATGCTGTTAGAAATCGTTAAGGAAAGATTTTTAACCTAATTAAAAACCAGGTTGCACTTTAAATTTTGGTGTATCAACTTGGACGTGTTTCATTTGCACACATATCTGACGATATTTTTGTGCAGTCAAGACAAGTCAAGTGGAATCTCATTTTTAATTATTTTAGAAACTTTTTCTTAGTGATATCATCGATGTACGCAAAGTTCAAGCCAACTTCAGCAAATACAGAAATCTGTTTTGAGGTTATAATCGTTGATGTTTTGGACTCCAGTCATAAGCAAGATAGCTTCCATAATAGTCGATTTCTGTCTAATTATCATGAAACACTGGTCATCCATATTTGATTCTGGAACAAATGTCTACCAATCATAAGCAAGTCGGAATAGATAGCTTCCATAATAGTAGATTTCTGTATAATTATCATGAATCTGGTCATCCATATTTAATTCTGCAATAAATGTCTACCAGTCATAAGCAAGTCGGAATAGATAGTTTCCATAATAGTTGATTTCTGTATAATTATCATGAATCTGGTCATCCATATTTGATTCTGCAACAAATGTCTACAAACTTATATTTTTAATCTAGTCAGAAACAGGTAATAAGAAAATTTACATAAAATCCTGTTATTCCAACAAACTTTCAAATTTATATTGGTTTGACAATATAAAGCATGGAATCATCTTTGAAAAATTAAAATATGACTCATTAAATTAGAAGTATTAATTTATTAATGTAAAATTAACTGTCGAATAATTCTTTTGAATATTATAGATTATATAAGCAATACTATTTTTTATGTTTGTTTTGAGTTTGATTTTGTTATATATTTCTAGGTTTTATTAAATTTGATCTATGTAACTGACGGTTGTAGCTTTTATTGATAAATAGTATTACTCGAAAAATAGACTTTGGTGGTATATTAATAATTGGATATTTATTTGTTCAATAAGTTTTATATGTTCAAAGACATAATTGTTGAATGTGAAAAATTGTTAAAATATATAATTATTGTATAAGATGTTTTCTATGTTGTATACAAGCCAAATATTTGTACTTACAGCGCCACAACATTTAATAAAAAATACTTAAATAAATGTACTAGTCAGTAAATCATTGTTTTTCTCAAGTATTCTAGAAGTTTAAGTTTTTCCCTTCACAAATATAGATGTTAGAATTTTTTCTATATTTTATAGTTCAAGCAACAAACCGGAAAATAAATCAAAAAATATAGTAAGCTAGAAATTCAATTTTTTTTTCCATTTTGTTCCTAATACCCCATCATTCATGACTATCAAGACCGCGGGGGTCGGCCTTTCTACCCTCCCAAAACGGGGTTTCAACATCTCAGAGGGGCATTCTTATAAAAAAAATCTAAAAGTTTAGAAAATTAATGAATTAAGAGCCGAAAATGACCCCTAGTATGTTTTATGAACATAATAGAATTTTAGAAAATGAATTTGATAATAAATCTGATGACGATTAAAATAACTATGAACTGAAAATTTTATATTTTCAAAATTATGTAAATGAATGAAAAAATTTATGATAATAAAAATAATAAAAAAAATATATAAAGATGCAAACAAATATGTAGAATAATGAAGTTTAGAAAAGTAGATCTTTAATAAAAAATAGGAAAAGTAATAATACATGCCTGAAATTTTTTTTCATTTTATTCCCCGAAACTGCAAGGAAATTACAATTTTCAGGATTTTTCACTCTGGAGAAGGTTTTCCGAGAAAACTAACAGCGGAATCGTCATCAGCGGCCCAAAAAACATACTAGGGGTAATTTTTGTAACAAAATTATACATTATTATTCATAACCGTCTCAGGAAAATCTCAAATTTCTCGAATTTTCCATCTGGAAAGTTTTTTGGGAAAAATAACAGCGGAATCGTGATCAGTGACCCAAAAAACCTACTAGAGGTCATTTTTGCAACATTATGTTTTATTGTTCACAACCCCCAGGAAAATCCCAAATTTCTCATCTGGAGGGAGTTTTCCGAGAGAACTAACTGCGGAATCGTGATCAGCGACCCAAAAAACATACTAGGGGTCATTTTCGCCTCTTAATTCATTAATTTTCTAAGCTTTTGGATTGTTTTTATAAGAATGCTCCTCGGAGGGGTTGAAACCCCGTTTTGGGGGGTAGACAGGTCCACCCCCGCAGTCTTGATAGTCATGAATGATCTATGGGGTATTAGGAACAAAATTCTAGCTTACTATAATTTTTTTTTTATTATGGCCTTTTTCCCGGCTTATTGCCTGGACTATTAATGGTGTAGAATGAAATATTTATTAGATCAGCTTATACAGATGTAAACTTGTAAAATATAATTGAAAGAATTTATTGTTACAAATTAATGTACATCTCATATTTTTACATCTAAAAACATAAATTTCCACCAAAAATTGGAAAATTTACAGTTTTTCATTACGCAGTTGCTCAAAATGATATAAGCTTTAAAATAATTCATATTTACTTTAATAATGTATTTACATACAGAAAACTAGATACACCACTTTATTAGTATAAAAAAATTATCCTTCAGTCACTTGTGAATTCAAAGTTTCAATTGAATATTAGAATATAGCACAACAGAAGATAATATCTCAAAAATTAATAAAAATGTTTTCGACTTTTCTCTTGTTGCTTTTGATAAAACATAATTCCAATTACGATTGCGGCAACCAAAGCAATCCCACCTAATAGCATAAGGAAGAAAACTTTGATTCCCGATAAGGAAGAAGGTTTAGGATCTTCCACATGGTCCCTGGGAGGTTCAAAATATGTGGCTGAAGGTAAAATATTGGATCTATCGTCTGTTGCAGCAGGCTGAAACAAACAAAGCAATAATTCTAGAGCTTCAGGGTTTAGTACACAAATTTAAAATGTCTCGCCATGGCTAGTTATGACGCTATTCACAATTGTAAGCTCCCAGGAATACACGAGGAGTTAGAAACAAAATTCATATTATGATAACGTTAGAACCATAGACTATAAATTGAAATTGACAAGCGTCTGCGGATACGAGCCGGAGTTAACTCCACGAACCTTGCCAAATATGCTCGACCACTTGTATGTGCAGCTAGCACCAAAGAGTTCTATACTAGAGGAGACAAGAACGCCTGTCACCCGATATTTTCACGGGCCATCCCCACTCCTCTAAATTTTACTGTACGGTACTGTCCAGCAACTGCCCGCGACTCTCCCAGTCCTTTGCGACAACCTAACCGTTCGTTAATATTCATTGCGCGCGCTGAAAAAAGAGGAGTAGGGATATCCCAAGTAATATCGCCCGTTTGAATGGAGAAAGGTATAGCTTGTCTCCTCTAGTATAACTCTTTGGCTAGCACCGACATAGCGGCGAACGAATTAAGTTTTGTACCTTACAATAGCGAGGAGCTATTGGCAGATTTAAATGGGGGCTGCATAAGTGCATATGACGGATCTGTTTTCGTTGTCCAGTGGCTTACCAATTGACATTGACCAAATAATTATTAAAATGACGAAAAATAATACTGAAGGAATGCGAATGTCAAATGATTAGCGTTTAGTTGTTTGAGAACATACACATGCTTCAGAACTGTGCACCATATTCACAAATTAAAGATTTCAACTGTCATATATATCAAAAAGCGACGATACACGTACACCGCTTTGAATGAGTCATACCTGGAGTGTGAATATCTCTCACTTCAGTCACACCTGCTCATTTACGGTCGGGTGGGAAACGTTTCTTCCGATCACTATTTATTCTATGGAATATACCGAATTCAATGTTGATTTGCATCTGCTACGTTAGCCCCGATTCAACATTATTTTGCGCAGACTCGAAACTTCAAGCGACAACGTTATTAAAGGTTAGTTTGTTAAATGTTTGGGTATACTAGGTTAATAGTTTGTATTATTAAAGTGCATGAACACTCCCGAGCCACGGTCGTATATGCAGGTCTGGGAACTCGAAGCATTCCTATGTGAGAAGTGAGTCCGCTAAGCGTCAACTGTCGCGTAGTACCAAAAGGGTGGCGCATGAGTCGAGGAATGATCTCTGGCACATATACGACCGTGTTCTCTGGCAACTGTCATTGTTGACTTGTAAACACAAGGAATACCGGCGTGTTCAGTTAAAAATTACGAAACCGTGCATTGTGCCGAAATGCAAAACGGGGTACAAAAGCATAAAGCAAAAAACTTGTTTTTGAAGTGCCGAAAGATGCGGAAATGCGAAAAAAGTGAATGCTTGCGATTCCAGATAGAAATCGTTTCAATGTCTGCGAGCATGTATAACGAAAAAGGGGAAGGTATTTTTAAGATGAGTAAAACATTTTAACAAGAGTAACAGTTCTATTCCTCTCTCAAATCAGAATAGTAAACATTGCGTTACGAGAAAAATTATTTTACTTAATAATGTGATTGTTGCCATACTTCGATCCAAGCGCTAGCTGGTGGCTGAGCGAGGGACTACGAGTTTGGCGACATGTAAGAGACTCATGTCAAACATAGAGTTCCCAGACCTGTATGTACGACCGTGTCCCGAGCATCGACATATACATATGGACTGCGCGTGGCAATGATAAGCGCGGTTAGTGCAGGCGAGAGAGAGGGAAAACAAAAAGGCCGGCTCGGGACGTAAACATACTAGCTACTGTAAGCAGCGGCGCCAATAGAAACGCGATAGAGCCGACCTCTTCGTTTCCCTCTCTCTAGCCGCGCTTATCATTGCCACGCGCAGTCCATATGTATATGTCGATGGTCCCGAGCAGAGCATTCTCGCAGTGTGGGGTTTGTTCTGTCTTGTATCCGCAGACGTTTCTAAATTTGACAGTTTACATGAAAGCGATTTATTCAACAACTGTTCAATTAAACCAAAGCAATTATCCGTTATGTAATTATACTGCATAATATGTAAATACCAGTTATTTAAAAACTGCAGTATGAGAGGATGTTATTCACTGGTTTTAGTTTGATTATGATGCAATGAGCATCGAAACTGCAGTTAGTTTTAGTCATAGACCTATTATCTTAAAGAGACAGAATTAATGGCGACTTGGTTCTGTAGTCTTTTCTACGCAATTTGACAGCTTCCGTATTTCTCGTAGCTATTTCGAAGCGGTGTTGCCTTACAAGTGGTACCAAGTATTCAATCAGTTACAGCGTTGCCAATAAGGAGTAATTATGACTCGGCGACAAAAAAGAGGTCCGTTGACTTTCTTTGTCATACTTCATGTAATCATTGCGACAAGTCAAATGGAGTTTTATGAATGAGATGTTTCGTCTCCTTAGGATAATAGGTCTATGGTGTTAGTTCACAAATAAATAGAATATTTCTGTGCATGCCAATGTTTAGTTAGAGAATTTTAAATACATTATCTTAAAATAATGATAAAGCTTCCTTGCAAGGATATTTTAAAGAATTTCTAGATTGCAATTTTGATTCATAAAAAATAATGAATTCAACTAACCTCATTTGGCAGATCCAATTCAAATAATCGTACTGATACAACATCATGATGATCAGATAAATCACCTGTTGTTGCCGTGAGACCTAGAAAATAGCCTGTTGGTAGCACCACACCCTTCACTTGAAAACATTCTTTCCAAGCAGCTTTGTTTTCAATATCGGTGGACACTGAAATCGAATTGAATTAATATCGGAAACCTATATTTAAATTAGATCTTGATGGATATATCGATAACCAACAGTTATAATTTACCTGTTAAAACATCACGTTCATATTTAATAGAAATGTGGGTATCATGATCCAAGTTACGGAATTTAGCTTCACATCCAGCCAACTGAGTGTGTGTACCATCACGATCATGGTCATAATGAAGACTGCCATTATTAATCATAGCAGAAATATAAGGATGTTGATGCTGAGAATTATAATCGGTAAATAATTTAATCAATTATTGTAAAGATACTTACATTATGGGGTCCATTATGATTACTGTATGTGTCTAATATAATTGCCATGCCCTGGAAAAAGTCCTTATTACCAAATACTGGACCTTCTTGCATGTTGTCTTTGGCATACCATATCGCAAAACCATCACCGAATAATTCTTTTCCCTTTCCGTGAACTTTGAAATGGATCTGTATATCCCAGTTTCTCACAACGATGGGCTATAAAACGCCAAAATAACTATACAATTCCTTTACATTTCTTTACCAAATACACACAATTGTGTTCCAAATAATCCCACTTTGACTCTGGCTATCTGGAGTTAATCTAATATAATTTGGGGTAACCATTGTGCTCCCAGAGAACTTCCAAAATGGAATATCTAATCCTGAACCTGAAATTCATTATATTATGTTCTTATCTCTAAATTTAACGTTTAGAATCTTACCGTAATATGGTTTTATTAAAGAATGTTCACGTTTCATATAGTCTTTTGTGTTCCATTGTGCTTTAACAAAACTAAATAATAATGCGATGAATGCCAAAATTAATAAATAATCGCGAGAATACATTGTAAAGTAAAATAAACTTTGAATAGTGTGAGCTTTATTATAACACGTAGAAATATTATCGCATTTTCATCTCCTCTTCCTTGACATGACAACTTGCCAATCACTTTGTAAACGAACTTTACGTACTGAGGAACAGACCAAAGAATATAGTAAGTCTAGATAGACTTCTTGGGGTATTCTTTGGGACTGACATGACGTGTAAAATTGATAAAAACAAACCATTCTTATCAATAAGGAAAAGCAAAATTTTCTGTGACTTAAAATAAAACCACAGTATTGTTAACTACTCGGTGACCAAAGACTTAACCTAACTACGATAAATAAAAACAAAAAAGTAACAACATTGCATTGTATCTCGTGTGAGAGAAATCAAATCAAAATAAAAGGTAATTTTGAAATGGGTGATGAGGAATGTGAAGAAACTGATATGTATTATGAAGATAGTGATGAGGACACTGGACTCCTGAAGAAAGCTTTACTTGTCGAGTTCTCTAAAAATTTCGATCCTTCCAAAGTTCCACAAACAGGTAACTAATTTTTTTCGTTCGAGGTCCTTGTGCAGATTTGTAATTAAATACAAATAGGACTTTTATTTGAAAAAATTGTGCGTGAGTATCTTGTTGTCATTGACTCATTTATAGGTGAAGAATATCTACAATATGTGATTCACGAAAGATCGAATTGCAAAACATGGATCACAGCTGATATAGACACATCCCAATTCAGGGGTAATCAAACATTTAAGATAGAATTGGTGAGCAATAAAATAGTGTTAACATTGAGCGAAATTATAAAAAATTATTACTCTGCTGATTTGTAGGAAAATTTCCCAAGTGAAATATCCAGATGTCACCTTCCCAAAATTGTATGGCAAGAGAAGAAATTAGAGGATTTCAAACAGTTTCGAACGTTTATTGCAACTAAAAGTGTTTCAAATCAAGATCTCAGATTACACTATGAAGATAGGGATGAGAGAGTTTTTAACGAATTACCTATCTTTTCGAATGTAATAAAATACACTCAGCAAGCTAATATTCGGATAATTCAACTTGCAATAAAATTTTTAAACCAACAGTCTACAGTTGAAAGTTTGAATACCAATGTTGGTGCTTGGATTTATGCCAGTTTGACTTTGTTGGATACTCCTTTAAGTCCAAGTGACTGTCACGTACTCAGAGAACTTGTTAAAAAGTTGATAATTCTCAGAGCTCAGGGATCTGATTCTCTATCTGAAGATTCCTATGTACCTTTAAATTTATTCATTTGCATTATTTCAAGGTTTTTCAATCAAATTGACTTGGCAGATGTTTGATTCTAGAATCTCAATTATTATTAGGAATATAATATATCATTTTTATATTGTTCTTTCAACTTCTAAATAAAATAGTTCGAAGCACAGCACTTTTTATGAACTTGACATAATATTCTATTTTTCCTGCCTAATAAAACATTCTTTAAGTAGATTTAGCTGCTAGCAGTAAATTATTATTTCTCTAACAAAATTTGAGAATTTGGAGCAATTAACTACTTTAAATGAACTGTTTCCTACACTTTTGTTAGCAAAATAGCTTTTCGACGCTTCTGTGGATCAAATCTCTTATTGAAGAAACGGAAAATATGTTTCAAAACAGCCACGGTCGTATATACAGGTCTCGAAACTCGAGACTGTTTCCTTTGTGAGAAGTGAGTCCGTTAAGCGTCATCTGTTGCGTAGTACCAAAAGGGTGGCGCTTCAGTCGAGGGATGTTTTCTGGCACGTATACGACCGTGTTTGAACGATATGGCGCCTAATCTTGACCATAGTCAAAGTATAAAGGTCTGCTGGAGCTTCCCTACCATCGTTTCTCGCGCTAGGTGACGTCACCTAGCTCCTCCAATCACAGCCTTTCTGTCATCGGCCTTTATACTTCGAATATGATCCTGGCAACATACTTCGATCCTAACGCTAGCTGGTGGCAGAGCGAGGGACTACCAGTTTGGCGATATTAAGAGACTCTTGTCAAACCTAGAGTTTCCAGACCTGTATATACGACCGTGGAAACAGCTAATAGAAGACTTTAAATTATATTCTATGTTATATTCAAATGATCTACATAACGTATTTATAACTCTATGTCTTATAATGACATCTGCAGGCTTTCAATATTATTCACGTTGTCGTTGATTGACTAATTCACCCCACGGTCGTATACACATTCACCCAGATCGTCCGAATGTTGCCAAATACTCCAGTTCTACCTATTTTTGGGATATTAACGTGGTAATGAATAATAATAAGATTATTTATAGATAAACGCAATATAAATCTTCATTATGAAAATTTAGATTCGTTTTACATTGTATTAAAGCTTGTACAATGTACATTTTTTGATTGTAAAGTATCTTAGAAAAGCTGTTGAAGCATTTAGAGTGTCTTAGATAAACAAGTAGTAACAATGGAAAAATATTCCGCGAATATGTGACTTTTATTCAAAATTTACCTTCTCCCTTTATACATCGGAAAATACTGAAATACTCTAGTGTGTGCAGCGAATCAACAGTTGATATACGAATTCAATGTTGTTTCAGCATCTGCGATTCTACCTCAGCCTGTAAAAGCCTTACCCTGTATTCTTTTGCTTCCAATAGCGTAGATTCAAAACTCCAGAAGGCGAAGCTATCGCGTGTTACTGGGTAACAATTTTCACGGCTTAGCTTTTTTAATATTTATGTTTTATTGCGACTACTAGGGTGATACGCAATTTGAATGTTTGGTTTTGTAATTTTATTGATTTTCCTTGCCCTTGTACACATGTATCAAAGGTTTGGTATGAATTGGCAACCTTGGTTCGGTTTGAGCGAATTAGCTTCTACTAATATAACCTTGTTTTATACTGACACCTACTGTCACATGAACTATAAAAATCGCCACAGAGTAGACTGTAACTTCTCTTGAATCTTAAAATAAGAATTTCGAACAGTTTCGCAGGTGAAATAGATGCGTATGAGAAATATTTAACACTGTTGTCATCATGATTCAAGAAAATATTATAATTCTATTAGAGAAACTGAAGATGCAAGTCAAAAATACCACTTCAAACGGGGCTACCTCGCCCAAAAACAATACAGTTCCTAGTTTTACAAGTTAAGAGCAATTTGGATAATTTCAAATCCATACGATCTATAGGAACGGCTCAATCGTCTCCACAATTTTCACATACGTACAGACGACGTCATCCGAAAATAGTCTCAGATCGCCTCAGACAGGCTCAAAATAACGCTTAGTTCCGCAAAAATCATAGAGATTTCTTTTTGGGCCAATTACAGTACTTCCCTAATCCTACGTATAGTGAGGGAAATAAAAATAGTACTTCTCAAACTGGGTATTATAGTACCAATAATTAGTATAATAAAAACGGTTTTGAATCATTCTAACAAATTTATAAACCAATCTCTCTAATTTGAGAGAATTAAAAACCACAGAAGTAACCACCCTCATTTATAGTGTCAACTCTTATAGTTTATTCGTTTCGTGGATTAAAGCTAATCAGTAATACAATCTGCGGTAGTTGTAATTCAACAAAAGGTAAAAACAATTGAATAATATGTTCTAGTTGTAAGCGAATGCATTTGAAATTTTGACGAAAAAAATAGCGGTACTAATTCAACCCCTGAATCTCGAATTACGTAAACATAAATAATAAACGGTAATAACATCTGGGATAGGAACTGTTTCAACAAAGTTACATTCTTGATACTGAAACAGAGGCTCCTTGGGACAATGATAATTGAAAATATGAATTTACGAAAAAGTAGTATTGACCGTTTTTTTGGTAGGTGAGTATCATTATGGAAATAAGAATGATTTTTCATCATAGAAACTGCAAATTATATTCGCGTCTGTGCGTTATTTTAATCCAAATAACCTCTGATAATTCCGTAAGGTGGAAACTGCAAGTCTCCAAACAAATGATGCGCTATCGATTCCTATTATGTCTATGTGATGTGAATACCACATGCGGATAAGCAACACACTAGTCGAGCAAGAGTTGACAATCAAACTTCGCGTGGTCTGCTATGATGACAGTTCTCTCGGTCCAATCTCTGATTCGTGTATGTGTTATTTCACTTTTGAGTTAACCTGTTGATATCAAATCAACGATAAGGACGGGAATCGAAAACGTCAGGTGAAAAGCATATAGACACGATCGGGACAGAACGGAGTGAGTTGTTTATTCGACTGATATTCAAATCGAAGAAACCTGGAATCATCCATTCTCCTTAAGGGTTATTTGAAGGTACTCGTAGGTGAGTAAATAGTTGATCTTATAACATATTTTCTTGTCGATTTATGTATTTTATTTATGAATAAATAATTATCTTTATTTGATCGACTTTTTCAAAACCGGCAACCTTGTCTTGTATTAAACTCGAACAGGGTGTCGAAATTTACCCTTTAATTTGGTAAATTACCTGATTTGGTTATAGATTCATAATAACATCCACTAGCGGAGTAAGTATTAAAAAAATAGTTCATGATTATTTCATCTTTCAGCAGAACTCGTAATTAAAAACAAAATATATATTAATTCCAAATAAGAATACTATGAGCAATAATCTTACAACTATAAATATGTGTTTTCGTTTCCAAGGAAATTTCGTTTAAATTGAAGGGAAATCACGCTTTGTTGTCTTCATGAATAATGTTAGCGAAAAAGATATGCATCGCAGGGTTTGTTATTTCATTAATTGATTTTTCGGAAGGACGTCGTAATACTGAAATGTACCTAATTGTAAACAATTATGGCTTGTTGAAATTTTTGAAATATTTTTCTTTGGATTTGCTCTATAAATTAAATATTGCTATAAAATTACAACCACAGATTTCAAAAATTCAAGCTTTGTTACTCCAGGAGTTTCCAGAAATTGTATAAATTGTTAAACGTAAATTCGATGATCTGATTTTGGCCCATCTCCTTTAATGAATACTACTCGTTTGACATTGAAGGTGAAGGAGTATAATATATCTATTTCAATTTGTTCCAGCAAAAGTAAAGAATATATTGTGTACTTTTCGTCAGTTTGATTGGATTCTTTGGTAATTAAGTGAAATACCAAGAAAAATAAGCTAAAGCCAGAAATATTATATGGACTTGAAGAAATTTCACGTTAATAAAGTAATTTTTGGTAACTATAAGAATGTTGGACAATAACAAAATCGTGTTGCGTGTCGAATTTATTTATTTATTTATTTATTCATTAACAATTCTTAATAATGAGCAAGAATAAGTAGTGGGTATAAAGTATGTAACAACTATATTAGTTCAAGAAGCTTTAAAAAAAATATGCAATACGAGTTTAAATAATTTCAAGATATGAAAGTCCGATGTCGAATTGTTCAGAGAAAATGGTAACTTTCTTATGTAATTTACCAATATGGGGGACCTTGAAATAGTTGTCATGTCCACAAAATTGAATCTTGACATCAATATCTATTTTATTCTCCGTCTATCATCCGTTTGTGGTCTGTCCGAACCATTTGTTTTTCGAACGACCTCCTAGCACCCTGTTTGTTAATTGTCAATCAATATTCATCAAAAGTCACTATTTGTCACATTGACTGGTACTAGAACAAAATTTTTTGTATATGATGTGATGTTAATTTAGAGAGAAGATAAAAGATTCAAGCTAATTTGTTAATTAAAAGCATGGTTGATTACATAAACCATTGGGCAACCTTATGTGTATGTACTCTATGTGGGAAAATACCAGAGAGTGCGCCTTTGTACCACTGTCCCTTTCAGCATCAGTACTGCTTCAAGTGCTATCAGGAACTTAGACGAAATTACCGTGGTGAGTTTACGGATAAAGACGAATTTGGGCTAGTATAGTCAAATTATAAAGCTACTTCTTAGATATAGTTGAATATACTAAATTTGTTGGTAGATTTTACCATTGGACCTAATTCTGATACCCCCCTTATCTCATTTTTCAAAAAGGATTTTCTTTGGTATTTATTTCAATAATATACTGCATCAATGGAACAAATTCCCCTTGAAGAGCTTAGGTGTAAAGATCACACAATTACAGACAACACGAATTCACAGTTTGTTAAAGAATGCTTATCCCTTTTTTTTTTATTTCGCTAGAATCACAATATAATACATCTACTACAGTACTAATGTTCTCAAACATGTACAAATCTGAGATGAAGGTGAATATATGAATGCCTTTCATCTACAAGTAGACAGATAAAACGTATGTAAGGAACGTGAAACACATAAATAGATTGAATGAAATATCAGGACAGTCAATAAAATTAGGAAAATGTTTGTTTTAAGAATTAAATAATTGGTACACATCGGCATTTACATAAATCCTAGAAAAAAATCGATACAAAAGGGTTGGACGTGGAAATCCGTTGGTTCGATAGGCAGATCTTCTTTTGAAAGCTGAAAATTTCAGAAGACGCCGAATTACATGTTACAGTGTGCTCACGTATATTTTATAGTAAGAACTCCACAATTTTCATTTCATGCTCGTTTCAGCTGGTATGGTGTCTTATCAGTTGAGAATATACCTTTCAGGATATACCTATTTTTATACAATAATTTTGTCCATTATCATTTTTTCTTAGAGTAATGTTTATAATTGTAAAAACTGTGGTTAGTTATACTCCAATCTTTCCATCCGAAATAATGTTTCTATGACATAATTGTGTTATAAAGTTGCAAATTATTCTTGCATAGAAGGGAGTTAACAAAAGAGTTTAAATTGAAACTTTAGAATACCGTGAGCGAATTTTAGTAGTCACCACGCAGTCCAAACATGAGTAATATCGACATTTATTTATAAATTCACTAAAACCACTTACAAAGGGAGAAAAGCCAAGCAATCGGCAGCAATTTATTAAAAGTACAGGGGACAATATTATTTCTGGTTAGACCATTTGAAAACATGCATTAATGTGTGTTGACTTATATATCAATAGCTGGATTGTTTTTTATTGATTCACAGTAAAATTTAGTTTTGGAAATCCTTCTACCTGAGCTGATTCTTATTTAAGTATAAATTGGAATAAGTATACAAATACAACCCCTTGGGATGAGAAGCTTCGATTATCACACACTTTATTTAACCTCTATTATTCTTACAATTTTCATTTGTAGGAAGCATTGAAAATGGATGCTACTGTAAAATTTGCAATGCGTCAGCAAAATTCGAGAAAACTAATATGAATTCGGAATTTTTGAAGAAATTACAAGTAACACCGGGCATCGGCCGTCCTTTCAGGTACGACACAAATCCCTTCTCAAAGAAGCTAACAGGATCTGCGAACGACCACAAACTCATCAAACCCAAAGACGAAGTTACTGTCGAAACGTTGTTCGGCCTTTCGAAAGCCGGATTGAGAGAATTGTTCGATGGAAATAATGGGGGAGACGTAACTGGCGTAACGGTAGCAAGCACTGTGAGTAGTAAAGACTACACTGAATCTGCCGCCGAATTGGAAGGTTTGAATAGCGTGGGAACTCACTCTAATTTAGCTTTTCCAACCATTTCTCGAGCCAGTTTCACCCAATCCAGAAAACCTATAATGTGTCCTCATCATCCGTGCAAAAAGATGATAGCCGTTTCCGCTTTTGTAAATCATTTTCGTTTCGAGCACTCGGACATCGCCAGAATATCTGTGGAGAAAGGAAAGGGGACTATGATCCCGTGCGATCTGTCGTCCGTGGAATTCGATACGTCATTCTGTTTGGCCATCATAACCGTGTACCAGATTAATCGGATGGACTTGGTCAAGTCCAGAAGCACTCATAGTGTCATTAGGACTTGTAACAAATTCTGTCAAAAGGTACCTGTAGATACGTTTTGGTTAATGTTGAGTGGATCGCAACGAAGAAAAAAGTCATTGTCATACTTGTTACTTTGGTTGTTTTCAAATTCCAACGATAAATACAAAGCTACGATAGAATTATCTTCGACAGAAGATAATATCAGTGTTTCGTCTGTTTCTGATGTTAATAGTGTCCCCGAAGATTTAAAAATTGAGGAGATAGCGAAAAGTTTACGTTGCTTATGTGTTAGTCACGGTAGTGTGGTTGGGCTTCTACAAGATGGACCGGAACTTAATTTGAGGGTTACTGTTCATTGAAAATTACAAGTAATTTAGTTTTTCTGTCATGTATCTCTTGGAATAATATAACAATAATGAGCAATAAATTACTTTTTGTTTTATACCAGTACTGATGGAATGCTTTAATTTTTTTCCGAATATTTCATTAGAAAACATAAATATCTTAAAAAAAAGTTAATACTGATTCTTGACCCAGGTATGAATTATATATGAATTCTCGGGAAATAGATCACACTAACACTGCTTATTATTTACGTCTTTACGTATGTTTCGCTCTCACAACCATCATCAATGTCTAAAACGGGATTTCTTACAACGAATTGTATCAAGCACAAAGCGTCCTTATCGCATTAATTTCAATTAAAAATTCCCACGTCGCCGAAACGAACAGAAACACTAGTAATCGAAATTGTAACACATTCATGTTTTAAGTATATGAATATGTATCAAGAAGCCACTGCATAGCAATCTACTTATGATATTCGAAGTCATCGAGCAATGTTTGAGTAAGACTGAAACCAAACTATTAGTCGCATGGATTTGAAATTTAGCAAATCGCTCTAAAACGATGGAAATAGGAATTGTATTGTTTTTGGGAAAATCCTTCAACATCTATATCTACATTTCGTAATTTAACCTTTGGATCCCATAAAAAACCCTGTGTACGATTGTATTAAAAGAAAAACGTCGTGACGTCACTTCCGTCTCGGTCGGCTTTCCTATGCTGCCCATTACGAGGACTGCATTAAAAAGCTTCGCTTCAAGCTGGCCTAGAAATAAAATTATAGTACATTGTTGCCATTTAAATTCCGAAAAAGTAGGGCCCTAGAATCCACCCTAAACATTTATTTCCAGTTTCATTGAACATCGATTCATCACTAAGGTTTTTTTTTAGCATAGTCGACTTCGTGGACTATTTGCTCCTTAATCCACCATCCAATTACAAAACTGAACTCTAATCGGATAATCATTTGGACATTGATATTTGATGTCCGCCCACTCTGGCGTGAACAGAAACGAAGTGCCCGATGAATTGGCCAAACGGGGTTCCTTAGGCATCCCTGGCTCCAATCCAGCTACCGGAATCTCATCGACCACTAGGCTTTTCGCCCTCAGAGAGCTACTGTGTAGACAGTGACTCTCGGTTTGACGCAGTGTCCCCGGTATGATGCAAGCGAAGCTCCACATCTCGAAGTTGTCGCCCTAACGCTCGAAAACCCTTCTCTCTATGAACAGAAGAGGCTTAAAAACGGTGACAGGACTCCTCAAAGGAAACTGCCATCCGAACAAACACCTACACTTAATGGGCATCGTTGATGACCCAGGTTGTAGAAGATGCGGAGAGGCGGACGAAACTACCCCTCATATCCTTGCAGAATGTCCAGAACTGACTTCTCTTAGGCTACAACACCTCGGCAGCGCATACATGCCGCCTGAGAACGTAAGAGACAACAGTCCATGCAGAAGCCTAACCTTCGCGCTGCCTTAGACTTTCTAGACTAGGTTTTGTATCAAGGGTGCACAATGGACCCAATCAAGCTATCTAACTACTTTGGGCTTGTCCACCCTCGTTCTGATTGACTGAATGATTAAATAATTACAGGTAGTTTCAGAACGAAGCGAACAGCTTTTCTAGCAAGTTATGTACAATTTTGTGAACTATGTAATTCATACATTAGATAGTATGGAAATTGTATGTAGTGTTTTCCTTGAAATGTTAAGGCATTCGATTCACTTGATATTGTTTCTCTACTTGCTAAGTTATCAAAAATTGGAATTAGGGGTAATGTCCTGAACTGGTTTTACACCTACCTATCAAACAGAAAAGTTTTAATTAAAGACAAGGGTGAAATATTTGAGCCTGATGTGCTTCTATCAAACGTTGGAGTTACACCAGGTAGCGTCCTTGGGCCCCTTCTATTTATAATATTCATCAATGACATTTATAATGTGCCACTTGGCACAAATACTGAGCTAGGAAATTATGCAGACCACACAAATATACTTGTAATGGTTCATACCTGGATGAAACAGACAAGTACGCCCTTATGGAAGCAGGTCAAGCAGGACTGGTTTTATATAAATCAACTACTTCTTATGAGTCGAAAACAAATTGCTTACTGTTTAATACAGACAGATCCAATTATCAGGCTCCAGAGTTCCTCGATTAGGGAGAAATTTGGCTTTCTAAGTGAAAAATTCCTAAGCGTCACAATAGACGAACATCTAAAATGGTACGAACATATTAACGTACTCTCGAAAAAACGGAATAAAGTATGCTTTGCATTGAGGGTTTAATCCAGAACGATGGGCCCTAGTTTCCTAAGGAGTGTTTATTTTTCCAAATTTTTATTCCAGCCTTAAATACGCTATTGTGGTTTGGGGAGGCTCTTCAAGACTAGTATATATCTTTAAGCTGCAAAAACGAGCTCTAAGAATAGTTCTACATGAAATTCAATCAGTCATGTACAGTTAAATTTGGTAGTAACCAGTTTTTAACAACACCAGGCCTGTATATCTTTGAATGCCTACTTTTTTTGCAAAAAAATCAGCACATATTTTCACAGGAACTGATAGATCATGAATATAACACGATATATAGAAATAGCTATAATTATCCTTGTCATAGATTAACTTTAACGAAAACAAGTCCTTATTATGCATTTATTTTTAAAATGTCTACCCAAGGGTCTACATGAATTGATTAATTCTGAAAAACGATTCAAGAGTGTTGTTTAATTATACCTATATGTGTCTTGGAACCCTAATCCGTTGGAGATTTTTAAATTGCAAATAGGTCACCCTTAAATTAGTTACTAAGTAAATAAAAATTTCAAACCCGATTTTATATTAACTGTATGTTTTTTGCCAGTGTTAGATATAATTTTAATTTTTTTATGTGTTCTGTTCTGGATAGTTTTTAAAATACTAATATGATTGTTTTATTCACTTTGTACCTGACTCGCTTCTCACTGTTTCATTAAAATTGTTTACTGAAGTTTAATAAATTACTTTACTTTAATATATAACTTTTTTCTCCAACTTAAATTGAAAAAACTTATTGCAGTAAACAAAAAATTTTGTAACGTGCTGTATAAAACAAATTTTGATCTAATATTAATTTCTGTTTAAAAACGCAGTGTCAGTGAAATAGAATCAAGATAATAATTATTATGAACAAGGTAGTATATCATTTTCGCACTACATTGTTCAGGAGAAACATGTGTCATAATCATAAGCTTTTATTCCATGTTTTTATAAAAAAGTTTAAATTTATACTTCCTATTATATTTTGCATCTGAATTAAATTTGGCACGGCTATGTCTATTTGAAAATGAACCGCAATTAGGAAATTGAAAATAAATATGCGTAATGGAACACATGCCGCAAAAATTTATTTAAAACGCCCGCCTGTCTGTATTTTAAAAATATATTCGCTAGATACCTCACACTATGTTCTCACTGTAGAATAGACAGAATATTTTAATCTAATTTGAGTTTGAAACGAACGCGACTAGTGTGCGTATCTGCAAACAAGCAAAAGTTAAGTTGTTAGCCTTATTCTAAATAAAGCTGAAAAGAGTGCACACACACAGACACATACGTTGATTATTTGAGGGCATGGCCTCCTTACGTATTTATTGACCTACAATGCAGTCTCCAGTCTGTAATAGCCGTTAAAGATCAACGATAAAAAAGGACGGCCTGTTAGCTCTACGTATTTGCTACCCTGGCGTCGGGGATATCCAAACGGCTTATTGTATGACTTATATTGTGTCAACAACTGTAGGTGAGTATATTCATCAGTTCAGTTTGGCATATGCAAATGGTTTTAGCTTTTCTCTTGACAAATGTTCATCAAATTGAATTTCTTTAGGCAAATAGTCTTCACCCAAATGCTCATTAGAATATCAATCAATCAATCAATAAAAACGGGGGCGGACAAGTCCAGAGCACTTAGACCGCTTGATTGGGTTCATTGTGTGCCCCTTGATACAAGTGCCGAAGGTTAACATTTTACATGGGCTGATATCTCTTATGGCTTCAAGCGGTATATGTATGCTGCCGAGGTTTTGTAGTCTAAGAGAAGCCAGTGCTGGACATTCTGCTAGGATGTGAGAGGCAGTTTCATCCGCCTCTCCACATCGACTATAAGCTGGGTCTTCAACAATGCCCAACGTGTGTAGATTTTTTTCAGATGACGGTGTCCTGTGAGGGGTCCTGTCACCAGTTTTAGGCCTCTCCTGCTCATAGAGAGTAGAGTTTTAGTGAGTTTAGGCCAGAACTCCCTGATGTGGAGCTTCGTCTGTCTCAAGCAGAGGGCGCCACGCCAGACCGAGAGTCACTATCTATCCAGTAGCTTCTTGAGGGCGTGGTGGTCGATGTAATTCCGATCGTTGGGGGCGCTCAAGGAGCCCCGTTTGGCCAATTCATCAACCATTTCGTTTCCTTTCACGCCAGAGTGGGCGGGTACCCACACTAGCAGGAGCTTGCTCCTTCTGGCTAATTCAGCCAGAGTTTCCCTGCATTCCAAGACAAGCCTAGAAGTCAATCTGTGGGCGCGATGTGCGCCCAGGGCCGCTCGGCTGTCAGTGCATACCTCAGCCTGGCAAACGGTTGTGTGGGCGCCTAGGGGAACTGAAAACTCCTTTCTGAGAATATGGAAATCAATTTAATGTTTAAAGCTGAAATACGTTGCGGTGGGTTCATACGGTTAAAATAAGTAACAAAGTAACCTGCGATAATCTTGCCGCTTGGAGTTTCCAACGTACGTCATTGGAAAGAAAAATATATGGGGTTCCCAGACACTAGTTCAAGTTAAACTTGTCGGTAGATCACTATAGAGCTTTAGTATATATGCATATAAAAGCAATAAAAGATTGCTCTGAGATATTAATCAATGTTATGGCTTCGAGCGCGAGAACTGGCGGCGACGCCTGTTCAAATAATGATGCATTTTTGATTTCCACTTTTCACATGTTGTGCCACCTAGTATTTATTGCAGAAGTGAAAAAATCAATATTCAAACTACAAAATAAGTGATTACTTATTAAAAATTATGAGTGCACTCAAGTATGTAAATGTTAAGAGCTATTTGTTTCAAAACATCTAATGTTTTCTCTCACTGAAATAACCGATCCAAATATTAATTGAATCAGTTTATGTCTATAGGAACTTATTTATTTAAACCCTAGAGGGAAACGCTCGTTCAAATATTTTACCTTACTTTTGGAACATTCTGTATAATTAATTCATAATTATCCAATGCCGTATTGAAGGGTACCTATATGCTCTGACAGTAGGTGACCACATAATTTAATTTAGCAATATAAATATTGAATATAATCACGTGAAAACTATATAATATAGGTAAACATAAGTTTATTTGAACAACGAGTGATTTGAAACTATGACAATATTATGTTTATCATGAGCTCTATTAGAACTCGCAAAACGTAGCGTATGTGAAAATATTGAATTAAACCGATCGATCTTCGTTAAGCTAGATATATAGGAAGTTTATTAGAACCAAAAGATAAGCACTTTCATAATTTGTTATGCTACGATAAATAACAAAAATCATTAATCCTTATAATTCTTATTAAAAAAGTAAGGTAACAATGTGGATATATATACAGGGTTTATCAGATTCCCGGTTAAGTGGGTTTGGTCGTTTCATAAGAAAATTTATCTTTCATATGAAATTGTGAACTTTTTCTATATAAATTTTAGTGATAATTTAGACTCAAAAACGCGGTTTGTATACCCCTTATAGAAATCTTCATCCAATCTTATTTCAGGTTGAAAAATGACACAATCATGAATTAATTATTAGGCCACAGAATAATTATGTCGCCGTATTGAAGCTCAATAAAGGTTTCTATTAAATCTACCTAAATATTTAATTTCTGTGCAACCACCAGCTGGAAGCAGTTCTCTCGAAACAAAAGATTTTTAGACAATGACATTCTTTTAAATGGGTCCTTATGTCAATTATCACTGTACTAATATAAAGATGAAATACAAATCTAATAAACACAGAGGTCGGCATAAACAACGATTTCAGGTACGATTGTATTTTTTACAATTAGTAAATATTTACTTTGTTTGTTTCTTAATTAGAAGTGGTGTGTCAATGTGACAAATTAGAAATCATATTTGAAATGATAATGACATTGTCTAATCTAATATAACAGATGTTATATTCTGGAATATTTTATCGTAATTCCTTAATCGATTTGTACAGTATGCTTTTGTTAAACTATTGTTGAAAACCTAGTACGTCAAAGTGACAAATTACGAACGCATTCACAGTGGCCTAATGAAAATTTGCTACATCACTCGGGCATTATTTTACATTTTTTATTTATAACCACTAACGCCCAAGATAGAATTAGGTAGTGCATAATTAATTATTGATTGTGAATAACTAAATTATGAAATCAGAGCACATATTGAGACATCATAGATCCATAGTCTACTTGATTTTCGTTAGATCGACCCAGAAGAACTATAGAGGGTGAGACGCATAGAATTTTTGACATTTGGTTTCGATAGTTTTGGTAACCCGATTCTAGTTTGTACGTAGAATGTTACATATTTTTGTGTTTCATGTCCTTAATTATGGCATCACCAAATTTATTGCCTTTTTATTGATCAATTTCGCTCGGATGGTCGAATAAAACTGATATAGACATCGAACGAGGAATAAACCTGATTTATAATGGAAAATTTTAGATATAGATTTTACGATATCGCCTAGATTCACTAAGAAAGTACTTTCTATTCCATCGACATGTTGGTCATGACGAGTTGGAAGCTCGGGTAGTGATTCTTCATTAAACAAAGGTTAATGGGCAAAAATTATAATATAATAATCAGTAACCTCACTGAAGACAGATTCATGTTATCCTAAAATATTTGTTAATGTAAGGCAAAAGATACAAAAAGTTTCCAATTCAACGAAGCTTCTATCAAAATGCACACAAGAAAACAATTTTGCCTACTTACCAAAAAAAGGAATAAGTTAACAACAAAACGTGCTGGCATGCTCCCATACGTCCACCAAAATCTGAAGTGGATGACATCAATTGTATTAACGGCAAAGACAAGCGAGAAGAGTTTTTGCCGCGGCCACAACTATACACCATAGCCTGTCCAAAATGAAGAAGAACCTTGTACCTCTGCATTTTCCGTCTCCGACATTCTCAATGCAGATGTTCTCGATGCCGATGAAGAAAAATTAATTCAAGGACTGACGAGGAAGACGATGATTTATATGGAGCAATGGACTATGAAATTGATCAAACGGATGCAGAAGATGAAGCTAGCGAATCTAATGATGCTACGGGCTGAATTCATTTTAAAGAATTTATATTAATTTGTATTATTATTTTTTTACAATTAAAGATTTAACTCATTTCTGTTACTTTACTTATGCATTTATATTTTTATATATCAAAATGTATGTAAAAAAGAATAATGATCACAAGTTATGTGAACTTATCTATTTCAAAATGAACGTAATTTTACATCTTTCCTGGTAATAAATAAGACCAATTTTAATAGTAGTTTCCAACCCTACTCTGTGAAGTCAAATAACTTTGGGTACTTTGGGACATATGTTCTTATGCAAAGCTCCCTCATTTTTGCCAAGGTATAATATCCCGAGAAGCTTCGCAAACTTCATGTTCAGGACATATTACAGTGATATAGTGTATCGATACATTGAAGCTTCAACCGTTGGTTCATGAGATTGTTTTTATTTTTCAGTATTCGCATAAGGTTGGAGACAACACGATACGACACGTAGGTGTTATCGGCCTATGGGCCTCTCCATTGAGCAACAGGAAGACGGGGGGGAAGCCCGTGCCCCCGGTCATGCGACATACGGGTTTTGGGAAATTGGGTGGTTTCATCAATACAGCAGTCCAAGCCTCCAAAAGATCTCCAAGTGAGTATTATTAACTATTTTGTAACAGAAACTCTATTATCATGCTTAGGAAAATATAATTTTTAAGTCAATGTCTGGCGTTGTTTTGATAAAAATACTAAAATGTTTTCACAATATTTTAAATTGGTATTCGAATCTTCTTCCGTTGCAGACTTCACAGTTATGAATTATTGTATTTGGTGAAAATATATTAATATACGAAAAGAAAAGATTATATTCCGTAGGTAGCAGGAATAATCGATTAGTATTCAGGAAAGCCCTAGATTTCTTGATAGTTCGACGACAATTATATGTTGTTAAAATGCGATTAATATTACAGATTTTCAAAACCGAATATTCATTATACAATTTCGTAAACTATTGTTAATACGGTCCTGTCTCTTAATAAATTCATCTTCCAATGTACGTATCGCCACCTATCGGAATTTCTCACGTTCGCCTAGAAAGTACGATCTTATCGGTCGGTAGTGCAGATAGCTGTGTTGCGTCGCCAATATGAGTATGACGTCACTAAAGTGCGAACTCAGAATCCTCGTGTGACGGCCGCCATTTTCAGGAGATAACGCGAAGTTTGTGCCCATGAAGTATCGTCAAAGTGCCATTGCTACCGGGAAATTTAGCCACGAATCAACAAAACGTTCGCGAAGTTCGAATAGCCCGCTCGCGAAGCGTGTTATGGCCGGTAAGTTGTGCATCAACACCGTCGATTGTTTCTGTTTCTACTGTCAGCCGTGACCCCGATGAGGGGATATGTGAATCTAAATCGCTCCATACATCAACTGTTTTCGCGCAAATAATGGAAGGTAAATTGATGTATCATGTATTGTTGTGTCTGCCGTGCTTACTTACACATAGCGTACCCGTCTATCGATTGTTGGAATGTTACCCGATACCTGCCCAGTTGTTTTTGTTATCTACACGGCGTTATGGCCTTTTTCACGCTTGGAGGGAAAGCATCCCTCGTTCCTTTGCTTTAATGTTTACTTCCGAATTAGATTTTTATTTAATTTCAATATTTGGCAAATGCTACACGAATACGTATCCTGTAATTGTTTGATCAGTTTTTCCTGTACCTGTTTACCGTCGATAATATAGGTTATGGAGATTCTTTCAACGTTCATACTTAATGATTTTATAAAACATAAAACCGCATCGAGTATCTGAATTCTGTATTTATGTGGCATTATTCTTCCGTGTTTAATTTACACAATTGAAGCTCGACATTCTGACGTTCTTCATTCCATTCAATGTCGAGATAACATTTTATGAGAGTTTACATTGTTATGTAAATCATCTCTGCGATTTTGACATCTTATTCAGAAGTTCTGAATAATATTGTGGCTTATTTCATTTTTCATTGTTATCAGAAAACAGTTTATGGATGGATTATTGGATTTAGAGGTAGATATTTATGCAATGCAGTTATATTGTTCCCTATGCAGGGTGAATCACAGAAATGTTGCCCTCTTATGAATTGTAACATGAACACTGAAATTTCACAAATTTATTTTTTGTTCAAATATGTGTAATGATCATAACGAAGTATGATTAATAATTTCTGAGATACTCGAATTTGTGTTTCTCCAATGAGTATATTGTAAGCTTTTCAAGCCTAAGCCTTTTCCCAAGTAACCTGCACTACAATCAGTTAACTATCCAGGTGTAGACTCAAACCTTTGTGGGTGTGGATCAAAGCCATAGATAGTTTTTTTCAGTTTTTTTTTAATAGATATATTCAGTATTCACTATTTCAGAGATATTGTTTTTTCTCCAACTTTATGTATATTTGTCCAAACTGATAATATGATATCGACTTATTTATTCAAAAGAATAACTTAATAGTAAATTATAATTCCCTGATTCACGGAAACAATTTAGAGCATCGTTATTTGATTAAAAGCATAACTTGATAGTAAATTATAATTCCTTCATTCACGGAATTTCCCCATGTCGAAAATAGAAAGGAAATGACGGAATTATGCCCGAAAGGAAATTATTCGTCGCTTAGAAAAATGTATCAATATGATTGATCATCATTGACCACACATAACTTTCACATATTCTATCTTTCAAAGAACATGTTTTCGTCGCTGGCAAATGATAAATAATATCGCTAAGCATCAAGTTGCTAACGTAAAGATTTTGAGGCTGGATAGATAGACTGATATAAGTGTAAGTGTTTTGAAACGAATTGTTTTTGTTGAAAGCAACAAGTCATAAAGACTCAATATTATGTGATTCATCCTGTACAATTTTTCTATTTCTAATCATTAATATAATATATGATATAACAACTTAACTTATTGAATGACTTCTGATTATTTCTAAATCTTAAAATACGAAGCCTTGGGTTTTGTAAACTTTTATCATATTAATACACGACATGATTAAATTTGAGGTTAAACTAAGCTCTAAAGCGATAACTCATTTTGAAGGTCATGGTAATTTTAGTTATCGAATATATGTTTGTTGATACCTAACTAAATATTTCAATCGAATAAAAAATTATTCGTACTTCAACTCTAGTAAACTCTTTCTTATTGATAATGATAAGATATTCGACGAGTGATTGTTTTCACAAATTGTAAATATCAATAAAAAAAGCGTTTTGTAGACACCCGATATGAACGAATCGCAATCAGTTATCTATGGGACAATATAAGAAAATTGCGGCGCAATTGTAAAATTTAAAAACTTTCAGAGAACCGTTAAAACTTAAAAACTGCACTACCGATATCAGTTTTATGTACATTAATTCTTTAACACGATTTTATTAGGGTCATATCCTAGGAGATGACCAGCATGCTGGGGGTCGGTACGATGTAAGACGGTTAATCGCCGTCTAAGGTTGAAAATAATGAGAATCGAATTCCACATGCATGATCTACCTACCAAAATCACTATTTTTCTTCCCCAACCCTTATAAAAATTTGCAAAACTCCACAATTCCAAAGTTTATATTATCACTGAAACTTTCTAGGGTATCTTAGAGCACTCCAAATACTACTTTTTGGGTTGATAACCTAATTGACAGTTGACAGTTTTGTTCGATAATGGACTACCACCCATAGTCAAAGTATACAGGTCTGCTGGAGCCTCCCTTCTACTCTTTTTAAAATTTTAGTGCAAGCTGATTGGTCGTGTATTTCGTTTATTTAATGTTATTGACGACGACAATACCGGGATATCAAAAAGTATCTTGGTCAAGGGTGGTTGTGGAATCTAAAACGTATGTTTTAGTTTACGTTTGAAATAATTATGTCACTGTCACACTGACATCTTCAATAACCTACAAATTTCATACCTATTTATTTCAGTTGTAAAACAATAATGAATACAAATTAATATAGTAATAAAAATTGTCCAAACGTTAACTTTGAACCTTTTAAAAGGTCGGGATAGCCACAAACCTGGTCGAAAACGGTTTTAAAATATTTAATTTTCGATAAATGGAATGACGTTCACGTGAGGAACGCGTAGCTCGCGAGTTAAAAAAGTGCAAATTTACGGTACATAGAACGTCTTTACGAGGACTTTTCGCATGCGGTTTTCGCTCCATGTCGTTAGTTTATGAACGGGGCCAACTAAATAGCATAGTCTCGGGCCCCAAAATGTCGATTAAATAGGAAAAATTAATTAAAATAGAAGCAGGTACTCTCAGGTCTCAACTGACGCGTAGCGAGCTTCTCGAGGGAAAAGTCAAAATGATTTCGTTCGTAACTAATTACATAGGACGTCTGACGTTCATGCAATTATGTTTTTAGATAATTCGAACCTTGTAATTTCGATAGGCCAAGTGAAAATCCCGGAGTCTGAAGCGCTAGAGACTTCTGAGTTTTATAACATTCTTATAAAATTGCGAAATTTCGCACTTTTAGAAACTTCAAATTAATTAATTTGACACAAGTAAATACACACGTTTTAGATTCCACAACCACCCTTGACCAAGATACTTTTTGATATCCCGGTATGATGTTGTTACTTGCAAAGCTGTGATTGGAGGAGCTAGGTGACGTCACCTAGCGCGAGAAACGATGGAAGGGAGACTCCGGCAGACCTGTATACTTTGACTATGCTACCACCAACATTACAGTGTTATCATTGTTTATAAACTCTGATCACGGAACGATCGAATGAATCATTGTTTTTTCATATCCTTATCAAACTACGTTAATATGATTTTAGTATAGGAAATTGTTTGTTTTTTGTCTTTTGATAAGAACTGTGCGGTAAGGAAAGTAAATATTGTGGAACCAGGATAATGTAATGTGCGAAATAGTGTTTTGATAATTAAAATTGCTTTCATCTCGATATTATTGTAATCTTTAAAGACTGCTTAATGACCAGAGACTTAGAAAAATCTAATTCGGGAATACTTGGCACTGGAATATGCTTTTTAGTGTAACAAAAATTTACTTGTGTCGAGAGTTAAGACTGATTCAAAGGTCGTAAGGTTATTGTTTATAATACATTTAATGCTTCGGCGATTGCCATTCCATTTGAACTTTGAAACTTTAATAAAATCCACATTTAGACCGCCTTCCATTATACAGGGTGTCCTCGAACTGCGTGGCCAAAATAAAACCGAAGATTCTTTGATTCGAAAAAAGTTGATGAGCCTTTTTACTTTTGCCTCAAGTGTCTTGTTTACCCGGTAGAGGGCTTCAAAATTGCAAAAATAATTTTTGGCAGGTGAGTTAATGTCAATAATGGCCATTTTTGAGAGTGGAGCACAGAGCATAAGAGACCATAGAAAGGGCTCAAACTTGAGGATGTAACGGGAAAAGTGTCCAGAACTTTTTTGTGGTCGATGTAATTCACTCGATATTTTTTATGTAGATAGCTTATCTAATTTGAAAACTTTTCTTACTCTTAGAAAATTTTGATAAAATCAACGGATTAGCTTGAAAACATTAATTTTCGAGTCTCTGCAATTTTGGCTTACTAATTTTACTTGATTAAAATACCTTAGTTGCCTTTGCTTTTCTAATGTCATTTTGGCATTTGAAGAATTTATTCTCAAAACTGTCAGTTTTTACTTTGCTTTCCGTAAAAATTTTATAAAATTATGGCTCAAAATTTCACTAACACTGAAATGGTTGATATGTTATCGATTTATGGACTTTGTCGTTGCAATGGCCGGAGAAGGGAAAGATATCCGCATCGCAGAATTCCAAATCGGCAAACCTTCGCGAAACTGGCTAATTTGAAGCAAATCGCAGAGAAACTGGACGCAGACGGACAAGAAGGACGTTAGAGCTCGAAGAAGCGATACTGGAAGCGGTTGAAACTGAACCTGGGATAAGCACACTACGTTTGGGACTTCGTATTGGAGCCTCAAAATCATTAATTCATAATGTACTGAAAGAAGAACTGTTGTATCCCTATCATATTAAAACAGTTCAAGACTTATTGCCCATGGATCCAGGTCATCGGCTAGATTTCTGTCGGCTTATTGTCCAAAGACAAAACGCAAACCCCAATTTTTGTAGAAGAATTCTGTTCACGGACGAAGATACTTTCACGAGATGTGGTCTTTTTAACCTCCATAATGAACATTTCTATGCTGATGAAAATCCTCATGAAACGGAAGTTACATATTTTCAGAATCAAACTAAAATCAATGTTTGGGTTGGAATTGTGGATAACTTTATTATTGGCCCTACCGTTATACCCGATCGATTGAACGGGGAGAACTACTTGAACTTTTTGGAACAAAGGCTACTTGAACTGTTGGAAGACTTGCCCTTACACATTCGTCGTGGCCTGGTTTATCCATGATGGTGCACCTCCTCATTTCACATTAGCTGTGAGGCGACATTTGAATGCGGAATATCCAGATCGCTGGATAGGTAGAGGACACGATGCACCAGTGAACTGGCCGGCCCGCTCCCCTGATTTGACGCCCTGCGACTTCTTTCTATGGGGCGCTTTGAAGTCGAAAGTTTATGCAGCTCCAGTAAACACACGAGAGGAATTGTTGCAACGAATTAATCATGAAGTGGATTTATTGAAGAATGATCCTGAAGTACTAGCCAGAGTTCAATCCAATTTCTTGAAACGAATTAACTTGTGTATTCAGGAAAATGGGCAACATTTCGAACAATTGATGCCTTAGCGATTTCCCAAAAAGTTTTGTTGTTTCTTTTAATTTACAATTGTTTTTCCTAAATAATCACATCGTTTCCCCATTTCTATTGTTTTTATTATTCGTGTTTTACCGAGATATTAACCATTTCAGTGTTGGTGAAATTTTGAGCCATAATTTTATAAAATTTTTACGGAAAGCAAAGTAAACTTCATCTTTAGGTGTTAGGGAAATTTCAGAATCTTCACTGATATTAAGATTTAGAGATACATTTGATATAATTTATTTGACTATGAATACATTAATTTTAAAAACACTTCACACTTGGAATTTTGACGCAATTGGTATATTTATTAATAAATAATTTATTCATAACAATTCATAAATTTATTTATGCATTTAAAGACCATAATAACTAGAAAATCGTACTCAGAATGCCAAAATTAGCACAAAACGACTATAAACTCGACATTTTGGTCAAATTCGTATATTTATTAATAAATAAAATTTGTTTATAACAACTTAGCGACGATATTGACGACAATATCGAGCTCAGAAGGCCAAAATTATTCGAAAACTATCCTAAACTCGTAGTCTTGATCGAATTCGTGTCTATTTGTTAATAAATAATGTTTATAACAAATGAAGTTAATTCAACTACTTGTTTAACTATTTTCGTATGTTCACTAACCTAAAATAGTCTTTACCCGATCATTTTTTATGAATTTTTATGTAATCTCATAAATACGCTAATTAAATTGTTAATTTATTCTTTATAAACAATGAAAAATTTTTGGGCAACTTTGAGCGAGGTAGACTTTGTTCCGAAGAGAATGCACCTTGTCCCATCAAAATCGGTCCATTTTCCAAGAATTTCGTCCTCAAATACCATCATAAATCAGAGAGCGTATGTGCTTATGATGGCGTTAGTTAACATGATGCAATAAATGAGGAACCTCGTGTACAAGCGGCAATGATGTAGCTCTAATTGTAAATTTTAAATGCCGCAATTGACTTCGTGTAGTAAATCATTTGACGTGAATCCTACAATTCGGAATAGCTTGTTTAATGGACCAAATGTCAAATGGTTATGTATAAACTTTCCTTAAAACGCTAATGCTTATGGAAAATCTTCGATCTGTAGATATTCGCGACTAATGTTCGTGCACGGCAATGATATATTGTAAGATGGAAATAAATTAAATCGCAAACTTTATCGATTCTAAATTAGATAGCAACGTGAATGTTATCACGTAGACGCATGTTTCTGTAATAATAATCTCCCTGGTAGAACTATTGTTCGAACGATTTTCCATAATTATCTTTATAAAACACAGGCTAGATACTAATAACAAACACCCATGTTTAGTTGTTAATGCTCAACGTAGAAACTTCATATTGTTAATAGTAAATTAGAAAATAATAAAGAAAATTGCGTCTTTCGTTATGAATGTATTGTATTGGGGATGTTTGCTCACTGCGACCTAAAATATCTATTATGCCCCCTTCTGCTGCTGCGCCCTTCAGGATATCTCAGCGGCTTTAGCAGTTCCTCCAACCTTATGTCGGATGGCTTCCCGTTAGGTAAGTCTTCTTCTTATATTTGGTATGACCCAAGCTTTCGCGCCCTTTTGTTTTTGCAAGAACCTGCACTCTTCTTCTGCTAATCTGAGCATTTTAAGGTGTCTCTTCAACCGACATTGTCCTGTTGGAATTCCCGTTCGTATTCTGAATTTATTTTTATTTAGGTTGATGCAGTCGTTGTTATATCGCTTTTGGTTGTAGTTTCCCTGAAGTATCTTTGCTTGCCTCAGTCCTTGTAGACCTATCCAGTGGTGGGATCTTTTGTTGTCTACTTCTTTTTCCCGCAGAAGGGTTCAGATCCCATAAATGGTGGTTCGGCCTCTTTTTTTTGCGAGATAGTCTGCTTTTTCGTTTCCCTCCACGCCGGTATGTTCCGAAACCCATAGGAGGGTAACTGGGTTATTCTTGCTTGGTTTATTTAGTTTTTTTAAGCATTGCCGGACCATGTTGGAGCTGATCAGCGCGTTGATGGCTGTTTGAGTGTTTGTCTATCCGACTTGATACTATTTCCTGTCTACGGAGGAGGTCTCTTTCTATATTGAACTGACACATTTTCTTATAGCATGAATCTTCGCTCGGGGATTTGTCTAAGCCTAAGTCTAAGTATTTGGTTCTAGACCCATATACTCTTATTGCAGTTCCTTCTGTTGTTTTGGAGCCATCTGTTTCTTAGTTTCTTTTCAAATTCTTTTACGAAGCTGTACCTTTTTTCCATCCATTCTATATGTTGTCCTTATCAGCATACTTTCTACTACCATATGGAGGGCGTGAGGTTTAGGATTTAGGGCTGTTATGCATATACAGGCTAGTCTTTGGATTTTCGATAGATTTATCCTTGAACTAGCCCGGCTAGTTCTACTACAGATCATTGACCCATATGTGATGATTACTGATGATTGATCTCAATGTATCTGATCCACTATAATTATTAGAACGTATGTTGTGACACATATTTTCCTCAACTACATAATTGCTGTGTATGTGTCCGAAAAATCAGGTTCTCAATTAATTATGCAAAGAAAAAAGTTTAGTACTATTTTATGTCTAATAAAATGTGCCAGCACGTGCATACTATTTGCATCGATTGAAATATGTTCACCCTTTTCTCACGTTTCTAAAAGCTTTTCAACTGTTGCAAATTGCCCACCATTCTACCTACAGTCGAAATAAACGTTTGAAGCTTGGTAATAATGAGCAACAAAGGCTTTAAAACTGGCGAAAGGACTTACAGGCAGTTGAATTTAACGGGCATTCTTGATGACCCATGTTTTAGTAGATGCGAAGGGGCGGACGAAACTGCCTCTTACATCCTTGTAAAATTTCCAGCACTGGTTTCTCTTAATTTGTACACTATACATGTCATGCCGTCTTAGGCCGTAAGAGACATGTCTGTGCACTGGACTTGTTCACCCTCGTTTTGTATTGCCAAACGAATGACCTCTTTTAGGACTAGCGTACATCAGAATCAGAATTTTTCTCTCGGCAAACTTCATGTGTATTTTGAGTAATTTTGTAAATGTTTCGTTTTCGACTTATAATGTCATATTCTTTGAGAACGGCTATGGTTTCATTGCAAATCCAACATAGTGCCTTCTTACTGAACTCAATTACGAAATATTGAAAGTTCCATTGATCTACTTTTCTCCATACTAGTAAAGTCAGACAAAAACAAGTCAGATCAAAATACTGTTACGAAGATGTCTTTTAAACACGTTTTAAGGAGTCTCGCGCACTACTTTATTTCACAATAGCTAGTTTCGCTTCCTTCGCCTTCCCTAGGTGGACTGACTCGTGGTCGCGCCGCTATCCTTTTAATACTCCAATTACTGTCATCTAAAAGTGGGTGGAATACACCAGAACTTTCTAGAAACAACAAGATTATTCGCGAATGTTTAATTGTTACTGCGCTTTCGAAGGTACTTCTAGCGCTATCTGTTAGCGATAAAGGTTACTACCACTACCTATTTCCGCGTGTGAGCACCAGGGGTCGTCAAGTGTTGCGGTCGTAACAATAAAGTACAGTTAGTACACAATAGTAATTGAATTAGGGAATTTAGCAAGCGTATGCTCGCTCAGGGTGTGTACCCGGCGACTAGTCTAGAAATTATAGATAAAATAATAACAAATTGAAACGGTTTTGGAGACCCCTGCCCTAGACCATATCTTTGTTTCATCGTCGTTTGTTATAAACAGCTATAGTACATTTTGGTTTACTTCAATAATTGTTTTTGTTGTTCTTAAACGGTTTTGTTATTATTGACTTCAATATACTGTAAAAGTTTTGAATCACCCCTTCAGAAAAGGCCGTGTTTATTACACTATTTTTCATCAAAAGTTGAATATGATATTGAAGGTTATGTAAGTTGGTTGATGAACAGCTCTTTAGAGGTGACTAAAAAAGGTTACCACAAATGGTTCTTTTTTGGCATGTTCGAAATGTCGATCTTATCGTTCTATTTTCCAGGCAATGGGGACATCCAGTGGTGTTTCTCCCAGGTGAAAGGCACCCTAGATGACGATGTGACCGAGGCCGATATAATATCGTGCGTGGAGTTCAATCATGACGGCGAACTCCTGGCCACCGGCGACAAGGGCGGTCGCGTGGTCATCTTTCAACGGGATCCAATCTCCAAGTCCTTGCTACCGCGTCGAGGCGAGTACAACGTCTATTCCACGTTCCAGTCGCACGAACCCGAATTCGATTACCTCAAAAGTTTGGAGATAGAGGAGAAGATCAACAAGATCAGATGGTTGAAAAGGCGAAACCCCGCCCATTTTTTGCTGTCGACGAACGATAAAACGATCAAACTCTGGAAGGTAATTATAATGATAACATTTACGGCAAACATTGACACTGACTCACTTACTCACTCATTACGAAATACACCTCTTCATAGTTTTTTTCGAAAAAAATAATACAGAACGTTCTTCATAAACTTCATGATTCACATAAAAACTCATTTCATTGTTCCAGGTCTCGGAGCGGGACAAGAAGGTGGAAGGTTACAACACACGTCTGGAGAACGGCTCCATGGTCGAACCTAACAGCGTCAGTTCTCTGCGCGTACCCATCATCAAACCCATGGAGCTGATGGTTGAAGCGTCGCCCAGGAGGATTTTCGCCAACGCCCACACCTACCACATCAACTCTATATCGGTGAATTCGGACCAGGAAACGTACCTTTCGGCGGACGATCTTCGCATCAACCTGTGGCATCTGGAGATAACCGATCAGAGTTTCAACATCGTCGACATCAAACCCACCAACATGGAAGAACTGACGGAGGTGATTACCGCGGCGGAGTTCCATCCCGTAGAGTGTAACCTGTTTGTGTATAGTAGTAGTAAGGGAACAATCAGACTATGCGATATGCGTTCAGCGGCGTTATGTGACGCCCACAGCAAGTTGTTCGAGGAGCCGGAGGATCCGACGAATCGGAGTTTCTTTTCCGAGATCATTTCGAGTATATCGGACGTTAAGTTATCAAATAACGGCAGGTACATGATCTCTAGAGACTATTTATCGGTGAAAGTGTGGGATCTCCATATGGAAACTAGGCCAATTGAAACTTACCCTGTGAGTATCCATTCTTATAATGATAGTATTAATAATGAGTGTCAAGTTGATCCATGAAAGAGGTTTTTTTGGCGTGATTGAAGTTGTAAGTCTGATCTGAAACTAGTTACCATATACCGGGATATCAAAAATTATCTTGGTCAAGGGTGGTTGTGGAATCTAAAACGTGTGTCTTTACTTTACGTTTGAAATAATTATGTCATAATTAATTTGAAGTTTCTAAAAGTGCGAAATTTCGAAATTTTATACGAATATTGTAACACTCAGAAGTCTTTAGCGCTTTGGACTCCGGGATTTTCACGTGGCCTATCGGAATTAGAAGGTTCGAATTATCTAAAAACATAATTGCATGAACGCCAGACGTCCTATGTAATTAGCTACGAACGAAATCATTTTGACATATGCCTCGAGGAGCTCGCTGCGCGTAAGTTAGAGTTTATACATTTTACCTCGGTCTTGTTAATTTGGGGCCGTTTCGTGCCCTGTGCGGGTGGCACCAGTTGTAATAAAGTGTTTTCGGCTATGGGCCGCTAGCATTTACCCGCTTCGTGTATATTTTAGTCTCGAGAAAATTCCCTTCGGTACGTCGCACGTTAGACGAGCGTAGCTAAGATCTGAGAATAGCTCAAACTGTTTTAATTGAATTTTCCTATTTAATGGACATTTATCGAAAAAAGAAGGGCCGTCGGGCACGGTCCGATACTAAATTTAACTATATGGAGCGAAAACGGCACGCGAAAAGTCGTCGTAAAGCCGTATTAGGTACAACCAGTTTGCACTTTTCTAACTCGCGTGCTACGGGCTTCTCACGTGAACGTCATTCGATTTACGGAAAATTAACTATTTCAAAACAGTTTTTGACCCGGATTGTGGCTATCACGACCTCTGAAAAGGTTCAAAGTTCACATAATTATTTCATAATTTGCAGTTCATTATTGTTTTACAACTGAAATAAATAGGTATGAAATTTGTAGGTTATTGATGATGTCAGTGTGACAGTGACATAATTATTTCAAACGTAAAGTAAAGACACACGTTTTAGATTCCACAACCACCCTTGACCAAGATAATTTTTGATATCCCGGTACAAAGTTTTGGTTCACTAGGTTGAACAGTGACAACACGTCTTTTAGTCTTGTTTCGGTCTTCTCATGCGCTCGTCAGTGGGACGAGGCAGACGTGAAGGCTGATCAACCATCACCGAAAGTGATATAATTAACACCTTCGAATATGTTTGGCCAGCCTGGATGTTCCACAACACCCTCTATTCTTAGAATTGCGAGAACTGTGTTATCAATGCGTGAACTGCATTCTCAGTGGGACATATGCTTTCCGGCAGTTTGTTTTGGAATATCTAGGATCGTCAAACATTTTCGAAGGTGTTAATTACATACAAGATGACCCAGAGTTAAACAGCCAAACGTTTAGGATCGGCTTCTAGGTAAAAATAATTTTCTTATGAGCATGTGTGCTTCGTTTTCGAGATACAGGGTGTCAAAGTTTTTAATGTAATTAGAATAAAATTAATGATTCCAGTGGCGTCCCAGAGGGTAATCTAATTGATATTGTAAACCACTGTTTTTTGTATGTCTATTTTTTTAGATTAAGCAACTAAAAATAAAATTTTTTTCGTACCGCTCCGTTTTTGAAAAAAAAATTAAAAACCGTATCCTTGCTTGTAACAGGAAAAATCTCTTGCTTGATATTAGGACAAATTAATTATTTTTAGAAAAAATCGGTTTTTTATCAATTACTATGAACCATTTTAGCTGATTTTGATTAAACTTGGCTTGCTTGTTAGGCTTCTTCAATTAGAATAAAATTAATAATTCCAGTGGCGTCCCAGAAGGTGATCTAATTGATATTAGTACGAATCATTGTACCCCACTGTTTTTGTATGTTTATTTTATTTTAGATTAAGCAACTAAAAATTCAAATTTTTTTCGTATTTCGCTTCGTTTTTGAGAAAAATTTTAAAAACCGTTTCCCTGCATGTAACAGGAAAAAACTATCTAATTGATATTAGGGCAAATGTATTTATTTTATTTTATTACAAAACAATTTTTTTTTAGGAAAAATCAGTTTGTTATCAATTAATAATTCCTATGGAACATTTTGGTTGATTTTGATCAAACTTGGCATGCTTATTTACGGTAATAAGGGGCTTCTTTTAATGTAATTAAAATAAAATTAATGATTAGGGTGGCGTCCAGAGCGTAATCTAATTGATATTATGACAAATCATTATACTCCACCGTTTATGCCTATTTTTTTTTAGATTGAGCAACTAGAAATACAATTTTTATCGTATCTCGCTTCGTTTTTGAGAAAAAATTAAAAAAACCCTGCTTGTAACAGAAAAAAGTATCTAATTGATATTAGGACAAATTTATTTCTTTTATTTCAAAACAAATTTTTTAGAAAAAATCAGTTTTTTATTGATTACTATTAGGCTGATTTTGACGATTTGGCTGATTTTGACGAATACACATGGCTAGCAAACAAGCTTGATCTCGTAAATTCGATTGCACTTGTTGTTGCGTTTAAGTCAAGGCGTCAATATGAAGGGGAATGTAAATAATGTGAATTTTCCGAAATTTTTGAAAGCTTTCCCGTATTGTGGAATGTTAAACAAAAGCATTATTTGGATACAAATTAAGGGATTCGGAAAATTATCGGATGAATTAAATGTCAATGCAAAGCATTTGAAAGCGAAAATATAAAGTATTAAAGATCCCTCTCGCAAAATCAAAACAAATACGACATATTAAAATGAAAATAATTGGGCAGTGTTATTTAACTTTAAATATATCGAGAAAATATGACTATCGCTAAGAAAGAGTAGGTTAATTACATCATCATCACTTGAGGGGATGCACTAAGGCCATTTAGTTGGGCCCATTGTGCGCCCCTTGGTCAGAAGCCTATTCTATTGTAGCAGGTTTGTGGCCCGCCAGAAACCCAGAATATTGCCAATGCTGGCTTCCATAAGTTCTTCTGGGAGCAGTTTTGATTCTCCGAAGTGTCGGTGCCCGAGGGATGCTAATGCTGGGCATTCCAACAGGATGTGAGAGGCAGTTTCTTCCGCCTCTGCATTTTCTATATATTGGGTCATCTGTGATGTGTTTGTTAAGACGACAGTGACCGGTTAGGATTCCAGTCAACCCTTCGAAGTCTCTTCTGTTCATAAAAAGGAGTTTCTTTAAAAGCCTAGGCAGAGGCTATTTGCCAATATATATAGTGATATTTCAGCTTTTTTTTTTAAATTACATTGTAAGAATTGAATAATTGAAAAATTATACTAAAATCATAATTCGACTATTGGTGTAATTCAGAAGCCAGAAATATTTTTTTTAAATATATTATTAGGGTCTAAAGTGTCTAAAACTTAATACTAAATATGATACGGCAGTATTAAAAAAGTGTTGAAGTAATGGGCAAAAATCATTCCTAATTTATTTAATAATTCACTCCCTGCGTCAGTAAAGAGTATTTCTTAAGTGTTATGGTTTAAATCTTTATAATTTCAACCCAGGATTCTCCAGTTAACGTCGTACAATTTTTAATGAATCACCCTGTATAAAAGGCAAATACCACTCACTCATCTCGAAATCTCCGAAACCATAAAGCCAATCGACTTCAAATTTGGCGGACAGGTTCCTTAAACAGCTAAAAACGGATTTTTAAAAACAATCCCAAAGTGGTTAAAGGGATCGATTTTTTTGACACTTTTGACAGCTAATATAATCGCGTAGTTTTCATGTCCATAGATCGGTGAATGATTATTAGAGTTCAGACTATCTTTGGCAGACCACACATAACCTCAAGTCACATAATGTCTGTGACAGACCATTTCATAACATATATATCCCTGTCAATTCAAATAAAATCACCGACGTAGATTAAAAGCTTTTGAATCAAACAATGGCTAAATTATTTATAAAATCCACCAGGTCGGTCGGTGAAATCTGTGAAATCTTTTGGTTTTTATATTTGATCGTAAGATAGAAAATTGAGGTTAGATTCTAAGTGCTTTTAGTAGTGATGACAAATAAATAGGAGGTTCATATTAAAAACTGTCTATTATATTGTCTCTTGTTACAGGTACATGAATATTTAAGGACAAAACTATGTTCGCTATATGAAAATGACTGCATATTTGACAAATTTGAATGTTGTTGGAATGGAAACGATACGGCAATAATGACGGGTTCCTACAATAACTTTTTTAGAATGTTTGATAGAACAACGAAAAGGGAAGTAACGTTAGAGGCTGCAAGAGATCTTGCCAAACCGAAAACTATATTAAAACCTAGGAAAGTTTGTGCTGGAGGCAAAAGGAAAAAAGATGAAATTAGTGTAGATTGTTTAGACTTTAATAAAAAAATATTACATACAGCTTGGCATCCTACGGAAAATATAATAGCTGTAGCGGCAACTAATAATTTATATTTATTTCAAGATAAGTTTTAGCATAATTAATTATATTTTCGTCTCATATTCAGTTTGTTTTATTTGTTGTTCATCAACCTTCAGGTGAGATTGTTGAAGATGTATTCATTTACAAATTACCCATTAATAAAGTATTGTTTTTTCTTGTCCACATCCTAAATGTTGAAAACTGTTTATTTAATTCAATTCATTGAAATTCCTAATAATTTGAAGGTACTGCCATGGATATAACTTGATATATCTGATATTTTATCGATAAATAAAAATAAGAAATTAATATAAGGAAAATTTATAATAAATCTTTATTGAGACAAGTATATGAAAAAAAATTGCATGATATTTGTCACAGTGAAGCATCCCGAATTATAATTTTTTTTTATATCAAATTGAAGCATTTATTTTCCAAAATTAATGAACATTCTACATTAAAAGTATTAATTTTCAAGAAGTAGTTTGGAATTGAGATTATTTGCAGGCTTTAAGCTAAAATTATATATAAACATTAGAAATGATGAACTACATTGATGTTTGGATTTTTATTTTCAGTTTCCTTTTGAATCAAATTTATATGAAAATATCTAATATACTCGAAAATTTGAAATTAATAGGTAATCCAAATTTTTTTTTTGATTGAATTGATTGATTTGCATGCAATATATAACAACTGCAAAGGAATATTCAAGTTATTGAATTTTCAAAAAAAATTTAATATCTATTTAAAATGTGTAATTAATTACTCATTATTTTATTTAAATATTTGCACTATTGAAAATTATTTGGACAAGAGAATACCTAAAAACAGTACTTTATTATTTCTATTGAGTTTCTTGGTTTGAAGTTTCGGATCAAAGCACATTGTTGTTAAGCATATTTATATAAAATGCATTCGCTGTGTGATATTTAGACTTTATATGGATTTATGAAATAATTTGGTTTATAAAATTTGATTTAAACTATAAAAAATAGACTTTTTACATACTTACCTCTAGTATTTCAAATGTTATTAATTTTTAAACCTGTACTTATGTTTTATAAAATAAAATATTTTTATAATAACCTGTTCTGTTCTCATTGAAATAATAACTTGCATAATATAAGATATTCGACTATTAATTGAAGAATATAATTGAATTGTACTAGTTTAAATCAAAATTCTAAAATATCACATTCTCATTACTTTTTATCTAATTCATAATTTGGAACATATAATATTTTGTGCCAAATATAATTGGTTGTTATTATTTATTTTTCATGTAGATAATTAACATTAAAATCATAAATCAAAGGATGCAGGGTCTGCAGATTTTTTTTGAGAAGACAATGGAGATGGGGCAACTGTCATTTTGAATGAAATAAAGGTTTGTTTTCTTTTAAATATCTCGCTAACTATTAAAAAGTTTACAAAAATTATTCTAATTGAATTTCTCTTTTCGGAAATGAATAAAAATTATTATATCATTTTAATTTTATTCATTCAAAATTGGGAATCCAGACAGTAAAGAAATTTTTTGATGAACCAACATTTTTCTTTTATTTATCTATTCAATTTTATATATTTAGGTATTATCTAATATATATTTTTTGATTTTCAATTATTATCCATGATTTTTATGTTGAAACAATTTCCTTTTAAATATCTCGCTAATAATTAAAAAGTATTAACAAAAATTATTCTATTTAAAGTTTTCTTTTCGGGAATTAATGGAAATTATTAAATCATGATTTTAATTTTATTCTTTTAAAATTGGGATTCCAGACAGTAAATAAATTTTTTGATGAACCAAAATTTTTCTTTTATTTATCTATTCAATTTTATATATTTAGATATTATCTAATTTTTTTTTTAATTTTCAATTATTATCCATGATTTTTATGTTTAAACAATTTCCTTTTAAATATCTCGCTAATAATTAAAAAGTATTAACAAAAATGATTCTATTAAATGTTCCTTTTCGGAAATTAATGAAAATTATTAAATCATGATTTTAATTTTATTCATTTAAAATTGGGATTCCAGACAGTAAAGAAATATTTTATTTTATGAACCAAAATTTTTCTTTTGTTTATCTATTCAATTTTATATATTTGTTATCTAATATTTTTCAATTATTATTCATGATTTTTATGTTTAAACAATTATTGAAATTGAAAAATACTTTCACATTAAATATTCAATGCCTATAAGCTCAAAATCATTTACTAGATAAATCAAATAAACATATTCATGCAGTTTAATACTAAATATGAATATGCTCAAAAGACTTTGCATTTTAATGAATTTCAACATATATTTACACAAAACACTAATAATTGATCAAATTTGTAATGTTCGCAATGAGTAATATTGGAGGATAGTAGTTATAATTTGTAAAACATACACATAAGTTTGCTTGTTGTTTGTAAATGATGGGGTGTTTTCTGTAACTTTCCTCAGCAGAATATGGCTTCCAGTTCATGTTAAATTTAGCTATTTTTAATGAACTATAAAGAGTTCACTCTGTGGATATATTATACACTATTGATAAGAAATAATCGCCCTTATCCACTAAAAATACTATTAAAGTAATGAGGACCTTTCAGCTACCAAGTAGCCATCATCAGAGTAAACTAAAGTATAAATAAAAATGTGCCTGTTTAAATACTATTTGGGGATAATAATAATTCTTCTTAATTACCTAGATATTATTAGTCTGTACTCAAGAAAGTTTATCACTTTTAAAACACAGTACAGACAAATATCTAGGTAATTGGAAATGTATAAACAAAAAAGCAATTTATTCCGATTTATCTCTAGCTAAGGAGAAACCCATTGTTTACATTATTATCCCCAAATAGTATTTAAACAGACAATTTTGATTCATAATTTAGTTTACTATAATGATGGCTACTTGGTAGCCGAAAGGTGCTTGGTACTTTAATAGTATTTTTAATGGATAAGGGCTATTATCTCATGTCATTAGTAGTGCTATTTTTGTTTATGGCATTGTGCTCACTTTGATCTGTTATAATAGTTCGCTACAGGAAATTTTGACGGGTGATAAAAGAAATTTAGATTATATTTTTGCAATCATTGAAAAGTGTTAGTTGTAAAAGTATGCAATATAGATTTCCCTTTTTTTTTCTTGATTCTCATCATGAATGTTTGGCTGAAATTTGCTCATGGTTTCACCCTTCATGGAGGAAATTTTCAGAAACATTCTAATATCAGAGTTTGTTGTATGCAAATTGTCTGCAAGATACTATTAATAAATATGTACAAATTGTAAATATAAGAATAAGGTCTTATTTTGTACCGATAAAATGTCCCTCGCCTTTTTATTTTATAAGTTCAATATTTGTATGTTGTTTAAAATGAAAATTATGTAAATATTCTGAATATAGGCGATTATTATTATTTTCAATACACAGGATGTCTAATGAATTGGGCATTGAGACTGAGTAAAATTCTGCTTAGAATGACTGTCAGCTAATTTTGTGAACTCCTTGCCTATTGGAAATGAAAATATACAGTAGTCACAGCGAAATTTTTGATGCATGATATCATGAAAGTAGACAATGCCACTGTTTCAGAACTCCAACCTTATTGATATGGCAACTGATACTGGAATACACCAATCACACAATTTGCATCTTTTCAAGTAAAATAAATATGATAGCTTATTTATCTGCCTGTATAGATGGAATATTTTTATCATTGATCATGTGCAAAGCAAATTTCGTTGAAACTACTTTAAAATGATGATTTAACTCAATTAAATTTGAAAACGGTCAAATAACAATGGAATAGCAGAAAAAAATCATGATTTTTATTTTTCTCAAGACCCTTCACACAATGAAGAATATCACCATAAAGAAATGAAGACCAAACAGTCTGAAAATGTTGATGTACAAGAAATTTGTAAACTGCCATAATTTGCTCAACACAATTCCCAATTTGCCTAAGGTTGCCCAATTTATCATGGTTATAATAATTTTGACTACTATTTTGAGGATGTTACAAATATTTTCTACTTATATATTTTTGCCATATGAAATGACTGAAAGATTCATTCAATGTGGTTTTTTCTTTCAAAATGCATCTAAAAACATATAAACTATTTTAATATATAATTAAGAAGGTACATATACTAGTATAATAGAAGTGGGATATCTGCCAAATGTGAGAAAAGACATTTTTTGGAATTCAAATGAATTTCAAAGATTATTAAAGGTAACTAAATTGTATAAACTTACCACTTATAAAATAGTCAGATTATATGAAAATCCTTGAATAATGATTGCATTCAAAAATATATTTGGTTATTATGTGAAAACAAATTATGAATTATGATCAAAAATTAATTTTTGTTGATAAATTTGTAATGCTGTCATGGAACAAAAGTCCACTTTGACGTTAATTTCTAACATCCTGTGTTTTGGTTCCAGTGCCATCAGTTTGGACTGAATTACTCATATTATTAAAAGAAATCGGGAGTGCTTAGCTTATAAATCCTATATAAAATTACAGTAAAGAAACTATTGTTATAATATTAGGATAATATAAATTATAATTTAGTTGAAAATTTGGTTTGAATAATGGATACCAAATGAATTATGTTGTACATTCTATTATGTTTTCTTGTATATTTTTCTTCAAATGTGACACTGATATTTTGCTTTATTAAAATATACATTCCTTAATCATAACCAGCTCTGAAATATTGTAATTACTCGTTATATACATTGTTATATATTTTCAACAATACAAGACTTGGTTTTATTTGAAGTGATTCATTTTTTAGTTGGAGGCGTACATTCTGAAAATGTATAACGTGCTTCCATCTATGTTCGGATTTACTAAGTTACTATTGTACTCGCGTATTTGAAGTGCTTTTGAAATTTATTGATTTTCTTGGATAATACGATGATATAAGCCAATTTTAATCTGCAATACTTCATGATCATGTAGTCTCACTGACTATCGCTATTGAAACGTGAGAGTTTGCAACGCTGAAAGCTGTCAGTCAGTACGCTGTACATGGCCGAAGGCTTATCACGCCGTCTTTCGCTAAGTCGATAAAGAGCGCTTGCCTTAATTTCGTTGTCTAGCTATATTCATGACTAACTAAAGAGCTGTATGTGTTATATATGATGTGTTTAATTATTACACTTCATTTTCATTTAGGTAAGTAATTGGAGCAAATAAGTAATGGTAACATCCATAATCTTTAGTACATTAGTAGGCAACTCCTATTACATTACTACTGTATTTAAGGTTGTCTATATAACAGTATGAACATAGAGATCTTAGAATAGAGGTATTGAGTGGCCTTTTTCTTGAAACCGTTTATGAGATAAACTCGGGATTACGCTCCGCCCACTCGAAGCGCGATGCTCTCGTTTTTTCTGGTTCGCGTTGCCTCGATGATTTCTGCTTAGTATTTATTTACGCGCAGTCTATAGAATGGGCGGAGTGTTTTCGTTAAATTTCTTAATGTTCAAACAAAATTGCATTTTTATTCTAAGCTGATCAGCATTTCAAACTGTGATGTGAGTATTCTGTTCACGTAAATGCCCCATGAAATTGTCTATTTGCGCTCTATCTTAGAAGTGAATAGACTATTATAGTAAGCTAGAAGACCATAAAAATGATTCAGTTGGCTTAAAAAAAAAAGAAAGAACATTTGCACACAAAGCTGACAAAGTCAAGACATCTGACAAATCTAGTTCTCACAAGGGCCGCCTGTAAATGTTAGGGGGTGGTACCGTACGTGTACTAATCGCCGACGCCGGGACAAGAAGTTTAATTCTAGACTTCTTGCGCCGAGCCTATAGGCGCGGAACAAAGCGAATAGCGTCGAGGATTTCACCGGACCTCTCTGCTCAATAATTCGGGAACGGCTTAGGTCATCAATGTTTCATGGCAGTAAATTTCGAGCATTATATCCAGTTTATGTCAAAATTTCAAGTTGATTGCATTTACCATTTGGCCGTTACACGAGGACATACATTTGCCAAGTAACCCTACTGAATCAAGAAACGACTTGCTTCCTAAAGGCTCAGTCTTAAAAATATAGCTGAATGACTGATAAGAGTTGATGAATAGTAGTTTATTATGTAATAAAACAGATTTAGGTTCCAGATTATTAAAAATAAAGTGGTATTTTCCCAGTGCACATTTCGGAATCCGATGACAGAAATCTTTAAATTGTCAATTTGACAGTTTCGCAATTAAAAGCTGTTCGGTGTTTTCCCTTTGTGAGTTGGGCTGGCGAATCTTATCAATCTGAGCTGAAGATGTCTCCGGTTTTTATTTAACCTTAAATTTGCATATGTGGCCCCAAAATGAAGTTATAAATGAATAGAGAACATTCAATACTTCGTAAGCCTTGCAATTTAGAACAGTATTTTGTGAAATTCCGTTTTGATTCATCTCGGGCATTTCTCTCGTTACTTCAAGGTTATACCAACTATGACTGTTTAGATCCTAGCGAGACAAGCAACTAAGGGCTCGAGAATCAAGACACTAAAGGCTGAATTATTGTATAACAGAAAAACAAAATTCATGGTATCTATATAAGTGTCAAATATGTCTAATTCTTTATGTAAAACTTCTGTGCTACGCATGTACCAAGAAGTTATAGAAGATGTTATTTCTGGTGTACGGGAGTTATTTTTGGAAGATGGGGTGGATGAACAGGTACTACAAGAGTTAAAACAAACGTGGGAAACAAAATTGATGACCAGTAAAGCAGTACAGAATGAACAAGAAGAAAAAGTTAAAAAGCAAGCTGAAATGAATTCAACAAACGGATTTCCAAAACATGTTGTTACCCAGGTTGTTCCTCCACATAATAACATTCCACCTCAACAACAAATCACCCAAGTAGTTGAAACAAAAATGGTTCCTATACAGATAACTCTTCCACCACAACCAGGTACAGATGGTGGCCAAAGGGTCTTAACCATCCAAGTTCCTGCAACAGCATTGCAGGGGAATCAGCTGCAGAAAGTGTTAACAGGACCAGTCATAACGGCTACAATGGGATTACCTGCTAATATAGCTTCATCTCTACTTCAGCAACATGTAAATGCTGCTTTTAGTTCACAACAACAAGCCGTAACAATTGTAAAGCAAAATATAGTCCAAACTGATGGTGCAATGGATAGTGATGAATCGGTTGAAATTGAATTCATTTTACCCAGTCGGAAGAAATTATCCAAAAAACCAAAAATTGATATTAACCAACCAAGCACTAGTTCAAAAAAAGATAAGAATAAAATTTCCAAAATCGGGCAATCAGATGGACCTATGGATACTTCTGATGAAGAAGAAGAAGGCACAGACGATGATAATGATGAAGATGAAGATTTAGATGAGGATAAAGATGAAGATAACGATATGGAAGATGAAGGAGGTGAAGAAGAACCTCTGAATTCAGAAGATGATGTTACTGATGACGATCCAACAGATTTATTCGAGACAGATAACATTGTAGTATGTCAGTATGATAAAATAATCAGAAATAGAAACAAATGGAAATTTTATCTTAAAGATGGAATTATGAACTTGAGTGGTCAGGATTATGTCTTCCAGAAGGCGAATGGTGATGCCGAATGGTAAATTTAAGTTTGCAAATAGTGATGTCCTAATTTTTAAGTTGCAATCTGAAATGTCAGGCTTCTATCAGAGTTACATATAGTTTAGTATTATTCAAGACTGTTTTAGCAATTCATGGTCTTTTCCCATACCAATTATTTGGTTTCCTTCAGTTTTAATATTTGGTGTATATGTTACTTTCTAGTAAGTTGTCTGTAAATATATAAAGTAAGCTGCATAAAATACTTTTAATCTTTCAATAAATATACATAAATTACTTATTAATTTTTCATTGATATTTAAATTATCAAATACTAATTTTCATCACTTGTCTTTCATTTCTAAGTGGGTATGTATAAAATTGTCTTGAAAGTCAAAAAAACTGGATTCATCCATTTGTTGGTAATTAATAGCTATGGCATTTCATTTAAAAATAAGGCTGAATTTTTCTGTAGAATTATTTTGTGTAATCTAATCTGGATCTTTCATAGTGATATTTTTTGTATATTAGAGAAATTAGTTGATTGTGAATTAAAATATCTTTGAGCAAATACAGAAGGAATGTCTTTTTGATTGATTCTTCACAATGAGAATGGTAATTAACTATTCAATCTATTTGCATCAAATTGCCAATTGTTTTCATGTTCAGAATATCTAAAACAAATAGATCAGTAGTTTGAAGGATCATTCGTTCTGAAGTCGCCACTTTCACAGCATTGTTTCATAGAACAACGTTTTTAAGAAGGATCGCGACATCGATGCCGAAACTGTGCTTGGGCTCCAAGCGGCGAGCTAATTAACCAAAGAGTTTTATATATATATATAGAGTAGACTACTAAGCAACTAAGCCTTTTACTGGTAAGTTGATGAACATTCTGTCCTCGCACATGTACTGAGCTCTCACTCGCACGATTTCCCCTTATTTCTCTAACTATACCGACGGTGTGCGCGCGTTATACTTATTCTTGTATTCTTATACTCTTTGTGATAGAAGGGGAGACCGTGCGATTGAGAGCGCACTACATGTGCGAGAAGGACAAAATGCCCATCAACTTACCAGCGCTTTCCTATGCTTAACACACTACTTGTCTACTATATATATATAGAACTCTTTGAAATTAACTGCTTCGTCGGTTGTGGCCGAGCTGGTTGATACGCTGGCCGTGGATTTTGTTCCATGATTTCGAAACTCCAAGCTCTTGGCAGGTAGGCTTGTTAAACTTTTAACGGGTTAGTTCTTTCAATTTTTATATATTCTGGGTAATAGTAAGTTATTGTTGTAATTGATTGATGTTCCTTCTTTACACATTATTAAAGACATGGATATTCGATCAAAAGCAATCACATTTGCCATGTTCGCAGCTTCAGCATTATGTCTTGAGGGCATCTCTGGATCATTTTTCAGTTTATTCATCATTGGAAATTGGCCTGGAGCTTCTTTCAAATTGAATCAAGGTGGAACCACGGTCGTATGGTGGAACTATAGAATAAGGCTTCATACATTGACTGGTTGCTGTCTTCGTATTCCGATTCTATGCACGTGACCATAGATAAGAGTTAAATAACCTTAGACCATCTTTATAATATGGTCTAAGCATCTACCATAGAGATCGTATAGTATAGAGGTGTAAAACCCAGTCTTAACGCGAGAACCTTTCAAAAACTTACCCGTTCCCCACTCCACGGACGTTATACTGTGACGTTTGAGCGTTAACTATAATTACACGTGGTCATCTAAGCGCGCGGTTGTAGGAGAGTGAGGGGAACGAGTTAAAATACCGCAGAGTGGGGTACGGATAACTCATCGCGTCAGATCATAGATAACTCCACTACCGGTTATCTATAGTAGAGTTATCTATGCGTCAGATCGAACATGGTACGCAACGAATACATCGGCTATATAGGGGCTTTACTTCTCTATACTATATAATCTCTATGGCATCTACCAACAAAACAAAGCCATAGATTAAACTTACCTAGTGTATGAAGAAATCCATAGATTTTAAATATAATATCTATGAAGAAAACTCAAGCATAACCTAAATCTTAAATCATAACATAACCTCGTTTTTTGGAATTTGGAATTACCAAAAGCCAACACAACGAAAGAGAGATCTGAACTAATCTCAGACCAGTAGCTTATTAATTTATTTATTGGTCTGAGGAACTAACTATAATCACCTCAGATCATACTTACATAGAACCAAGGATCAGCACAATCAATTTCCAGTATTGAAGAGATATGGAAGCCCAAATTGGAGTAGAATGTGAGGTTTGTGGAGGATCAAATTTTTACAAAGAATCTGGTTACTACTTTTGCAATGAGTGTCAAACTCAGACTCAAGAAATCAGAGAACAGGTATTCGAAGATTATGATCATCAGGAACTAGCCAAATCTCGTCTGATAAAAAAACCAAAGTCTGAGAATGCCAAAACAGAGGCCAATAAGTTAACTAGTTGGGAATGTTATAATTATGTTTTAAAGGGTCTGAGTGACGAATTAGTAACTTTGGGTGCAGACAGGTTATTAAAAATTGTTATAAAGCGCTTATGGTTCCAGTATCTTCATCAGACTGAAGTCTTGGGTGCTGAAAAACCAAAACTTCAAGCTGTAAGCTCTAAAATGTAAGTAAAAAATAAGCATTATATACTTCAATGGCTTAGTTTACTGATATCTATCTATTCAGTGATGCTGAAATTGTGTATGGGAAAAGGCAATATAGAAAAAGGAAAATTAAAAAAAGATCCCGTACTTCATCAGGAGAAACTGACTTAAGTTCTCTGGATAAGTCCAGCTTGCAAAGAGAAAGAGCAAAACGAAAGGTAAGAAGTTACTAAGTTAGGGCTATAATAAAAAATTATTTCATTATTTTGGTCTATTTTGTTTCCAGAGAGCTTTAGTTAAATCTCAATATGAGCATGCGGTATCTTCAAGATCAGAAAAGACTTCTCTAATGAATGAAACTTTGTCTAGTTTGAAAAGTACTTCAGAAAACTTGTCCGAGAAGTCGATTCCAGTTGCTTACAACAGCTTCGCAAAAACTGAACTTCGTAAACGACAATCTCGCAAACATCTAGATAAACATCTAACAGATTTTGATAACGATCTCAAATGTCATCCCAGTTCGTACAACACCATCTCTTACAATTACAAACATGGTGCCCATTTGTTGTCCATCAATAAGATATATGCTATTTTGTATCTGGGGCTTCTGCTTATCAAGTCCAGAATACAGTTGTGCGACATGTTGAGATTCATCCGAGAGGGACATTTGAGTTTCAATAACTACAAACATTTCTTTCCTGAAGACTTACAGGTCAATCTTTTAACGAAAACTGACCTGAAAACGCAGTGTTTGTCTCCAAAACATATGAGAATCACGACGCTGAAGATGGTGAAATTTTTGGATATCAGCAAATTTATAAAGGTGCAGAATTTGGTCGAGATGATTCAGAGGTTCTGCAAGGAGCTAAATTTACCAGGTGAGTGCTGAAGTTGAATCTAAAACCTATTGAATGAAAAAATGTGTTTGAGCAATCGACGCACTTAACTGGTCAACGTAACTTAAGCTATCGTCATTTTTTTTTTTGAAGTTTCACAAAATCTTAATTTGAGTTACTTGCTACAGTATAAATGATGTACCAAGAGTTTAATATTTTGTTTAGTGAAAGTTTCCTAATCCAAATGTAACGTGATGTATTTTTTATTCCAAGTGTCATGAAAATGAAAAAAATTATTTAATACTGTAACTTGGGATGTTAACGTATGACATTAGAACAAAGGAACATTGTTATTGTTTTATTTCATCATCAGGGACTTTTTCTTATTTTGGAACAATAAGTTTGCCCATAATTTTCTTATGTCATTATACAGGATGGTCTAGTTTATATCATCAGGATTTCACCAGTCAATTTATCGAAAAATAAAGGTACCGGGATATCAAACATTATCTTGGTCAAGGGTGGTTGTGGAATCTAAAACGTGTGTCTTACTTTACGTTTGAAATAATTACGTCACTGTCACGCTGACATCATCAATAACCTACAAATTTCATACCTATTTATTTCAGTTGTAAAACAATAATGAATTACAAATTATGGAATAATTATGTGAACTTTGAACCTTTTCAGAGGTCGTGATTGCCACAATCCGGGTCAAAAACTGTTTTGAAATAGTTAATTTTCCGTAAATCGAATGACGTTCACGTGAAAAGCCCGTAGCTCGCGAGTTAGAAAAGTGCAAACTGGTTGTACCTAATACGACTTTACGACGACTTTTCGCGTGCCGTTTTCGCTCCATTTAGTTAGATTTAGTATCGGACCGTGCCCGACGGCCCTTATTTTTTCGATAAATGTCCATTAAATAGGAAAATTCAATTAAAACAGTTTGAACTATTCTCAGATCTCAGCTACGCGCGTCTAACGTGCGACGTACCAAAGGGAATTTTCTCGCGACTAAAATATACACGAAGCGGGTAAAAACTAACGGCCCATAGCCAAAAACACTTTATTACAACTGGCGCCGGTCGCACGGGGCAAGAAACGGCCCCAAATTAACAAGACCGAGGTAAAATGTATAAACTCTAACTTACGCGGAGCGAGCTCCTCGAGGCATATGTCAAAATGATTTCGTTCGTAGCTAATTACATGGGACGTCTGGCGTTCATGCAATTGTGTTTTTATACAATTCGAACCTTCTAATTTCGATAGGCCACGTGAAAATCTCGGAGTCCAAAGCGCTAAAGACTTCTGAGTGTTACAATATTCGTATAAAATTGCGAAATTTCGCACTTTTAGAAACTTCAAATTAATTATGACATAATTATTTCAAACGTAAAGTAAGACACACGTTTTAGATTACACAACCATCTTTGACCAAAATAATTTTTGATATCCCGGTAGTTTGTATAATAAAATATGGTCGAATTTTGTTTCCTTTTCGATGTACAGGCTGTTAAAGGAAATAAATTATTTTAAATAATTTGTTATAAATTAAAAATGAAAAAAGGTAGCCTCCTGAAATTTTGCATAGTATTGTATTCGTTATTAAATAGTGGCTGTAATTATTTTATTTATAATACAGAGGCGTGCGAACGGGTTTCCTCAAAAATACATTATTCAATAAAATGTACGCCACTGATTTTTTTAGAACAACAACTGCGTAGAGGATTTACCATTCAATTTAGAACCTTTTTTGTATCTTACATTTTTTTGATAATTCAACTCAAAACAAAAAAAACTTAAAAACAATCATGTGACGAATTACTGAATTTGTGAATAAAAACATCCACTTATCGTAGTTCAAAATAAATTTATTTTACTTAAAGAGAAAACAATATTAAGCATACTTCAAATATCAACAAGACAAGATTCACTATTAAATTAAGTAATGTAAGAACTCTTCGAATTTGCTGGATGCACAATCGACAGCGTCTTGATGAAATGGTTTGAATTTAGTAAAATATTGTTATTAATATTTGCACAAGCATTCTGAATTCTAAGGAGTAGTTCCTCCCGGGTAGACACTGGGATCGCATAGACGGTATCTTTAAGATAACCCCATAGATAAAAATCGAATGGAGTTAAATCTGGTGATCGCGGAGGCCAAGCAACGGGACCCCCTCGACCAATCCGTCGTCCCTCAAAATGTCTATTAAGCCACTGACGAACATTTCGGCCAAAATGAGCTGGGCATACATCAAGTTGGAACCAAGCTTGCCTTCTCATAACAAGAGGAATTTCATCCCACACATTGGGACTCTCTGTCTCCAAAAACTCTAAGAAGCTTAGGGAATTAAGGCGATCCGGTAGTATGTAAGGAGCAAAGAGATTGCCATTGTAAGTCCCGATCCAAACATTAATACTAAACTCGTGAAAATTTCGTGACCTGGTTTAGTGGGGGTTTTCATGTGCCCACACATGTTGATCTGGGAAGTTAACTATTCCTCTTCCAGTAAAATATGACCCGTCTGTGCATAAAATATTGATCAGCGTCCAAAAGCCATTGACAAAATCTCATTCTGCGATTTTCATTGGTTGTAGATAAAAAAGTTCGTCATGATCTCTTCTTAATACTCGTAAAACGGTTTTTTTTTGGAAGTTCTCGAAACTCTTCTCTGTCAAATTCAAGTAAGATTGTTTCTCATTTTCTCGTTGGCTATACGATGAAGAATTTCTAGGTGTAAATTTTAATCCTTGAGTAACAAATTGACGGTGCACATTTTCAAATACGTTATGTTGTGGCTGTCGTTTATTTGGAAATCGCAAGCGACATTCTCGAGCTGCAGCAGCCGAATTTTCCATCGCAAAATCCGTAAACGTAATGCATGTCAGCATATTCTTCATTAGAAAAACGGAAAGGCATTTTAATATTTAAACTTACTTTATAATTCAAACGTAACTTATTTTCTTATAACACAGACTACTCTTTTTAAAGTTTTTTTGTTTTAAGTTGAGTTATCAAAAAATTGTAAGATAAGTTGTTGTTCAAAACAGTGGCGTACGTTTTATTGAATAATGTATTTTTGAGGAAACCCGTTCGCACGACTCTGTGTTGTAAATAAAATAATTACAACCACTGTTTAATGAAGAATACGAAGAAAAAGATCTATGCAAAATTTCAGGAGGCTACCTTCTTTCATTATTAATTTATAACAAATTATTTAAAATAATTTATTTCCTTTAACAGCCTGTACATCAAAAAGGAAACACAATTCGACCATATTTTACTTTACAAAATACCTTTATTTTTCGATAAACTATTGGCTGGTGAAATTCTGATGATATAAAATGGACCACTCTGTATATACAAGAAGTAATGGCAATAAAACTGTTTGAATGAATTCTTTTGCTGTGCGATTTTTTGTATTTCAATTCGATAAAAGAGAACTTAAGTATAGTTGAGTTTTTCGTCACCAATCATTCTCTTCAGTAAATCATTTATCATTGATTGAATTTCCTACAAAAATACTGAAATATTAAAAAAGAAATACAATCCATTTTCAGATGAGATTAAGCAACGCACTCTTGGCATGTTGTCAGCAACCTTACCAAAAATGAAAATTAAAGCCAGAACGTCGAGTTTGCCCAATTATGAAGGCCGAGCCTTAAGCCTCATATTATTCCAATTGAAATTGTTATTCGGGCTAGATGGACGGACCGAAAATGAATTTGCTAAGTACGCAAACCTTCTCAACAAAAGCGATCTTATAACCGGCAATATGTTCAATGTGATGGACTGGTTGCAGTATTTGAACTACAGGAAAACGGTTATCAGTCGCTACCATTTCCCGACGCAGTTTTATTTCGATAAAAGCATGAAAAATTCCGATTTGTTTTTGCAATTTATGCTCTCAAAAAATCCGGATTACGATAAAATAGACGTGGACAAGAAATACATCAAAGCGGCTGACGATTGTCGACACTTGTTGGATACTTTGAAGAAACTACAAATTGGTATCGAAGAGCCGATCTATTTTCCGGTTAGTCTCACGCCTTTCGCTGATTATACTCATGTTATTTTGAAATCGCAACACATCACTTATGTGGAAAGAGACATTTTGGAGCTTGACTTTACGAATTGCAATCTGGACTACTTGATGAATCCCATCGATCACTTGAAACTGGTCAATAAAAACGAAAAAGTGAAAACTAAGCATAGGGGCGCGAACGCGAACATCCAACTATTCAAACTTGTAAACTCAAAGGCGGTCAGGCAAAAGTCTTTGTGTGAAGGCAGGAAACTAGAGTTTGTGAAGATTAGAAAAGAACGCGATGTTATGGAAGAATGCGTGTCGACCAGCGTAATGAGCAGTTCGATAAAAGTGGAGAATGTGGACGAGTATTTGGAACAATTCAAAGAGAATCATGAGGACAATTTCAAGGACAATTCGAAATTGAATAAATCGAAAAGAATGGAAAATCCGGTCTTATTCGATCTATTAGATAACGATTTGATGAAGGAGGAACAAAGATACTCGAGACATTACAATCCGCACGAGTGTTATTGGATAAATACGCATTTTAATTTGAAGAATGCTTCCAAGAAGATTTTCGCAACTCATTTTGATAGTTATCCGTACGATTTTCGGTTGGCTTTCGAGGAAATTGTGCGTATTGGAGAACAAAATCCGCAGGAGTTTCTTTACGAGTTCAATATGACTGAATTATATTTAGTTTATGTTCATACCTACGGTGGTTTGAAAAATATTAATGTTGATGATGTTAAAGACGATAAATATATGAAAATTTTGATCAGACAAGCTAAACAACGCTGGTGAACAAAATTTATGGAATATTTATTGCTTATATTGACTATTAAATTTTTACAACTTTATTATTGCATTTTATTCATTACTTTTCAGTCTTGATGTCTATATTTGCTCCAGAAATTGAATGTCACCGTTTTTTAGACTAAGAAATCATTGATTTATTGAGACAGAGTGAGCGTAGCAGTCAGGTTATATAGCACGCACAATGTATGTTCTTGTGTCGGCCAAATGGTAAATGCAAGTCACTTTTTGACACATACTAGATATAATGCTCGAAATTTATCAACAACAATTCAATGTCTTACTTTAAGCCGTTTTCGAGTTGTTGATCAAAGCGGTCCGACAAAATACTCGAAGCTATTCGCTTTGTTCAGGGCGCTAACTATCTGGCCGATTGTAGAGAAAATAATCGAGAACCCGCTAAGCAGGTAAAAGGAATTCGATATATTTTGAGATTTTATCAGATGCATGCGTATCACGGTCATATATGCAGGTCTAGAATGTTTGAGTCTCTTACATGTCGCCAAACTCTTAGTCCCTCGCTCAGCCACCAGCTAGCGCATGGATCGAAGTATGTTGTCAGGATTAGGCGCCATATCGTTCAAACCATAGTCAAATTATACCAGGTCAGCCGGAGCCTCCCTTCCATGACGTCACCCAGCTCCTCCAAGCACAGCCTTGCTCTCATCAGCTCGTTGCCGGCACGTAACAACATCATATTATGTCCTTGTCTATAACATGAAATAAACGACCAATCAGATTGCACTAAAATTTTAAAAAGAGTAGAAGTGAGGCTCCGGCAGACCTGGTATACTTTGACTATGGTTCAAACACGGTCGTATACGTGCCAGAGAACATCCCTCGTCACCCGTGACGTCTTTTGGTACTACGCGACAGTTGACGCTTAGCGGACTCACTTCTCACTTTCTCACATAAGAAACAGCCTCGAGATTCCAGACCGGTATATACGACCGTGGATCGTGATGCGTATAATTTACATGACAGACAGATCCATAAATTAATGGATCATTATCACAGTTCAGACTGTCTATGCTGTGACAAACAACACATAATCAAAACCCATTAACAAGACAGGTAACAGTTATATGGTAGAAGACTGATACGCTGTCACATAATGTCCATTCCACAAAGAGTTCTATATATAGAGGAGACAAGTCCTATACTTACAATATAACAGTTGGTTCTATCTCGTGGATTATCTGTCTTTGTCGCACATCATGAGAAGCGCCATCTATTATGTACGCATGAAAGTAATCTTGGACATGCGGCGTCTGATATCAACCAAAGAGTATATAACTACTTTTTTATTCTGTGTTTTTGTTATTATATTATTATTATTTTTGATTATTTTAATTAATAGTCAAAATGGTGAGTAGTTGTAAATATTGTAAGAAAGAAAATAAAACTAGAATTCGCGGCGTTGCCACGTGTTCTTTTTCTTAAACTGATCTATGCTAAGAAATGTATTCGATGCTACGGTGCAACCCACAGAGAACTTAAGTATTTCTTAAATTTAAGTCGAATTTACTAAAGCTATGCTTAAATTATGAACGGTGCAAATGGCCATAATTCTCTTACTGGGAGAGAGACAGAAACCCCACGAGCACTACTCGTACAATCTCACTTGTCTCCTCTATATATAGAACTCTTTGCCATTCCATAACATATCTGTCAATTCAAATAAACTTTCATATGAGATGAGTTTATTTTTACATCTTTTCACGCCTTTAGCGGTTTCTACTCATTAGAAATATTTTTATTACTCATTGAAGCTTGGGAATAACATATGGTAGTATATAAATACGCTTTCTCTGTCCAGAATTGTGCGTAATATGCACAGAGTAGAAAACATATTATCTACTCTGTGGTATATGTGCACGAAGTTTGAGCATCGAAAAATAAAATTAGCTAGGAAAGAACGCATAAAACATTTATTCATTTAAAAAAAGTACTATTAAAACATTCTCGTAAAAAACCTAGCTCTTGGGGATTCAGTAAACTTACTATCGTCATTGATAACACTTTGTAATTGATGACTTAGGTCCATTATTCTTTCATCTTTCAATTTCAACAGATTCTCACAGTGTTCCACCTGAAATTTCAATTATCAATCAGTAACTATTATTAAGTGTATGAAGATTGTTAGTATTATCAGACAGCTCATAGATGGGCGACTAATACCATCGGTACTGATCTGTGATATCTATAATATATATATATATATATATAAGTTCAGAATATCCGTGGCAAACCACAGATCCCCATAATAAGTTTTCAGGTAACGTAAAATTCCGTTCGGCGTTTGAAAATAACACATACGTTTCTGAGAAAATGTCCTGTTATCATTTGTTGGTTAATATTCAGCCCAGCTTTGCTGCATGATAGTTTAGAACTACCATTTCGAAAACTTGAATCTTTTACCTTTTGTTTCAAATCGATGATAGTTTCGTCCTTTTCCAAAATTTCCTTTTGTATTCTGTCATATTCGGCAGCGGCTATCGTTCTAAGTCCATTCTTTTGCCGGAGAATATTATCTGAAACCAATGTATGTTTTTCTTTCATTTTCCATCACTACTAGGCGAAAAAAAATAACGTAATCTGACCGTTAACTATTCCAGCAGCTCTTTCTAGAGTATCTGTAGCTTGGAAGAACTGATTATTGTCTGCTAGAACTGTTGGAACACTCTTTATTCATTTTATTGTTATTTTTACAACAAGTCTACGAAGAAAATAACTTGTCTATGGATGCTTACCTTCTGATCCAGATGTGTCGTAAAAATTTTCCCCATTCTGGTCACCTGCAGCTCTACTTTCAATTTTGCATTTGATCTCACACAACACTTTTTCTATAACTCCTGGTTTGGCTTTCGCAAGGTTCTCCAGGGTCTCGTTCGATAGAGGCACTCTGATACGGCTTAGTACCTTTTTGTTCAATATTTGCCAGTTGACCAATTTGCTTGAATAGCTGTTCTGTGGGCTGTAATTGTGCAGCTCTACCATTTTGGGAAAATGCTGCTTCAAAATTTCCACTAATGGTACTGTAAATAATATGCAATAATAAGGCACCCATTGCTAGACATTGTATTCAACGTAGAGCATTTATATAAAGTAATTGGGCAGTTATAAAACAGTATTTCCTACCTGCATCGGAAAAATCTCGATGAACGTTACGTTTCTGACGTGAAATATTGTGAGAGTCCACCCACTTATATATATCCTCGCAATCGAATGTTTCTTCCTTGGTATTATCCATCTATTTGATGCACGATTTAACAAACAAAAATGTGTCAAAATATATTTGAAGCGTTGAATTTTATCTTGGCATTTCTTCAACTTCGTTACATAGCAACTGTTAACTGACAAATACACTGCTAGAAACTCACTTCCCGGATGTTTTGAAGCCTCTGAACAAGGTTGGCTTGAAGCTAAACCTCAGTTTGTCTTACAGAGGACTGGAAAGTGGCTGGCCACCTCACATACAAGGATGGAATAAGACCCGCCCTTGACCAAGGTCTTCATCAAAGAGTCTGTGCCTAGGCTTTTAACTTCTTTCTCTTAACAGGAGGGACAGTAGGTAGAAGATTGGAACCCTCACGGGCCACTGTCTTCTAAGAAATTGGAAGAAATTGCCTCTTATATCCTGTTGGAATGCCCAGCTTTGACATTCTTCGGACACGGTTACTTCGACTATGCAGAACGGAGGGACTTATGGAAGCCGTCAGCAATATTTTTTTATACTGGCTGACCACAAACCTGCTACAATAGAATAGACTACTGATCATGGGCGCACAATGGACTCAATAATCCTGCGCTTGTGCCTCTAGGGGTTAAACACCCTAAACCATAAATTATCAGAATTGGACGAGATCTGTCCAGCCCTCCTACAAAAAAAAATGCCTCCACTTAAGTCGAAGGTCAATAGAATCAGTTCTGCACATTATTTCCATCCATATCGAAAGATTTTCTGATCTGGGTGCATTCATTGATATTTGAGGTACGTTTGAGGAAAATTAACTTCGCAATATTCATATTGCTATTGCCATATATATCTAATATAATATATGAGCGTAACTCATGATTATAGGAGTCATTTGAACAGCACCCACAGCAATGCTCTGACTCCTTCGCAGTGTTGCCAGCATCGCCGTGCGGTGCTATGATGCAAAGAGGCGACAGCATCAGGCGGCACTTTCAGGGGGCAGCAAAAAGCAAAATCAGTGGACTGCATTTAACAAAAAATTGAAATGCAGCGATTTTATTCCTATGAATATTACTCATCTGCGCTTATTGTCGGTACCATTTGCATAGGCGAGTGTTCGGTGCCGTTAGATTTTTTATCTAAGGTCGCAAAGTGTTTGTGATATACCGCGCGCGACAGCGCGGACGCTTTTAATAAGAGCTTGGCAGTAGGCGGCATGTATCACAACAAAAATTCCTCGTGTTACGTTTTAAACTCATTCTTTGAGATGGCGATATTTGATTTTCATGTTGGTTGGTCTCCAACAGCAGCTCTCCAGCAAGTGTCAGTACGTGTTGTTGTGCGTTGTTGAATACCTATGTTTTAAAAAGCCTAAAACGGTAAGAGAATTGAATACTAGCTTTTTAAGTGCGTAATTCCTGTCGATTTTTACATCAAGTTAAAATTCAATTTACGATACATATTATAAGGTACATAGTAGGTAATTGATATTCTTATAACAGCATAGGTTAGAAAAGGAAAACACTGTCTGGAAGCCAATATAAAAAGAAACGCTTAAAGAAAGATGAAGAGGAAGGAAATCTTGGTCCCTAAGCCAAAGTCAGAAGCGTCTACATCCACATCAACAGCCTCTTCGGATGTGATGAACTCATCAGCGCAGTCTGAATCACCTCCTAAAGAAGTTGTTGAAGAAAGCCAAGAAATCACACCCCCAGAAGATTATCAAGAGCAGGGTAGCAATAGCAGTGAGTTCCAGCAAATAGACAAGATCTCTGACGATCCTGCACTATGGACTATTTTCTGCATGTCATCCAAAATTCGTCGAATACTGATTGAGAGAGGTCCACATCAAGTTAAAGAACTGAAATTTCCTATCAACACAGGAAGGCGCAAATTTCCACCCTCTCATTATTGCAAAGTATTAACCAATGGTGAAATTGGTTGATTTACTCTGTTACAACTCATGCCGTTTTTTGCTTTTGCTGCATATTGTTTGATAATTCGTCGCCCCACGATTGGTCTAAAAAAGGTTATTCTGACTGGGGAAATCTTGTACGTGCGCTCACAATGCACGAGAAGTCTGAAAATCACAGAAACTCTTTCAGACAATGGAAAGAATTTGACACTTGTTTAAAAAAGAACCAAACTATTGATGCCGAATAACAAAAAATTATGGATTTGGAAATTCAGCACTGAAGAGGAGTTCTAAAAAGAATTATTGCAATAATTAGACTATTGGCTTCACAATGTTTAGCCTTTCGAGGAACAAGTGAACATTTGTTTCAACGTAATAACGGAAAGTCAAAGCTTACAAATCTGGCAGTAATTTCTATTGAATGTACATTGGCTGCTTCTCTTGACTATACATCGCTTATTCAGGAATTTGCAAAATGTAAAGTACGAACAGTGAAATTATAGTCTATGTATGTTTATGTTCAAGTTTATATTTCTTTTAATCACAAATATGGGGGCGGCATTTCGAAGACTTGCATCATACTAACAAAATACACCGCACGGCACTGGTTGCCAGACGTTGACAGTAGAACTATCAGAAACTTACCGATAAAATATCAGATTTCAAATAAAATTATCAGAGCCTTAGCAGATGCTAAGCGCTGACCTCCCCCCCCCCACCACAAATAGGAGAAATAACTTTTATGTAGCCAAGTACTCAAAGAACTTCATTAGGTATTTTTCGTATTTTGATAGACAACAGGGGGATTCGTAATTCTTCACAGTACGTAGTTAATGGATTGTGTCCAAATATATTGGAAAAAACATCACAATGGATTGTAATACTTAAGGTTTCCTATAATTGGGTGTATCCTGCTCGGAAATAAATACTTATTATTATTATTATTATTATTATTATGTGAAAAAGCGTGTTCCTAAGTCACATTAATTTGTCCCAAAACTCAGCTCAATATCTCAAAGTATTACCTAGATTTTTGATAAACCTAAAAAAATAAAACTTCGCCCATTGCATATCGAAAACAGAGCGTTTTAGGACAGGTTAGAGGAACTGTTTTACTTAAAATTGACCCAGGAATCGCCCCTTAAAATATTTGCGTATCATTAAGGAACAACCTGTATATGATATCGGTTTACCGCGCTCTATAGTGTGGCTTAATAGTTTCCTATGCTAGTATATCTAACATCTATAATTTGTGTAATATGCCAATCAACCATTCTCCGCTGATATCTATTCTTGTAATCTAAATCATAATTACTTTGGCCTTTGACTCTATTAATTTACATGTAAAGCTTCTATTTATGCCAAGTTATTTTGAATCAAAGTACGGAATTATAAGTTAATTATAATTGAAAGAGAATAGATCAAAAATTGTGGACGTAAATAAACAGTATTAGTCGAAAAGTTATAGGATAGCTATTCGTCATGATTTTAGAAATTATTTTCATTGTTATATTTATAATGATTTATGTCGCAGCCAAACTAAAAGCCTCTCATGCTGATAGTGTTAGTTGTTTAGTTGGTAAAACTGCCATAGTGACAGGTGGAAATTCAGGTAAACAAACAAAAATTCTGATCATGGAATATTGTAATAATATTTTAGAATTGGAACTCTGAATAAATACTGGTGGTTTAATTTTTTGCCCACATCTTTATTTTGACGTTACAAATAACGTGTAGAAATTCCTCATCAAAATTCTGTAGGTTTCTCGACTTATTTAAGGTCAAAGGTAGGAAAAATCAGTTTTCGCGCATTCATCGTTTTTCTTGGATCTTCACTCCTATTGAAAACATTTTGCATCAAAAAATGCACCCCAAAAAAGGTTCAAATTTTACGTACGCCAATAGGTTTGAGGGAATCAATTGCACTTGCATTTAGTCACCATTTTATTCCTCTTTATGCACTTCTTTTTCTCCTTAATATCCTTCTACACTGAGCCAAAAATCGCACCACCAGTATTTATTTGGGGCTTCCATTGTGAGTTGTGGGCTCCTAGATTTATCTAGGGGTACTTCTTCTTCTTCTTCTTAATGTCTTTCTGGAAGAGGAGACATTGAGACAAACATCGCACCACCAGTATTTATTTAGAGGTTCCATTGTAGGTTGTGGGCTCCTAGATTTAACTAGGGGTGGGCTCGCCGAGTTAACATGACGACTTCAGTGATGCACCGTGTTATGATATCAACTGCTCCTTATATGCTTATACATACAATCGTTGATGAGAACAAAATCCCGCGACACTATTGGAGGCATATCGTCGTTGTCAAGTCAAAAGCTGTTAAGTTACATGAATTGAAAAAAATTACATAATATCGTTCTGTGGGAAAATACTGAAATATTGGTTTAAACAAGCACATAGCAGTTTTTGTTTGTTAATATTTACACATAGCGTATTGCTTGTTATTAACCTTTGTTTGAAATAAACTATTTTTGTATGAAAAAAAAATTTTAAACTGTTATTGAAACATATTTCATGGCAAAAAACGATCTACAGAATGGGGAGCAAAATATTTATAAGAACAAAATAAGGGCATCCTTCTGAAAACCTTAAAAGAAAAAAAAAATTAATTGTGTGAAAGGAAATCATAAAATGGGTGATGGTGATATTCGAGGCAAAACCGATATTCGTTCTTTCAAATGTAGTTATTAAGTTGTACTGAAGTTTAATTCTTATACCTGTGTTTGAATCTATTAGTTATCAGAAGTTTTATTTATTATGTCGTTTATGAACCTCTTGTAAAATATATGCAAGATGGAACCGAAATGAATCTTGTCAAGAATATTTTCTTTTAACTTCCACTTGGGTTTCGTTCAACTATTGAGTGATATATACATTCTCGAGAAATAGGTCACATTAGCACATATGCTTATTAGTTTCGTCTTTACGAACGTTTCGGTCGCATGAGGCACCTCAATTGAGGGAGCAAAATCCTACTTTTTCTATATAAGGAGTAGAAAAATGTTATTTTATTTTGGTTGCAACCTAAATAATATGTATGAAAGGAATAATTTTATTCGCAGAAGCTGTCAAAGGCCAAATTTAACTTCTCAACTTGAATTTATTTGCACTATAATAAAGTACGTGATTAATAAATGTTACAATTTCCACTGTAAACTTCAACTTACTTGTGAAATAGACCCAAACAGTATACAAATTAAATTGTTTAAATTGCGATTGGACTTGTACTGGAATCTCTAAACAATATTTACAAAAAAGAATGTATGTAGGTATAAGTATAGCACAAGAAATAAAAACTTAGAAAATTCCACCGCCCTTGCTAAACACTGCTTTGATTATAATCATGAATTCGATTAAATAAATGTATTTATTTTAACTAAGGAAATCAATTATTATAAAAGATCTATTCTGGAGACGATTCACATAAAACGTGACTCCAAGTCTGTAAATCATAGAACAGATATTCAATCATTAAGTCAGATTTATACTAATTTAATCAAATGAAACCCTTGCAAATTCCTTCATACGTGTTTATAATTTTTGGTTTCAGTCGAATACAGACTTTGTTGGACATGAGTTCGTAAATTATGAAAAAATTGCTTAGCACTGGATTCTTGATACATATAGATATACTTAAAACATTAATGTGTTACAGTTTCGATTATTCGTTTTTCTGTTCGTTTCGGCGACGTGGGCATTTTTAATTGAAATTGGTGCGATAAGGACGCTTTGTGCTGATACAATTAGTTTTAAGAAATTCCGTTTTAGACATTCATGATGATGGTCGTGAGACCGAAACGTACGTAAAGACGAAAATAATAAGCATATGTGTTAGTGTGACCTACTTCCCGAGAATTTATATATAATTCATATCTGGGTCAAGAATCGTTATTAAACTAATGAGTGATAAATGTGGTGCAATCAAAGTATGTAAGCTCTTTATTTCATAGTATGTTGAACAAGATTGACCCATATCAATATTATAATACATAAGTATGCAACAGAAAATTAAATACAAGATAAGTAACATGACAGATAATATTCCAACTTGTATGGCTCCAAACTTCAATATTTGTTGAAATATTATATTCATCCTACTAAATTAGTGTTACTGAGATAATCGAAAGTAGATTTGGAAACCGTGCTTTGATCAGAATATTTTGATAACTGGGTATTTGGAGTGTTTGTTTCCATAACTAATAAAGCTTGCTTTAACATTACAGTATGGATTAAAAATATAGACTTGAAGCTGAGAGTGAAAATTCCATTTTATCTAAATCTTTCAGGTAGAAGTAGAAACAGTATGTACGTTAGGTAGTTACTTTATTTTCTTCAAACAATTGGTAAACACCAACAGTTTGTAGGAGGAGCATCCATTTCTCCACCATCTATAGACCATATGGTCTCTTGTGGCTCATTTCTAATTAGAATTCACCCAGCAAGTTCTTCTTATAAAGGCGATGATCTTGATGATTGAAGATTCATAATAAACCCTTTAGAGTGGTCTAATCTGGGTAAGAGAAGGGTTGCCAGTATTGAAATATTCTACTTTCAGTCTAAGTTGATATAGCTGTGCTTGTAGATACTAAAAAAGTGGGTACTCACTTTCGCAGTTCTGCATCATGTGTCAGAGAAAAACCAAAAGGAAGAAATGCTGAAATGGTAATAACAGCTATGCTACGAATTCCTAAACGATCTAAACACCAAGCATAAGCATTCAATATTTCGAACCGCATTCTGAAAGATTTCCACCTTTATTCTCTCAAAATTCAATAACTTCGCCCTCAAGATTTTGGAATACGTGTTTGGTTTTTTTGAGCGTTTCCGAATGGATATTTCCTGAAAACCGAGATATCGTTGATGGCTCGTTGATATCGGAAGAAACTCATTTTTAAGTTATGTAAACAAAATGACTCACGTTCGTTTTGGACTTTCGCCAAAGCAATTGGTAGAAGCCACGTCGATACGTTCGTTATTTGGCAACATGGTCGCGAAAAGCTTGTTCCCTTCCTCAATCATTTAAATTCATTACATCCCAATATCCGTTTCACCATGGAAGTCGAATCGCAAGGTTCACTCCCGTTCCTGGATGTATTGGTTAGTCGACAGACTGACGGTACTTTAGGACATTCTGTGTATCGGAAACCCACCCATACCGATAGATACCTCAATGGTCTTTCCCACCACCACCCTGCCCAAAGGCAATCTGTCATAAACTCCCTGGTCCACAGAGCTGTCAACCTATCTCAGCCTCAATCGTTAAAATCAGGATTAAAACATCTATCATCTGCCTTATTATCAAACAATTTCTCCCATTACAACATTCAAAAAGCCATAAAGAAATACACTTCACCTGAAATTCCAAATCGACCTGAGCCAGAAACCCTCCCACCTGCTTTATCCACGGCCTATCTTCCATATATTCAAAATATAACAGATCGAATTTCCAAAATCCTCAAAAAACATAATATCTCTACCCGTTTTTCCACACTTCCAAAATTATCTCAGATTTACAAACCTATCAAAGATCCCCTCCTCTTCACTTAGAAGGTGTTTATAGTATTCCCTGTTCTTGCGGTAAAGTCTACATTGGTGAAACAGGTCGTACAGTAGCTACTCGTGTGAAAGAACATGAGCGCTGTACAAGACTTCGTGACACCAGTAGATCTGCACTTGCGAAACACAAGTTTAACACAAATCATCAAATCCTTTTTGAAGATACTAAAATCCTAGTCCGAGCCCCAAACTTCTATCAGCGGAAAATCCTTGAAGCTATAGAAATCCTAAAACATCCGAATAATCTGAGCCGAGACTCAGGATATTACCTCCCCAACATTTGGAAACCCGTCCTCGAAAATTCCACTTCGCCCATGATCGCACAACGGCAGGGTCAGGTGCCGGAGCGAAGTTAACCACCGGAACAAAGGCAGTGAACTATGTAGCGTGAAGGATTTTTCCTACAATAAATACGGCTACAGAAACCAGTAGAACCAGTTTCAGTTCAAGCCTCAAGCCTGCCCTGAAGATGCCACCTGTAATGGTTGGCGAAACGTCGCGGAAGTCTACTATCCAAGATAGGCCAAATTTAACTTCTAAACTTGAATTTATTTCCACTAGTAATATTTTACCTTCAACAATACCCCAGAATAGTTGAATTTTGCCATTTACACAAAGTTTTTCCTTCAATACCATTTCACGAGGGCCTTAAAACGTTGGATATGCAATAATATTTGTCTTTGCTATTATTAACTATTCAACTTATGAATATTGGAACGCAGTAAGAAATATATTTCAGTTAATGTCTGATTATTGAGATAAATTTTTAGAATAAACTACATTTTTCTTAATAGCTATCATAATGTTTAATGACAGAAAATGTTCCTCTTTTATAGGCATTGGTTACAATGTGTCTTTATTACTGGCTTCCAGAGGTTGTAGAGTGATCATTGCCGACGTTGCGGATGCCGAAGAGAGTAAAAAAAAAATCATCGAGCAAACTAATAACCAAAATGTCTTAGTGAAACACTTGGATTTAGCTTCTTACAAGTCGGTCAGGGCATTCGCAGATGATATAATCAAGACAGAAGATCGACTCGACATACTTATAAATAATGCCGGCATTGGCGTCTCACCGATAACTAGGAAATCAGAAGACGGGATGAACCTTTGCATGCAGATAAATTACTTTGGATCTTTTTTACTTACTCATCTATTGGTTGGTACGTATCCCTTCTGAATAGTTAATCATGTGGTATTGATCAAAATTACCTAATATGATGATGTTAAGTGCAACTAGTCCTGAGAACTCCTCAATATCTATGCTCGATAACACCACCAACAGCACCTTCTAATGGGACAATCTTGTAGGATCCATTGCCAAAACTGCTTCACAACTTGGTTCTTTATTCTTCCCCAAGAACTACTCTACCCTCCAGCATGTCCACATGATCTACAAAGCACAGATTGGACCTGTTCAGGATCAATGCCCACATGTTTTGATTTAAACTGCCAAACATACGCTGAAACTCTTAGATTTTTGGTCGTAACCTTTAGCCAAAAGCCTCTGTCACGTACAGCAAAGGTACAATATCAATAATTAGTTGAAATAAAAGAATTCAGAATATAGTAAGGGTGCCATTGTCAGCATCAAAAACTTAGTTATTACAAATCATCCACCTAAAAAACTCAAGGGATTATAGACAGGGATACTTTTCACGTTAAGGGGTCTCTCATAACGTCTTATTACACAAAACATAGAAAGACCATTGGTAATGTCCAGGTTTTTAACATAGGTTGAGAGGGAGGTTACACAAATACTAAATATCTAACCTAGCAGAAACAACAAATTTATACAGCAGTTGGTATAAGCTTATTTCTTGAGTGCTTACTTAGCAAGTAGTTTATATTTAACGGGTAATTTAAGTTGTACGGCCTTAACTGTTTTATTAAGGTTGCAGTTTCCAATTGGTGAAGCGGGCAATTAAAAAAGAAATGATTAAGGTCACCTACTTCGCCACATTCACACAGATTTGTGGGAAGTATTTTAACATAATTTAGATGTGCAGGAAAGCGACCATGATTAAATTTCAATCTGACGATAGTGGTGTATATTTTCCTTCGCAATTGTAACGTTTTGTGACAAAACTCTTAGATTATATTCAGAAGAGAGCTATTCGTCTGGTTGGTGATGTGTATCATGTACTCGTTTTTCCGTCATAGCGTGATGTTAAGCTTGTGATTCACAGAACCGATATACAATCATTGAGTCAATTTTATACAAATTCAATTAATTAAACACTTGCAAATTTTTACGTACTCCTTTATAATGTTTAAAATGTGTATATGTATAAAGCTGTTACAATAAATTAGTAATATTGGTGCAGCAAAGACATTTGCTGTCGTAGTCATGAAATTTTGAACACACCTACTTGGCGCAAAGGAATTTTTGTTTCTCAGACTGGTTTGCCTCGTCCTCGAGATATGACGTTTTCAACTATAGAACAACCATTACTGTGTAGTGGTTTTCTAACACTTATTCATATATTTTACACATTCATGTGTTACCTTTTTACGTATATTTTTTCAATGATCGGTGCTCATCGGAAATCTTGTCTGATGTTACACCACGAGTGGTAGGCAGATTTTCTTTCTACCAAAACACTTCATTTTTCTATAGAACTGCAAAGTTTGTAAGGTTTCTGTTTAAAAAGACATTAACTTGTCAGTTCCAACCCTTTAATTGCCCAACTAGCTCATTATGGAAAAATCTCAGGGCTTACCCTTCGATTCCCGATTGATAGTTGTACCCGAAGCGCCAACAGCTTTATTTATGAAATAAGAAAAACAATCTCAATCAAGAAACTCCGACATTACGATGGTGTTAGATAGATATTGTTACACAGAGAAAATAAAAGAAATAGTTCAACTTAACAAAAAAATGGTTTTATTCACCAATTGAATAATTAATTAACAAAATTAAATAGTTTAAAAATAAAATTTGAGTTTGAGATGAGCAATGAATAATGAGAAAATTGAATTTAGATAATAATAATGAATAATGAATAATAATTGAAATGAATGCAAAAATTTGTGAGGATCAGCAAAACAGTATCCTTTGTATTTATTGTAGCTTGTGAACTGCGTACTATATAGCTCGGATAGATAATTATGTACACTCGTACGGGAAAAAGGGAAGAAACGTATTAGCAGTTTAATTCTGTAAAAAATACAATACTGAACAGAAATGACCCAAATGCAAAACGAGAGAAACACACACAGCAAAACAACAAATTAACATTGTCATTGTATGCGTTACCTTCAACAAATTCAATGAGAAATTATAACCTTAACGAATGAAAAGAAGTTACTAATTCTATTCAGAAAATATCAAGTAGAATTCGAGACAAACAATCGAAACCCGACTCGTTGTGAGAAATAATACGTTATGGTTAAAATAGTTATAAAGTCAGATAATTAAAAAATTCAGATAAAAATATTGGCAATTACGAAAGAGATAATTTAAATTCAGACAATAGTATTGAACAATTACGAAAAATTTACATGAACAATTCGATAATACAAAGATTAGATAACTTGAAATTTAGATAACAGATTCACGGATTAATTAAGATAATAGATATTATAACAGAATGTAATTTTAGTTAAACAACTAAATTGATTCATAAAGGTATGAGGCAACATTATAATCAGATATCAATTCAACAGATTAATAAAGGCAAACAACAATATTAATAATCAGGTACAATTTCAATGTTTAACTAGAAAATAACTAATCCAAGTTCAGATAATAATCGGTAATAGGTAATTGAAAATCAGATATTAACAAAGATTAATAGTTACAAATCAAATATTCTAACGAAGTTTTATGGAACAAATGAAATTCGATAAAAAAAGGTAAATGTATGTTAAGATAAATTACTCGTTTAATCAAGGAATCAGAACCTCAATCTTATAAGCTGTAAAAAGAATTTGAACAATTTTACAATTCCAACTTGATAAAAAAGCGATACTTCTGCATTCTGTAACTCAACAATTAATCGGGATCGAAGTCAAGATTCACCAGTTCACCTTGAACAACTTGCTTCCTCAACCCGTATCTCTGGCTACAAAGAATATCCTTCCTCGACCACGAGGAGCACAAATCCCAGGTTGGAAAACATATTACAAAAATGAAACGTGTGGCACTCGGGGACTGCCGCGGTAAAGCTATTGCATAGCACTACGCCACCGGAAAAAGTTGGGCAGAAAAACACCCACTACCCCTTCAAAATCTTCACGAATTATGAGTAAAAAAATTTTTTGATCGCATAGAATATAGTTTGCTATGAGTAGAAAATGTTAGCAAAAGATGTTTTCTGTACGATAAACAGTTCCAGAGATATTTGCAAAAAACGAAATTTTTGTTTCAATTTCAAATCTCAAAAACTAAGCGTCTGCATATATGTTAATAGGAACTTTTTTCATCAAAATCAAATTTTCTATCGACTGTTGAACATATAGTGTAGTACCAAAAGACGCCACGTAGGGGAAACATAAAAGGCGTCACGTAAGAGTTTGGGGCTATCACGACCTTTTAAAAAGTTCAAAGTTAACATTTCGAAACATTTCGACAATTTTAAGCTCGGCCGAGCTACATGGTAGGCGGAATGGTGGGTGTCAGGATATTTCATTACAGTATTTGTTTTTTGTTTTTTTAGATTTCAGTTACGGAAGATTTCCGTTACGGAAATCTAAATCTTTTTTTTTTTTCTTAATTCGGTCGCCGCGCTCAAAGCCCGCTATAAAAGCTATATGCAAAAGCTTAATGCCTAAAAGTCATCAATCCCGCACGAACGACACCTTTCGTGAATTTATATAGAACGATAACGTACCACGATAAATATACGCCTGCCGCTATTATAACATAGATGTCAGGGCCTGATCAACATAATTACCAATTCAAATAATACTGAAATTAAACCCTGCAACGGGGTTCACGCCGTTACAAGTTATAGAACTCTTTGCCTAGTAAAATCTTTCCTGATACCCATAACCTCCAAAATTTAAAGAACAAATTCCAATGCCTATTTTCTCTCATGACATTCCATCGATGGCTCACACGGTTTTCCTCTTGGGTAGTCAAAATATGTTCAAAAATCACATCAGTTGAAGGAAATAGTTTCAATTCTAGACAAGTGATTATGGGAATTAGAGGAAATGTTTCACTGATAAGATTTTATTCATAAATTTCCTCAATACTCATCACCAAATGATATACTTCGATCAAATTTTAAAGTGTCTAATCTTGTTATTTATATATTTTCGTTGAAGTGTCTGCTGTAATCTTCTTCGTAGGCAAATAAGGTGTACTGGTGTACTAAATGTAACATCCTAATGATTTTTTTGACCGAATACTTGATTGTGACCGTTTCTTTCAGATTTACTGAAAAAGTCTGCTCCCAGTCGTATAATCTTCACCAGTTCAGTTTTGGCTTTCTGGAATAATTTGACTACCGAAAATCTAGATGGTAACCTAGACGGTTTGGATTTCGTTAGCATATATAGCAATTCTAAAATTTGCAATATAATAGCAGCTGATGGATTCGCGGAGAAACTGAAAAAATTTGGCGTTACTTCTAATGCTGCAGATCCAGGAAGTGTTCAGACTCCTATATTCAAGCAACCTTCAGTAAAATTACCGAGGTTTGGATTTCGGCGTATGTTGACTGATGTATGGTTATTTCTGATGGGAACGGTAAATGCTCTTTTTTCTTTCTTCATTTCCGCACACATAATTATTTTCGCACCATTCACTTTTGACATTGTGCCTTTTTTATTTTGTATTGATGCTTTATTAAAATACTCTTTCCAAAGTAACATAACCTATTCATTGATCACCGTAACTCTCTCTCGCTCTCGATGATCTATAATAGTTATTTATGGCGATAGTGTGTTATGTTCTATACATGTATAAGTCACTTGATAAATGCTTAGCTGATTTTCTCAAGTGACATATAACATAACACGCGAGTTCCATACAAAATTCCATCCAACACTTCTTTTACACAATTTTAAGAATATAAATTTCGAAATATATCGACGAAACCTCGTACGATGGAACTGTCATCTACATAGGCACTAAATATACTATATCTGTTAACATATTTGATGAGCACTGTATAAGTTCATTGTTCCAAAAAAAAAGAGATAGCTTTCCTTCTATTGTAATTATTTAAATCAGTAACTCTAAACGGAGGGGTGAAACAATTTAACAGCGTGATCTGGAAGGCTGTTTGTAACAATTTTTTCATAACTTTTTGGTGCAACTGAATTGAAGGGGAGATATCGTTGAGATCAAACTTCTTTAGTGAACCACGATGTTTTTATTTTTCCATCTGAATCATGCCTAATATTCATACCTAGGTAATTTATGTTTTTGTTCACTTCTATTTCATAAGTAAATTGCTGGAATTTCATCCGGACCAGAAGTGCGTTTGGGCTTAATCTATACGTTAAACATAGGAGCATTGGATACAGGTGAATGCAAATCTATCTCAGGGTTAGAAATAATACATTTACAATAATCTCTGGATCGTCAAATGACTCACCATCAAAACTCATTGTAGAGGGGGCAGCAGACCCTCTTTTTTTGAATTTAACGAATTTCCAGAATGCAGAAGGGTCATTCTGAATATCTTGCTCTGCTTTACTGTTGAAATTTCTGAATGCTGCTTCACAGTCAGACTTTACGATCCTTCTCAACCTCTTGAACTTCACTGAATGGTCCTCACTATTTGAGCGTTGATATAGACGTCATGCCCTGAACTTAGACTTTACACTCCTTATCAGGTTAGAGTCAAATCATGGAGGATAAGAACGAGAGAAATGAACCCTCGTTTTTGGCACAAACAGATTCAATACCAAATAGATAGTTTCATAAAAACCAGAACAAGCATCAGAAAGCTCGTTTGAATAAGACCAGTCGATCGTATGTAGATGATTATCTAACGTATGTATCTAATGATAAAATTGAGTACGCAATTACTAAATTTAACAATTTAACAATTTCCACTGTAAACTTCAATTTATTTGTGAAGTAGATGTGAATAGAAACATAAATATCCTAGATATCAACATTAGGCATGATTCAGATGGAAAAATAAAAACATCGTGGTTTACTAATGAAGTTTGGTCTCAACGATAGCTTCACTGCAATTCCGATACACCAGCAAGTTATAAAAAAAAGCGCTGGTAAATTGTCCCACTCAGAGTACCGTCCGAAAAATTTCATTTTTTTTTGTTTGTTTCTGTTCGGCGTCGTGGGCATTTTTAGATGAAAATAATTCGATAAGGACGCTTCGATACGTCTTCTCATGATGATCGTGAGAACGAAACGTACGTAAAGACGAAAATAATAACCATATGTGATAGTGTGACCCATTTCCCGAGAATATATATATACAACTCACTATCTGGGTCAAGAATTATTATCAACTAAGTATATTATTATACAAATTGTGTTAATTTGTACAATATTATTTTATTAAGAATAATTCAATGTCACAGACAGATACGTATCTGTCTGTGACATTGATCTATTCTTAATAAAAGATTACTTCTCTAGTTAATACGAGTACCTCAACGAATATTGAACTGGTATAATATATTTATGAATGGATAAGAGTATCACAAACATTTAAAAGGCACAACTCAATTCAAAAAGGATGTGCATGCTCCGCTATATCTACCTACTTGTATTTTTCAGCATCCGTATCTGGGATGTCAGACTGTATTCCATGTAGCAACTTCGAAGAAATTGGAAAACGAAACTGGAAAAAATTTCCTGTATTGCAGAAAATTTATAAAACCAAAATTTGCTCTTGATGAAAATAAATGCAAAGAAATTTGGAGATTGAGCGAAAAATACACATGCCTTGCTGATAATGAGAAATTGCTGTAATGACAAGTTAAAGATAGGCAAATAGTTTTACACAGCCTGGAGTTCACATGAAGACAGATATTCATAACTACCACCTAGACGATAAGAGGGAAAAATCGATTTCATTAGACTTAGTTATTTATGTAATTAGAATTCAAAAAGTGATTAGGATTCAAAAAGTGATAAGTTTGTTTAAATCCTGTAGAGCACCAATCTTTGGGTCGCGACCTAAATTGGAGTAGTCGTAGTAGTAAAATACAGCGAAAAGACAGAGTTTTCCTCCAGCTTTCAGCCAGATGTCATGTTACACAGGTTGTCTTTTCATTATTAGAGCTCCACAAAAACGTTTGCATACCTATGTTTGTATGTTTGTTCTGTTCTCTTAAAGATTGAATTTTAATTTCCTCTTATCTTGTTTATTTGTGCTTCTATTTTTACTGTGCATGATCTCTCCATATTTAGTGACGGGTAAATTAAGTATATTCTTGCAATTATACAGTGGAAGAATTATTTTCTTCTTCATCAGATAAGATTTGAAGTGAAACCTTGAACCTTCGTGAGACTGCGCAGTTTTAAAATTAACGTAAGTAACAAGTGGTTACTGAAAAATAATAAAGACGATGGCAACGAGTTTCCTCCAAGCATTGCATCATTAAGTTGTAGTTCAAAGACAGCAGGAGAAAAAACAACACGAAAAATAAAATATGAAGATTTTTATTTGTCATTTGGATTTTCGTATATAATTCGCAATGACTTGGAGCAACCAATTTCTTGGGTATGTAGAAAAGGCTGCAGAGAGCATGAACTGTCCAAGCTCAGGCGACATCTTTCTACCAAGCATACTACAGCAAAGAATATTTTGAATGGTTATTAAATCTTTAGAAACACAAAAGCAACGTTCTCTTTTTTGGTTTGAATGAAAAAACACTGTTAGAATCTTTTGAAGGTTTTGACCTCATTGCAATGGATAAAAAACCATTCATGATAAGCGAAAGTTTTCTTTTGCCTGCAGCATTGTAGATGTCGGAAATAATTAATGGTAAAAAATATGCTGGGGAAATTGTGACAATACCTCTTTCAAATAAAACGATAGCCAGGCTAATCAGTTAAATTTGTGTATGTTTATTTTTTATGCTGTTTGTATACACAGGTTACGTAATAAATTATTTTTAGGTCGTGAGAACTGTTGCTTGAATTTTGGGGTCTTGATGTGAAAAAGGTTGGTAAGCTCTGGTGTAGAGTATAATGTAAATCCACAACAAACTTTGTTCAGTATGTTACACAGGTTGAATTATTTTCGGTTCAAGGAATTTCTATTTGGAAAATGTTTTCAGAATAAAGTATATTATCATACATACGTTTTTGCTTCATATCTTATCCATTCCCTTGTGTTATGTTCATGACAGAACCTGCTGAGATGTCACAAACCTATTTTCCCTTTAATATTTCCTGTATACCCGTTGACACGGTTCCAATTTAACCCATTATTTTGTTTATATTCTAAATTTGATACATCGATTTGATGTCATGAATGTCATCAGAAATTGAGGGGAGGGGGCTCAACCCCCAAATACAATCAGGCCACTTTGTGGGGCTCATTGTGCGACCCATGGTCAGAAGCCTAGTCTGGTAGCTTTGTGGCCCGCAAAAACACACAATATCGCTGGCGCTGGCTTTCCATAAAGTCTTCTGGGAGCAATTTTGCTTCGCCAAAGTAACGGCACCTGAGGGATGTCAAAGCAGGGCATTCCAACTGAACGTGAGAGGCAGTTTCTTCCGCCTGTCTGCATTTTCTACATATAGGATCATATGCCATGTCCATAGTATGAAGGTGTTTGTTAAGATGACAGAGATCCGTAAGGATTCCAGGCCCTTTTTTTTAGAGAAAAGAGTTTCTTTGAGAACCTAGGCACTGGCTCTCTGATAAAGAGCTTGGTCTACCTCATGCGTGGGGGTCATGCTCACAAGCCAGACTATCCGTTCAGTTGGCCCAAGAGGGTTAGACATCTCAAGCAATTTGATAAAGCGATCATTGGCTCTGGTGCGACAGTGGCGCCGGACGAACCCCGCCTGCCCAGGGAGACGGCCATTTCCTTTCCTCCAACTCTACTATGTCCAGGGACCCAGATGAGTAGTTGAACTTTATTTCTCCTGGCTAGTTCGGCCAGTGTATCTCTGCATCCTTTGGAAAGACTTGAGAGCTCCGAGAGCCGACCGGCCTTCTATGCTGATGTATATGCGCCTATTTACATGGTTTCTTCGTAGGTTTCCCATGGCGCGAGTCAATATTGCGTGGATCTCCACCTGAAAAACCGTGCAGTAAGCGCTTAGGGTCACTGAGATAGTGACATTTGGCCGCACGAGCCCCTTGATGGAAGTAGGGTGAGAGTTTCGTTGCTCCAATCTCCTCTATCAGGGATGAAGTATTTAGGAGAAGTGAGACATATAGCTGGAGTCATGCTATCTTGCCTAATTTCTAGTATGAGGCATTTAGAGATTGCCGCACTCTAAATAGCCGAGTGTCCACGTGAGTGGTGCATTTTGGTCCAGTGACCTAGGCCTCTTAACCCATACGACGTTCTCATGGCTTCAGCTTTTATATATGAGAACAGCGGACAGGTTGAGGGGCCTAGGTCACTGGTAAAGGTAGAATCCGACCAAAGCTTCAAGAGCTCATCTCACTCAATGTACCTACGCATGCAAGCCGCTGCAATCGGTCTAAGGGGCGTTGGGATATACCAGTCCTTGTCCCCGCGACCAACACATGACCGCAGCTTACGTGACCATAGGCCTGATTATAGTTGTATAAAGGATCTTTGGCGGTGATCCCCATGTGCTGCAGTACGCCCATAAAATAAAGGCCTTCCTCACTCGATATTCGAGGTGTTCGCGCCAGGTCAGATTAGAGTCTAGGTTAACGCCCAGAAACTTGCCAGAGAAAGTAATCTATGGCAGTATGCCACGCTTACGTATCCTATGTCACGAATGTACTATTTAGCAAGTATCAGACCAAACGTAAAACTTCCGGTTTGAACGGCGGAAGTGCACCCAATTTTTAAAATTCTAATGGAAAGTACAACGTTTGACGTGTGACTCACATAATGTACATGCTTTTGTTTCACGCTTTATTAACAAACTGTACATTTATTTATTGAAAACAAGTGAAAAATGGATCGAGTGTACAACGTACAATTATCTTCAATTGAGTTCTATTTATCGAACTTTGAAATTAGGAAGTATACAAGTATATTCGCGTGATGAAACGTAAAATATATCGGATATTCATCGAAACATGAGTGTATAATCATGTACATATCATGATTTACATACATTACGTGTCTTCCAATTCAAGGTTCTCCAATGTATCAACAAACTAGATTTTCCGAAATTTTCTTCATTCCTATTATTTGTCACCACTTACATAGTAATGTAGTTGAAATATTGTAAAGCTCACGATTAATTAAATAGAATGTTTTTGTTCGTCATTGTGTTAGTGTTGTTTTCAGTTTTTGCTGTTATATTATTTTACAAACTGAGACCTTGGCCGACCGACAATGTTAAATGCTTGGTGGGTAAAACTGCACTCATCACCGGTGCAAATTCAGGTATTTGCCTAAGCAAATTATTGTTTGAAATATTCTTGTAATGCTGATAGTGTTTTTCATTGACGTGCTTCTTTTAGGATGTCGTAACACTTAACAGTTGGTCGTTGATTATTTTTGACAGCCAGCAGAAATTATTTTCACACAAATTGATATAATATAATATAATTTTACATTGATAGATCAAGTCAATATAAAAATTAGATACAAGGAACATTTTCGATCATTTAGCCTCAATAAAACAGATTCTCCATCATAACAGGGCATAGTTTCCAAACTTCAATAAAGATAAAATTTTGCATAATCAGAGTAGAGATTTTAAATTAAATACACAATTAGTATAATTGTATATATTTTCAAAGGTATAAAAAATACCTAAAAGCAGTACACTTCAAAATGATCAATTAGGCTTATACTGAAGCATTCTTTTCCATGTCTTGATAACAAAAAAAACGTTAACTAGTTTCCACTCTTCCGACTGTTGGGTTCTGACTTAACGGTGGATTGTCTCTTTGATGTTACTCTTCAAGATGCCGCTTCCGACAAGATTTTTTAGCGTGTTGATGCACTCCCACACCAGCTTTAATGTTTTTCTCATGTTAACCAGCGCAGCAAGGGCAAAGGATGTGTGTTTGCATGCTTTCTTCCAGCGCTATTTGGGCACAACTCGTTATTGCCAGTATCTCCTTATGGAGAATGGTTGCCCAGAGGTATAGAAATACTTTCACTTGGGCTATTGCAGTATATCCCCCTGCCCATGGTTTCTGACTCCATCAGTGAACCAGATTTCTTTATTAGTTGGTAGAGCTGATTGTTTATTGTTTAACAAATCTTCTCTAGGGGATATGCTTATACGATACACTGAATATTCATGAGCGTTAAATTATTGTTTATATTATTTTATATACAGAGACCTTGATCGACCAGCAATGTCAAGTGTAAATCTAGGCACCTAAACAAATTGATGTGAATGAACTATTACTGTGAAACAAACGGAAAATATGATTCTATTTTGATCATAGGGTTCGAAAAGTATTTTATTGTGTGTAAATATCTCCTCAACTATTAATTTCAGTAATGTAATGCAGAAATTATAATCAAATAGGTTTGAAAAAATTACAATTGAACAGAATTTCAGGTATAATTCTCGAAAAGGTAGACTGTTTCTTGATTCGTTAGCGACTATCCTCCGTGGTAATTGCTGGTCTACCTTCACTCTTTATAAATCCCAATGAAAAATTCACCTTGCAGGTCAATTTACTGAAGAAAGAATGATTTGAAAAAATTCAGATGAAACCTAACCTTCATGTAAATAGTGTGCCCTTATATTATTTCACATTGCCTTTTTTATTCTTGATGTTATGTTTTGTTTCCTTTATTGATTAAGCACTGTTATTTGTTTGCTGGGCCATTTTTTAGACCGGATTATTACCGAAGTGATCAAAAATGAATAAGGTACTTAGTCCAGACTATGAATCGGAAAAAAAACATGTAAGTTCGAGTCAAAATTTTTTTTTTGCATTAGCTTCAGGAGGTTCTCAGAATCATTCATACACCTTAAAACTTCTTGGGAACCACAACCCCACCCATTGGGGGCAAAAATGACCCGAAATCTCCAAGTCTTGAATTGTATTTTCTACAAAAAAAAGGTATTTTGGCATTTCAAGTGCAACTAGGGGGTTTTTTGGGTCGCTGGACACGAATCCGTAACGAGATTTACTTGCAATCCATCGTATGGTTTGTAAAATCGACGAAATTGGCCAATTTTGCACCCCTATATGTTATTTTGCAATTTACGTGTTTTAGGCATTTCGAAAGCACCAGGAGGGTTTTTTGGGTCGCTGAATACGATTCCGAAGCCAGATTTACTCGAATATCATCGTAGGGGTGAGAAATTTACAAAAATGACTAATTTGACACGCTTCTAAATTTTTATTAATTTGCATTTTAAAATTACTTCGGAGTGAATCTGGCTCCGGAATCTTATTCAGCGACCCAAAAACCTCTTTGGTGCATTCGAAATGCCAAAAACACGTAAATTGCAAAATATCATATAGGGGTGCAAAATTGGCCAATTTCGTCGATTTTACCACTATTACGATGGATTGCAAGTAAATCTGGGTACGGAATCGTGTTCAGCGACTCAAAATACCTCCTAGGTGCACTCGAAATGCCAAAATACCTTTTTTTGTAGAAAATACAATTCAAGACTTGGATTTCGGGCCATTTTCGCCCCCAATGGGTGGGGTTGGGGTTCCCAATAGGTTTTAAGGTGTATAAATGATCCTGAGAACCTCCTGAAGCTAATGCAAAAGACATTTTTTGATTCAAACTTACATGTTCTTTTTTATTATAGCTAAAATCCCGGTTCACAGCCTGGACTAACTGTAAAGTGGGTGATGTATGACGTATTTCACGAAATACACTACTAATATAAATTTTAAAAAGTTGAAAAAATAATATATTATAATCATTGAACATTTCTAGACATGACAATGGTTGCATAAAATTGTTTGTAGTTCAGTCATTTTTTAAAAAGAAAGTGGTCGCTTTCACCTCGTATAGCGGGGCAAAACAAATGAACCATGGAAAAACCAATTTTTCGTTTCGCAGGTATTGGATACCATTTAGCTCTATTGTTCGCCTCCAGAGGGTGCCGGGTGATAATAGCAGATAAGGATAATGCCGAAGAAACTAGGAAGAAAATCATACAGCTGACTCAAAATGTAAACATCGTGATTAAACACCTTAATCTAGCATCATTCCAATCTGTCAGGACATTTGCAGATGATATAATCAAGACAGAAAGTCAACTAGACGTGTTGGTAAACAATGCCGGAGTGGGTTCAGCATCTCGAGAACATACAGATGATGGTTTGAATTTTACCATGCAGGTTAATTATTTCGGGCCGTTTCTGCTAACACATCTTTTAGTTGGTTAGTATAAACAATTGAATTATAATTTATAGATGATATTTGAAACAGTAATTCATTTGTTCCATCCAGATTCAGTTCGCGAAGCTTGTGGGGCAACATTTTGCATATTCAACTGTATATTCAGATGACGAGCGGAAAAACCGCCAAATTTTTGCAAATTAGACGAATTGAATGATTTACTTAAAATAATTCTATAACATTTGTAGTTTATGAAGTTAATGCCGATTGCATAATTTCTGCGGTCGCTTGGGCTCCTGATGCCATTTAGGTGCAAGTTTAGATCCAGGTTGCTGGGAGGTGGTTTTGGGAAGGGGTTGACATGTGAAAATAACCCCAAAAACAGTTATTAGTGTTAATTCCATAGTTTCCAGGGTCACTGAGATGAATTGTGACACTACTGAGGCTGTGTGAGTCTAGGTTCAGTTTAGAGGTGTTAGGGATTGGTGGGATTGGGTTGACATATGAAAATAATTGAAAACAACCGTTATTAGTACTTATTCCATTACAGGTCTGCTAAAGAAATCAGCTCCAAGTAAAATAATATTCGCCAGTTCTATAACAAGCTATGGGCACAATTTGACCATCAACAATCTGAATATGCCTAATAATCACGAATCGACCGTATGGAATTTTCTATCGATATACAGTAACACGAAATGTTTGAACGTAATAGCAGCTAAATATTTCGCAGAAAAATTGAAGAAGTACAACATAACCTCAAATTCGGCAGATCCTGGACTGGTGACTACTTCTTTTTTCGAAAAATCTTACGGAACTGGTGTGGAAATTAAGCCTGCAATATTACGATACTTTGTGATTTATTTCTTCGGGTTCCTGAAAAGCATGTTAGGCATAGTAAGTATCTATACAATGATTTAAATCATCATCTTTCTTAGGATGACAATCTTATCCGTTGGAAAACTCACGACTCACGAGTAATCAATATCTCACAAACCGTAACACGATTTTAAAGTTTTATGATTTTTTTTATACTTTCACTACACGATAATGTTTGAAGAACCTCGTGTGAGCTAGCAGTGGAATGTAGGAGGCATTCGTATTTTTCTTGAAGGTTTGGAGGTGAAGATTTTCACAACTTCGCTGTTCTATAAAAAATGTAGTACGGTAGGAAAACGTTCGGCAGATGATTTTGAAAATGGGAATCTTGATCAATGGCGTCATGTTCTTTTTACTGATGAAGTCAAAATATGTCTTTCTTCAGATAACCATCGTAGACACGTTTCGAGAGAACCAGGTAATGTCGAACGGCTGGCACAAGCAGTGCTTCACGTCCAACAAGAGGGAGATTCGATCATGTTCTGGGCTGGTATCATGCACGGCTATCGGAGGCCATTGCTTCTGATTGAAGGCATGTTGACACCTGCCAGATACAAAGATGATATTCTGATTATCATTGTCGAGCCGCTCCATCAGGAAATAGGCCGGGAATTCACATTGCAAGATAACAATGACCGACAACATCGATCTCGTATTGTTCGGGAGTATTTGAATGAAGTCAAAATTGAAAGACTGGAATGACCACCAGAGATGAATCCAATTGAGCATGTTGGGATCACCTAAAAAATGAGCAGTGTCGCACCGAAGAAACCCTACAACCGCTTCGTGTTGCTGCGGTAGAAAAATGGCGAAGCCTGGACCAAAGGGCACTGGATAATCTGATTGGAAGCATTCCACAGAGTGTGCGAAATTGTCGTCTTGCCAAAGGTGGTGTAGCTAGGTACTAAAACCCGTAAATGTAATTGTCATTGAAATCAGGCAATCGTATGACTCTGTCTCCGATAATTTCCCTATAGCAATTATCCCCGTTATCAAACAACCTAAGGTTTGATTGATATAAAAAGCATGGAATTGCTGTACTATTCAATAAAATAAGAAAAAAAATCTGATTTCTGTTATAACTACCTACCTGTTCATGAAATTTTCTCAAAAGAAACCACTCGTGACCCAATTTCTTCTCGGTAATTTTTACTCAAGCATTTTTTGTCTCTAGCAATATTACTCGTGAACATTGACCGCTTTATTTACAAAGATAAAAATCCTCCAGTTTCGCTGTCGGGTTTTTTTTCAGAATATAAAGGCGGCAATGTTCACTTGTAGTATTTCTAGGCAAAAATTGTTTACAGAAAAATTGGCGTCCTAGTGATTTTACTATCAAAAAAATTTGATTTTTTCCTAAGAAATCTTTGGATCTAAAGCTCAAAATTCGGAAATGTTTTTAACATAAAATGCGTTCTAGTTGAGATATTAGATTTCTCATCTTATTGATTATTTTAGCATCCCTATATCGGAGCACACACTGCATTCTACATTGCAACTACGAACGACATGGAGGAAGTAACGGGAGAAAACTTCATGTCCTGCAGGCCATCCTTCGGGCCCAGGATTGCCAATAACCGGAAATTTTGTCAGGATATCTGGAACTTGTCAGAAAGTTATGTAAAACTAGCTCCCCATGAAAAATTGTAAAACCTGACACGCCTAACTGAAAGTACAATTTGAATAAAGATCTTCAAATTTAGTTGTTACCTTGTTTTAATTAAACTCTCCACAAAATATTCCACAGCTGATTTGTAAATTTTTTTTAAACTTAAATAAAATAACTATTAAAAATTAGATTTTCACTAGTTTAATAACAACTAATTGTGACTATAGTTTCGCTTTCGAATTCACATTAATATATTTGATAAACTCATGTAATTATTGATTATTAATGGTTAAAAGACAAGCTCTGACAGGTTTCGAGAAACGTCATATAATATACTATACGGAGTTGGCCAACATGAACCGAAGCTTATTGACATTCTTGATTTTCTGATAGGCGATTGTGAGCAAACAAGAATTATTTTTGGGGTTAAGTATTATAATCTTGGCAAATTTCATTATGTAAATGGGAAATACTACCCATATTTGTTTGTTTTATTGTTAATGTGCAAGATTGAAATGAAAAAAACTATAGTTTGTAAAGGAGTGAAGTATTAGTCATCATTTTAATGTGGTTGTACACTAAGCTGAAGGAGGAGGGGGCATAGGTATGGGGCTAATACGATATACGCCTCAAAAAAGGGTCTGGAACACGGTCATCTACTATTTGCGCCTCGCCCCCATTATCGGTAAGATAAGAATGTACAACAACTTGCATAACATAGTTAACTGTGCATCATTCAATGACCGGAATATAGTTAATTATAGATGAAGTATAGGTAGTACATAAGTTTGTAATAACACCTTATATAACCTTCTTATACAATTTATAAGTGTTATTGTGTTGTACATATAATTATAAGAGAGCATGTAAGTTCTGAACTTGTATACTGCTACACCATGTTAAAATATGATAAGTATTTTATAAAATTCATTCTAATCAATTCGGCTTTATTATATTGAACAATTAGTTTTTTAACTTTCTCCTTTCTTTCTCAATTTCATATTATATGTTTTTGGCTAATTTTCTAAGCTTTTTCAGACTCTGGATATATAGTAGTAGCAGCAGAAATAATTGCTAGTTCAAAATCATTATTACATATTTCGGGTGTAATATTTTATTAGGCAATGTATAAAAAACAAGGAGTATATAAATGATAGCCATTTTTTAAACAATAAGAAAGCAGAACAATTAAAGGCAACAGCGTTTGAAAATTTCCTTTGCAGGAAAACTTGTTTATTATACATATTCTTCGCTGACGAAGTTTAAAGGGTATATTGCATTTATTCAAACTATTTTATCTTTCTAAAATCGTTAAAAAAGTCGTAGAGTAAAAATTCTTTCACCATAGTATTTTTCATCTAATTTTAAGAAACTTCTGAAAAAATCCGTCTTTCTGTCTGAATGTCCGTCATGAAATGCTTGTCTACACGATAACTCCAAAAGAAAGGACCTACCATATTCGAATTTTGACAAAAAATCGTTCGCTGCTCAGTGAGGAAACCTATTGTTTTTCAGAGAAATGGCGTATAATAAACAAACCCTTTTCTGAAGGGTGGAAAATTAAAAAAAATCTCAACTAGTAGAGTATACATTGAATCGCTTCAAAACTTCTACAATAAATTGAAGTTGATTAAAAACTGCTCTCATTCAAATTTCAACAAAATCGTTTAACAACAACAATAACGTAAAGTTAAATTTACACCGTACTTCAACTGTTTATAACAAACGGCGATGAAGCAAAGTTCTGGTCTAGAGGATTAGGACGCTTAGTTCCTACATAGTAGGCTCGAGTTCGATTCCCAGAAACTGAAAATTTGTTTTTGTTAAAAGAATTATTGTTTTGAATATTATTTAGTTGTGTAAAGATAATGCAATAACACAAACGCGAAGAGTATCTTATAGAATATGAAACAATTATAGTTTTTTTCCATACGAGAGGACAACCTTATAATGTTCGAAGAACATCATATGAGTCAGCGATGGGATATTGTCGTTTTTTTTATGAACACAAAGGTGTTCTCAGTTCAAAGTTGGACGGCGTCGTGTCTGATTCGTTGTAATCTGCTCGCAAACCCACAGGCTTGCATAGAATTTTAATTATTCTGTTTGCTTTTTTAATTCGATAATCATGGATCAGTGGTCTGAAGACAATACAATAACTCTAATTGATATATACGTATATAATAAACAAGTTTTTTTCAAAGTTTCTTTGACAAATTGGCCACAATTACGTGTAAGTATACTAAGAGATATAGAATTAAAATGTTCTAAATTATGAAGATAACATAGATAATTTAACATGGAATTATAAAGATGAATAAACTTAAGACATTGTACCATAGGCGTGATATCTTCATAATTCAGAAAAGTTAATTCTATATCTCTCAATGTACTTACACGAAATTGTGGCTAATCAGCCAAAGAATCCTTAAACTTGTTTATACTTACCCAGAACATTTCTCAGTAAGCTCTACCGAAATATATAAGAACCAGGATGCTGTCATTGAATGAGTATTGTCAGAGTAATGTCCAACCATAGTAATACTCATACCTACATTCCTCAATTAAAAACAATTGAACTTTAGATAAATGTGCGTGAATAGTTGATCTATAGCGGAGCATCGAATCGCATTGTGTTCATCAATGATCTACTATCCTTTCAGAGGTTTATATCTACAAAAATGTAAGACTCTGACTGAACCAAAGTAGTGTAATTGATAAACACGATGGACTGGACGTCCAGGAAAGTGCGTACTTTATACAGGCTGGTGTGGAACATCGTTGTTTCCTCTTCTTTTTACCCAAACTAGCCATTAATAGAGCCGCACCAATATGGCACAACATTCTTCATACGAAGACATGATGACAGAATGTCGTTAAAATCGCACTGGCGGCTGAACAATGACTACCGATAATTCGAGGTTCGTTGTTTTCCCATGGATCGTTGGAAGTTCGTTGTAATGAATAATTTTGCTCACAGGATGTTCACAGGCGGCTCGTAAACCGTTCGGCTTGCATATCTATACCCACCTTAAGATGTTCAACTCAATACGACAACTTTGGAAATATGAAACACAAATACCTACCATTAATCATTACAATGACTCCATTACTTATACATTATATATCTATATCTAACTTGAAGTTGATTAGAACAGTCTAAAATCGTGAAGTAACACAGAAATATGTTCAGAACTTTACCTCAAATAGATTCTTTCGTGAAGAAACCGTCAAAAAAATAGAAAAGGATGTAACTAGAATGAACTTCAATAACCTACCACCAGTTCATAAGCTATCTACGTAATGTTATGTTATGTCATGGGTTTACCTCTTACACTTATACAAGGGTTGAACTTTAACTCACAGTTCTTTGTTAATTCTGTCACTGATAAAGTGTCAGGTCAAGGTTAATTATCACTTTCGCGAAATACTTTCCATGTTAACATTTTTCTTACATGAATTTATTCATAAGACATTTTTCGTATATTTTATAGCAGATAGTTTAAAAATACATCAATTAGTGGCATGTAAATGACGATTCATTTGTTAAAAAGCAACATAAAGCGACTGATAATTTCAACTAATTTTATTCAAATTGATGTTAGTGCATGTAATTAACGGTCGCAAATATGTTATTTTTTATTGGTGTAACGGTTTTCTTGTTTCTACCCTATTTAGCATTATGGTTATTTGTCAAATATTCATACAGCAGAAGATGTACCAGTAAAGTTTGTCTCATGGGGAAGACAGCTATTATCACTGGCGGTAACAAAGGTAAAAAATGAATCTATGTAAAGTAACTATAAAGTAGTACCTATGAAATGTCATTTAACATCATGAATTCATAACGTCATCTTAACTATAGCATGTGAAGCACAAATTTTGGTTCCTCACTTCTCAGCATACGTCGTTAACTTACTTGACAAGAAGATTAGTACTAAGAGAGACAGAGACATATACAGAGACAGGGTCAGCGACAGTCTTCGAGATTCATTACATCGGATACAAAAGAGAGGAATGAAACACGAAACTCAACCTGTTTATACTTATCATTTCGATATGTGAAATAAAACACAAACTTGAAGTCAATAGACAAAGTTTTAGTTCATCAGATTGAACAGGCGAAGACGAAAATTTCCGGCTCTGCTTGCATGCGTAGGCATATTGAGCGGTATGAGGTCGGCTACAAAGAGAACCCTTGAAGCCCTTTGCCGGATTACCACCTCTACACCTACACCTATACATAAAAACTGAGGCCATGAGAACAATATTGTATACGTTAAGGGGTCTAGGCCACTAGACCAAGACTCACTTCTCTCGTGGACACTCAGCGATTTTAAGTGAGGCAATCTTTAAATGCCCCATACTAGAAATGAAGCAAGATAGCATGATTCCAGCTATATGTCTCACTTCCCCCAAAATCCTCACTTTGGATAAAGGAGACTGGAGTAACGAAACTCTCACCCTACTACCACCAGATGGGCTCGTATGGTTCATAGATGGATCCATGGTAGGTCAGGCTTATGGGACGGGAGTGTATCTAAATAGGCCAAAGATCACTATCTCAGTGACTCTAGGCGCTTATTGCACGGTTTTTCAGGCGCAGGTTTACACAATATTGACTTGTGCCATGGAAAACCTGCCAAGAAACTATTAAATAGGCGCACATATATTTGCACAGACAGTCGGTCGCTCTCTGGGAGCTCTCAAATCACCCAGAGTCACATCAATGCCCGTCAAAGAATGCAGAGATACACTAGCTGAACTAGCTAGGACAAATAATGTTCAACTCATCTGGATCTCTGGACACAGTGGAGTTGAAGAAAACGAAATGGCCGACTCCCTGGTAGTCTGGCACCCCTGTCCGGCCGGAGACAATCGAATTGCGTGGTGGTCTCGCCCTTCTGGGCCAACTGAATGAAGAGTGGTCTGAGCTATGGCGAGAATCACTACGCATGAGGCAGGCCAAGTTCCCCTAATTGTTAGGCTAGTTACGGCCCTGATTGTATTGTGGAGTTAATTATGGAGGAGTACATAGCATTGCATTTAAAATGTCTTACAACGCAGAAACCGGTCTCGCTATTTTCATATTTTATTGTTATTTTACTACGATAACAATAAACATGTAGATGATTAAATACTCCTCCATAACCGTGAATCAATATGTCACATTCTATAAATAATGTATTGTGTTGAATGACAGAGTATGTATTATTTGAAAATATGCAATAGTAAATATTTATATCACAATCTATATAAGAATCATCTAAATAAGTACTTAGTTGGGTCGCCATACATTGAGTCCGGTATCTTATAATTGCCTTTCTATGTAGGTGCCGGGTGCTTTAAGGTATATGTAAACAGATAATTAGCATGTAGTGCCTGCTGCCTAGGCCTACCACCCTTCTGTAATCAAGTATTTGCACAACCAACAACAACCAATAATGATTGTTTATTGCACCCCTTTTGTTTCTAACCTAACCTAACTTTGTTGATATGGAATGCAAATATTGTAATCGCGCTATATCTTAACACTCTCATAATAACAAATAATGATTTTTATTGTACCCCCTTTGGTTTCTAACGTAACCTAACTTAACCTAACCTAATTTGACCTAACCTAACTTAACTTAACCTAACTTAACCTAACCCAACCTTTTTTTTTCTGTGGAGAGGAAATGCTTTATGCACACCAGGAGCTTTGGATCCATCACTCCTGGTAGTGCAGGACTCAGTCTAAAAACGGGCATAGCTCCTAAAATCTCTCCTATCTTCAACCTTTGGTCCGGAACCGCGTGGGCATTACTTCAGATAAGAGCAGTATAGCCTTCAAGGACTCTATTGTCTATTTTTGTCTGTTGTCTTTTTTAGTGCACCGAATTTCGGTGTATTGTACCATAATATGGTTGATGATCATATTTATGGACTCTGTGTCTTAGTAAATTATCTGTGATGGGATAACTTACTACATATAACCGGAACATATGGATCATTCTATCGATCTCCTTCTTTCCAGGAACATATGATTTGGAGTCCATAATATATTCAGCGTCTTGGTGTATGTTGGTCCGCGGAAGCTATTTTTAGTTTCACTCCTACCTTCGACCCTACTGGCAACAGGGCCGTGAGCATTCCACTTTCCGCCACCTGGAGACGCGCCTGGATGGGGTTTCAGGTTTCGCACAAGACAAGATGGTTCCTGCTTTCCAGGAACTTAACTTAACCTAGCCTGCCCTAACCTAACCTACTGACCTTTTTTTTCTGTTGAGAGGAAATGCTTGATACACACCGTCAGCTTTTATCTATCACTTCAGGTAGTGCAGGAGTCAAGTTTATTAAAGCATACCTGCTAAAACCTCTCACCTCTCACATCTTCATTCATATCCCGGGACCGTTTATCACATTGCTTCAGGATATGGACTGTGTCTTTCTCTTTGTTTGTCGAAGTTATATCGAGCTGAGTTTCTTTTGATGTTTAATGGTGATATTTACGTTGATTAAACGTAAATATCTACATTCGTAGTATACGTTGATGTTCACGTTATGTTTATACCGTAATATGGTTGATACCCAATTTTACGGTATTTTGTCTTAGTGATTTATCCTCTGTGGATAAATTCCTATATGTTACGGTTTCTGGGTTCCAGTACTCGAACACGTTATGGATCTTTCCTGTGTGTATCTGTACCGAAATATTGTTTTTCCACAATATTAAGGTACCTTCAGTCTCAGTACTATATCGGTTCGTTGATATTTCCTGTCTGTTTCGTTTAAACCATGTTGTTCTGGTTTCTGGGTTTCCAGTAGTTCATCACGCTATGGATGTTTCCTGTTGTGTCTCGTTTTGTACCAAAATATTTTAATCCCAATATTGAGGTACCTGTGTTTCAGTGCTTGATCTGTTTGTCGATCTTTCCTGTGTGTTTCAGTAATTTATCTATGATAGGATAACTTACTCCTCCGGAACATATGGTTCTCCGTATCAGCCGCAATCTATCCGTCACCTTCTTCTCAGGAACATGTGACTGGGAGACCCATACTCTATCCAGGGTCTGGGTGCCTGTTGGTCCGCGGGAGCATGTCTACTCCTGCCCTTGACCCTGCTGGCAACAGGACCATGAGCATTCCCCTATCCGCCACCTGGAGACGCGCCTGGTTGCGGTTTTTAGGCTCCGCACAAGAGAAGAGTCTCCTGTTTTCCAGGCAACCTACTTACCTGACCTAACCTAATCTAACCTAACCTACTAACCTAACTTTGAAAGTAAATATTGTAGTCGCGCTAATCTTAACACTCCCATTTAATTGTATCCCCTTTGTTTCTAACCTAGCCTAACCTAAAATAACCTACTAACCTAACTTTGTTGATATGGAATGCAAATATTGTTATCGTGTTAATCTTAACAGTCCCATTTATAAGAATATTCTGGGAATTATATTGAAACCCGGGACTCATTTTATGTAGTATGATTTTATCAGTGGAACTGAATTTACGTAGGAATATTTATGTTTTCCGACTTAATTTATATCACAATGAAATAGCCCTTTTTTCCAGGTATAGGTTATGAAACTACTCTCGGATTAGCACAACGAGGTTGTCGAATTATCATTGCTTGCAGAAGTAACGCAGGCAAATGTAGAGAAGCTATTATAAAAAAGACGCACAATCCGAACATTATAGTCAAACATTTGGACTTGGCGTCAATGGATTCCGTGAGGAAATTTGCCAAGGAAATCAATGATAGCGAAAAATGTATCGATATATTGATCAACAATGCCGGTACAGGTGTTTCGCCTATAAAACAAACAGCGGATGGATTAAATCCTGTGATGCAAGTGAATTATTTTGGTCACGTATTGCTAACACATTTACTGATAGGTGAGGGAAAACATTTTTATTCTTCAGTAGTGAGTGAAAAAAAATTATAACCTTAGAGATATTGAACTCACTTATCTCAAGGAGAAATCCCAAATAATCACACCTTAACCCAACTGCTTTAATGCCATTCTCAGAGACAACACCCTCATAGCACTCAAGCGACGAACGATGTGATAAACCTCGGGTTCTAGACAGGCTTTTCTATACTTTGACCACACGAGAGGGAAACCTATTACGTTCTAAGAACAACGTGTAAGCCAGAGGTGGAATGGTGGGGGAGGAGAAAGGCATTCGAATTTTTCTTGAAGGTTTGGAGGTTTGGAGAGATAGGAAAAGACCTCACTAGGTAGAGAATTTCACAAGTATGCTGTTCGATAGAGAGATGAAGTCTGGTAGGAAGAACTTCGGCAGGTTTCGAGCTTGAAAATGAAGGGGTGTCTAGCTTCCAAGAACTTCAGCATATTTTTAGGAGCCGAACTCCAAACATGTGAACACTACTCCAAGACAGGTCGAATATGTGCTTTGTAGATTATGAGGAGCTGTTGGGATGTAAAGTAGCTCTTGGCACGAAATAGAAAACCAAGCGGTTTTCGCAATGGACCTAACATGATAGTCCCATGAGAGGGTGCTGTTTGTGGTGATCCCAAGCATGGATATGGAAGACTTCATAGGAATGGTATAACTGCTATCATCATATTAGGCATTGTGGGGTCCTCCTTCCTGGAGAAGACGTAGCTGAATTTTTGTTGCATTAAACTCTACTAGATTATCAGATGCCTATTTCAAAATCCCTGCCAGATCTCCATTAATTGGGCCAACCTGCCTCTGTCTCGCTCCTCTGGCTTCATTGGATGGTATAGGGGCTCCAGATGAGAAAATAGTATGAAGTGTACCATCATCTGCAAAACTTAGGCTAAAGAAGCGATAAACGCACCTAGCCTAAGGAAAACCGAATATTACTTGAGACTGTCTCAAAGTCTAAATGGTCAATTAAAAAAATACATAGGCCCAAACTATGGGTCTGATGATGTATAAGACATGCAAAGAAGAGGACGAGACGACCGTCGCCGAGATAAGAGAGTCTATCTTGGCATTTAAGTAAATTGACCACCGCATATTGCACACAGTTGTTCAGCAGAACAGTTTTGGTTATGAAAAGTTTCTAACGCCTTATGAAATCTCATAAATACATTTGAAATTAGGTTGTTTTGCCAGCTCAGAGTTATGGAGTAGAAAGTTCAAATGCAAATGCTAATGCAAAAGGACGTATCCCATACAGCAATGGAAACCGTTATAATCTATCTGTTAATTTCTCTTGTAGATATGATTAAGAAGAGCTCCGATGGAAGAATAGTATTTTTGTCTTCTCACGTTGCATTTCTTCACAATTTAACCCTGAAGAATCTAAATTTCTACAAGGCCGAACCCAACAGTGCCTTAGACGATCTACACATCTATGCAAATTCTAAAGTGTGCAACATAATTGCTGCCACTGTAATGTCCGAAAAACTCAAATCTTACAACATTACAGTGAATGCAATTCATCCTGGAGGAGCACCAACGACAATTTACAAAGGAGCTCTATTGTCAGACATTAATAAGATGTTTTTATTCTTGCTATACTTCCTAGTGTACTATTTAATGAAGGTAAGATGATATTTTAATCGATTCAACACTCTTGGTTGGTATATTATTATTTCGCTTAATGACGATCATCGATCGTTTAATCGAACCATTTTCTTACAGACTACAGAAGAAGCAGCTCAGCCAACTTTGAAGACAGTTATCAATAACAGTTACAAAACCGTTACTGGTACGTTCGTTTGGGATTTCTGGTGGTTTCCAACCCCCCGATGCGTGAGACACAAGGAGTTCAGCAGACAGATATGGGAAGCTACGGAAAAATACATTGCACTAGCATCTAATGAAAAATTATAAGTCTCATTTATAATGCGTTAGATTTGATAAAAAAGTGATTTTGTGTTGCTTTTGAATATTTCTTCTTCCTTTCGAACTTTCAGGCACTTATGAACGTAGATCATAAGTAGCTTGTCGCAAATTTCAATTTATCTTTGTGCTCTATGCAGGCTTGAATTTGACTTGTTTTTACTTCCCTATTGTTTGTGCACAAGTGTCCTTTTGGCGAAGGGAATAGTCGCAAGTCGCTGTTAGTTTGATGCATAATCGTATAGGAACTGTCAATGGAAGTAAAGAGAACTGAAAAACATATATTGATTCTGAACAAAAAGCTAAAATGTATCTTTAAAAACCTAGGATTACGTCATTACAGATCTACTGTCGACGATACGTCTGATATCCTCTTGTTAACTGAGCCTACCTGCTGTGGATGCAAATCACCCCTTCAAAACGTGGCTTGATAAATAAGTTTGAATTCGTTTGCTACCTTGAAGTAGAAAATAGTAATTTATTGGCTATTTCGTTTATTAACATTATTGATCTAACCATTAGGCTTCTGATATTGATCACGACTCTTATGATTAAATATGAAAACAGTAGGCTAAATCAGTTCCTGTTTTATTACTCGGTATATGGTAAAAGAAGTCGGCATCATTAAATTGCCGTTGTCATCAAATTAATCAATTATTTATTACGCAAAAAGTTGCTAATGGCAACAGCTATAAGTGGTATAATGTATAAACAACAAAGTAATTCTTTCGGTTGATTGTATATTTCATTAGCTGATTCGTTTGTTATATTTATTATTTATAATTAAATCACCTTGTGTCTATATACGTCACAGGAAGAGAAGTTTTCCATTACGCATATTGCAGGCATTTATTGAAAACCAAATGACTATAATTTTTAGAATTTTGAGTAGCTGCCATAAAAATAAATTAATGTATTTGTATTATATATAAATTCTCTGGATATAGGTTACACTAACATATATGCTTATCATTTTCGTCTTTACTTATGTTTCGGTCTCACGACCATCATCAGAAGACGTATTATGTCTAAGACGGGGTAAAACTAATTGTCTCAGCTCAAAGAGTCCTTATCGCACCAATTTGAATTAAAAATACCCACGTCGCCGAAACGAACAGAAACACGAATAATCGAAATTGTAATACATTAATGTTTTAAGTGTATGAATACCTATCAAGAATCCACTGATTACCAATTTTCTTATAATATACGAATTCATGTCAAACAAAGTCTGTATACAACTGCAACAAAAAAATATAACGCTCAATAATCCACTTTCGAACCAGATGTTAAAGATTTATGAGGTGATAAAAAAAGGTTGTCAGACCCTATTAGAAATATTGTTATTTGAGCATTCTCCCAACTTTTAACATTATAAAGACACATGTAGGAATTTGCAAGGGTTTTAATTAATTAAATAAATATATAAATCTGATTTAATGACTGAATGTCTGTTCCATGATTTACAGACTTGGAGTCACGTTTTATGTGAATCATCTCCAGAATAGATTTTTTGTAATAATTGGTTTCCTTAGTTAAAATAATAACATTTTTGTAATCAAATTGATGGTTATAATCAAAACAGTGTTTAGCAAAAGTGGTGGAATTTTCTAAGTTCTGCTTCTTGTACTATACTTATGGCCATACATTCTTTTTTGTGAGATTCCTGTATAAGTCCCATCGCAATCTGAACAATTTAATTTGTATACTGTGTGGGTTTGTTTATGTTCAGATATTAAAGGTTTTAGATTTAAACAATATTTCCCAACACATATCATTTCACGTTTTATATCATTCGAAATTTTGTCCCAATGTAAGTAATGCTTCTATAATTTTCCGACGTTTTGTAATTTAGAGGGAACATTCCTTTAATAGCAATATTACATTCCTCTTTTTCAATATATTGTGGTCGAAATTATTGTTAATGACTAACTGTTTTATAGTATTTAGTTCTTTTTGGAAATATTGAGCCGACGTTGGAATTGACCATGCTATGCTATTTTGACACATTGTGGCAAATTGGATGGTTAGAATAAGTTTATTTGTCTATTTTTCAACAATGTAGAAAGTATTCATTTGTAATTTGATAGATTTCCAACAAATAATGACTAGTTCAATCTTGAAAATGAAAAACTTACTAAACACAAGAAATAAAAGGAGCAATCGTCGTTTGATTCTACAAAAAAAAGCAGGAGAGATCTTTGTTCTTACCATAAAGGTCTATCATTCCTTTTAAACTCTATCTCTCGACATTTACGATATTAACATCATGGCAAGTGATGCTTACTATTCGTTTGACATTGTATCCATATTTTATTCGATGCAATTTCCATATTTCCCCCATCCCATAAGAACAATAGGCTGACATTGGTAATGAACTTAACCTTGTCGATGTACTTTTATTTGATTACGTGTTGAAATTTCGTAATCTTGGTACCTTTGGTTCCTTCATGACAGTGGCGGCTCGTAAGTTATGAAAGAGGGTGGGGCACAAAAAAAATCGCTAATTTGGCTTAAAATAGTGTCACATACTTCCTTTGCAATAACAGCTCTGTTATTTCCAACTGTCGTTTTTGTCTTTTCTTAGCAGGTTCTTCATTATTGCGTTCTTGATTGTCATTGTCAGTAGAATTTCTATTTCGAATAATTTGCTGTTGAAACTGTTCAATTGCTATTTTTTTACAATATGTGGCATTGACATGATGAAATTAAATATTTTCAACCAGTAGAGAAATTCCGGGCAATTCAAATATTTCTATAAGTCACTTGTTTCACTAATAGTAACTGAATCCATCCCATCTTCGTCAACAATTTGGTCTAAACATTCTTTGAAAGAATCCTGGTGTTCAAATAATGTGTTCACAGTTCAATTTTTGAAAATCCAGCGTGTAGGAACAGCGCGTGGTAATCTACTTTTGACTATTTAATCAAGAATTACCGTTCGTTTTGGCGATCGAGAAAAAAACTTGAAAATGACTGGAAATTTATAAAGAAAATTTTTACTTTTTTATTGCTTTGTGCAGCTCGTTCGTTGAGTGATTAGTTTATTGTTATCAGACCCAGAAGGAGAACATAAAATAGTTTGCAATTCATTCAGCAATGTTTTTGCTAATACATCAGCATTTTGTCCACTTGGCTCAAAAAAAGACCAAATGCTTCCAAAAAGTTGTCCTTTAAACACATATCGAATAATAATAATCATCATTTGCTGATGATTAGAGATGTCTGTAGTTGCATCGGCCTCCAAAGCAATGACATTTGCAAATTTAATTTCTTGTCACATTTCTTGCTTGTAAATTTGCTACATTGCATCTAGCAATTCGTTCTGAAAAGTTTTAGAGACTTTAAACACTTGTGAACCCAACCTTTCATATATATTGGAAGCACTGTCAACTGTTCACGTATGTCTACTTTGCCAAGAACACTAAAATCCATGAATGTATTCATGTGAGAAATGATATTTTCGTGTTTCTTTGCCCTCTCAGCGATGTGTTCCAAATCATTCAACCCTTGTTGATACCACGCACTAAGCTCTTTCTTAAAAATTAAGCACATAAAACAAAATAGTTTATTTGTTACTGGAAATGATAGCGGATTTTTTGAAAGATTTTGCACACAATCAACTTCCATCATCACTTCACGTCTTCGAATTGAATTAACACACTGTACACTATGAAAGCAAGACGTTTACTGGATATACGTTGCCTTGTGGCCCAAACCGACGGTATTAGCGCGTATGGCGAAGATAACCGTAATCAGCCGAATCATACTTGAAATAGGTACACTTCAGAACGTTCCCCGGAACATAGTTTTGAGCGTTAGAATTGTATGCGCCTGTTGCCTGACGTACGGAATAAAATAATGCACTGAATTACATACGAATTTCTTTCTGTGTTTATCTTGGTACCCTTTAGTACCAGCCGCCACTGCTTTATGATACTTTCCTATTATAACACTGCACCTACATAAAGGTCAAAAATCATGAAACTTATAAATAATTCCGCCGTATCAAATCGTTCAAAACGCAAACACTAATTAGCCAAAAAAATCATACTGGAATTATTAATTCCTAGGACTTACAATCCGTTATCAACCATTAATGCTGAATATAATATAATAAGCATCTACTATTACTATCTGCCGAGGTTTACGCTTCGTTACTTCGTACAAGCCAGCACCTTTACTCAGGTGAAAGTACCGGTTTGATTTCAGTTTCACTTAGCGGTCCATCTTGTCCGGTAATTCTACACTGATGTCAAGGAAACAGCTCTCCTTAGTTTTATAGATTTTTCAGTGAGAAGAGTGCAATTTCAAAGACGCAAAGTAAGTACATACATTATTATTCTTGATTTTTTTTATCCGGGTATAGAAGAATTGAAAAGATTACACTAGAAAATATTAAAATAATCGTGATGATGCACTCCTATCATAGAAGCTTAAATTGAACTACTAGTCCATCGGAATTAGACAATAAAAGTGGTACTACTCGTTTCTTGTAACATTATGGAGCCCTAGTCAAAGTTGTAGGTTTTGGTGTTAGAAACATTTGTGTGATAACCCACAGTGATAAGAAGGTGGGACATCCGAAAAAACTATGCGTTTTGGTGAAAACTGAAAGATAACAAGTGAGGAAACTTGTAGAACGTCAAGTTTCCTATCGATTTTGACCTATTAATTTTTTTCCAAATCCGCATGGTTTCGCCGCTAGAGCGCGCGCAAGCATATATGTGTATGCTTCTCGCCGTTTCTTTGCATTTTGACCAAAAACTGTGCATTTTCATGAAAAATAACAAGACAAAAATTGTAGAGCGGAAAATTTGCCATCGATACGAGTTCTTTGAATTTTCTCAAAGTACTTGGTTTTCTTGTGAGAGCGCTGAAAAGCGCGCAGTAGCGTAAATATAGGTATACAAATATATGCTTTTTAGACGTTTTTTTATAAATATAGACAAAATATAAAAATTACACAAAATTAGAAAATGTCAGTGCTTTAACATTTTATTGTAATGGAGGAAGTTTTTAAATATCATATTCGTGATCAGCAACTTAAAAAACCCCCGCGTAACAATTTTCAGCCAATTTTCTCATATATTGCTTGATGAAATAAATTTGTTAGTTATTTGTTAAATAAAACCATATAATTGGCCATAAATTGTTGAATAAAAAAGGAAAAATAAGAAATCGCACATTTTCCCTATCGGCTTCTGGTTCAGGGGATTTTCTTGAACATTTTGACATCAAAATGAGCTCAATACATGCTCCGCAACGAATTTCGGATGTCGATTGCTAATTTTTTCAGACTTGATGTTTCAGAAATGATTCTTGAAAAACAACTATTGAGTATCAAGAGGGTTCAACTAGATCCATAGGCAATGATCATTAATTACTCTTAGCAAATATGCCTATTAGTAATGTCCTCTATCAGATAATATGAAAACTAAGTGAGTTAGTTTGAAGAAAACTAATAATATGAAGGTGTATCCCCTTACAGCTAGATGTCACTAAAGTACAGGCAAGCTGTGAGTCACGTGATTGATTTTCAACTGAATAATGTTTTGCGATAGTATGTATACAAATGAAATCACCTATATAGAATGATAGATCGATAATGCTTTATACCTGAAAATATTGATGGCTATGAAACTTCTCATTCTTGAAATTCTGCTTTGTTAAACTCGTTTTTCAGTATAATGTCAATTAAAAATGAGAATAACAATTCGCATATAAAGAACTAGTAAGTACCAAAGTCAGTACAAAACTTTGAATAACAAATAGTTTCGAGAAATTGCGGACAGACCGACAAACAGACAGACAGGCCAATAATTTTCTGGATCACATTTATTGGCTTATGGAATCACGTAACGTGAAGATTCTTCGTTATTCCGATATTTGTTAGCAAATTTTTCTTTTTCGATGAAAAGAAAAATTATACCACTTAACATATTCTCTTCTACAATAGTCTCAATAGCAAAATCGAATCCACTGTTTCGAAACCAAAAACTCTAATACTCAAATATATTTTATTTGCATAGAATAGCCAAGAACGTACAACATCCGGTTGGCCGGGAGGTTATTGACACGGTAAAACGCTACCGTATTGTAACAGTCATATGTTTATGAAATACTAAACCACGTGGTTGTAAAAAAAAAGTCTTGTTCGGGGGTCAGTAGCTTTTGGCCAGCACCAGATATTAAAGCTAATGAAATTAAATAATGATTACTTTGTTTTACCAAAACTTTTATTTTAATTAATGGTTGTTAGCCTTTTCAATACATCGTACAATAGTTAGCAATGAATATTATTTTAGAATTAACATGTTATCAACATGGAGTTAACTGTAACAACGAAAAGTAAAACAGATTTGAGATTTTTCCAGTTCTCTACTGACCGATTGTAATAAAATCAATTTGCGTTGTTTTGTGCAATTATAAAAACACTTATCTGAGATTCTTAATAAATAATACTAACTTTCAATTAAATGCTTAGAAAATGTACAATATTCTCTGCGTATAGTTTCTATTAAGCTGGCCCACATTTTATATACAGAATGCTTCAGAAAAAGCTGCCACTTATCTTTAACGAATGGGTCTATCGTTTTTCAATTTCGTTATACAGGAAGCGTTGAATAAATTTTTTATAAATCGTTTTTTACCACAGCTTCTACAATATGTCACGAACATTATTAAAATTTTGTACAGTTAGGATGCCAAATAAGCCAGTATTTGTGTAAGTAGAGGGGGGGGGGCAGTTGCGCTGTCTCTCCCTGACTTATTGAGGTATACATTTTTTACTGTTACGGTCGATTTTCCGTGATTCCAATAAGAGTACCTTTTTTATGTAGAATATGCTGAATTTTAAAAAATTACGTGACATTTTGTAGAAGCTGTGGTACATAACATTATATATAAAAAATATCTTCAACGCTTTGCCCTGTATAACGAAACAAAAGACTCGTTTCTTAAATTTCCATAAGCCCTAGAATGGACTGCACCGTGTCCTGAAACACCCAGTATAAAAGATACTAGAATCCGGACATATCAACTTTATATGCTCTAGATATAAAAATAAATAAATATAGGTATTTATAAAATTAAGTAAGATCATTATTAGCAATATTCTTGAATATAGATTCTAACACATAATGAAAAATATTATTTTAGTTAACCTTGGACTATTGCTAGTATAACTGTTTGTCATAACTGTCATATAATTCATTTATAATCTTGAAATTACTGAAATTAGCCATTTCGAATCATAGTTTATTTTTCCTATGCAATTTTCTAAATTAGTTTCATCGTAAATTGCTACAAGGAATTCAGACTATTATAATTACAAGTATAACTCATTTCTTTTGAAAGAATAAAAATAGTTGTAGATTGTCCTTAATTACGGCGTAATTGACAAATGATGACAATATCGATAACGAATTTGTGGAGTACACTTTCTCTGAATGATAGGTCATCATAATATGTCGTTTGAATATTTTATAAATCTAGTGTAGTCATTCAACAGCGCATCTCTTATTTGAATTTGTTCATGTCTATCGTAAGCATTGTAGAAATTAGGTGACAGTTATACATTTGTGAGTATAATTATTTGATTAATTTTTTCTGAAAATATCATAATTCTTTTTATTCCACTTTCTACCTTCCATCCATGTTTTCAATAATTACATCAATTCAGAATATGTTTAAATTTTTGGCTTGACGTTATTATGAATATGCGTTGATTTTATTTGATAATTTTCGCTCAGTTTCCTCATAGGCGAGGCAATATATACACAAATTTGCCAAAACCTCCAACTTTTTCCAGCCAAGATGGATTAAGATGCGATTTTCGGCATTCGATTCTGGAACACAAGTAGAAAATATGTTATCATTTTGTTATTGGTGCAATTCATGCATCAATAAAATGCATTTTCTTGAGGCATTTTTTGTGCCTGATTTTAGAAGTGTTATTAACTGGTGAATATTCTTCAAAATGAATCCAATTTGGATACTCGGGGATTTTTGTTTACGAATAATAATTTATTTATCACTACTCCATCATCCTAACATACTTGAAATTTGATATATTTATTAATCAATATATTAATAATTATTATTTCATTTCTCATCTACATTCGGAATTTAGTTCTGCCACTTATTTTAGATTGATTATAAAGAATATTAAATTTTACACATTTAATTTGTAATTTAAGAGTTGAATAATTGTTGGAATACATTTTGATACATTCAGAAAAATTTTAAGCTGCAGGTGGCCTTTTTTTATTATCATATGTTTAAATTCATACTGGATCTAATTTGAACGAATTTAATAATTGTAACCTAGTGCTCCGGGCATTCCTGAACTCCAGATACACGGAGGTTATTTTTAAATGACTTATTCATGTGCAGCGACGTAGAAAAATCCCATTTTCGATGCATTCCGGATGCCATTGGAATAAAGGTCCCAGGGGTGACGTAGTACTCTAGGACGTCCTGACCTACAGGTATACGGAGGTCATTTCGCAGTAACTGAAGGTTTCTTGCTATATTGCCTCGACTATATTTAAGAGGCAGTGGAAGAGTTGATGTTTATTTTTAAATACATTTGTCTATGATTAATTTTTTCGGTTGCGTTTCTCTCTGTCATCAGGAAAACAAAAGAAAACTACTGAGGAATATATAATTAGTGTGTTTGTAATATTCCTGTCAGTCTGTTCTTTCAAAGCTTCCTTTGTAATTTAATTGTGTTGAGTGAGCGAGAGGGGACAGCTTGACGCAATTAATGAAGATCTGGTAAAGATTTTGAAATGGGGATCTGATAATCTAGTAGGGTTTAATGCAACCAAAACTCAAACTTGCGTCTTCTCCAAGAAGGCGGATACCACAATCCCTAATATGATGATGTTAGGTACAACTATTCCTATGAAGTCTCCAATAACAATGCTCGGGATCACCATCAACAGCACCCTCTGATGGGACGATCATGTGAGGTCCATTGCGAAAACCGTTTCACAAAAACTTGGATGTCTATTCCGTGCCAAGAGCCACTTTACATCCTAGCAGCTCCTCATAATCTACAAGGCACATATTCTTCCTGTCCTGAAGTACTGTTCACATGTTTGGAGATCCGGCTCCCAAGCTGCTGAAGCCCTTGGATTCTATCCAAAAGAGAGCTATCCGTTTGATTGATGATGTCAGACTACGAGTTCATTGACCTCTCTAGAACATCGTAGAAAGGTGGGAGATCTCTCCCATTTCTATAGATATTTCCATGGTTGGTGTTCATCAGAAATCTCGTATGTTGTTCCACCAAGACAGATTCCATATACGCGGACTAGACGAGCTCAAACTAGTCACTCTTCACTGTCAAGCTCGAGACCTGCCGAACTTCTTCCTACCAGACTCAATTTTTCTATCGAACAACGAAGTTGTGGAACTCTTTACCTAGTGAGGTATTTCCCTATGCCTATAATCTCCAAACCTTCAGAAAAATTCGAATGCCTATCTCCCCTCATTACTAAATTTTTCAAGAATACGTTTTTGGAGCAAAATTGACCCAAAAACTATAAATATGTTAAAAAGAAGAAAAAATGATGGGATTCAAAATAAAGCAGATACTCCGTAGCGTCGCCCCTGGGAAATAAATTCGTCGACCTGTACCGTATAAAATAGTTGAATTACCAATATTGAAAGGTTGGCATATTATTATTATAGTTTCTGAGATATAAAACGAAAGCCATATTTCAGCCCACGTATTCAAAGCTCCGTTATTAAAGCATTTCCCGACACATGTTGATATAGATATGAAATTTTTTTTTCATTTTTTTCGTGTTTTATCATCTCCTGAAGATTGCCATAAGAATTTCCGGACATCTTGTACAATACAGGATGTACATTTGAACCGCAGTGCTGTGCGAAACGAAAAATTGTCCCAGCAATGATGGGAAGTCAGTGATCACAGCTTTTTACCTCTCAGAAGTTTTAAAATACAAGAATTACATTTCAAAAACTGTTCTTGGTCGTTGTTGCTCTCGTCCTATCCTATAATATATTTAAGTTCATTCAACTTCTCACATCGTTGTACTGTTTTGCATAATACGATGTGGAAGTGAGTAATATACCCTTTTTTGATACACAAAACGCATTTAGTAGGTAGGTAATCAAGTAAGTTTCAAACTGATATATACTCAGTTTAATCGTATTTTGATATAAAATAATACTAATGTATATTCATAGGCTAAGACATTAATGTAACGACAAGGGAGAAAGTATTATGTCCTAAATTCCGATCGTTTATCCATAAATTGATTTAATAATTCCTTATTTCCTATAAGCTGCTAATTATAACCCGACTACGATACAATTTTTGTTCGATTCACGTAGTAGCCATTTCAAAATATTTCCTACAATTGGTAGATGATGATTTTTTTTGTCGAATCTTTGTGGCAGTTATTGAATCCCAAAGAAAGTCTTTTAAATTCTACCAATATACAGGTAAAATAGTATATTACGTATGACAAAAGTGTAACTTTTAATCACTCAAGGGACTGAACGGCACTTCAGGCTCGTAGTATATACGCTATTTTTTACGCCACAGAACAAATTCATGAGAAATTATGTAATAAAATATTTAACATCACCGATTTATATGACAAATATTCCTATGGGGTGAAATTATTGATAAATCGTTATAAAAAGTTGTTGAAAAGATAAAAACAAAGAAGAAAAACCTCCCCAAGATTTGAACCTGTGCCTTCTGTTTATAAGGTGAGCTCTCTACCAATGGCGCTATGGATCAGTTTTAATATTATAGGGACTAATAATTTTTACTACTACTTATTGGGACTAACATATTTTAGTCCCAAGGGGCAGAGTAAATATGTCAATTTAGTGCCTAAAATGAGGGAGTGAAGCTTAAGTTTTAGTCCTTGCGGTGCTAAAAAGTAATTAGTTTTATTTCCTTTTTTTTGTTGATAAATTTGATGTGCTTGTTTCTTGTTATTGCTAGAAGCAGGTCGTCGTAATGTGAAAGTCGTTGTTAATTCCTAATTTATGTACTTGCTTGAGAAATAATAATTGTGAATTGATTTATTAGCGTGCATAGGTATAGATGTATCATAAAAGCAATGAACATAACGTTCCAATTTATCACAAACCTACATATACTAAAATAAATAAAAATACAATGCTTTGTTAAATGTCATTACGTTTAAAACCATTTGATTGGGATTTCAAACTTCAACAGCTCATTCATCTATTTATATTTATAAAGATTATTTGCAAGGAACTAATTAGTACTCTGAAGAGGAAGCGCTTAAGCCAAAAATGTGGTAGTTGGAGAAATTACGGCCTCCTAAGCCACATCCCCAAATTCTTTAATAATTAAATGTACTCAAATCCTGATTTCGAATAAATGGTTAGACAAGATGGAATTGAACATATCATATTTATAAATAAATTACCAACATTACGAATTCACATTTTCTTGTGAAATGAAATAAAAAAGAATGCTTGGACATAATAACTCCAAGCCTATGGGAAAATCACGACTACGGCTATGAATACCCCTTAAGGCATTCAGGTACAGTATTCATGTAAAAAACGTGTGGCACTCGGGGACTGCCGCGGTGAAGCTATTGCATAGCATTTTTTCTCAACTTATGCAATTATAATTATTTATTTATCTTTAATTTATGCAGTATTTTTTTTCTTTGATATTAATTCAAGTTTTTTCTTTGATATTAATTCAAGTTACACTTTTTGAGCGTGGTGACCGATAAGAAAACAAATTTTTTTCTTTTATTGAATAAATGAGAAAATAATATCGTTTAAAATATTTTAATTATCTTACAATACATGTAGGTTATTCAGAAATTTGTTATCATTGAAACTATAGGTTTATGGTAACTGAAATAAGAGACATAAGTTTGAGACTTGATATCCTCTAAATATCTGGAAAATACCTCGTCAATGGTGGCCCCATATTTTGTTGTGGATTCTTGTGGATCATTATTCATTTTCAAATTCAATTTTTCCGAAAGAAAAGTTGTCAACCGCTCTGATTTTTTATCAGCGAAGTTGATGTTGAAATCGCCAGCCAAGATAAGTGGAAATTTATTACCATTTGTACCAAGTATTTTCGACCCTTCTTCAGTGTACTCCAGTAAAGTGCGATGAATAAAATGCTCTACCTCGTCCAATTTTGGATTCGGAGAAATGTAAATTGCTACCATGACTATGTGTAGGCCATTTCTAAGTTTGCATAAGCACGCACAAATATCTCCAAAAAATGAGCGCCTAACATTAACATCGCTAACGTGTGCAATATTTATTTCAATATTCGGAGTCATAATATTAGTTACATTATTATTATTTTGGTAAATAGCTACCCCACCTTTTGGAACAGTATCTCGTTTGAATTGAACAATACAATTGAAATTAGGTATTTCAATCGGATTATCATGCGCCATGCAAGATTCGGTAAGAAGTAACACATTTGTTTGTCTCGTAACTGAATCTTGTAAATTGTATTTGTGACTATTTAGACTTTGGCAATTGAAAGTCATTATTGAAATGCCATTTCTATTAATAAGGAAATCTAAGACACTTTGAGCTGTCGTCTGAACACTATTTAAAGGCAGTCTTTTGAATTCTTGCAACAAAGATGCAGTCGATGCAGCTTGCCTTTGATTATTATAAAACTTGAATGTAGAATTATCGTTTTTTGTCGTGATATCCAATTTTTCAATATTAGTCACCCGAGAGAGCGCAACATAAACAAATTCCTGTTATTTTTCGTTACGGAATTTCTTGATTCGGTCGCCGCGCTCAAAGCCCGCTATAAAAGCTATATGCAATAGCTTAAAAACACATTAATTCATTAATTCTCCTCTCATTTTCATCGTTACCAGCACTGAAATGTTCTGGAGAGGATGAACTGTGAACAGAACTCCAGAACAGGTCACCATCATGGAGAAATAACAAGCTTGAGTTTTGGTTGTTGCCTCGCTCCTAGATAAAAAAAGCTGTATGAAGTGTACCATCATCTACAAATATGTGGACGTAACAGGTCATTTTCAACAGATTGTTGTTATGGTGCAGAAACAAAGTTGGTGATAAGACAGATCCTTGTGGAGCACCAGCGTTAATAACCATTGTATTGGAAAAGACTCCGTCAACCCCACATGTAGTGATCTATCTGAGAGAAATACAAGACAATTATGATTATTATTAATATTATTATGTCAAATGTGACATGTCTCAGGGCTTTCTTATTAATAGCACGTAGTGTATTGAACAAACATTTAATTTTTACTTTTTAGTGCGTGATCTATGGTGGTTCTGATTTTTGATTTGACATTTATTATACTATTAACTAACAATATTTTCTTCAAATTAATTTTCCAGGATGCCGTTTTTTGGCGTTACACTCTCCATACATGATTCCATAGTCCAAGGGGTGATCATATTGGTGGTAATTGCTTTAATTGCCGTAGCCACTCTAATCAGATTTTACTCTTATATAACCTGTGGCTACTTTAGAGGTGGTGAAGACATGAAGGGTAAAGTTGTCCTCATAACTGGTGCTACAGGAGGCATAGGTTTCGAAACGGCTAGAGCCATAGCAAAGAGAGGAGCTACTGTCATATTGGCTTGCAGAAATTTGGCAAGCGCAAACAAGGCTAAAGGTAAATATTGATTGGGATCATTGCAATGAGTTGAACCGTTATTCGATTTCAGATAAGATCATCACAGAGACGAAAAACGATAAGATATTGGTGAAGAGACTGGATCTAGCTTCGCAAAAATCAATTCGAGAATTTGCAGATGAAGTGCGAAAAACGACATCTCGATTGGACGTTTTGATACACAACGCTGGCACTGCTGAAATTAAATACAGCAGAACTGAGGACAATGTAGAAACAACTATGGCCACAAACTACTTCGGGCCTTTTCTCCTCACACATTTATTAATTGGTAAGCTCTCAATTTTTCTGTGCTTACATTGAATATATATCGTAACTGTCTTCTGGAAGTATCTAAAAAGAGTAACCAAATAATTAGAACTTGGATGGGTTCTGTGTTCCGAATTATTTCAGTTGAACAATAATCAACTAACTTTTTCACCAATCATAGAGCTATTGATAAACCAATGGATCAGAGTTGCCAGGTAGATTCCTCCAATAATCCCCAGATGGCGCTGCAAATCCCCCTAAAATTTGAAATAAACCCCTAAACTTTTAAATACTTATTCTAAAAATAATATACACATTACAACACGTGAGTCTTAAACTTCCTGCTTGTGATTCGTGACACACGTTTGCAGGGGATCGTGTGTCGCCCTCTACTTATCCAGGGTTATGGCGCAGATAACCGCGCATATTTGAATGACGGAAATGATGTTATGCTTCTTATACTCTTGTAAACGTTGTTATTGATCAACAATTTGTAATGTTTGAAAATAAGCAAAAGAAATTATCCAAATAAAAACCCCCAACAAAAACCCCTGAATAATTTTCCCCCTAAAATACCCAACCAAGGCCAAAAAAAAGTCGGTAGCTCAGTTAATAGAGCACAGACCGGTACTCTAGAGGTCGCAGGTTGGAATTCTGCTCGACGATAAGCTTTTTCTAGACTTTGAATAACTTAACAACTTGTCTCCACGACACGACACGAATTATTCTTCTTAAAAATATCGTTTGGCTTAACCTTGTTCAGTGGTCGAAGATCCGCACCTTGATCTCTGCTTAAAATCACTATATGTCGATGATGCTAGGTATAAAAGGTAATTAGGACGTTGATGACCACTGATAATGAATCATCATCCACCTTCTAACATACTAAATTACCCAACACCTTGCAAACGCCGGAGTTTGTAGGTGAAATATTAACTAGAAAAAGCGATATCGCGTAATGCAGTTGCAAACGTATGTTCTCAGTAGCTCAGTTGGTAGATCAAATACCTGCAATCTAAAGGTCGCCGGTTCGAATCCTGCTCGAAGATGAACTTTTTCTGGAATTTGAATAATCTATTAATTCTAAAACATCCAGACCTAAGATATATCTCTCAAGAATCACCAAATCTCATCATCTCCAGTATCACCGTAAGAGATACCTAATGATTTTTAGATGTCCCATTATTCAATCCAACGTGTTTGTGGACACTATGGTCAATACATACTATTTGAAAACCTAAATCAATATTATGGATCTTAGTTGCCATCAATAGAATTTGAAACGATAACAGAACAATTAATTTAGTAGAACTTCCATGATTTGTGATTGAGTTTTAGAATTCCATATTGGCGTGTTCGGATATTTATCTCCGTAGTGATCATAGAGATCATATAAACTATGATCCACAACTCCCTTTATGAAAGTTTGATCAATATAATGTAATCAGCCATTTGGTTAACCTGTTTCAGATCTTTTGAAGCAATCTGCGCCCAGCAGAATAGTAGTCGTCGCTTCCGAACTGTATCGCCTGGCAAATCTGAATTTGGACAAATTGAATCCGACCAATACCTGGTTGTCCGGCTACTACTATTATGTATCAAAATATGCGAACATTTGCTTTACCAACGAATTGGCTCGTCGTTTAGAAAATACCGGGGTCACTGCCAACTGCCTCCATCCTGGTTTAATTGATAGTGGTATTTGGAGGAACGTTCCAATTCCTCTTAGTTGGGTCATACGTCTGATCCTTAAAAGTGAGTACACAGTATAATATTGTGAAGTAGGGTTGCAAGTTAGTTTTCCAAATTTGACACTAAATTTAGTCCTCGCAAAAATTAATAAAGATAGCTCCAAACCCCAAAGAGAAAAGGCAAATAGGCAAATCTGGTCAAAGTAAAGTGACTGGTTTACGTGGAAACCTAGAGTAACCAAAAGCCATGGCACAGTGGCTGTTTTATTAGAGTTTAATGCAACCAAAACTCAAACTTGCATCATCTCCAGGAAGACGGATCTCACAATTTCTAATACGATGATATCAGCTACAACTATTCCTATGAAGTCTTTTATATGACCAACGACACTCTCATAGAATAAGCATGTGAGGTCCATTGCGAAAACCGCTTCCCAAAAATTCGGTTTTCGATTCCGTGCCAATAGCTACTTTACATCCCAGCAGCTCCTCATAATATACAAAGCACAGATTCGATCTGTCCTGGAGTACTGTTCACACGATTGGAGTTTGCCTCCCAAACATGCGCTGAGGCTGAGAGCTATTCTTCTGATAGATGACGACACTCGAATTCATTGATCTCTCAAAAACATCGTCGAATGGTGGGTGATCTCTCCCTGTTCTATAGATATTTCTATGGTCAGTGTTCATCAGAAATTTCGTCTGCTATTCCATCACCAGAGATTCCAGGTAGGTGTAATAGACAAGCTCAACTTTCCCTTCATTGTCAAGCCCGAGACCTGCCGAATTTCTTCCTACTAGATTTCATTATTCTATCGAACGGCGAAGTTGTGGTCCTCTTCGCCTAGTGAGGTATTTCCTAATGCCTATAACCCCCAACCTTTCAAGAAAAATTCGAATCCCTATCTCATCTCCCAACATTTCACCGCTGGTCACTATACACTATAGGTTTTCCTCCCGTATAGTCAAAGTATGGAGAAAAAATTGACTAAACTGGCTTGTTCATTATTATTAGTTTGATAATGAAGCGATATGTTTTTTTTTGCAATAAAATTGTATTTTCTATTAATAGATTTCCTGTCCAACTGTCATCAGAAAAATAAAGACTGAATTATTATTAAATAACAACATATTTACTAATTCATCAAGCACTAATATTCTTTATGATGCGCAGGTTTTTGCAAAACGACGATACAAGGATGCCAGACTACACTTTTCTGCGCGGTTAACGCTGAACTAGAAACTGTTACTGGCAAATACTTCATGGATTGCAGACAGGCTACGCTTAGACCTGGAGCTAGCGACATGGCCATGGCTAAGAAGTTATGGGAGCTGTCGGAGCCACTCGCAGGGTTAAGGTCAACGGACCCCAAGATCTAAGGCTCTTGATTTTTATTGTTAATTTAGTATTTATGAAATTAGATGTGATAATAAATGTTTTTAAATAATAAATACATACATTTTATTGAAAACCCTACCTTTGCAATAATTTCAGATTTGATAGAGATCATTCACGAATAAATCTACTATGTAATTGAACCTCTAGGTACGATCGGAAAGGTTACACCAAAGAAGTAACATTTCGCGGTTCTGAGAAAAATTAAACAGGCCTAGCCTAACAGCATATAAGAAGGATTTATTTATTTTTTTGAGGATTCCTTATAGTAGAATAAAAATAAGATCTGACAGAAATAATAGTCCAAATGTTGGAAAACGTGTGAAATCATATCTCCTATTTCCACTACTCCCTAGTTCACTTGTCCCTTGTCATCTTAGTTCTAGTTCCCTGATTCGGCTTCGTACATTTAATAATTCCCATTTGTTTTATCGTCCTGGCAAATGTACTGTACAGCCAGTCGGCATTCATACTTATGCAAAAATTGCGGAATATTTGAAACTTCCTGATGCTTCAAGTTACACCGGCCATTACCTGAGAAGGACTTCTGCAACTTCTCTTGCTAACAGTGGCGCTGATATTCAGGTTCTTAAGTGGCATGGGGATAAAATAAACGTTTTCCTTCTTGTTAAATTGTATTTTTATGCAGTACTGGTTGCTATGCTGTAATGGATGCTATACTGTAAAATGTATCAGTACTGTACGATTTTGAGGTCGTTAATGCACTGCATTACTGTACAAAATGCGAAAAATTTTATTTAAAGCAGATTCTTCTATCCGGCCTTGCAAGAAGTAGATAATTTCTTTTTTGATTCATTAGCCCCTAACTTCAGGGTTCATCGGGAAAAAAAGATATTCCTATTCCATCATTTGCAGATAAACTGTCATTGCAGAAGTGAACAAAATCAGTTTGTTTTGTCAATCTACTTACAATATTTGCGAATGTAAAGAAGCAAAAGCTCCCTATGTTTTCGTGTTGTCCAAGAGCGAACAAGTTGAGGCGAATCCATTCTCCTTTAATGTCCTCCTACCATGATTATTAACAATCTGCATAATACGTTACATATCATACAAGATTAATCGACCTCAGTTACTTCCTTATAGTGTTTCTGACGCGGGTTTAACACTTTCTGTCTACCTGTTATTGTTTTTAAATTCATCCCCTTTCTCATTGCCTCTATAAATAACGAGGAAGAGATGAAATTGCTTCACTAGACTAGACTATAGTGGTTATTTGTTAAATTGGAACTTTAAATTGTTGCCATAGAAACTGATTATTCTGTCATATTGAGACCTAACTTCCGAAAATTCTACGTCGATTATCACAAGATGCACAATCTGAGAGGTAAATGTGTTCATGGTAGCGAGCCGAAAGTTCAAGAGCCGAAACATGAAGTTCAACCTTCGAGAACAATATCAGTTACAAGTCCGGAGGATCTAGATAAAGTAAAATGCAAAAAGAAAGGAGAATGTAGCTGGAGATTAACTTTGTTAGCTGAACCCAGAAGACCGCGAAAAAAATTCGTTCCGTGTACTATGTTACCCAAGTTATTAGTTCCAAAAAGTGAAATTCCTCCCATCGATCCCGTTATACTCGCCAAATGTGATGTGCTCTCCCAACCTATAAAAAGGTAAGGAGAACGGTACGTTCCAAGTTGCACTTTCTCGATTACATCGAATCAGTATTGTGTATTCGTAATTACGAACTTTGAATCCCATAAAGTCTACCAGATTTTCATGAGCAGCTTTCATTCACAAAAAAAACTTGGAAGCCAATCTGGCAAGGGATCCTGAATAAGGGGGCCAATTTTAGGTTCTTGAACATTCGTCTCAAGCGACTGGAATTTTGCCAATAGCATGGGGAACTTTTCGATTTCCAGTTTTGCTTTATTCTTTCAATTGATAATTTACAGAGTTTTTCAAAGGGACATCATGGACAAAATACATGGATTTTGGTCCATTCGAAATTGCTTTCAAATAGCTTTCCATCAATGAGTCAAATTTGGTCAACTTCACGGAGCCATTTCTCTCAAAATTTGTATGTTACTTCTATACCCGATTCATTCCTTACCTTCCTTTCCCTTACAAGGCAATTTCAAGAATTTGAATCGAACATGGGAACTTAAATTTTGTTTAAATTTCCCATATCAACAAGACGTCTGTGAATAAGTTATGCTCACACACAGATTTATTAACACACGACTAACTCAAGGTCGAATAATGCTACAAAAACGTTTTTTCTAGTCATACACAATAATTGCATACGCATTTTAGCATAGCACAATCGTGTATGTTATAATTATTACTTCTATTGATTAACTTAACTCTAAATGTCATCCAGATCTTGAGCATATTGGAAATGCGTTTCTGCATGTTATCTTATATCGCCGTTACCGGACTAGAGTAGATGCATCTGCGGATCCAAATAAGGCTTATTCATTAGCTGAAATTATGCCATAAGAATTGTTACTGGTTTGACCTCTAGATGACAGTTGCGTTATAGAAACGTCGAATCTTCTAATAAATACTTACTCCATTTTGGGATAGCAACAAGACAAATACAAAATTTGATACCAAAGTCAGATACAGACAAATTTTACTCACTATGTATTCAAGCACTTTTTATGGTTGCTCCGAAAGATAATTCTGATAAATTCCAATCATTTCATTCTTCTCATCAACCAGTTTCTTTGTAGTTTTGTTGATGTTCTTCCAGATCGGCGATATGTTGTAGGAACAAACATGTTCATAGATAACTCATTTATAAACCACTTTCTGGAACATTTTCACGAGAAGTTTCCATCTTCCCAAAACTGTCAGTTTGACAGCAAACACCGTGCCTCGGAAGGTAGAAGACATCGCAGAAAATGTATCATCTCAACTGTCTGGACAAAACTGGAGTTCTTGAGTGGTTTTCTCTGGCCTTGGATGAGTCAACGGATGTGTCAGATACGGTTCAGGTGTTGATTTTTATTCGAGGAGTAGATAAAAGTTATGAAGTGTATGAAGAACTTCTTGATATTGATAGTATTCACGGCACGACTACTGGGGGAAGATATTTTTAAGGGAGTTGAAAATGCCTTGATAAAAATAACCTTCCATGGAAAAATTTGAAATCTATTACTTCTGATGGAGGCAAAAACATATGTGGTAAAAATAAAGGAGTGATTGCTCTTGTGTCAAAGGCTGTAGAAAATGATGTTGGTTCAAAACCATTAGTCTTACATTGTATCATTCATCAACAGTCCTTGGGCGGGAAATTTTTGGATACGTCTGAAGTTCTAAAACCATTCATATCAGTTGTTAATTTTTTATCAGATCCACTGGGCTGAATCACGGACAATTCCGCGAGTTTATTGAAGAAAATGAATTACCATATTATACTACCATACGCTGGCTTAGTTACGGAAAAGTCCATCAGCGCTTTTTTGAACTTCGAGCAGCAATCGAAATTTTTTTGAAAAAAAAAATGAAAAGCATCACCCTCTTACTGAATTCCAAAATAGCGAATGGCTGTGGGAGTTAGCATTCTATGTCGATTTGACAAAACATATGAACGAACTGACTTTGAAATTGCAAGGAGAAAACCAGCTTCTCCCTGATTTATACACTAATATCAAATAGTTCCAGCAGAAAATAATACTGTTTTAATCACAATAACGTAAAAAATGTTTGACACATTTTAAAACAGGTAAAATATTCAGCCACACTACTAAGACTGAGTTTCCCGTAGATTTTGCAATCGAAGCTTTGAGTCCTTTGAAGATAAATTTTGATACTCGTTTCTCAGACTTTGATGTCATTGCGAATGAAATTAAGATTTTTTCCAGATCCTTTTGATACTGACATTGAAACCATAGCCCCGTGGACAGTTTTCTGTTTTCGGTACTACTTACTTGTGTGAGAAAACATCTCCAAAACGAAGTACACAAAGAATGTTTACAGATCTAAGTTAACCAATGAGCATCTTAAATCTCTTTTTAATAATTGGTACAAGTAAAATTGGCCCACAACTACAAACTATTGTCAGTGGAAAATCACGATTACATAAATTTCATTAGTATTTTATATGTTTATGTGCTTATGTGTTATAATGTTTATAATGTTAGTGGGATACGTTTCAAGTATTTGCTAGTTATTATCCTCAAGTTAAATTTTCTGCTTATTATACTCGTCATTAAGCTTTACGTAGCAAGAAGTTCACAGATAGTATCTAGTATTTATCTACTTGTGTGGTATATCCATTTTGATTTATTTATTCTATGTGAATTTGTAGAGTCCTGTACGAAAATAAAGAAACGTTCCGGAAATCGTTCCCACCGTCCAAATTGACCGCCGATACTAGCAGCAGCTGCGGCGTGCCGTAACCATGACAGCCATGGAAAAAATTTTAATACATAAAAACAAAACCATTCAAAATTGAACGTCACTCATGTGTAATTTCCGATTTACGATTAATATAACCTGAAAAAAGTACAAAAAAACAATACAAAAGATGAAGGACCGAATGTTACGAATATGTGGGCCAGAGGGCATATCCCACGAACTTCTCAGCGCTTACATAGCTCGAACGACACCTCCACCCGATCCCACGGAGCCGAAGAAGAAGAAGGAAAAGAAAACGTCTTGGTTTAAGGATATATGGCGGGAAACACAATTGGCAGAACCTAAGATGCCCCGCAAAAAATACGCGCAGCCCTACAACGGGCCTCTTATATTGAAACAGAAGGGTATAAGAATCCGTTCGAACATCCTAGAGAGGTGCGATCAGCTATACAGGCCCTACATCAGGTAAACACTTAGATTTCTAGTTCATTTACAGATTTCTCGTGCAGGCGTCCAAGCGTACCAGATAAAATTTATCTCGAACAGTGAAAATTCTATCGATAAATGTCCAATGTAATACTCTCAATTGAGGGAGCAAAATCATACTTTCTGTAGGGAGTAGAATAGTACATTGTGCATCTAGTAGTAAAAGCAATACATTCCCGGACGACAATGTAAATGGTTGGCCGAGGCGTTAAGCCGAGGCCAACAAGCATTGTAGTCTGGGAATGTGCTTTTACTACGAGGTACACATAATATTTCTTCTGAAATCGCAATCAACATTATCGGAATTTTTGAAGTGAAAACTTCTTATGGCGCGTTGGGCACTTTTGTGGGAGAGCATTTTCAGCCGTTCTCGCGACAGATGAGATTTTACACAGATATACTCCGCGTGTATTCTTATAATATATGTATACTATACGCGCTCTTTGCATGGGCATTCGTTCGTGCTCTTGCGACAGACGAGATTACATACCTATATGTATACTCAGAGTGTATAGGTATGCGAGAGCGCTGCATGCTATACGCCGTCTTTGCATGGGCATTCGTTCGTGCCCTCGCGACAGACGAGATTGAGAGTTTTTTATATTTATTTTATAAATGAATATTAATTTGTGGGAAAGATAATACTAACTACTATTGATGCAGTATTCACAAGATATATAAATAGATTTAAATCAAAATTGTTCATTTCATACTTTAGTTACCATAGACCTATTGTTTCAGTTTTAGAATTTGATGAAAATCCTGATAATAATGATGAAAATGCTGATAATGATGATGTAAGAGTTGTTGAAATTATGGATGAGAATTGATAAATTTTGTATTTACTATTTACTAATATTTACTCATTTAAATAAAACCACTTCCTTCGAATATAGTTTCTATATTATTATACTTCATGTCTATTCAAAAAGTGCCCACATTGCTTTGATAAACTTGATTTTTTATGAACAATTTCTCATGTCGCGAGCGCACCTAAAAATGCTCACCCAAAAAAGTGCCCAACGCGCCATAAGTTCAAGTTTTCACTTCTGCCTGCACTCCCGGAGTGCGCTGACTTTTTTTAAATGCATAACAATTTTTGATGACCCTCTTATTGTGTATGAAATCGTTTCTTTGACAATCACTGTTTGTTTATTGTTGTGACAAAAGTCAGAGATTCACTACTTTCGGTTTAATACCTACTTATCGCTAAAAAATATTTAAAATGGACAGTGATGATGATGTTCAGATGTGCGGGACAACACCAGAGTTAGTAACTGCTGCTGAAAATGGTATCTTAAATTTATTGCCAAATAAATCCAAGGCAAAATATGAATAACTCTTACAAACGTTTTATGGATTATTGTCAAGAAAAAAAGACGACATCCCGATCTGAAAATGTCATGATTGCATACTTTTCCGATTTATCTACGAAGTTGAAGTCATCTACGTTATGGTCGAATTACTCCATGCTGAGAGCTACACTTAGTACAAAAGAAGATACAAGATATTGATATTACAAAATATTCGAAATTACGTGCTTTCCTGAAACGTCAAAGTGACAACTATAAACCAAAGAAGTCAAAAGTTTTTTCAGATGTACAAATTGAAGCGTTTATTTCTCCAGCAGCAGATTATCTATACTTGATGAATAAGGTACGTTTAGAATAAAAGAATTTAAAAATTACCTAGATATTTATGTAGTGTTTACTTTTTAAGTTGCCTTAATATTTGGTGTTGCCGGTGCATGTCGCCGTGATGAACTATATCAATTAAATTTGAATGACAGAAGAATTTAGATCCAAGCTTTTGATTAAAATACCTGATGACAAACCAAGATCATTTGCGATAGACGAAACTTAATGCCATTGTATAGAAAATATGTTGCATGTCGTCCAGAAAGTTTTGAAAGTTGCCGATTTTTCTTCAAATATTCAAATGGAAAGGTTACAAGCAAGTAGTAGGAATACATCGGTTTGGGAAAATGCCTCAAATTGTGGCAAAATTTTTAAATTTGCCATATGCACATGAATATCTGTCCTCTGCGACAATTTTGCTTAATGCTGGGGCAGATTCAATTGCTTTAAATATGCATGGGGGATGGAAATCCTCAATCCCTGCCGAAGAATATATAGAGGAATCTTTTACAATTAAAGTAGACATAGCAGATAAAATATTTAGAGAGGGAAGTGACAAAGAGAAATCTGCTAATACTATGAGTATTCTTGCTGAAGAAGAAAACAACAATAACGTCGCTGACTATTCGGGTAACATAGCAGATAAATTTAGAGGGGGAAGTCAAAGAGATAAAGAGAATAACTTTTCAGGTAGGGTTCAGCCTATGTTTATTAATTGTACAAACCGCAACATAATTAAAAATATACAAAAATAGTTATAATAAACGTTCCATATGTGTAATAATATATTCAATAAATGTTCTTAATGTGAGTTGGTTGTTTGAGTGTATTACTGTCTAAAATTTATATAAAAAACCGGTAGGGACCGATTTTGGCGGCCTAGGTCGACAAAAATTTTCCCGGATCGTTTTCGGTACGAGAAACTTCGTTGCTTAGCAACGGACTAAAATACTAGATTAGCGAATTTTGGGGTCTGAAGTTGTTCCGAGAAAGTAGGCAATCTTGAGCGATTTCAGAAAGAAATATTTATAATCATAGTACTACTTACAGAACAACTATAAACTACTACTGGTGCTGCCACCTTCTGAGTTGTTTTTTAGTTCTAATTACGCCAAGGCAAAATCAAATCGGTCACTTTCATCTCGCTATACTATGTTACAGACATATTTGTTGGGTGAAGGACTGTGGCACAGATGGCGCTTATTCTAGTTCGATCGTGAATTTAACGTTTTTGTAGCTGTGATTCTGGGTTGAGAGTTAACTAGATATTATATGGTTGGACTGTGGGGATATATCTAGACTTATTAGATTTATGGTTGTAGGGTTATTTGTAGATTTTATCGTTAAATGCACGTCTTATATCTGCATCGGGTCAACGCTTACTCAGGAATATTCCATCATTATGAACTTTTAATTGAATAATGTCAATCTCATTAATAAAAGTAATATAATAAGATTCTTGACCCAGTATGAATTATATAAAAAATTCTCGGGAATTAGGTCACATTAACACTCTGTTATAAATGTTCGTCTTTACGTACGTTTCGATCTCACGACCATCATCAGAAGACTTATTTTGTTAAAAAGGGGGTTAACTAAAACTAAATAGCACAAGCGTCCATATCGCACAATCTTCAATCAAAAAGCTCACGCCGTCGAAACGAACAGAACCACGAATAATCGAAAATTGTATCGTTAATATTAAAGTATAGATTTTTTGTAACAAGAAACCACTGTTGTAATATTCTCATAACGTACAAACGCATATTACTATGGTCTCAAAGCAACTGAAGTTCGAAGCTATTTGTTTGTAATAACTCGACCCAGATGTAGATTTATGACGTACTTGAAAAGGTTTTAGACCTGCATTGGAATTTAGTTTACTTTAAGCGTTCTTCCTAAAATATATTTTTAACATTATAAAGACGTATGTAGGAATTTGCAAGAGTTTCAATTAATCAAGTTTGTATAAATCTGACTCAATCCCTGAATATCATTCCTATGATTTACAGTATTTGAATCCCTTTTTATGTGAATCATCTCCAGGATAGATCTTTTATAATACTTGGTTTCTTTAGTTAAAATATTAACATTTTTGTAATCAAATTGATGGTTATAATCAAAACAGTGCTTAGCAAGGGCGGTGGAATTTTCTAAGTTATTATTTCTTGTGCTATACTTATGGCCGTACATTCTTTTTTGTAAATATTGTTTAGAGATTCCAGTATAGGTTCCATCACAATCTAAACAATTCAATTTATATACTGTGTGGGTTTGTTTATCTTTGGGTATCATTTTAGATTTGAGAAATATTTCCCAACACAGTTAGTAGGTTTATGCGCAACATTTATATCGTACTTTTTCAAACATTTCTTAATTTTTTCTGAGGTCTCCGGAATGTATGGTAAAGTTATATAATGTCTGTATTACCTGTTATGTTATTTTTATAAGAAGAACCATTATAGATTTTGTTTATTCTCTCTTTAATGATAGGATTGTAGAAAGAACGCTTAAAGTAAACTAAATTCCAATGCAGGTCTAAAACCTTTTCAAGTACGTCATAAATCTACATCTGGGTCAAGTTATTACAAACAAATAGCTTCGAACTTCAGTTGCTTTGAGACCATAGCAATATGCGTTTGTACATTATGAGAATATTACTTAACAGTGGTTTCTTGTTACAAAAAATCTATACTTTAATATTAACGATACAATTTTCGATTATTCGTGGTTCTGTTCGTTTCGACGGCGTGAGCTTTTTGATTGAAGATTGTGCGATATGGACGCTTGTGCTATTTAGTTTCAGTTAACCCCCTTTTTAACAAAATAAGTCGTCTGATGATGGTCGTGAGACCGAAACGTACGTAAAGACGAACATTTATAACAGAGTGTTAATGTAACCTAATTCCCGAGAATTTTTTATATAATTAATAAAAGTTCAATTATGTGTCTTTGTCCATTACAAAAATTTAAACCTTTGCACCAACCGACTTTTTTACATTTTTACAGATGTAAATTGAGCAGATGGTAAGCTAGTACGGATAGTCCTGGTTCTAAGTATTGATACCTACATTTTACTAGTCGCGACTTATGCAATACGTTAAGTGTTCTCTGCTACTACTTTTACTAAGATTATTGATATTAAGCTCGTAAGCCAAGGTTTTATTGAACAACGATTTACATCTTTCCTCGCGGAAGAAACAATAATGATGCGGCCTAGCCCGAAGACTTAAATGGACCATGTCTTGTATAGGTCGCTTAGAACAAGACATGAAGGGTTGTTCATAATATTCGAACGATTTATTACTTTTCATGGCAATATGTATCCTTATCTTATAATTGACATGTTTGATTTCAGAGTGACCCGAGAAAATAGGACCATTTTCAAAACCCAACTTGGCACGAAGAAAATCAATAACCTGAAGAAGTTGGAACAAAAAACTGTGGAGTCTATTTACAATCAGTATCTGAAACATCACATGCAAATGGAAATGAGGTACGTGCTAGAGGGACTTTTCAGATTTTCGCCATTCTAAATTCAATAGTTATTTTATAATGAAGGTGAATGTTTTTCAATGGTATCTAGATTACATCTATGAACATCTGTATCGTGAAATGCATATTGTCGATAGCGTTCAGAATCCTAATTAGCCGACATGGTAAAAGTGGCTAAACCGATTCCAGGGCTTTGGTTGACCTTCGAATAACAAAATACTTGCTTTATTGACGTTAACTAGGGGGTCGGTTAATACGCTGCACATGCCCGAAGGATTAAGACGGAGAGAGTGTGCCGAAGAAAGGATCGACTCATGCAGTCGCTTCCAGAGATATGTAAGGATAGAGTGCGCTAGCACCATAAGCGTAACGTTAAAAAAAATGACCGAGGTTAAGCGAACTAACAGCTAGAAGATTCATCCCCTCTCTTTACTAAATATCGCCCCACACACTGTAGTATACAATAAAAGCTGTTGGGAGTAGTGGATTTCTCGCTAAGCAAAATCCTCCCACCATCCGATTATACATCTTAAGCCCGGTCACTAAAATAGTCGCTCGCGCTCTCTATCCACATCTCTCTGGTAGCTACGTTCACGCCGTCTTTTGCATATGCCGGTAGAGCGCGCCGCAGTCAGACTGCGGCGTGCTCGGGCTCTATCGGCTTATGCAAAAGGCGGGCGTGAGCGTAACGACCAACAGCAACCAACAACGTACAGTATGAACGTATTTGAGGATATTTCCTTTTTATTAAATTTGTTAATGTTTCAAACAATATTGTATGTTTGTTCTGAGCTGGTGCGCCGTATATTTGAAGTGGATAGACTATTATATTAAACTTCAAATCCATGGAAAAGTAACAATCAGCACAAAGTTGACGAAGTCAAGACATCTGGTAAACTTTGTGCTCCCTTGTCGTTGGTTTATAGGCATTATTTTTATCTACAATCGGCCAGATAGGTTAGTGAACAGAACAGTGCGCGACAAAGCGAATAGCGTCGAATACTTCGACCGACCACTCTACTCAATAACGCAAAAACGACTTAAGGTACGACATTGAATTCTTATGCCACTAAATGTCGAGCATCATATCTAGTTTGTGTCAAAATTTCGAGTTGATTGCATTCACCGTTTGGCCGCTACACGAAAACATATATTTGCCAATTAACACTGGATCAAGAAACGACTTCGGTCGCTAACGCTCGCTCCGTCTTAATAATATCCTCTTCATCATCTCCATATTCCTAGCGGTATGTATATTTTTTTAATTACAGGAGACGAAAATTGGAGGCTAAGAGACTGAAAGCGGCCACAAGAAGTAGAAAATCCAAGAAAGAAAACTTGAATGAACGTATGGAACGTATAGCGAAGTTGGCTCTGCCGAAGAAAGTCTTTCCACCTTCAAGTCTACCGGTAATATAGCTATTATATGAACGCCCAACCAAGTTATATACCCTAGGAAATACAACGCTGAGTTCTCATACTATTTAGGAACTGTACCAATGAACATCAAGACATACTGAATAGATGAAAAGTTGTATTTGCTAGTAGGTTTAGTCGTTGTTAAATTAGTCAAGCATTAGCAGAATGTGCTTCTTATGTATGGATGTTTGTGGATCATTCAAATTAATCTCTCGTGATTCATATTTGAGTTTTATTGATTTCTCTAAAGTGTCTGGTATTATGGATTGAAATGTAATTCTTTTTTCTTGTTCTATTCTTCACAGAAAAGGAAGTTTATGAAACTGGAGGAGCTACATTTCGACGAAATGGCTACACCAGTTCAGCGCGAAATAGATGCCCCCAGGTCAGCTACTTATGTAAGTATAAGTAAAATGCATCGGTTCTTCATATTGATTCGAATTTCTTCATATTAATGATTGTTTTTGTTTGTAACAGATTAATCCATACGCCCTAAAGTATCAAGCGACGGAGGTTATCTTCAGATTGGCAAGTCAACCTACAAGATTTGAAGGTCTTCTTCCACCGTTGATTTGCGGGAGACCTGTCACCAGAGCAGCTTTGAGATATAAAAGTAAGTTATAGTTCATTAATTTATGGTAGTTGTTATTTGATGTTTTCATTGTGTTATCTATGTTACTTAATTGATGTTGTGTGTGTGTTGGCAATCATTTTGTATGGTAGATAATGCTTGACAAGCTTGTAATGTCTTCAAAATGACAGATCATTCAGAGAACAATTGTGGAGTGCAGAGTAGAAAGCAAAATGTTACACATACAACAGCAACACGCAGAGTATTCGGTATTTTCTGTTTTTGTTGGTTGAATGTCCAGACTATGAATTTTTGTTCTTTGAGCAACTAATGTCAAAGCTCTTGCATTCTTGATCTCCAGCAACGAACTTATTCGTTTTGGTATCTTATCCGGTATAATCATTGGGTTACAGTCGCCTGATATATTTTTATTTGTAATCATCAGAATGCAAATGGACTTCGTGATACCTCAAGTCCTAGTTTTGGAGCTAAAAGATGAAAGATCTATCTGGTTTATATACTAAACTAATACCTAATATAATTTTAGTTACACCTGCAATAGAAAAGTTGTATGTGATCAAAGCAAGAACCACAGGAGCATTGACCGTTTCTAATGAAGATGATGTATGGAAAGTATCTCCTAATGCCCTCAAATATAAGGCTAGCCCAAGAATAATAGAGCTAGCACAGCCCCAAGAGCGAGATTGAGCATCGACCTTCCATTTATAATAAGACAAAAATATATTGAAGTAACTGAATAAGTAAAGTCGTAACTAGTTTTTAGAAAATAAAAATGGTTTTGTAATTGAATTATGTCTTTTATTTGTAGACAAACATTTGAAATAACAACTTTGATTTGTAGTATAAGAACTCTCTATTGAGCTGAGGAAGGACACCATCATCTGTTGCGAAGTTTCATCTGTCTGGTTGTGATATGTTAATAGTTGTAGTTGGTAGAAATTACTGATGGGGATTCAATCTTTATCTACAACTGAGACGTGGGTAACCAATTCTGTGGGTAACTGAATTATTCCCTCTGTCGTTTTCAGGAAGGATAGATAATTTGGTGTTACCGGCATGTTCCATGGGTGGAGGGTGTTCTCCATCTACTATTATGGAGGTGGCACTTGAGGAAAATCCTCAAGTGGCACTCTAATAAAAATCAAGATTTTCTGTGGGAAAGATTTTGTCTTGCCACCATGAAGAGAGCTTTAAACCCTGAATGTAATATACTTATACAAACTTGTCACTCCTATGGTGGATAGTCCTAGCTTGAACTTTCAGACACTTGGACTCGGAACAAGACATCTCTTAACTTATCGTTTACCTCGTACCTGACTTTTGTTAAATTTTCAAATGCAAGAGCTTTGCCACGCTTCCGCGCACAGATTCAGGCCTTTCTTGATATATTTTGCACGTCTGTCTGTCAGGTATTAAGCTCGTGATTGGCCACTTGGTCCTTAGACCAGTCTTCCTCAATGCGGTCCTGTCTCATTTGTTAATGTCATCGCTTGACACATGCCTCATTTTGCTTTATATATCAATGAACGAGTTAGAATATTTATTGGTCAAATTAGAATTGAAGTCAAGGCATTTGCTGGACTTAAGACTCTTACATGCAAGGCCTTTGTCATGTCAATAAAACAAATTCTGGAGCGTCGTTATGTTAAATCTTAACCTTCGAGAATCTACGTTTAAGTTTAGATTGTTCACGCTCAGATTGCATGACGTTATGGCAACAGTGTATGTATGTAATTAAAAGTCGGTAATCTGGCTTCTCAGCAACAGGTCAATTCCGCATCCAATTACAATTACAATTAGCTGTCAGCTGTTTCTATTAACACCGATACCGATGCCAAGCGATGTGTACCGATTGATTTGACATCTGACGTAAACCAAAAATATTTACGTATTTCCTAGCAAATTTCATTGTATGATAAAGTACGGTCGAAAATGGAGATCTTGCCTTTCGAAATTATAGAAGCAATCCTGAAATGCCCAAATCTCAGTATACAGGACGTTATAAATTTTTCTTCAACATGTCACTATTTAAGGCAAATTGTCATTTCGAGCAATACGCTGTGGAAACAAAAATTTCGTGAAAAGTAAGTAAATCTCTATAATTTTCAGTGTACCAGTTTTAACAAAATGCACTCGGTTTTCTTTTCAGATGGCCGGACTTGGAAATTCTGTTTGACAAAAATTATGATAGATACTACGAAGAAGTTATTTACATACACAATATCTTCAAGAGGATACAAAGCAAATTGGAAAGTATGCCGAGTCGATTTTGTAAAAAGTATGAGATTTCGGAGTCTGAGTTAGAAGAATGGAATGAACTACTCATTCAGAGACATGAAAATTACTGGTATATGGTTACTTATCTTATGGAAATCGTGAATACTAATACTCCTATTAATACAGTGAATCTTGTACCGCTCTGGTAATTATAGAATCTAATAAATTTGATATGAACTAACATTATTAATTTTTAGTACCCCTGGCAATAAAACTATGCAATATTATGCCAGTAAAGTTCTGCGTCATATTCGCCAATTACATTTGTCTAAAGAATGGGCTGAATTTCTATCTCTCTCGCCTCGAGAACAGCTTTTAGAAGAGGGGGCCACGTTTGTAGCTCAATGGTGCCAACCACATATACAAGTAACTCCGAGAAAAATTGGACAGAAAATCGATAGTATAGCAGACATTGTTAAAGATAAGTTGAGACTTCTGTATCCACAACATGGTATTTTCAACACTCCCCTACACGAACAAAACAAATGGAAACAGTTTAACTTGGAATATAATCAATGGGGTCCTACAGAATGCCGCCAGATTATGTCAGTTCTGAAAGAAGTACTATTTGAGAATATAAAATTCACCGGAAACAATGTGGCTTATTACATGCCTCAAAATTCTTTCATAAATGAGGTAAGTCCAATTCAAATTCATATGCTTTAGAAATTACAAGACAGTGTTTTTTACTCAAAATAGTTACTTCATGAAGTTTATAAAATGTTACTTTGGGTTATTCCATTTTTAAAGGAATACACTTTCATGTAATTATATTGTTTGATTGCAATTTTGAATTTTAATAGTCCGTTTTCAAATAAACTATGAAGAAGTGAGGTTCAAGGGGTAAAAGTAAAAGTGATATTCGCATAAGGTACAGACATTTTGTGTGTTCTTGTAAATGTATCTTGATCAAGTAGAATATCTGAAAGAATGTCTTGATTAAAGACTTTTATTGATTCCAAAAGATTGATTTTCCACATTTGTTATTTCAATGTAATATAGCCTGATTTTCAATAGGAGGTAATCTGTGTTGAGAATCATCAAAATTGTGGACAAATTTTACCATTCACTTCTTGTGTTTAAATGAAATTACATTATTTTAAATGATCTATTTGTTTGATCCACATATTATATAAAATTGATATATAATCCAATAAGTACATCAAACAGTATTATCTTGGCAACTACCTTGTTATATTCAGTAGCATAGTCAAAGTATAAAGGTCTGCTGGAGCCTCCCTTCTACTCTTTTTAAAATTCGAGTGCAAGCTGATTGGTCGTTTATTTCGTTTATTTAATGTTATTGACGACGACATAATATGATGTTGTTACGTGCCGGCAATGTGATTGGATGAGCAAGGTGACGTCACCTAGCGCGAGAAACGATGGTAGGGAGGTTCCAGCAGACCTTTATACCGGGATATCAAAAAGTATCTTGGTCAAGGGTGGTTGTGGAATCTAAAACGTATGTCTTAGTTTACGTTTGAAATAATTATGTCACTGTCACACTGACATCATCAATAACCTACAAATTTCATACCTATTTATTTCAGTTGTAAAACAATAATGAATACAAATTAATATAGTAATAAAAATTGTCGAAATGTTAACTTTGAACCTTTTAAAAGGTCGGGATAGCCACAAACTGGGTCGAAAACGGTTTACAAATAGTAAATTTTCGATAAATGGAATGACGTTCACGTGAGAAGCCCGTAGCTCGCGAGTTGGAAAAGTGCAAAAGTTAGAAACATAGAACTTATTTACGAGGGCTTTTTGCGTACCGTTTTCGCTCCATGTAGTTAGATTTAGTCGCGATACGCACCCGACGACCCTTTTTTTTCCAAAAATTCTGTTTTAATAGGAAAATTTAATTAAAATAGAAGCAGGTACTCTCAGGTCTCAACTGACGCGAAGCGAGCTTCTCGAGGGAAACGTCAAAATGATTTCGTTCGTAGCTAATTACATAGGACGTCTGGCGTCCATGCGATTATGTTTGTAGATAATTCGAACCTTCGATAGGCCAAGTGAAAATCCCGGAGTCTGTAGCGCTAGAGACTTCTGAGTGTTTAACATTCGTATAAAATTGCAAAATTTCGCACTTTTAGAAACTTCAAATTAATTAATTTGACACAAGTAAAGACACACGTTTTAGATTCCACAACCACCCTTGACCAAGATACTTTTTGATGTCCTGGTACTTTGACTATGATTCAGTAGTATCTGAAACAAAAAAAAGAACAGTGACTGGTGTTATTTATGCTCCTTGAATTTTCTGTAGCAGTCACTTCTTTTTTAAGATAACCAGCTTAATAATATGGGCAATTCTAAATTAAAGGAGACGGCCAAAGGGGGGAGGGGGCAGCGGAACTTGCTGGGGCAATTTTTTTCCGTTTCTACATCGTATTTGAATTCGTTTACCGGCATTTAGAGATTAAAATACCCTTTCAAAAGTTTTTTATGAATTTTTTTAATTGTTTGGGTTGTTTTTGTTTTAACGAAAATGCCAAAAAACTGTTTTTGACCCCAGAAATCGACATTTTACAGTAAATAAACGTCCAAGATGTCATTTCCGATCGAAAATTGGCCGCTGAATCCGAAAATGGTGTTAGTTTCCTTCCATAATCCTTGCATAACGCATCATTTTCTATCCATTGGCTGATTTTCGGTAAAATTCCTTTTTTTCACGGTCATATCGGTGTGAGCAGCCACTTAAAAAAAATTATTAGCAAAATCTGCGTGTTTTTACCTTTGCTTTCTGATAAAATAAGAATTGTTCTGACAAAATGGATTTTAGAGGTCGAAAAATCGAAAAAACTAAAAAAAAACGACAAATGACCGATATTACTGTACAAAAATCTGCCGTCAGGTCGCTGACAAGTCTTTTTTTGGGACATATGACCTCGGAATCGGAATCAGCGGGAAATTCTACAATAAAAAACAGTTCCCGAACGTCATCCAACAGTTTTTACACTCCAGTATACCATTAATTTTACGCCAAAAAAAACAGGTAAACGTAATTTTCTTCCAGTTTTTGATCTTTTTCGATCTCAAAGTTGCAGAATTTAGAATTGTAAGTAGGATATTTGGATTCCTTGGACAATTTTCGATCGAAAACATGCTACTACATTATTTTTTAAATATTTTGGTGCTTTGGAAAAGCAGTTTGAAAAAAGCTTTTTCTTAGCTGTAAATCTAGAGACTTCGTTTTTTTTGTAATTTTTGAAGTTTGTTTCTTAAAACTTTAAATCGACTAAAATCGTGATCAAAATTGACTGATTTTGATGTAAAATTTCCCAAGCAATCTGATTCTGACAATTTTCCAATCTCACATGATGACCCAGAGCCACAAAATTCAACAAAGCGCAAAAAATAGGAGGCAAAACAACGAAACCGAATATAAATTAGTTTAATTTAGTAATTTTGTGGCTCTTTGTCATCATGTGGGATTGAAAAATTGTCAACATCAGAATGCTTTGGAAATTTTAGATCAAAATCAGTAATTTTGATCACGACTTTAGTTGATTTAAAGTTTTAAGAAACAAACTTCAAACATTACAAAAAACGAAGCTGTTTTTCAAACTGCTTTTCCAAAGCACCAAAAAATAAAAAAAATAATGTAATAGCATGTTTTTGATCGAAAATTGTTCAAGTAATCCAAATATCCTACTTACAATTCTAAATTCTGCAACTTTGAGGTCGAAAAAGGTCAAAAACTGGAAGAAAATTACGTTTACCTGGATTTTGGCGTAAAATTAATGGTATACTAGAGTGTAAAACCTGTTGGATGACGTTTGGGAACTGTTTTCTTATCGTAGAATTTCCCGCTGAATCCGATTCTGGGGTCATATGTCGAAAAAAGACTTGTCAGCGATCTGACGACGGATTTTTGTAGAGCAATATCGGTTTTGGTCGTTTTTTCGATTTTTCGACCTCTAAAATCCATTTAGTCAGAAGAATTCTCATTTTATCGTAAAGCTGAGATAAATACACGCAGATTTCGCAAAGAAAATATTTTTTTTAAGTGGCTGCTCACACCGATATAACGCCGTCAAAAAAAAAAGTATTTTGCCGAAAATCAGCCAATGGATAGAAAATTTCCGATCGGAAATGACTTCTTGGACGTTTATTTATCATGTCATTTCGGGGGTCAAAAACATTTTTGTAAACGAGTTCAAGTACGATGTAGAAACGGAAAAAAAATTCTCCCTTTAATTTAGAATTGCCCATATTCATAACAAAATTAAGATGTATCTATAGTGGAATCAAATACAATTCGATTGATAATGCCCGCGGTTTTATTAGAACCGTTTGCACATGTTTACACTCTTTGTCTACATCCTCAATCCACCAATTTTTTGCGATGTAAACTTATGAAATGGGTCATTTTTTAGGTTTTGGAATACAAACAGGGCTTACCGATCACCCTGGCCATCATATACGAATCGGTCGCGAGACGTTTGGGCCTCGTCTGTTATCCCATCAACTTCCCGGCCCATTTCTTGTTGCGTTTCAGCGAGGACGGTCGCGATTGGTACTACATCGACGTGTTTAACGGCGGCAGCATAGTCCGCAAGAGCGCCTGCCCTCACGAACGCAACCGTATGATGAAAGACGTCCAAAACCAACATCCCGTCGCCTCCGCCGTCCAGGTGGTGGAACGGATGGCCAACAATTTGGAAGTGTCCGCCAGACAACACACCCAGGTGAACGGACGAGTGACGCGCCTGAGATCGAGCTTGGAACTGTTGAAACTGGTAAGTCCGCAGGACATATCGGCTCTGGTGAGTCTGGCTCGGCTGTACATGTTGCACAGCATGGACACGCGACCGCTCGAGCAGTTCCTGCTCAACCAGGAGTTCGAGGTTCCCGAGCAGGCGCAGAGGGTCGTACACATGCTACGCGATTACGAGGCGCACCCGTCGCGCGCTCATACCGAACAAAGCAGCAGTCCCGTGGAGGCGGCTCGAAGGACCGGTGATTTGAAATTCGCGGTGGGTATGGTGATGACGCACTTGGCGCTGGATTACAAGTGCGTTATCTACGATTGGGATCCGGAGTGCCTGGCCTCGGAGGATTGGCAGGAACAGATGCACGTCGATCTGCTGCGCTTGGGTTCGAAACAGCCGTTTTATAACGTTCTTGTCGAAGACGGGTCGCACAGGTATGTGGCGCAAGAGAATTTGCATCCGACTAGAGACACGGGATTTTTGTATTTGAACGACGACGTGGGGCGCCATTTTTCTCATTTTTGTCACACGCATTACGTGCCTAACGCCGACAAAGAGAGAGAATATCCGCAGGATAGAGATGTTCGACTTTTATACCACGAAAAATTACTGCCGCAGTTGAATGGATGAATGTTTTAAGTAAAAACTATTCAATTTTAACCGTTTACTTATCGTTAGGATGTTTAATTATAATGTGATAAGCAAATTTTAGTCTTTAATTGTTATTTTGAATTAGTACAAATTATGATACTCTACAGCTTTAAAATGTCATTGTGTATTTAATAAGCAATCAAAATGAGGATGAATTTTAATTTGTTATTCTTTTAAAAATTATATTCGCAAGACTTAATACTGAGTCGGTATCTCATTATGTAGTTTTATAGTGAAATAATATCTACCATTTTTTTCACATAATTTTTATAGAAATAGTGGAATTAAATTAAACTTTTTCAGGAAATTAATTGAATTAAAACTTTTCACAGTGTTTTAAATGAATTTATAAGTTTATTCATTACACTTTTGAATCATTTAAAAACGTTTTGAGAAAGAATAAAGTGGATATTGGAGGGTGCTGTTCATGAACCTGGTACTGAAAAAATATAATTATAGAATTGCGGATTCAAAGTGGGCAATTCTAAATTAAAGGAGATGGCCAAGGAGGGGGAGGGGGGGGGAAGGGCTGCGGAACTTGCCGGGGCATTTTTTTTCCGTTTCTACATCGTACTTGAACTCGTTTACCGGCATATAGAGATTAAAATACCCTTTAAAAAGTTTTTTATGAATTTTGTCGATTTTTTGGGTTGTTTTTCAACGAAAATGTCAAAAAACTGTTTTTGACCCCAGAAATCGACATTTTATAATAAATAAACGTCCAAGAAGAGGTTTCCGATCGGAAATTGGCCGCTGAACCCGAAAATGGTGTCAGCTTCATTACATAACGCATCATTTTCTATCCATTGGCTGATTTTCGGCAAAATACCTTTTTTTTAACGGCGATATATCGGTGTGAGCAGCCACTTTTTGCGAAATCTGGTTTTTACCTCAGCTTTGCGATAAAATGAGATTTCTTGTGACTAAATGGATTTTAGAGGTCGAAAAATTGAAAAAACTACAAAAAAACGATATTACTGTACAAAATTCTGTCGGCAGATCGCTGGCAAGTCTTTTTTTTGGACATATGACCCAGGAATCGGATTCAGCGATAAGAAAACAGTTCCCGAACGTCATCCAACAGTTTTTACACTCCAGTGTACCATTAATTTTACGCCAAAAACCAGGTAAACGTAATTTTCTTCCAGTTTTTAACCTTTTTCGACCTCAAAGTTGCAGAATTTTGAATTGTAAGTAGGATATTTGGATTACTTGGACAATTTTCGATCGAAAACATGCTATTACATTATAAAATTTTCGGTGCTTTGGAAAAGCAGTTTGAAAAAAAGCTTTTTGGCAGCTGCAAATCTAGAGACTTCGTTTTTTTGTAATGTTTGAAGGTTGCTTCTCAAAACTTTAAATCGACTAAAATGGTGATCAAAATGAATGATTTTGATGTAAAATTTCCCAAGCATTCTGATTTTGACAATTTTTCAATCCCACATGATGACCCAGCGCCACAAAATTACACTAATTTATATTTGGTTTCGTTGTTTTGCCTCCTATTTTTTGCGCTTCATTGAATTTTGTGGTTCTGGGTCATCATGTGGGATTGAAAAATGGTCAGAATCAGATTGCTTGGGAAATTTTACATCAAAATCAGTCAATCTTGATCACGATTTTAGTCGATTTAAAGTTTTAAGAAACAAACTTCAAAAAAAACGAAGTCTCTAGATTTGCAGCTACGAAAAAGCTTTTTTCTAACTGCTTTTCCAAAGCACCAACATATTTAAAAAATAATGTAATAGTATGTTTTCGATCGAAAATTGTCCAAGGAATCCAAATATCCTACTTACGATTCTAAATTCTGCAACTTTGAAATCGAAAAAGGTCAAAAACTGGAAGAAAATTACGTTTACCTGTTTTTTTGACGTAAACTTAATGGTATACTGGAGTGTAAAATCTATTGGATGACGTTCGGGAACTGTTGTTTTCTTATCATAAAATTTCCCGCTGAATCCGATTCCGGGGTCATATGTCCCAAAAAAAGACTTGTCAGCGACCTGACGGCAGATTTTTGTACAGTAATATCGTTTTTTTGTCGTTTGTTTTTTAGTTTTTTCGATTTTTTGACCTTTAGAATCCGTTTAGTCAGAAGAATTCTTATATTATTGTAAAGCTGAGATATAATCGCGCAGATTTTGCAAAAAAATTTGTTTAAGAGGCCGCTCACACCGATATGACGCCGTGAAAGAAAGGAATTTTGCCGAAAATCAGCCAATGGATAGAAAATGATGTGTTATGTAAGGATTATGGAAGGAAACTGACACCATTTTCGGATTCAGCGGCCAATTTTCGATCGGAAATGACTTCTTGGACGTTTATTTACTATAAAATGTCGATTTCTGGGGTCAAAAATTGTTTTTTGGCATTTTCGTTGAAGAACAACCCATTCCGCAGACCCCCTCCTCCCCCCATTGGCCGTCTCCTTTAATTTAGAATTGCCGAAGTAGCATATTTAAAAATTATTATAATCTAGAGGAGTAAAACATTTTCGTTCATTTTGAGGTATTTAATTTCTAAACCAAACTAAACTGATTAAATTATTTTTAAAAATATTACCGTTTATGATAAGAATAAACAATTACGCGTTAAGGTTAAAGAACTATCGCTTTTACCAACACATTACAGCAGGGTTTTATTGCCTGTGGAAATATTCCTCTTTAATTGTATTAAAAGTGTTTCATTTCCAATTAAAACTACATTTCTAGAGAGAAATATATTATTTTCATTTATACTCTTGTATTCTTTATTTTATATTATTTTTACTAAAATATGAATATACATCTTCGTTGCAAATTGTCTGTTCCACAAATATGGGATATGGAAAAAATGGAAATTTATTCATCAATTAATTTGATTTTTTGTTTTATTTAATTCAAAAACTGTAATGCATATGTTTTTGTATATTTTGTGTAAATTGTAAATAATAGATATGTAAGTGATCTTATAAGAACATTTGGAGGAATAAAAAGGTACATTTGCTAATATTTGTTTTATTATCTTGGTTTCAATGTCTTCAATAAACAGTTTATGTAAACTGCTAAGTTTGTTTTATCACAATTAATTTCCGGGTATATCAAATGTTATTTACATTTACACTCTGGTTAGTATATTATTTTTAAGTACTTTCAGTTGCCTTGAATATTATCTAAAGGCATGATATGAGAGTAACATTAAAAAATACAAAAACTATTCAAGATAACCCATTTTTGTTGAATCAATCCTATTTTTTTACCTGTAGAATCAAAATATAATGTGTTACTCATATCACTTTACTTAGAAAATTAACTACTTCCGAGAAATTCAGGAAATATTCGTTAAATCCGTTCACCGAGCCGTTCTGGAGTCCTGTTTGGAGATCGGCTCCCAAGCAAACGCCGACGTTCTTGTAGTCCAGCCTATAAGTTGGATATTATTGCCGACTTTCTAAAAAAAAGCAAGAGGTCGTATCAAAAAAATTCATTTTGGGCCTCCCATTCACCCCGAAGCGCTAAATTAACCCTATTTTCACTCTCTTTCTTAAGATAACTTTGAATTTAGACAAAAAATGGGTTTTTTGGGTCGCTGAACATGAATCCGAGGTAATTTTTCCGGAAACTCATTCAATGGGCTGAAAATCAGGGAAAATTCGTCATTTGATACAAAATTGCTCATTATTGTTCACGCGATTATAGTTTTATACATAAAAGATGTTGGCAGTCGCGTTATTCGATCCAAAGTAGATCAAAACTAGGAAAACTGTGGAAAAGAAAATCTTTCCACGCCATTGAAATTATCGTGTCATAAGTCGCTATAGGGGTTTTTGTGACCGATAATTACGTATTTGACATCAAAAACGTTTGAAAATAATATTAGTATTATGTGGAAAATGAAGGAGCATTAAAAAAATACAAGCACCCTTGTTTTAATTAATACAAGTTTCTAACTATTTTTTAAAGCTACAATACTGAAATTTGTAATTTTCTTCGATTTTCCGGAATTTTCAAACAATTGTTTTTTTTTGACATTACTTTCAATTTTTGTAATTTAACATGCACATCGAATACACAAATACTAATCAACACGATACTCAAAAAATTATATTTAAAAAAAATTAATTTCATAAAAGAAATTTCCTTGTTTTTCTGGAAAATGATGTTTTTCAATTTTTAAATTATCAAATTGGTAATCGGCGACCATAAAACCCCTATGGCGACTTATCACACGATAATTAAAATTTTCTTTTCAGGTTTTCTAGTTTTCCACAAAATTTACTAGTTTTGATCGAATAACGCGACTGCCAACATCTTTTATGTATAATTTTGTATGAAAATGACGGAATTTCCCTGAGTTTTCCGGGAAAATGACCTCGGATTCACATTCAGCGACCCAAAAAATCCATTTTTTTTATAAATTCAAAGTTATCTTAAATAAGAGGGTGAAATAAGTGTTAATTTAGTTCAACCCTTACGAATGATTCAAATCTGCCACAGAACATTATGCAAAAAGATACGATTTTTGATACGACCACTTGCTTTTTTTAGAAAGTTCCCCAACTTATTGGATTATATCCAGACGAAGGCTATTCGTCTGATTGATGATGTCACACTTACGAGTTCATTGACCTCTAGAACATCGTAGAAAGGTGTGAGATCTCTCCCTTTTCAATAGATATTTCCATGGTCGGTGTTCATCAGAAATTCGTCAATTGTTCTACCACGAGAGATTCCAAATGGGCGGACTAGACGAGCTCAAACTAGTCGTCCTTCATTGTCGAGACCTACCGAACTTCATTTTTCTATCGAACAACGAAGTTGTGGAACTTTTTGCCTAGTGAGCCTATAACCTCTAAAACTTCAAAGAAAAATTCGAATGTCAACATTCCACCGCTGGCTCACGATGTTCTTCGAACATTATAGGTTTCTCTCTTGTGTATGAAAAAAGAAAAGATCTAGAAACGCAGAATTGCATTAATTATAATGTCCGTATTTTTCTTAATTCTTCATGATTGAAATGAAAATCAGTGAAATTAGTTTACAGCAGCAAAACTGGAAAATATTGTAAATATACATCTAAAGAGGATTATTGTAAATTAAAAGAAAACTACAAAGATATAAACAATATATTATAGGAGAAATATACATTAATTGATTTTTGATATATACAATATATATAAAAATATTTTTAGAAATGATTCGATATAATATATATAATGAGTGAAATCGCGTAACTACATATAAAATTTATATCAAATATAATACATTTAGAGTTTACTGTCAGGAACTTTGGTTAGATCAGGAGCTCCTTCAATTATTATCTCACTCCACCATTCTGGACGGGACAGAGAACCCGCATTATGGAATAAGGCACTTTGGAGATTTTCATATAGCTGAAAAATAAATAATTATTTCTTAAAAGAAAACTCTCAGAACCAATTTCTTTGACCAATATGAAATGTAATGTTTATAAAATGTTTATTGTTATCTTCTATATAAGCTGTATATACGAAAATTTAATATTTGAGAAAGATTACTCCAACAATGGCTAGACTACTAAACTTAAATTTAATATTTGCAGGAGTATTATACATGTACATTTCTTCTATCACCAAGTAAATACCGCTCATTGATAATTTTTAAATCAACATTGTTTTAGGACAGAGTGGTATCTAGAAATAATTATAAAATACACAGATTGGAGAGATCTGAACAAGCTAATTATAAAGAAAATGATTTGATCATATTCAAAATTTATCAAATATTTATCATTTATAGTTTAATTTGAAACGATTTAAAATTGAAAACAATTGACAAAATAAATTAATGATTAACTTTTTAAATTGAAATTTTATAGTATTTTTACTTGGAAGATCTGTAGTTTCTGAAAATAACTAGAATAAATAACAGAAATTATGTAAAATCAAAGTAGCCAATGAAATTCTTAGACCATTTTTCCCTATGAAATATTATTTTTTATACGCGTTTTAATCATGTAAAAGGTTCGGGAAAAATAATTACAATGAATTTCATTCTTTGATTATAATTGTTTTCAATTCTATCTAATTCAGTTATTCTGGAAAATGCTTCCAATTTTTTTATTTACTACTTATTATATATTTATTATTAATCTTGCTTTCATTTTGAATAAAATTGTGCAATTGAGTTTTATAGCTTAGAATTATACAAAAATGGTCAGAAAATTGTTGAAATTAAATCAATTCTATTTGCAATTATTCGCTCTTCTTAAAGTACATGTAATCTTCTCAAAGATGGAAAATAGAGAAAAATATAAAATAAATTTCCCAGGATAAAATAATAAATTGAGTACATCTTAGGTTTATTCATAGACCTATTAATTATCCTAAGGAGACGAAACCAATGGCGGCTCCTCGAAGGAGGCTAAGGAGGCTCAGCCTCCTCACCAATTTATCTTAATGATCATTCTCCATTTTATTTCCTGTTTCTCTGATAATTCTTTAAATTTTACAATTAATTCCCCGTTCTCAGTAGTTATTTTTAATCTGGCAACAGTGGCCAGAGGCTAGATTCTCTATATATCTCAAACGCTAAATACGTGTGGTCAACACAGTTGCCGTTTTCCAAGCAGTTCAATTGCTAGATAGGGTAAAAGAGCGAATATGGAAACATCCTATGGAAGCTAGCCTCTCGTATGGAATCGTCGGTCGAATAAAATACGATTACTTGCTACCGCCCTTCCGCTAGAAGAATGCCACACGTGTCGTGTTCCGTTAGTTCTTGGTTTTGTAATTTGTACCGCGAGGCGAAGTAAGGTTAAGTAGTTAAGTTATAATTTATCTAATCGGTGAACGTTAAAATGATGAGTGACTTAGTTGCTGGGTTGCTGGAAAATCCATTTAGTGGATTAACATATGATAGAAAAGTGTTTTGTTAAAAATAAACGGCCTTTACCGGATTTGAAAGGATTAGTGGTGACGATGACAGGTATGTTTCAAAATCGAAATACACAATAAATTATATTGCTTGCTATTTACATCTGATACAACTTCATGTTGGGGACACTCGGGTTATGATGATTTGAAAAATTTAGCTCGTGGTATAGACAGACATGAAAAATCGCTGGAACATATTACATCGAGTATTAAGTTTAAATTAACCGGTAAACAGAATATTGTTAAAGGAGGAAAACATATAATTTGGTAGACAAGAAACTACATTATAAACAACTTTTTTTATGAAATTTTAGATACTATTAAAGGTCAAATTGAGATTCGATTTTCCGATTTACATGAATTGAAATTTTTCGACTTGACGAATAGAAGATTTTTCGAATCTTTTTCAAAAGAGTTTCCCAATACACTTTTAGATAACTTAGTTCTAAAATATAAATTTTTTGATAAAATAGCACTGCACAATGAATTATGGGTTATATACCTACTCGGATAAAGATATTTTAGGCCAGTACGACATTCACGCCGATATGATAAAATATATGATAGACAATGATTTGCAACAAGTTTTATAAACTACTTTGTTTGACAGTCACCATTCCTGTCACGTCGGCATCGGTGGAGATATCATTTTCTACTCTCAAACGAATTAAAACTTACATGCGAAATACAATGAGCCAAAATCGTTTATACAGTGTTAGTTTGATATCTATTGAAAAAGATTCAGTAAAACACTTAAAACAAAATGATACATTTTATGATAATATTATTGATCATTTTTCGCAAACTAAAGACCGTAGAATTCCGTTAATATATAAAAAAAGTTTATAAAAATAATAAAAAAAACAAAATATGAAAAATTTCAAAAAAAAAATAAAAAATATCAAAAATCCAAAGAAAAAAAACGAACAAAAACATTTTTTGCCAAGAGAAACTACACCTCCACGTTGTTTCTTGCTTGGCAACAATTAATTTGGGCACTGAAGTAGCTGGTACGGTCGCTGTGCAAAGGTTAAATTTATTGGCTGAATAGAGTATATTTTTACAAGAACGTTTTATGTCCATCCTCCTCTCTTAAAAAGTTCACGAGCCGCCACTGGACGAAACATCTCATTCATAAAACTCCATTTGACTTGTCGCAATGATTACATGAAGTACGACAAAGAAAACCAACGGACCTCTTTGTCGTCGGGTCATAATTACTCCTTATTGGCAACGCTGTAACTATGATTGAAAACTTGGTACCACTTGTAAGACAACACCGCTTCGAAATAGCTACGAGAAATACGGAAGCTGTCAAATTGCGTAGTACAGAACAAAGTCTCCATTCATAAAAGGTGCGCGGCGTTGTCGCTTTCTGACCAAATGATGCAATGGAATGGAATAGTTCTATATTTAAAAATTTAAATATTCTATAATTCGATTGTATATTCCAGGTTACCATAAATTATGGAATATTTTTAAGAGAAAACGACATTTCAACAGTATTGCTTCTAAAATAAACAATAAATAATGCTACGGACGTTTTTATAATAATTACAAATGTCAATCCGGCACACAGAACAACTAATCCGGCAACAGCACATTCCATACGGCCGTACTTGTAATATACAGCGGTCTGAATGGCCCGAAATTTTGGCAATGTCTGATCGTGTTTAAATGTAAAAAATTCTGTCTCCTTAGGATAATAGGTCTATGGGTTTATTACCATTCATCATAATCCTATGTAGTTAAAACCTGCCCTTTATTAATTTCCATTGTGTTTAATAATAATTACAATTTAGATTATTATTGATTATCTTACCTTTCCATCAGATTTACCCAAAATGGAGTTAACAACGAAATCGGGTGGTGCTAAAGCATCTATTACCCCCACTATATTGGGCTTGAGATCATCACACAATCGAAGGATTGTTTCTTTAACGAGTTGGGCCATTCGTGGACTTGAAGTATATCCTCCTTGATAGAAATACACCATGTGACGATCCAAATTCGACAAGGCGCATAAACTACCCAACTGATGTAATACTTTTTGCAAACTACTATTGGCCGCTCGAATTTTTTCCCAAAATTCGCGCAATACGCAATACTCGATGTACGCTCGTGACAAAACGGCGGCCAAGTAGACCTGAAATAAAAATGTTAAAGCCGCAAGTTTTTAAAGAGAAATAATCACCTGAGATTTATTACGTGATTCGAATTTGCTATGTCCTAATTCTTCTAACCTAATTTGTTTTTGATTTGTTTCTTTTACCATATAAACTATCAACCATTCGTAGGCCTCTTCGATAACTGAAAAATTAACATTTTGAGTAATTTTCTAATGTGAAAGTATGTATAGTCAATTATGTATCAGGATATTTCTCAATGTGATTTCAATTGCCAACACAGATGCATCCAATTCATTCTGAAATGTGATGGTCAACCAATTGAAATTGTCCCACAAAATTGACGACTGACCAGCTCCATCTCCATATCTGTCTTGACTGACTTTGATAACTTTTATACATGCTATAAACAATTTTTAAGACGATTTTCAGCCTTAATTTCATTTCATTACCTCGGCAGGTACGACAGTTCCGATAGCGTACCTGAGACATCTGTTCTTAGTTAACCTATAAAAAACTATAAAAAAAACTAGACTTAGTAAACTCAGACTCTTTTTGGCTCTGGCTCTCCGTCTAATCGGTTTGTTTTTACATTTCAACCTTTACTTACATTCAAAATTTGTTACCCAATTTGTAATTTTTTGATAAATTACATCACTCGACTCATATATGAAATGAATACATTTTTGTGGGATGTAGATAGTTTTTCTCTTCTTTTGAACATTTACATTTCATATAAGATAATAAAACGTATCAACTTACATGCAGGCGTTGCTACGTCTCTTTCCGAAAATCGCGAATTAGTGATGTTCCTATAATTTTCAAAATAACTGCAGCTCCTTAAAGGAGAGGTGGTACCTCCATTCGTAGTGGCCCCGTTCCATTGTCTCAGTAACCAGTTACTAGTCTGTTGTACTAACACGTTATTGTCACCTTCGTACGTCACACATGGTTCATTTATGAGCTTTAAATCTCCGAGACGGGAGGCTTTGAGGAAACCGTGTCCTCCGCAAGCCTCGCGACATTCCTGGGTGGCGTCTCGACAGCACCACGTGATCAGAGGTTTCGCACTGGATATTATCGAATGTACTTCGGAAACTAGGTTATTCTACGATTGAGAAATTGCTTAGTATCATGAGATATCTCGATGTTTACTTCGTCGTAATTCCATTTTCAAAAAAAAAAACCTGATGAAAAGGAACGAAACAAATTTATCAGCAAAACGTTAACGTAATGTTAACAGCAGCGTTTTTGTTTCCATCGCAGGGCGACGAGCAAATCAGATAGCCTCATGTTTTTACAAACATTTTAAATGGATGATTCTTTGGACGAGATCTCAAAAATCACTTTATTCTCTGACACACGCTCTGGTCAAAACAAAAACACACACGTACTTATAATGTCATCCCTAAAATACATAAATCATGAATTCCTTATTCCGGGTCACACTCATATGGAGTATGACTCGCATCATTCACTCATAGACAAAAAAAAAGGAAAAGTATCCTATTTCCATAGAACATTCTCTAGATTGGGTGCAGTTGTTAAGGTCATGTGGAAGTTCTCAGCCCTTTCATGTGACTGAAATGACCCAAAGTGACTTTTTTGAATTTTCAGCACTTTTAGAGGCAATATTTCAAGCAGCCAAAAACTGATATAAGTGGCAAAAAAGTATCTTGGAGAGATATTAAATAGTTAAGGTATACTCATATGCACAGTAGAATATAAGGCTTCTTTATATGAGGAAGAACCATTTAAAAAGATATAGTTTTTGGGAAAAAAGAGGTTTGCAACAGATACCAGTTCTTTGTTTATCTTATAAAGTCCATGGTAGCTATTGACGCAATAATAAGAAATGAGAGTGAAAGAGAACAAACATAATAATGTTATTATCTTTAATATTTTTCACGTTTTAAACCTCGTTTTTAGTGTAAAAGGGTACAAGGCTTTTTTTGAAGTAAAATGTGTAAAATGATATGTTATTTTTTTTTTGTTTGAAGCATTTTGAAGAAATTTGAATAGCACAGTCCGTATGAAGTGTTTCTGAATTGTTGATTATCATAACAATATTTTATAAAAAAACAGTTGTTTAAAAATCCCCAATGAATAAATTACAACCTCATTTATCTCAAATCGTCAATTTTGTATTTAACCCTATTCCCCGCCGGATACGTTTAAAATGAAAATTCGAATGAAACGTTATTTATTCAAAAAAATAATTGTAATAAATGTTTTAGAGAAATAACTGTTTCACAAAAAAATTAAAAGTTGTGAAATTGTCTAAATGGGTGGTTTGTGTCGGCAATATTCGGATACTTAGGGGTGAATTTTTAAATGATTTTAGTTAATTTTATGCACAATTAGAATCAAAACTTTCGAATTTCAATAAATGTAATCCAAAATATGAGTTTCTTCTTTCGAAAATGGAATTGAACGAAATAAAACACAATTTCGTAGCAAGCTTACCACATCCTCTAATCTGTCTGAAGACGTTGATTTGTTAACAGCCGATAGATAAACGTCAGTGAAAGAATTAACGAAAACTTTTAGGACGGCAGCCGTAGCGACATGCGGAAATAATCGCCATTGCTAAAACGAAAAAAATAAATTAAGTGAAATAAATCCATTGAAAGTTATTTCGAAATTGCGATAGACACTTGTTAACTTACATGTAGTTCATATTCGATTATAGGTATCTCGATTCCTTTTCCATTATCTGCGAATTGTTTCCTTAGAGCAGCGTAACGTACTGCTATAGTTACAGCATTGATTAGAGTATTCACACTATCTTGCATGATACAAACACGACCGGTCGACAGGTTTTCCAAGGCTGCACCTAAAATTTTCCCCGGTTCCGAGAAACTGCTTTCGTAATCGCCTTCTGGTGTCACGTCCGCCGTCCTATTTAACATATTCTCTCGTGGTATTCGATAGTTTTTGAAAAGGAGAAAACCATTATCGATGCCATTCAGACCTATCTTTTCACCCATATCGCCCACGAGAATACCTGGAAATTTGCAAACAAGTGCATAAAAGTACCAAGTAGTTCAAATAAATCTTATGGTCTCTTCGACCAAATCGCCTACGCTGACATCTGGACAATGTTTCAAAAAATTATTTCTGTTGCAGAATTGAAAGAAAAATAATTTCGCTCAAAGTAAGCAATACGTATATTCACTTCAATTTATTTCTAAATTTAAAAGCTTCCTCAAAAGATTTTCCAATTTTTAATTGTTTACTTCCATTGATTAAAATTGTATAAAACCGGATGTGGTGTTCAAAAAATTAGTAAAGGACGCCATTTGCTTTCAACTTGTTAAATTTCATCGATTTTCATTTGAAAGTGATTATTTTCCTGAATAATCAATTAATTTTTTCCAATAATTAGTTATTTATTTATACTATTGGTATTCGAAAAGCGAGTATTTAAAAAATGATATTCCAGAGATTATGTTCAAATTAGACGTTCTCAAATGAATTTTTCCTTCTGCATTTTAACTATAAAGAATCTGATACGAATTTAACAGATACAAAAAAAATCTTAAACGACATACTATTTTTATTTAATAAGTAAATAATCATATGTATGGTTTTTTGTGCCATAAAGTGAAACAAATTGAAAATAAATTATTTTTCGTTACATGAGTACCTCATTTATTGCAGTGGAACACCTGAAATTAAAAAGGTGGAGATTTTCGAAATGCATGTTACGCCCGACAAGAAATTATTATTAATTGCTATTTTCAATTGAATTGTAGAAATTAGCTAAAGAAATTAATTAACTTTTCAGCACACCTGCTTGAATGTACATTTATTAAAAATAATTATTCATAAAAGATATGTTAATTAACTAAAATTTTCAGCCAGTTTTAATAGCTAGGGGAGATACAACTTTATATTAAAGCAAAAATCAACTGTTCATGAATGATAACATTATTTACTTTAAATTGTGTAAATTACAAACAATTTAATTTTTTCAACCGATTTCAAAAATTCATTAAAAATGGCAATTAAATTTATTTTACAAGTCTAGTGGACGTAACAGGTTTTTGAACTTTTCGCCGTTTTAATTTCAGGCGTTCGATGGGTTTACTTTAGTACCACGAGAACTGGATCTATATGAGAAATGTAGATACATACCTGGGTACGGAAGGAGAGTCGTGGGATCCCTAAGTGGAACGATAAAAGCGTGAAGGCCATGATTTTCGCCTCTGGTGTAGAGTTGCGCGAATAATACGGCGAAGGTACTAGTTTTTCCGAGATTCCCTGCCCAACATTTGGCAGCTTCAAAATCAGGAGTATTTATGACAAATTCTTGGGTAGCTTCGTCAAAAGTGGCCGTTGTTCTCATCAATTTTGTGTCGCTTCCATGAGCTATCTCCGTTATGGCCAAACATCCGACAAGCTAGAATATTTCAAGATATATTCAGTAAGCTTCAGAAGAACATGCTTATAGAAATGTCCTCCTTTTATCGTACCGTATTTCAAACCACTTTGAAATGAAAACGAAATGAGAATATCACGAAACTTAGCAATCGAACCTAGTATGAACACGTCATAAAGACATATTCGTCCGACCAGCAAGAGTATTTGAAAAAAATATTCTTTAAGTATCATAAGGACCTGCAAGTGGTATATTTCCATATTGTCTGTTTTCTGTAGTACCCATACAATATTCTATGGTTGTACCGAATTACAAACCAGTTTGAATTGAAAACGATACGAGGATATCGTGAAACTTATCGATCGGACCTCGTATACACACAATATTGTTTGCAATGAGGTGACACATTCGTTGCTTGTATTATATCGTGAAACTTATCGATCGGACCTCGTATACACACAAAATTATTTGAAATTACGTGACACATTCGTTGCTTGTATTGATAAATTACTTGTTATTGTTTCATTGATGATTTATTTGTTTTTAATTATCGGGAGTTATAAAGCATGACTATTAATTGAATGATGTTTACATCCAGAAGTGTGAATGAATTGATTGCTGCTAATTGAGTTATTTTGATGAATTTTATCATGAATTTACCATTATCGCGTAGGTTTATCAGGAAGATTACATCCTATTTGAATAACGTTTTCACGCTTGGAGTTGTTAGTAGTTTGATTTCTGCGTCTGTATAGATATCAATTAATTTGTCTAATGTTTTGCTGTTCCAACTCCCAATACAACTACTGAGTTCTATTTATCGCAAGTTTTATAATAGTATTTGAAATTTTTACTGGTAATTCGAACGTAGTTCAGATGCGAGACAGATATTTTGGCCATATGGGGGTCCCAAATTGGTTCAGTTGCAGGACCCTTGGATTTGAGGTTGCAGTCACCGGACAAACTAATTAGTACTCGTGAGTGTGCCAATGAAAGCCTTATAAATGATATATATAATACATGATATTAGCATTGAGAAACGTTTCATCATCACATAATAATACCCAGTGAGTACAAAATATTAAATATTTCTTCTTTCATTTCTCGTTGAAAATATCACTTAACATCATATTGCTTTAATTCGGCATCTAATAAACTTGTCAAAGGCAAACAAAGTCCAAGTACAAGAAGTAGAAGTACCTATCGAACATATTCTACTGGTTGTATAAATTGGTGGTTGAACCCGCAATAACATACGCCTCTTTGGTATGGTGGCCTAAAACCCAACAAAGTGGGACCACGACAAGACTAATCCAGGTGCAGAGACTTGCATGTCTTGGGATCACAGGGGCCATGAAATCAACGCCCACTGCAGTAATGGAGACACTACTGATATAACCTCCCCTCCAATTGGTAATCCAAGGAGAGGGAAGGCTTGGTGCCTTCAGAATACAAAATACACTGCAGAATGTTCACATTGAGCCAGGACACATGAGCATCGTCAAAATCGTGACCAGGGACGTGTAGGCATGAAAACAGATCACATTCCAAAGCGATACTCTTTTAACAACACATTCGGGGTATCAATACCAGAAAGGACTGAATGGGAACATACAAACCTGGGCGACATTCTACAGGGAAAGATCTGGTATACAGACGGGTCTAAGACTGAAAAAGGTGCAGGTGCAGAAGTATACTTAAGAAACCCAAAGACTGGCTTCAGCTATTCATTAGGTAAAAACACTTCTGTCTTCCAAGCAGAGGTGCAATCCTCCAATGCGTGAAGGAAAACAATCGGAGAGCCATCGAAGATGAGCAGATTCACATTTTGTCAGTCAGGTTGTACTTAAGGCAATGAGAAGTCAGGAAGTGGCATCCCATCTGGTATGGACATGCAAAGAAGAACTTGAAATACTGGCAGACCGCGTTAAGCTGATCTGGGTGCCGGGACATCAGAGAACGAGATGCAATGAAAAAGCCGACGAACTTGCTATAAGAGTGTCGGAGAACGCTCCAGATCCAGAACAGACCACAGGGGTATCAAAACGTAAAGCACGAAGGTCTGTAGAAAACTGGATCATGGAAAACCACAAAGAATAGTGAGAAAAATTGCAGGAAACGAACATGGCAAGAAATACATCAAAGCCCCGTGTAACAAAAGAACGACAGACCTATTAGCACTAAATAAGGAAAAAATAAAAGTCGTAACAGGGCTGTAAAAGTCGTAACAGGGCTCATGATTGGCCACGCACCAGTAAAAGGACATCTAAGCAAAATGGGACTGTACAATGACGACCTGACAAGCAGACTTTGCGGCAAGGATACAGAAACAATGACACACATACTGTGTAAATGCGAGGCACTGGACCGCAAAAGACAGACGTCTTTCCCTATGCCTATAACCTCCAAACCTTCAAGAAAAACACGAATGCCTATCTCCTCTCTCTACATTCCACTGCTGGCTCATACGATGTTCTTCGTTTCCCCCACGTGTAGCTGAAGAGTTAAAAAAAATTATTATTGGAAATGACCAAAATTGCGTCCTTAGGAAGGACCTTTTCCTCATCAATTGGCATCAGTTAAAATCCCCCGAGTAAGAAGGACATTTTCAAGGGTTTATAATATTCTATTACCAGAGAAAACAGATGAAAGTTCCTACCTTCTTATTCCAAGCCGCGTCCAAAATGTATTTGTGTCTTTCCGTTCCTAACGTTGACAGCACATTCTTGATCAACGCCACTCCAACCGCATGTTTAACTGATGTATCGGGATAAGCCACGGCTAAAGCCTCGTTCAGAGTCATCATAAGTCTCATTCTTTTGTCGTAAGGCAATATGGATATATCTTGTTGGAGAAAATCATATCGAAGGTAGCGATGTAGTTGCCGCGCGCTGCGTCTTTTCTGTTCTTCTGTAGTCGGTTCTAGTAAGGGTCTTTGGAAGAGCGGATCTCTCGATAGGGTATCCCACATTTTCATCTGCAAAATGAAGAATGATATACAAACATATAGCCTTCTTGAACCTTAGACCTTAAAGATAAGCTCGCTCCGACCAGAGCTATCAAAAGTGGGAAGTCAGGTGGTCAATTGATCACAGCTTTTTTTATGGTTTAACATTGAGAACAATTACCAAACCAGATCAATTAAAATATGCTTAGAGGCCAGTGGGAACAATTTTGACGGCAATAGTCAATATCATATACATATCTAGACGCTGACAATACGGGTATTTAAAACTCGATGGTACATTTGACGTATTTCGATAACCAATAGTTTGTTTTGTCATACAAATGGTTGGCTAGTGTCTATAACGTTTCGAAACATGCTGTATGCAATATTGTTAAAATTGTTTTAAAAAATCCAAAAATTCCACCAAATATGAAGAAAATGACCCAAAGGTAAGTTCATCCTTAACTAAACGGATGGGTAATGAAGATACAACTTTCTTAGTTATGAACGTAGAATTCAAAATTGTGATGAAATGTAGGGTGTTCTTATTTAAAATAACCAAGTTTCAGTTGACTTCCGGTTAAACCGGAAGTCGCGGTGGGGCCAAAATATTTTTAAAATGTAGACCATAGCCAACCATTTGTATGACCTAAAGCTCAAAACAAACAAATTACTTGTTATGGAATTACGTTTAAGGTACCATCGACTTTCCAATAACCTGTACATGTCTTATTTTCATCGCATCGGTTGAGATTTTCCAAATTATGGCAAATTCCATCATTTCTTAGCCTGTGTGATCCTCGGACAAAAGTAAATATTTGAAATTTGTTGTCGGACGCAAGTGTAATTTAGGGCAAAAGGGATTACGGATGATACTGTAATTGGCGGAGGAACACACCACTCTAAAGCTTCATTTCTTTTGTTTAGTCCCTTTCTGCAGATGTTGCTTATCATCCTAATCAGGTCTCACCTTAATTTTCAAAAGTTGCGGATCTTCGAATAAGAATTTCATTTCTTTCCAGTCGAATGTAGCTTGATTTCTGTAACGATCCAATGGACCTTTTGGAAGATCAGTTAACAATGTGTTAGAAGCTTCGTTCTTCGCCATTATGATGATTCTGAAAGTTAAGTCTAATCAATACCACCAGGAATTTCAATATTCTCACAAGCATTGCCTCCATAAATGTTTTACAATTAATGAATATCTGGAGACTTGTAGATCTAGTTTTCTAATACAATTTCGATCTAGGTATTGTGCCAAGACATGTTCAAACAAGAGAAGTATTTTTTATAATCTTGTGTGTTAGTCTTCCGACGTTATTTAATGTTTCTAATGAATACATAAGTTGTCAGCATTTCCTGGTTTTAATACGTGTTTCTATAATTAACTGAAACGCCCATGAACTTCTACTATTTGCAGAGTTGTGAATTTATTACCAAATACTATGGTAGTGACCTTGAGAATGTGTGGTGTAATCGAAGATGTTCAATAGACGAAGAAGTTATAGCGAAAATTTAACGGATAATTTAGCTATGACAGTTTTTCGTACTTTTACTACCGTAGTGCTTAAGTTAATTTGTTTTTAAAAGTGACAAGATCAATAAAAAAAATTGAATTTACTCATCTGTTCCATTTTGAACGAATAAATCAAAAGCTTTCCGAAATAAAAGTGGTATACAATTGTTGAAAGTACATAATTGTAGATTTTAGTGGATAGCATTTAATTCAACAATGGAACATTTTGCTAGATGTACCTCTTCATTTAGGTGGTACATACTTGAAGAGTTATTGAATCAATTTTGGCTTTAGAATTCGTCAAATAATCCACTTAATGACGATGATGAATTAGGAAGAATCAATTATACTTAAATTGAATCCTTAGTTTTACAAGACAATTATTGTTTCAGTTTGGAAATGTTAATTTGCGGAAAAATTGTATTTACACAAAGAACAAAAAGTGTGTTTATTGAATTACATTTCTGACGATTCTAAATATTTGAGTCATAAATATCTACTCATATACTCTAGGTAATAGGTATATTATATAGTATGGAGTTTCATTAGAAGTAATTCAGTTATTTCAGAGGACATTGGCACACATATTTCTTATAGAATCGCAAGTTACCGTAAAAGGTGATAAAACACCTTGCGAATTCATCACTCGGGTTATTATGTCACCCACCAATCCATTAAAAATCACCACATTGAGATCAAGATCAAAACGAACAAAGCTAGCTATCAAATATTTCGACAGGGCTTCCAATTATTTTAATCAATTCAATGGGCCGGAAATAAAAGTTAATAGAGTGGCACCAACAATGGTAGATGTCTATTTTAGATTAACAATAAAATTATGTATTAACATCGTTGAACAGCATAACACATAACCAAAAAGAAACGACTGTGGTGTGTGGTCAGTACACAAACGAAACAACCACACATTAAATTTGTGCAACAACTGCCGATGTCTCTAAAGGCGAGCAACGCCCAAACAATTGAAGAAGGTGCAATGTGAAATGTCAATGAATGCACGGCACTTGCTTAAAAATACTTACGATTTGTTGTTGTTGTCGTAGTTTCACAGATTAAATACACCGGGCACAGCCAGCCACTACGCTGCCAACTTGATTTTCATTTCAAATTGCACGTGCTATCCCTGCCGAGTGCTGGAATGAAGTCACATGATAAGCTAAGGCTGGGGACTTACATCGTGTTACGCGATTTTCGACCCAGGCCGCTCGTTTATCAGTGAAATGTATCATAAACTCTACATTGTTGTTAGATAATTTCACGATTGGTTGGTTTATCAATTGTTTAATTGTGACTCATTATGTATGAATTTATTTTTTTACGCAATATATAGGAACGCACGCAGATAACTGAGGGGTAATTTTAACGATTAGCAGCCACTAATAGATCAGTTCAAAATGTAGGGCACTGGGTCTGCGTGGGGCCTAGATATTCGATAATTCTGTTTGAATTGTTCATCCAAGGTACGAGGCCACCCACAAGAGGTAACGTACGTTTTGTAATTTCTACAGCTTGGACGACATAATTTGAAATATACACTAAACACATACACGGCAAATTTGATAGAACGGATATGAATTTGTACTTTTTACTTCCCTCATCATAAGTAGGTACATAGTATAATTATAGGTACTGTGAGAAGTATTGTGTGCTTGCGGGCTGTTTTAAAGTGGTGAAAATATGAACAGTATTGTTTTTGTGGGCGGTAGGTTCCCTTTGAGTGGTATTTTGACATCCATCTTCTGTTTTCCAAATAGAATTATAGTCTTCCTATCAATGTTGTCGATCGTATTATCTTTTGAGCTCAATTCTCCCATAATTCAATTAATCGGTAATGTATACTTCTGTTTTTTGGACATCAGGGATTGTTGACCTAGTAAGTCGTTTGTCCAGCACGTCCCAGACATGTTCAATTGGATTTATGTCCGGGGAACATTTAGGTCAATTTATGGTCAGTATTTGCCCTTAAAAATTCAGTCACAGAACTAGAGAGAGAATTGTTCTCCATTCAGAGGCGTAGCGAGGATTGTGCGCGCCCGGGGGCAACTATCATAATCTGCCCCAGGGTGCAGCGTGGCATTTTGTAATCATCAAATTCGTAATCAGCGACTCGAAAAACACCCAGGGAACAAGGTTTTTAGGTTTGATGGTTGAAATTCGCTAATAGTCCCAAGTGCCCCACATTGTCCCACTTTGCCCCGGGCACTTGAGTTAACGAACATTAATTAGTCTGTGCTTAAAAATCCCAAAATACAGAATAATTGAAAAAATTTGAGAATTTCCGCTTTATACTGCAAATCCCCCCCAAGACCCTGAAATCAGCCCCTGAATGCAGCGTGGCGTTTTGTAAACATCAAATTCGTAATCAGCGACCCCAAATACCCCTGAGTAAAAAGTGTTTGTTAATATTTGGTGAGCAACAATACAGTTCCGCAAATCGCATTATTTAGATGCATTTTTTGCAACCAAGCTTTTCCTGGTAAAACCAATATGACACATTTTTTTCTATTGTGTTTCTGAAGCAAATAGCGAAAACCGCATCTCGATACAGGTTGCCAGTAAAAAATCGAAGGTATTTGGCTATAATTCCTCGACTATATATTCATTGAACAATAAATCTAGATATGTATTTTACGCGCTTTCATTGATACAAACGTATCTATTATGCGTGATGCATCAATCGATTCGAGAGTCTCTTTCTCTATACTCAACAGAGTATATGACGACAATCTTTGTTGCTCCATTGATGCCCGCAGATAAGTTAATATTAACTTTAACTTGAAGGACCGCTCACAACTTAGATACGGAGGAGGTTAGCAGGATCTGTAACGCAACTCTTAAATTCGGAAAAACATCTTTACCGTACTGTATAAGAAATCGGTGTAGTTCGATGGGGGTATCGATGACATTGCATTGCTGTTCAGACAGCTGTGCGTCCTAAATTTTTATCGTGAATTTCTTTTCTGTGAAATTTTTTTCCGATAGACTTTTATAAACTTAGACATTTCCAAATTTGGCGCACCCCTGGATCCGATGCCCGGGGCACTTGCCCCCCTCTGCCCCCCCTCGCTACGCCACTGCTTCCATTAAGAGGAAATTTCATCTTGCAGAACATCCCTTATGTAAATATCTGCCGTTAAATCCACCGAAAGAGACAAGATGTAAGAAATTACACCATATGTACTGGTTCTCCAACTTTCAGAAGTTAAAAAAGGTTGCACTACGTAAACGCAGGGCCGGATTTAAGGTGGTGGAGGGCCCTGGGCCCAAGTTTTGTGGGGGCCCCTATACGTCAGAGGCTAAAATTTTTTTTAATTCAGTATACACCGACTGTATACTGAATGCAATTTCAATGCATTTTAAAATGTTCTCGTAATAAAAAATCTGGACAATATATATTATTTAATGTACATAAATATCAATAACTTTATACAGGTAGTTTCACTTTGTGCCGATCTTCTTTTCGATCCATTGTTTAGATCTTCATGCATGTTTCTCGCTCGAAAAGATTTATGGCGGTAGCCATGCAGTGACAAAAACTAGGAACTTATCTCAAATACGGCGCCCCCTACTGTATACGCGGGAAAATTCAAATTACTTATTTCAATGAAGTTCTTATTATGTTGGGTTTTAGAGGAATGTGATATTAGAAATAGATTTTTAATAGCAAAAAATATATTGCAAAATCTGTAAATGCAAATGTTGCACTAAATGACGCAAAAAGACGATATGATTCATTATTGATTACCAATAATCACATCAATACTATTGTTAACGATACTATTGATTACTATATTAAATAATTGTCATATGATTTCTGTAAGCAATTTTTTTTTCTTCACTTGATCTTTGGTGAGGGCCCCAGGTGGTGGAGGCCTATGGGCCATGGTCCACCCAGCCCAGCCCTAAATCCGGCCCTGCGTAAACGCCGTAACCATAGATGTATGTATTTCTAGTCATTAATTCGTAGATTTTGGGTCAAAAAATGATACGAGTACTGTTTTTACTGTCTTCTAACGAAATGTTAATTTGTTCTTATCTAGGTTTATTTATTTTAATTTCTGATATTCAACTTTCAAGATGTTTTTGTATATTTTATATTAATATGTCTGCTCTGTACCTTTTTCCTTTGGATGAACAACTTCATTCTGAAACATTCTGAGGTAATTATTTTAATATTACACTCAGTTCTTGAGCTGTGTGCGAGGGCCCAGGATTTGCGGGGGCCAAAATTCCTAGTTACGCCACTGGCTCTAAGTGTACATAAACTATTGGTAAATAGAAAAAAACCAATACGTAACAATTTGAGAGAAGATCGAATTGGTCGAAATAAAATATCTTAATGGTTCAAAGTAATTCGTTTATTATAATGAGCGAAGGTACATTAAAATATAATACCAAATATTACAAAAATATTTTACAATGTAAAAAGTGGATCTTTATCGACTTGAGACACAAGAACGTTAACTTTGTCCTCAAGTACACTAGTTTGAAGTTGTGGCTGGAATTTTTTCAGAAATCCTCTTTCGGAGTCACTGTGATTGGTAAGAATTACGTGAATTCCACTTTGGGCCGCTTCAAGTATATCGTGATGTAACATTTCACCTGTAAAATACAAATCCGCCACAACTCCTCGTAACACTGAGATTCCGGAACCAGCACAAACAGCCACAGATTTTATTTTGGATTCTGAAAACAAAAAACCATCTTAACAACGATTAGTCAACATTAACTTAGGAAATGATATCGTTGTTATCTGTACAGGATGAACTCTGTTAATAGCCACGCTAGAAAAAACTGACCACGCATCAACTGACTACGCATCCCTGAGCTCTTTGTTTGAGACGAAATCAAGGATAACTTTCACTTTTTTCTATCTTCATTTGTTTTGCCGTCACAGCAGATTTTTAATTTTTTCCTTTCAACGACTATGTCTTGTATTTTGGCTAATATCAAAAATATCGCCAAACTGTAGAAATGTTCAACAGGCATTTATTTACGTAGAATCCATAGACGTAGTAGAACATTTTTTCCGTATCACGTTTGTGAATTGTGACAAAACTTGTTCCTTTTAATGACAATCGCAGCTAGATGTGACAACACCATTGGAAAGACCGATTTTTTCTGACTTCAATCCATGGCCTATGGTTTCCACGTGAAAAAGTGTCTATAGAATGTTTTTACAGTCGATATGGTGAAAAAGAAAAATCGGCTGTGTCGTCAATACAAATGAAGTTAGAAAAAGGACAAACTTGAATTCGTCTAAAAAAAAGAGAGGTATGCATTATGTGTGCAAGAACATATGAATCCGACGTGAAACTCCTGATGGAATCAATTAATGGGAGAGACAATGTTTTTTTTGGCTTGATAACTTACCCGTGTTGCCGTTTCGGGCCACGGCAAGCCTAACGTGCGACAATCCGGTGTGTTTCTTGACGCTCGCCACGGCCTCCTCCACAGTAATCGGTTCCTTCAATACGATAAGACGACCGGCGCCCAATTTCGGATTGTCCTCGCGCACTTCAATCGGCCTGATTTCCGAAAAGGTGAACGTGGACGAAAGCCAATCGTTGACACCGCCGTCGATAGAATCCCACGAGGTGTGCGGCGAGAATACTGCGATGTTGTTTTGTAAACAAGACACGACTATCCGTTCTTTCCAGTTTCTGCAAGAGAAAATGGTCAAGCAGTCAAGGTTTGTCTACAAATGCAAAGTAATACAATTTGCAGGTGCTATAGGGTTTATTCTAATTTATAGTGATGTCACGCTAATAAAAGCAACATCGATCTGAAGAAGCAAGTATCATTGTTACTCCCTGTGGGTCGAATTTACCAAATAGAAAAAGAGAAAGCCAGTTTTTTCCATGTCACACTGTGCCAAAGTTTATAATAAAACTTATGATAATAGGCAAAACATTGAAACGTGAATCAAGAGAAACAATTTGTGAGGTATTACAAGGTCAAATGAATTAAATTATCTACGCAGCTTTTGAAACACGATTACGTGCACTGATAATAAATTTAATAAATCATAAATATGAAAAATTATAGTTTTGTTATTATGGTTTTCTTTACAACCATGATACCATTTGTTACTTATACAAAGATGAGTGTTTCAAAACATTGTGTTGCCTACGTGTTTTAAATCTGTTCATCATACCATGAGGCAAATTAATTGATTACACAAAACACTTAATATTGATTAATCATATTGATGCAAAAAAAAACACATATTTTATTTACAGATTACGTTGCGTTTCGTCAATAATTAATCTTGCCGAATATGTTTGCCTCAGTAGTGAATAACACCCCCGCCACTCATAACCCCCACCCATCAAGTTTACACGCCTGCGTGCGATACATTTTTGGCACCCTTTATTTATATATTATATTTCAAATGTCAATTTTGGCCCAATTAAATAGTTTATTATTTATCAAAAGTTTATTTTTGGCTAGTATCGTAGTATTCATTTAAAATGATGGAATAATATTTTGCTGACTTTAGGCAGTTTAAAATATCACAATATTTTTTGATAATAAACCAAAGTTGATTTTGAAATTGATTGTCTAAATAATGAGGCAATGTTGATTCAGCTTTTTCAATGTTATTTACATATTTCAGTGAAACTGTATTAAAGTTTGCCAACATTTCGATCTACTTTAAAAGTATTTTTAGTGGATAAGGGCGATTATTTCTTATTTATGGTGATTTAAAGAATTAGTCCATGTAGCGGGATCGGCAAAAAACAAAATATCTTCCATGGATATAGTTTTGTTCACAATAACATTTTCTCTTCATTTATGGCTAGTATTTGCGCCTCTAACTTTAGGCGCCTGCCTGCTTGGCATGCCCGCCAGAACGGGCATGCATAAGTTTTATTTAATTTCTCTTACAACAAATATTTAAAAACATCTAATGGGGATGAGGTACGCATGGAAGATCTGAGAAAGTGATTGGTTAGCATTATTTCTCAAAAATTGAAACATTATTTTAAATTATTGAGTAATATTTAACAATTTTTATGTCAAAATAAGAACCAAAATTGTACAGTATTATATATCATGATCCTCATATATACACAAATAAAGAGCAATTTGATGAAGGTTTAAAATACCGGGATATCAAAAATTATCTTGGTCAAGGGTGGTTGTGGAATCTAAAACGTGTGTCTTACTTTACGTTTGAAATAATTATGTCACTGTCACACTGACATCATCAATAACCTACAAATTTCATACCTATTTATTTCAGTTGTAAAACAATAATGAACTACAAATTAAAAATTATCTTGATCAAGGGTGGTTGTGGAATGTAAAACAAAATGTTAACTTTGAACCTTTTACAAGATCGCAATAGCCACAAACGGGGTCGAAAACTGTTTTAAATTGGTTAATTTTCGATAAATCGAATGACGTTCACGTGAGGAGCGCGTAGCTCGCGAGTTAGAAAAGTGCAAATCTTCGGAATATAGAACGTCTTTACGAGGACTTTTCGCATGCGGTTTTCGCTCCATGTCGTTAGTTTATGAACGGGGCCAACTAAATAGCATAGTCTCGGGTCCCAAAATGTCGATTAAGTAGGAAAATTTGATTAAAATAGAAACAGGTACTCTCAGGTCTCAGTTACGCGCGTCTAATGTGCGACGTACCAAAGGGAATTTTCTAGCTACTAAAATATACCCAAAAGCGGTTAAACGCTAGCGGCCTATAGCCGAAAACACTTTATTACAACTGGCGCCGGCCCGGAATTAACAATTTCTAACTTTCTAATTTCGATAGGCCACGTGAAAATTCCGGAGTCTAAAGCGCTAAAGACTTATGAGTGTTATAACATTCGTATAAAATTGCGAAATGTCTCACTTTTAGAAACTTCAAATCAATTATTATGACACAAGTTTTGATAACGTAAAGTAAGACACATGTTCTAGATTCCACAACCACCCTTGACCAAGATAATTTTTGATATCCCGGTACGAACTTGAATCTACGTCAGTGAAAAGTGACTATTCAATTTGATGCAATTCATTATAATTTTCGTCGATTGAAGTATTTAATAGTCAACTCATGATCAGCAATTATACAATTTCTCCCTTAATCAAATTACTCAATTATCCTGACGGCACACATCAAATTCACTATCCACCAAAACAATTCAGTACATTTGGGAAAATTTTCCGATTTTATATTCCCTCGATTGTAATTCCAACGAACTGAATTGGTTTCATTACTTTTAAGATATAAACTAAGTGTTCTTACCGTAGTGACACAGTTTTGAGACCATGAAAGATATTCGGATGATATGTAACAATAAGACCGCAGCCTTGGTCTACAGCTTCTTGAATAACATCCTCCGTAAGGTCGTTCGTGAGCATTATACCCTTGACCGCCTGATTTTGGCTAGGTTCCACCAACAGACCGACATTGTCCCAATTTTCGGCCAGCGACAGAGGAGCGAACTTTTCCAATTTTCCCACGATCTCGTGCACCGACAGACCTTCAACGGTTGTTTTCGTATCTCCCATTGCCATCCTATTGGTAGCGAGGTTGTTTCTCAATAAGCCGACGCCCACGCTTCTTAACCTGGACAAACTTTTTAATATCATCTAGAATGCTATACAAGGAATTACCTCAGCATGTATCCTAGATCGCGGAAATCTTATTTTACAGCTAGTACAAACTCGTGATATGTGATCTTCCCGATTTAAAAAAATGCCGGTATATAACAGGTTTTTGTTAAAAAGTTGGGGAGTGTTTTAGACATTCGATATGAAAATTGGACAAAAAGCTCAGTCAAGTGAATGAAACACTTATTTCTGGAGCTAATTCGAAGAAATACCCCCAATTGACTGTTATAGTATTGATGGCCATTGACCAGCGAAGAGGGTGGTGTTGATTTCCATTGAACTTCTCTGGGATTAGGGTGGTAAGGTATTTCTGCGCATCTCATGAGCTATCTAGCTAATAAAAGTCATTATTTTGCACAGCATTATAAGAAATCAAGAAAATATAATGCTACAGACAGAAACCTTCATTTATACTTGGTACTGGTATTGATTTTTTTGTGGAATGTTTAATTCTCGTAGAAATTATTCTAACGGCAACTTTGAAGCCCCTGCATCTAAATAGTTTTGAAGGAATTTATGTATGCAAATTGCAAGTGTGCAATACGAGGGCAAGGTAAAAAGTCCCTGACAAATAAAACAGATGGCGCCATGGTCGAAAATCCCATGACATTTGTGATGTACCATCTTTAACTAGAACGCATTCAATTTACCGACTGATATGTGATTCAGTTCTGTTTTGACACCCATTGAAAGCAAGCACCCTAGAAGATTTTTGTAAACATGGAAAAAAGTGAATTTGTTGAAATGATCAATATAACATTCTATTAACCTCTTTGGATAATACGATAAAATTTTGGTAGTCAATAATCCTGAAAACATAGGTTACTGTATTTCTAAAATAAATTAAATGGGGCCACTAATATAGATGATGTTTAGAACCCAATTTTTTACACCTCTGTAATTGATTTCCAATTTTCTACTTCCAAAGAAGTGAATGAAATAAATATTAATCAAATTGATTAGGAATTATTAGAGTGGAGAGGGTAATAACGCGCTTCAGCGTTTGACGAAAAATAACATGGTTTATGTATTAAAATAAAACTTTATTTTTATAACCAAAAACAAATTAAATTGATATTTATTACTATAGACTTATGACAACCAGAAGGAAACAGTAATTAAACCTTAAAAAAGTAGTAGTTTTGCTTGAAATCTATGTGGCGACATCTGTAAGTGCTGGATTTGGATGGGTTAAGCCTATTAAAACACCTGTAAACTATAAACGTGATAACAATGCAGAATTTCTCCTGCAAATTTAATTCTTTCCATATTTTTGCTAAGGGAAGTTCTGATCTTTTTATCATGATCATGAAATTAAAATAGAAGATTTAAAAACATTTCACATTGTTATCTAGGTTCAGAAGAACAAAACTGTTTAAACATGCATATTTGCAAATGGCGTTTTGATTTTTCCAGTTGAATAACAACTATGGAACAGTTAATTCACCAAGACATTCTGCCGTGTTAAGCCTAAACGTCAAAATGCAACTTTGGTCAATATAATTATTTTTTACGCTCACGAGGAAATAGTGTCACACACAAGATATTACCCAACGTGGAGAACAAAAAATTCATGTCAATAAACGTCGATTGTCTTAATATTTTATTTCCAACTCGCGCTAAGTTAAGCTAAGACCAGTTGGAAAAATGATGCCAAGATAAAAATGTTAATCTTATTGCTAATAATTTACAAATTTCATAGAGTAATTCAAAGATTTGGAAGTAAAATGCAAATATAGAAATCTTATTTGTAAGGCGTCCAAATAATATCTTTAAATTTAATTTCTCGTTATTTCACATCTGCTGAAGGCATACAGGCTGCCCCAGGTTTTAGTAGTAAAACTTTAACAGTCGACAGATTTTGAGAAAAAAAGTTCTTATCGACATGCACAGACGCTTAATTTTTGAGAATTTTGTATCTCTGAAGATAATAGATATGGCTCAATGAAATTTGGTACCGTGTATGCGTAGATAGTTTTCCATATTTGCACATAATTAGTTCCAGTGGCGTAGATACAGGTATTTAATAACAATAAGACCCGAAAAATGGTATCACCCTGTAAAGGTTAGTTTTTAGAAATTTAAATCGAAACAAATAAGGTCTCTTGATATTTCTTTGCACACTTCAATGTTTGTGATGATTTAATTACCACCACCAATAATACACAAAATGTATTAAACTTGTGTTAACTCTTGTTTGTGGAGTTACTATAAATTAAAGTACATTGTAGTTATCTGGTTTGAACGTTTTTGGAAATAAAAATTTGTTATTCGGCCTTTCTTTGTAATACGCTGTAGAGAGTAGAGATTGGAAAGGACAGCTTATTTTAATTTTGTCGGTCAACGACGCTTTTTAATTTAAGGTTCCTCTTTTTCCAATTTCCACCCATTTTCATGGTGGTGGTAATTATATCACAAAAATTAAATTTGCCGTGAAACGGTGCCAGATACACAGAAATATCAAGAGACCTTATTTGTTTCGGTTTAAATTCTGCATGGAAATTAGTTCCTAAAAAGTAGCCTTTACAGGGTGATAACACTTTTCGAGTCGATTTATTGTTATTAAATACCTATATCTACGCCACTGGTAGTAATACCGGTCTCAAATTACGTGCAAATGTGGTAACATCTCAATTATCTTTGGAGATACAAACAAAATTAAGAAATTTTTTATAAAATTCAACACCTTATCTCAAAAATTAAGCGTCTGTGCATATATGTAAATAGGAACTTTTTTCTCAAAATCCAATTTTCTATCAACTGTTAAAGTTCTATTAGTAAAACCTATGACACCCTGTATATGTCGCTTTTTGACAATTCGATAGTCAAAACCACGCCGTTGACGAAAATGGATCGATATTCTCTTTTACAACGCATTAATATTGTAAAAATTTGAGATTTGTATTCACTACAAAAACAGAGAAGTGTTTTGTGGAAGATACATTCAAAGAATTAGGCATAACAACAATCAGCATGTACAGTATTTTACACAAAGATCTTGGCCTAAAGGCTTACAAACTTCAGTGGACACAAAAATTGAAGCCGACGGCAGATAGTCGAAAAAACTTCTTCATCCACATCTGAAATGGGCGAGTTTGAAGTAGAGGACCGTATTTGTAGAAAAATGAGGCTGTGGAAATAGAAACAGTCGATGGTGGCACTAAGTGCCACACAAATTAAACAATCGCTTTATTGCGTGAAGGGTGTATGTTAAAAATAAGGTACACGCTAATGCTGCAGCAACGATTCAGTGACTCAAAGACGCTGTTATTAGCGATCTTGAGCCACTTATGTGATGAAACAGATGAACATCTGCAAAGTGGGTGGTCGTTTGGCCGACATCGTCTTCGATCAATAACCACACAGTCTGCACTTTTGATTTGAATGAAAACATCATGGAATTTTTTTTGCAAAAAACTTCGTTTTTTAAATGATTTAAAATAAACGGTCTTATTTGAATACCTATTTATACATTTCCCTAAGAAAAAAGTTGAAGGCGAACGACCAAACGAATTTTGGGACTTCACCAGACATTATAACGTCAGCAACACGCTCCTAAATTTTCCATACATACGGGATATCAAAAAGTATGTTGGTCAAGGGTGGTTGTGGAATCTAAAACGTGTGTCTTAACTTTACCTTTGAAATAATTGTCACTGTAACACTGACATCATCAATAACCTACAAATTTCAGTTGTAAAACAATAATGAACTACAAATTATGAAATAATTATGTGAACTTTGAACCTTTTCAGAGGTCGTGATAGCCACAATCCGGGTCAAAAACGGTTTTGAAATAGTTAATTTTCCGTAAATCGAATGACGTTCACGTGAGAAGCCCGTAGCACGCGAGTTAGAAAAGTGCAAACTGGTTGTACGACGACTTTTCGCGTGCCGTTTTCGCTCCATGTAGTTAGATTTAGTATCGGACCGTGCCCGACGGCCCTTCTTTTCTCGATAAATGTCCATTAAATAGGAAAATTTAATTAAAACAGTTTGAGCTATTCTCAGATCTCAGCTACGCACGTCTAACGTGCGACGTACCAAAGGGAATTTTCTCGCGACTAAAATATACACGAAGCGGGTAAAAGCTAGCCGCCCATAGCCAAAAACACTTTATTACAGCTGGCGCCGGTCGCACGGGGCAAGAAACGGCCCCAAATTAACAAGACCGAGGTAAAATGTATAAACTCTAACATAAGCGCAGCGAGCTCCCCGAGGCATATGTCAAAATGATTTCGTTCGTAGCTAATTACATAGGATCTCTGGCGTTCATACAATTATGTTTTTAGATAATTCGAACCTTCTGATTTCGATAGGCCACGTGAAAATTCCGGAGTGCAAAACGCTAAAGACTTCCGAGTGTTACAATATTCGTATAAAATTGCGAAATTTCGCACTTTTAACTTCAAATTAATTATGACATAATTATTTCAAAAGTAAAGTAAGACACACGTTTGAGATTCCACAACCACCCTTGACCAAGATAATTTTTGATATCCCGCTACTTAAAAGCCTGTATATAAAAAAAGAAAAATGTTTGAAATATTTTTTACAATTTTACAAAACGTTTGTTATCTTTCAACACATGGAGTATAATCAAACTTTTTGCTGCAAGTCAATTTTGGGTTTAACTCAACAGAAAATAAGTTATTTCTCAACCAAAATGATGCTTTTTAATCAGTTTCAGGGAACTTGATTCGCTGTTGCGGTTCTGCCTTCAGAAATGAAATAATAAAAGATATGTTACATTAATAACTATAAAGAACTAGATCATAGAGTCAGACCGATCCGGCATTACTTGTTGCAGCACCAACTGTGTCATAATTAAAATCAAATAAATTTCAAAGATGACTAAACCCATTTCTCTCTCTCACACACCACAGTGACAGCAAATGCCAGATCGGTCTGCTCTCTAAATATAAATTTCCAACTAGCTGAACCTCCAAAGTTTAATTTCACCATCATCGCTACAGGTAACTAACAAAGCCGGATCGACCGGATTCCACGAAACGCAGTTGAGGTCTTCGGAATGAGCAGAAACCTTGGCCACTTGACTGTAACTTGGACATAGGGTGTCGCCACCGTTATCTTCTTCAAATACTCTCAGAAAATCGTCTCCGCAAGCTGTGGCCAAATACGGCCCTGCAGGGCTCCAACTCAAATCGTACACAGTTCTATCATGATAACCAGATATGGTACAGACGCAATCGTATTCGCCATTTCTTTGTCGCCATATTTTCACTGTACGATCGTCGCTACAAGAGGCCAAAGTATCCCCAGTTTTGTCAAAAGCTATGCTCCAAACCGTAGAATCGTGACCATGCAACGTTTTCGAACAGATCCAATCTCCTTCGGAGGGATCGTCTTTGAATAACTTGATTGTATTGTCGTAAGAGGCTGACGCCAGAATTTCATTGTTTGGATGCCAAATAACCTGAAACATGCCAAAATTTACTTACCATCTTCAAAGAAGAATGAGCATTTTGATAAAACTGTAGTGTATGACTATTATTTTTTCTCAATACCTAGTAATTCATAAAATTTCAAAATAATAATGCATTATGTAATTATTTAAATATTCCAGTTACAAGACTAATCCTTCAGATCATTTTCGAACAAGAAATTGTCAGTTTTTGTATACAGTAATCTCTATTCAATTAATACTTAGTCAATTATGTTAAATTATGAATGAACTAACCTTTTTCACATCCTGGGTGTGAGCATTCAGAACAGCAGCACAATCGTATTCATCTTCGTCTGTCAATTCCCATATCCAAACTGATTTATCTCTGCTACAAGTAGCCAACAGCTTTCCATCACTAGTCCATGCTACACTTTTAACTTCATTTTCGTGACCCTCTAACGTTACGTTACACTCGAATTGCCCGGTCTTATTATCCCAAATGCAAGTGGTTCCATCAAAACTAGCTGAAGCAAGATAATTGCCACACGGTGACCATGATATCTGTCTTATTGTACGTTTATGACCCTCTGTTAACACAACTTTATTAACCCATCGGTCTTTGCCTTCGGTAGACCACAGTCTAATAGTGCGGTCTTCACCGCAAGAGGCGAATGTCTTACCCGAAGGATGCCATATTACATGCCACACTCGACCTACATGCTTATTAAACGTTTCAACTAATTCTAACTTATGTTCACCGCTCATCTCCCCAACCTCAAAAAACGTTAAATTACGAAAATTCCACTCACCCTTCTATAAGCTAGACTTCACTCCTCTTGAGATTTTAGTTTCTTGTAACAGAAATAATTTTTGATCGAAAGTTGAATTACTTTTGAAATTTTTGAAGCATTAATATCTTGTTTATTTTTGCTTGTCGAATCTCAATTCATGGGTATCTGTGTTTATTCTGAAATTTTTCGTAAGAAGAATTTAAAAACAGTAACGTAGGTTAGGAAGTTAGGTTAGAGGGTCATAGAATCATAGAAGAATGCTCTAATGAGTTCATTATAAAACTTATATCTTATGCTTGTTCATAGAGTAGGTCTTCTGTGAGAAATAGACACACATAGTCAAACAGGGTAAAACAGATTCGATATATTTTGACGATTTTGACAAGTAATATAAATCACGTACAATTTATATGATAGACAGATCCATAGATTGATGGATTTTCATCACAGTTTAGACCACGGTCGTACATACAGGTCTGGAAACTCGTATGTTTGCGTATAGTGTCAGAGATCACTCTTCGACTACTGCGCCACCCTTTTTGGTACTACGCGACAGTTGACGCTTAGCGGAGTCACTTCTCACATAGGAAACAGACTCGAGTTCCCAGACCTGTATGTACCACTGTGGTTTAGACTGTATATGGCTATGACAGACAGCACACACCAACACGAAGACAGGTAACGTTTACATGATCCACAGGTGATTAATGATCATTGCATATCAAAGATCTCTATAAATTCAAATAAACATTCACATGACATAGAGAATAAGCTTACGTCTTTCCACGCTGTTTCTACTCCTTAGAAATATTTTTATTGTATTAAAACGTGGGGAATGACATCGCGATGTTTTCTTTTCTACAGATATCCTAACCTACCCTTATCTTACCTATGCTGCGGATGTAGCCCGGGACAACGGGGAGTTCGCTATATACGAACGTTTAATTTCACTTCATAACCATCGAAAGTCAAGCAAATGACAAATTGTGAAGTATTTATTTTTATACTCATCAACATTACATGGGTATTCATCGCGTTATTGAAAAAGAAAATGTTATTTTTCTGAATCAATCTTCCATTATCCTCGACATTATTTCGTGGGCATCAATAATGTGTTCTGGGAAGATCTCAAGCTCATTCGGTGCGAATCTTATCATTTCCATAAGAACTGCAACAAGTCTCCTCCAGCGAGGAATATGTAATGCCTTCAACAAATAGTAGCAAATGAACCAAACTAAACTATTAATATTGTAATTTTTAATTCTCACAATCCATTTTTTTCTAGATTCGTACTACCAGATTTCAGGTATATATAAAGCATGGATTCAATATATGAAATTATTTATAATCATATGGCTTCATTTCCAGATAATTAAAGTTTATATGTAAAATTTTATTTTTCATTTATATAATCCATGTTCAACAGTTCACTTGCATCGGTATAAAGAACATTTTGCCCAGATTTAGAACAATAATGGTGAAAAATCAGCGTCAACCGAACATTTTTTAAATACAGGTCATACCATTTCTCAAGAAAGTTCATCACTCTTGAATCACGACAGTAATGACAAATATCTAGGTAATTTAGAAGAGATAAAAATGTATAAGCGAAAAAGCAATTCCAAATAGTATTTAAACAAATACATTTTGATTTCTAATTAAGTTTACTCTGATGATGGCTGCTTGGTGGCTGAAAGATCCTCAACACTTCATAGTGTGAATGAAGTCCTAGTGATTAAATATGGTTGCTATAATATTGGTTCAATTAATTACCTCCAGCTGGAAAAAAATGGGCAACATAGACAAGGGGACAGCACTACCCCTCAGCTCATCTGTATGAGTATTTTTGACGGCACAATATAACAAATCGAGAATGGACGTGAGTAATCGCAGATGCCGTGGCCGAAGGTTTTGCTTGATGAGTCCCAGCATATCGATGGCCACCACATCAGGTGCAACACCTTCATTTTCATCTGTAAAGGAGTAGTAGTCATTCATTGTAGTTCATGCTTATATGAGATAATATATATGGGTGAATTATGAATAAGTGCAAGACACAGCCTGTATACTTGATCAAAGATTAAATACTGTTTCCATTTACTTTCTCTCTTCCATTTATGTAAATAAAACTGAATAGAGAAAGAAGTTTTCTTGGAATAGAGAATAGTTTTCTATATAATCACAGAAAGGTTAATATGAATCTTCTCTGTGGTAAAACGTTCATCAATCTTACCGATAGCTAGAGCTTGTATGAAAGGTGGTATTAGGGGCTGGCGTAATCTTGACAGAAACAACTGCAGGCCACTAACGCCATCTTCGGCTCGATCTCGTGGAACTAAGCGACGCAGGTTATTTCGTTTACCTCGTCTTAGAGCGTTACATATTTTTTCTTCGTGGGAAAAACTGTTAACGTGAGGTCCAGGACGAAACACCCACTGACTTTCCACATCTAAAAGAACAAACTGATAGATATAGAAAAGCAGTTTTCATTCCCGGTTCACGGTTCAAGTTGTTTTTGAAACCACCGATTAAACTTACAGAATCGACCGTTTTCACAATAAAGATGTACTGTGATCAATCGATCACTAAGCTCCCTCACTTTCGTTAGCAAAAGTACAAATATATGATTGTAGGAACAGAAACTATATTAGAAAATATTTGGAAACAGCTTATGAAGGACGTTAAATTATAAGCTATGTTGCATTAGAATTTTATTCAAATGGTGTACACCTGTTGTCTCATGAACTATCAACATTTGCTGAGAGATGACCTTTTTTTTAGGCCGATTACAATACATCCCTTATACTACGTATAATGAGGGAAGTAATAATTATGTAAAAAAATCCATATACCCGCTTTTATCATAAGAGTGAAAGCGTATATACAAGAAGACTAGAAACTATAGTAAAATTGAAATAGTGTTCTTAAAAATCAGAGGGTGACGAGTAAATCTCTATTTTTATCAGCCTAAATGTTCATATTTACAAATTCTAGTTCAACTGAATTCAGATAGAAGAGAAAACAGAAATGGTAGCGAAAGCTGTTCGTACTGAAAACGTTAGATGGCGTAACGTATAACAAAGCTACTTTACTTTCGAATTTATATCTGGAAACATTTAAATTAGGATTAATTAAAAAAATAATTGGGGTAAATTTACTTACAATCTTTGAGAATTCTCACCAGCTCTTCGATAGCCAGCAAGGATTTTTCAGATATTATGTAATCCATGTCATCAATATTTACATTTCTTCTGTACGCACAATTACACCTTAAATAAACCAAACAACTGATCGGGACTAAAAATCAAAAAGTCTACCCTCATTAACTGATTTGTTGTTTCTGAGGACCTTTCGCCAACGTATATACATTGTTTTTGAATTCTCCCTGATGACGTTTTCTTCGAATCCACAAATTTCGATACTTTCTAATATTTTTAAGTTGTGGTCAGTGTTGCGTGCGATTACAATTACAACAATAGATATACGTAATGTAGGTATCCAGAAGGATTTTTTATTTGGTGAGGCCGAGCATACATTTAGAGATGCTTCTGGGATCAGTTAGTCTGACTAAACATTAGGAATAATACAAAAAATTGATATGATACAAATGAATGAACAATCTTGACGAGTTGTCACATAAATTTTAGACTTTTACAATATGTATGTTAAATATATATGCAATAAAAAACATTTGATAATGTGATTTGTATTTCTAAAAATACAATAATCAAAATTATACTATTCTTATCATCACCGATTAATCGACATTTAAAATTATTTTAGGTACCACACTGTATTCATATTATTATTGCATGTACGCCTCTGAAATGCATTAACAATATAACAACCTTGTTTAGTAACTATAATGAACCGTGACCTTTTAATTTGCAATTCTGTAAGTTCGTATATTTTGTACTGGAGCCTATGTAAGCACTATTCAAAACGAACAATCAATGGCATGATTATGAACAAAACATAATTATTCGAAATAAATTCATTCCCAAAATAATTGAGGGAAATAATGCTTGATGCAAAAAGCTACAATTTGACGTGGATGATTACATAGAATTCATTTTAACACCACTGGTTGGATATCTTTGTTGTTTAGTCGCATAATATATTATGATTATATACAAGAAACAAGAACACAAGCTATTCTCTCTATTAAACTTATAGTATGTGAACTTACTATGAGTAATATAGATCATCAAAAGAGTTGAATTTGAATAGAAACATTATATCGGTCTGATTGCATCTGCAAACTGTATTTAGGAAGGCAAATTTTATTAATTCATTAACCTGTTGGGATAATAACATCTTAATATGTATATAATTAATAGTACTGAATTGGATTAGGTTTTAATTGTCTTAAAGAAGAGCTTTAAATTGGAATTTACTTTTATCCGATAAATCTATTCATGAGAAACTATAGTTAGATTCTTGAAATTAGCTCTTGTTTCTTTCCACACTCTTGTTATCTTGCATCATCACATCCACTTTTTATCTTTTCTTTTTATTTTTATAATGAAGTGAAAACTGGTATCCATAAGAAAAAATCACTACATACTCAATGGAGAGAGAGAGACCGCTTGATTGTTTCAAAGTTAGAGAAAAACGCAAATATTTACAGAGAGCTTCTTATAAAAGTTTCATTTTTGAAAATAGTTTCACGCTAATTATCAAAAACTTCTGGAATTTTGTTAAACTTAGAAAGAACGGGGATCAATATGTTAAAATTTTGACCTTGAATGATATGGAAACATCTAGTGAACAGGAAATTGTTAACTTATTTGCTAAGCATTTTTCCAGTCTTTTTAATGTTGAGAATATTGGCATTGACTATGACTTACAGAATACTCCATACTGCATTAATAACATTACTTTAACGCCTGATGTGATATCCTTTAAATTAAGATAACACCAGGACCAAACACAATTTTCTTTGTTCATTTTATGAAACAATTTGAGGATATTTTTGTTAATTCCTTATTGTAGCTCATTTTCAAAGAATTTTCTAATCTCTTTCTATTTAAAACATATACCTAACATGATTACGTTATCATAAGAATATTCAATTTAATTTATTCTGATTTACTTTAATTCAACCTAATTTTCATTCATATAATTGCGAATAAGATTGAGGACAAATCCAAATAATTGTACATACTGGCAATTGAGATATACACTTCACTTGCTTAGATAAATATTGATGCTAATAATCTGGATACAAAAATTCAAACTAAAAATATTTTGAATTGATATAATTAATGCAGGTAACATTGCACATTTTTTACTCGTAGGTATCGATAATATGTAGAGAAAATTGAATTGGAAAAATACATGTTAATTCTAATTTTATTGGTAATTTTCCTGATTATTGGAAATTAATCTATATCAATCCTGTTCTTGAAAGAGGCGGAGATTTAAAATTTAAGGAATGCTCTTGATCTAATGCACGATTTAAGTTTTGTCCGTCTCTCATATAGCCATATTCATATTCAACATGATGAGGAATTGAAGTCAAACAGCCCCGAAGAGTTTGAAACAATTTTGGTTGAATCAAAATTGAAAATTCATAATTGCATAAAAGCAATCTGTTTTTAGTAAACAATTCTAGCATCAATACAACCTCGAGTTTGATTTAACAAAAACAAAAACCAAAATAATTTCATTGGAATGAAACCTTGATGAACGTGCTTGGCTGCAAAAACATATTTGTTTTTATTAAGAATTAAAACCGATACTATTTAAATAAATTCACCAGGTCTTTCGTTTAATACTGTCATAAGAAACGTGTTCTATTCTACATTAATTTTGTGTGAATTGTGTTGTACGGATAATTTGATTCTGAGCATTTAGAAGGAATCAAAAATGGAACAATATTTTCGACTAGTGAAGTACTTCTTGCTTTGTGCGGTTTGCGTGAGCGGGAAACCAACGGATGAAGCTGGAACTTGCCACAGGTTCAAAAAAGACATCCCCGGATACGATTTTTATCAACAGATGGATCCAGACTTGGTCGAGAGTCGAATAGGGGGAAGACCTAATCGAATGTCGAATCTGTTTAACCATTACGATCCTCTCGAAAGTCGGGAAAAGGAATACGACTATAACAAAATCTTTGAAAGCGATAGGTTATGGAGGATAGACAATTTACCCGTGAAAACTCCAGTAGTGAGATTTGAAAAGCTTCCGGACATATACGTGGACGACAAGGATCTACCTATGCCCATAGTGGACAACATGGCCGTCGAACAGTCTGAATTGACACAGGAAACCAAAGATATGGGCGTGGTTGAATTCGGCGAAGAACATCTGGAAGACCCCACCAGGCAGATGCACGAAGTCATTTTGGAAGGTATCACGGCGGAGCAACCCTCCAAATCACACAGCAACATATATTTCGAACCTTTCGAAAATAATTTTGAGTACCACACACCACACTCTGACGAAGAATTTTACTGCAATCCGAACCTACATCTGAATTTGAACACTTCTCTCTTGGATGTTGAAGACGCACCTACTTTCATGTCCAACGCTTTGAAGAAAGAAGTTTTGCCAGCTGAATTGGATACGGTCCTTGGGGACCATCCTTCAGAAATGGAAGATTCGGAAGAATGTTTTGTGACCATTTTGGACACAAATTCCACCACCCCGAAAAGTTTCGCGGAAACGATTCCATCAGAGAAACCTACAAATATACAGAAAGTGCCAGAGCCTTGTAAAAAGATAATCGAAGATGTTACCGTAGAAATTGAAGCAGAAAAAAATTGTGACGAAGAAAAGAAAGCAAAGAAGAAGTCTTCTTCAAAAGGAAAACCGTCCATCCATCTATGACTACTAAGGGCTATCCCAATTAGCGATAAGGTAATGAAATGATGTAATTTCGAATGAGAATTGTTACTGTCATAATTTTTGTCCGATATACAGGGTGAGTCAGTTTTTTGTAGACAAACTGCAACAGGAGATAGAACAAGTGTTTTTAAGAAGAAAAGTTCCTATAAACATATGTCGTAGAAAGCTTCGTTTTCGAGATACAGGGTGTTGAAATTGAAAAAAAAAATAGTTTTTTGCAAATATCTCCGGAACCGTTTATCGTACGAAAAACAGCTTCTGTAAGCATTTTCTACTCATAGTAAGCTATGTTCTGTGCGATAAAAATTTTTTTTTTACTCTTAATTGGTGAAGATTTTGAAGGGGTAGTGGGTGTTTTCCTCTCCAACTTCTACGCCACTGTGAGAAGTACGATTTTGAGACAACTATTTGGACCGCCAATGTTTTCTACACAAAAAAGGTACACTTACTCATGAGCTCTAGAATTGACCGTTTTCGAGAAAAATCAACTTTTATGTTGAAAAACATGGTCAATTCTTACTAATTAAACAAAATTTATTCAAACGTTAGAACAAGTAATAAAACCAAGGTATTGACCATGTTTTTCAACATAAAAGTTGTTTTTTCTCGAAAACGGTCAACTTTAGAGCTTATGACCTGAGCATCTTTTTTGTGTAAAAATATTGGCGGTTCAAACGGTTGTCTCAAAATTGTACTTTTTCCAGTGGCGTAGAAGTTGGGGAGAAAAACACTCACTACCTCTTCAAAATCTTCACCAATTATGACTAAAAAAAAATTTTGTACCGCACAGAACATAGCTTACTATGAGTAGAGAATGTTCACAAAAGCTGTTCTCTGTACGATTCCAGAGATATTTGCAAAAAACCAAATATTTTTTTCAATTTCAACACGTATCTCGAAAACGAAGCCTTCTACGACATATGTTTATAGGAACTTTTATTCTTAAAAACATCTGTTCTATCTCCTGTTGAAGTTTGTCTACAAAAAACTGACTCACCCTGTATACAGGGTGTCCCAGGTTTTAGTAGCAGAACTTTTACAGTCGATAGAAAATTTGATTTTGAGAAAAAAAGTTCCTATTAACATTGGGTGTTGAAATTGTAAAAAAAATTTAGTTTTTTGCAAATATCTCCGAAACCGTTAATCGTACAGAGAAAAGCTTCTGCAAACATTTTTTCACATAATAAGCTATGTTCAATGTGAAAACAATTTTTTTTTAGTCATGATTGGTGAAGATTTTGAAGGGGTAGTGGGTGTTTTTCTCCCCAACTTCTACGCCACTGAAAAAAGTACAGTTTTGAGACAACCGTTTGAACCGCCAATATTTTTTACACAAAAAAGGTACCCCTGGTCATAAGCTCTAAAGTTGAACGTTTTCGAGAAAAATCAACTTTTATGTTGAAAAACATGGTCAATTCTTACTAATTAAACAAAATTTATTCAAACATTAGAACAAGTAACAAAACCTTTTTTGTATAGAAAACATTGGCGGTTCAAATGATTGTCTCAAAACCGTACTTTTTTTAGTGGCGTACAAGTTGGGGAGAAAAACACCCACTACCCTTTCAAAATCTTCACCAATCATGACTAAAAAAAAAATTTTTTATAGCACAGAACAAAGCTTACCAAAGTAGAAAATGCTTGCAAAAGCTGTTTTCTGTACAATAAACGGTTCCGGAGATATTTGCAAAAAACGAAATTTTTTTATCAATTTCAACACCCAATGTATCTCAAAAACTAAGCGTCTGTGCATATATGTTAATAGGAACTTTTCTTCTCAAAATCAAATTTTTCATCGACTGTTGAAGTTCTGCTACTAAAACCTGGGACACTCTGTATATTATCAGAGTTGTGAAATTTAGAATTATTCAACTTAATCGAATAACTGGAATGGTTATAAAGCCCTAATATGAAACTTTCTGTTAAAATTGGCCTGATAAGAATTTCATATCCACATTTATGAAAATATAAGCCCAATTTGAGATTAATTATTACTAATTATTACTATTTGCAACTTAAGCTAAATGAATGAATGCCAATTTGATAGCAACTAAAGCATGATTTTGAACATAATCTTATTCTTACCTCTGTTTTTTTTTCAGGAATTTGCTTTGGTGGGGGAAAACTAATTCTGCTGTCACACCCGAAGTTTTTTACCAAGAATTTCTGATCAAATGTTACTAGTGATATTTTCAAAAATAAATCTCTTCATTCATTGAAGGCACAAGATATATATTTTCAACATAGCTATTCACACATGATTTTCAGCTTTTGTGAATATTCAACATCAGTCTTTTTCATTTTGTCATATAATTGTTTGGTTATTGTTCATTAGTATTTTTGTGAAAAAACGTTCCGTCTGAACTATTGTACAGTTATTTTGAGATTAAAATATGAAAATTATGAAAACAGCACTATAAACTTCTCTGCAATAAATATGATATTTATATTTATATCTTGAAGAATGAATTTTGAGAAAATTCGAAACAATTTTCTCAATAGTATTATTTTCATACAATGCCATACCTAGGTTAATATTATATTAATAACAGTGTAATATATAGAGTATTTATTATGTTAATCTTAAATTTTGTAAATATATCACTATAAATAAATATTTTTACAATACCGTATTCAGTATTTATTTTGATTTATTTGGATTTTAAATTTGAACCCAATTGACTTTTGAAATTCCAGACAGAATGTCTTCGAATAATTTTGGTTTCCATGTAGATTCGACTATACGGTCGCAAGGTGAAAAATCCTTGAAAAATGAAACAAGAAAAAAATGATAATGATAAGAATTAACTTCTATGGCTTATAGAAGTTTCAAAAAATATATAGGAGATTCAAATAAATTATGTATTACTATCATTAACATTAGGTATGGTATAATTAATAAAACTATAAAAGAGTTCACACTGTGGATACACCATAACGCTATAAATAAGAAACAATCACTCTTATCCACTAAAAGTAATGAGGACCTTTCAGCTACTAAGTAGCAATCAAGTAGCAGAGTAAACTTACTCTGATGATGAATACTTGGTTGCTGAAAGATTCTCAGTACTTTAACAGTATTTTTAGTGGATGAGGAAAAGGACTAAGATAATAATGATTAAACATTATTTAAAAACCAACTCAACAAATAAAACATAAAATAATGCTTTAAACTGAACTGAACTCTTTTCCCCTTCCCCCTCCAGCTATTAAAATAACATGTTTTCAATTTTTCAGCATTTCTATCGAAACTTTCACTGAAGAAATGGAATAAAATTGGGCAACATTCCTTGCATTAATTGTTCTTCTACAAAAGCGAAAGTAGCCGGCATGCTCAATATAAATGACAGTATTATAAAAATATGTGGCAAATCTGCCTTTTGAAAAATTTGGTGCCATTTTTCACCGGTTAAAATATTAGTATTACTATTAACTAATATTATCTTCAGTTTGATGTAAAAAAAAATTCTGAAGTTGCTTCAACTATTCCATTAAAATCATTATAGTTGAAAACGGTATGCTTATTAATTTCAAATATTGAAACTTTTACTGGAAAAGAGTTTTTCTGAAAATCATCTATGTGATTAATTGTTGAATTTAGCCCCTGATAGAACTGTGAGTTGATACAGTCTCAATTTCAATTTTTTTATTTTTGAATTAACCAAATTAATCTAAAAAATGTCATTTTTTTGTAATTTCGTAAGAAAATTATTCATTATTTCATAAACAGAAATTTTGGAACTTCAAGAAGTTTAATAAAATCCTCAAAGATGGTTAAAAAAATTAATGAAAAATAATAAATGAATTTCAAGAATTTCACATTGGATTTTGATATCTCCTAAGTCTAATGATTTTCTAATGTGAATGGGGCAATCACTTTGGAAATAAGAAACAATAAGTCCCCAATTTTGAAGCAGCCCTCCAATACACGGATTCAAAGATTCGCTTTAATAAATATTATTATGTAACGCTTCTATATTTCAGGAATATATTTCTATCGAATATAGGTCTGGCAAGCCTAAGTGCCACTGAAATTCAATTGAATTGGTTTCTAGGGAAACAACATTTCTATGTAATTAGAAGCTAAACTGTCTTAACTATGATTTTATCGAAATTTACTGGAATACCAGTTTGAGAGAGTAACTTGCTTAATATTTTGAACAGTATTCAGCGACTTTCAACATAGGCAACGGAAAATTTAGGACAATAAAAAGGAAAATTGCGAAGGAGTAAATGTTATTTAACAATGTTTTTTTGATTTCTTGCGCCTTATTATAGTTCAGTTAATTCAGATATCAGCAATATAAAACTTAAAACATAAATATAAAACCTATTATTTTTTTAAATGCTGTTAACAAGTAATTAAACTTTGTAACTTTATAATTATTGAGCTTTTTTGACATTTTGTCGATAGATAAAACTGGCTTATTTTGAGCCCATCTATCTACATTCTTATTCTCCCCCATACGATAGATATCACCCTGTATAACTTCTATTTGGTTCAAAATATTAGTCAAGTAAGAAACTGACGAAGGAAAAGAATCTAATCAACTTCTATGAGGACCAAAAATAATGAAATTCTATGTTTTCTTTCATTTTTCTCGTTTCAGCTTCTTTACAAATGCAATTAGATTATCATCATCTAGTGTTGACAAAAATCATCGATAAAATTTCCGTTCCGAGAAAAATGTTAAGTACATACGTAAAATGCTTGGTTGTAAATTTTGCAAACATTCAACTCTGACACATATTCCTAGCCAGGTAGGTTCACGAACTTCATGCAAGCTTACGTTGAATGTTTCCTCGATTCGCAGTAATAAAATATGAACAATTGCATTATTTTATAGATTCATTAAATTGGTTCGAATTAGAAAAGAAACTAAACGAATAGCGTTGAAGGAAAAAAAATATACATGATGTTGTTGTTAGGTCTTCAGATTTGAAAGGAATATCGTTTTGAATTTTTGGTAGAATATTTTTTCTCAAAAGGGACTTACAATTCTAAAATATTTTCAGTCTTCCTTCTCTTCTGGTTTTTTTTTTGATTTCTTCTTCAAAATTAATAGTGAGTTGGATGTTAGAGCTTGACCTTGATTCTTAGCTGTTTTTGAGTTAATACTTTACTTTGTTGCTATAATCTTCTAAACTAATTCATAGAATACACTGAAAGAGTTCACAACTATGGAAATATTATAACACAAGTAGCCATAATCAGAATAAACTAAATTAGAAAATAAAATGTACCTGTTCAAATACTATTCGGGGTTTATAATGCAGATAAAAACGTTACCCCCTGTCGTGTGTGTATAAAGCTAATAAGAACTGCTAAAAAAGATACGGCAAAAAATGGCACTGGGGGCCCGAGATAGGGCCAATTTACATATTTTTTTCATGAATGTTAAAACATTATTTTCTCTACGAATTTAGATATCTTATCCCAGTTATTCCAATTTCCATAATTCAAAATTAAGCTGCGTGTGCGTAAAATCTACGTTACCTACCTCACTTTCCCATGTAAAAATAAGATTCGAAGCTCTAATTTTTTTTTACCTCGCTGTAGATTATTTTGTTTTTCATCTAGAGTGGTAGAAAATTAGAATCAAGCTTTAAGCCTCTTCTTTATTCTGAATTTCTTTTTTTTTAGTTGTATTATGAGCCCGTAGTTGGCCAAACGTGTTTCATTCAATATCTCGACTTCTACTGGACTAAAACTGTTCCACGTTAGCACAGAATGTTCGTCTCTGGTTCCTAAAGCAATATCCTGATTTTTTTTTTAAGTATGCTAACTTAAAAAGAATCGACTTTTTTAGGGTCTGAATTTTTCAAAATCATCTAAAAATTCGAAATTGAAAAAACAACTAACACCATCTATTTCTATCAGTTAGAGGATGGCAAAGTGTAGGAAATGAATTTTGATTTGGGTCGAAAGACCCATTTGTTCTCTAGTAATCGTATTTTTACAAACAAAAAAGTCCGATTTTGGCGCGAAAAAGGAAGATAGGTGAAAAGACCAAAAACCAAAAAAAAGTATACAAAAAATGTGATCATTTGGCTGGACCCTATCTCGGTCCCCCAGTTATTGACTTATCAAACGACGCGTTTTTTTTGCGTACAACTTTTATTTGAAACATTTTTTGTATAACCTATAGTTTTTAATCCATTTTGAAAATACTGGAAAATAGCAATTTTCTGCAGTAAAAAACTGTCGTATCTTTTTTAATACAACTTTTACCGTTTTATAAGTTAAAAATTCGTATCAGCGTATGAAAATACATAAAAAAAGTTTCAAAATATTCACTAAAGACCCCTGAATGACCGGACTAACTTTTCGAATTCAAGATATGTCAAAAGTAAATGACACAGTTTATCATTTAGTTTGAATGTCAACACGTTTATTGACAAAATTGATTCAAATGACGTGATTCTAGAATTATTTTATCATTGTACATTGAACCAGTTGGCAACATGTTGGTACCAATTGGACTATTATTGTTCTTTGAAGTACATTCATAAGTACCCAAAATACCTTCGGCCTATTGTGCTTGGAGTTGGATGGTGTTCCCGCTCCCTCGGCGGTAGCAATGCTCTTTAGCCATTAGTTGGGACCCTCTGGAGGTGTTAGCTTATGAAACAACGGTGTAAAATATTCAAGATTTGTAAAAACTATGTCATTTTATTAATGACTATTTTAACATTTGAGCTAATTGCTTATACCCTGATATTTTACTGTTGACTTATCGAGTTCGAAAAAATACCCATAATCCATGGCAACCTAAATGTTTTCTCAAAAATATCGATTTTAGGCTCTTAGTACTTCATATCTTTTTTAATGAGAATCAATCGGTCAATCTGATGGTGAAAAACATATGGGGTGCAATTAAAAAAAAATTACGTTATTGAGTTTTTACATGTGCCACTTTCATGAGATTTTTACACCATTTTTTTTCTCATTTTTTCAAAATTTGCTTCCGCAGTTTCATAACTTACTAAAACATTAGTACATTGCCAAAAAAATCATTTACTTCTAAACAACAGTGTTGAAGACAATCGCAATAAATAACACCCTGTAAACGCTACATATTTTCTTAAAATTGTAATAACAAAATAACAGTTTATAATAGGGTTAGGGCTGTATTATCAAACTTATTCTTAATTGCGACGGAGAAGTCAAAATAGTTAGAGCGTTCTATTCAAAATAACAGATTTGACATCAACAAAACGATAGCCTGGAAATACGACTAGGGGTAGGTCCTAGAAAGATAAAACTGAATCGAAAAGATATCGAGTTCAATATTCTTGTCTATTGTGATGGAGTCTTCTACCTAAGCCGAGTAAAGCTGTGTTGAGAAACTAGTTTGTCATTTATTGCAGAGGATTTTTGTTTGCATCTTGAGCATTTGTCGAAGTTTCATATTATCATCATCCTTGAATTCAAATTATTCATAGCATTGATACTGAATTCTGTTGTGCAAATTTAGACATACCGATGAATTAGTTTATTTTCAATTCATCCACTGGCATTTCATAATGCAGTGAGATGAACTCTTATTCCGTTTGCAATTTCTGTTTTCAATAATATTCAAAAGCATTCGTAACATATTATGTTGAAATTAGGGCAGTAATAATTAAATAGTTTACAGTATGGTATGATAACAATTATGATTTTGTTGAATGTTTTCGCATACCAACGGCTGCATAGTTTTTGCTGACGATGATGCAGCGATTCTAGTTACAAAGTGAACGAACTATGCTTGCTGTATTTAATTGTTTGAAGAACAAAAAAATTAATATACTCCGATAGTAAATTATATGATAGAATGAAAAGATGGAATTGAGAAAAATGTGAATCATAACATGAATAATCGCAGAAAAATTAAATATGTCTGAAAGTATTTCTAAATCAATGATCAATAAAATACGAATAAAAGTAGAGGAAACTGCTCACAGACCCAAAAATTGTCAATGTATATAAGAAATTGGAAAAAATAATATTGCAACTTTGAATAATATTAAGAAGATTCACTTTCTTTTAATATACTTCTTTTTCGGGGAAAATTTTGTTCACCAAGCGGCATTTCTAGGCTAGTAGAATATTTTTCTTTAAAAAAAAATTCTGCAGGTAGGCAATAATTTATCGAGGAAAAATTAATACAAAAATTAGTTTAATTAAAAATATATTATTATGAGCACATTAATGTATTATTAATACAAATTTGCCGTTTTTTGAATCTACTATTCGGAAATTTAGATGGAATATGTATACAATTAAACTGACAATTCTTTTTAATATCTCTTTTCCTCGGTTACAATTTTGTATGTGATAATATCTCAGAGCAGCTTCTCTAAGTTAGTAGGTTAGTTATAAGTTTATTTTTGGATGCAATAACATCATTAACTGTAGGTAGATAATTAATAGAGAAAAATTAATATAAAAATTGCCTACTTGTTTCGATGTCTGGGCCCAATTTCGTAATGAGCTCATCATAATGTTTTCACGAACCCTTGTCATGAAATGGTTTTGGATACAATTTTGTACTGACCAATAAGGCAAAATTAATACAAGATCGTGAAGACTATTTAATGTTAGGATGGACAGAACAAGCGATGATTAAATATCTTAATCAGAGGATTTACATTATCAGTGAATTAAATAATTGAGTTATTACATCTTTCCATGATTATAAGCTGAGAACAAAATGTTGAATTCAAGCTTTTATATAATTTCTATACCAATTTAATTTGATAGTTTTTGATTTAAAAAAAAATTAAATTTACAATGTTATTGAATATGATATCAATATGCAAACTCCACTGAAATATAAGCTGCAAAATATTATCTCAAATAGAACAATGCAGTTCAAAAAAACCCTAGATTCGATTAAAAATGAATTTCAATAGATATTGTGTACCTACTCGCAGAGAAAAAACAGCACTTAATTTCAACAGAATATTCATGAAAATATATTTTATCATAAATCACATTTAATATTTATGAATCTATACATAATTCTCCTGAAACATTCATTAAGGGAATATTTGATACTGATTTGACCCTAATTTATTGGGCAATTAACATGATATGAAATGTTATTTTCTGCACATGGAAAACAAATTATAATTCAGAAAAATTAATATTTTGGGATAAAATTAAAACTTTTAGAATTGAATGGATTGAAGTGTAATTGAATTTTAATTTTGGATTTACAGGCTAAAACTTCAAACAAACAAAATTAAAGGGATTAACTAAAAATTCTATGAGCCGTTCCAGTTTGATAATTTTCGAACATTTTTAATAAGTTAAATATAAAACCTATTCATATCTACGCTTAATAATGATAATAAATGTAGAGATAAAGAGTAATAGATACAATTTTCGTTAAATTAGGAAAAAGTTGCCCAACAAAAGAGCCATTCTTATATAAGTATAACAATCACAATATCATTTTTGATTTTCTAGATGAAATTAAAAAAATTTGTTGATTTTATTATTTTCTAGTGTTACCTTTAGAAATGAAACAAATGTAAAACGCTCCTTTGTAGCAACTTTTCATGAGCTTTTTTGTGATGTCTGTTTTATTATTCGACGTTTTGTTGTCGACCATCATCTATTTTATTTTAATATGGCGCTATTTTAATACAATATATTGAGGTACTTTTCATTTTACACTCATTGATGTATCACATGTGATCGTTGGCTTACGTTTCAGAGCTGTTAAAGCATTCATCAAGATTTTTTCAAACTTTTAATAGTCGTTTTATTTGAGTTTATAAGGCATTTTCATTACGTGATGGCTGATTCTTATCATTAATCTGCTAATAACTTTAACCCGTTTCACAGAAAAACGTAATTGGTTTTACACAAAGATAATACGAGTAATGATTATTAATTAATCAATTAATTAATTTAATTAGTACAGGCAGCCCGAGAAAATAACAATTTTCCAATAAAGGTCTCCAGCAATATACTATTAATATGGTATCTGTTTTCAGACACATTAAATATTTTGGAAAAAGAATTATGATGACATTTATCTATGTTCAAAAACAGTCTATTTATAGTACAATATTCGTGTAACCTATTGAGATGATTTTGAAGAGAGAAGCAATCGTTCATAGAAGTAACTGATTTATAGATTTCAAGATCATCAGCATAGAGACGAAACTCTGAGTTCAGGAAGCACCACTCAATGTCATTGATAAACAACGAAAAAGGAGAGGGCCTAAATGAGTCCCTGAAGAATAGCCTATGTGATTTGAATAAAATTAGATGTAGAGTTGTTTATTTCTACACCCTCGGATCTGCTGTTTGAATACGAATTAATCCATCGAAGCAGATTGCCGTGTATTACAATGTATTGTGATGTACCTTATCAAATGCTTTTGAAAAATCTGTATACACGGTGTCAATTTGATTTACTTCACCCATTGGCTCAAAAACATTTTGAACAAACAATTTCTCTTGTCTATGTACCTTCTGTAAATGTATCCACTAGTAACTCACAATTTTAACTTAGTTCATCTTTCGATTATGATAGCGCAGCTAGTAAAATCCTCATAAAGTGAAAAAATCTATAGTGAGAATGGAGTTGTGATGTTAGTATTAGTGCTGTATAAATTCCACAGATATAAACTCAGTACATTTAAAGGAGTATCTTGTCAAATTTTAGTCATTCTCAGACAGAGAAGCTGTTGAAAAACGAATGTGTTTGTACATAATGTGATAGAAAGATGAAAACATGTAACCGAATCTTAAAAAAATTTCTTGTGTTGTTAGAAAGATCGTTGGAATAGTAATTTGATAATAATAATAGTAAATGGATCAACTATTTCGACAAATAAATCAATTAAATAAACGAATAGAATTCCAATTTCACTGAGTTTGAGTGTATTTTATAATATATATGATATTTATGAATCTAGCAAAATCATTATTTCTATAAATTCTCAATTCAAGTAATCAGTACTTATTAATTATGAATTAATATTTTGGTCATAACTAATATAAAATTATAATGTATTGATGATAATTTTGATAATTTGAATACGTATCTTGCAACATATGATGGAGCTGATTGCAGCAAAATAGCAAATTAAGCAAACAATAATTACTATAAATAACAACACAATCGCAGTAACGAGTATTCCGTCCAGCACAGCTCAACATGCGGGTCACGGTATCAACCTTAGCCATAGTGCTCGCATTTACCTTTGCGGAAATTCAAGGGGCCACGACTGAGCTGAACAACAAGAAAACATCTCTGACTACAGACCTCGCCCTGAAAGAATCCGAAGGAGCAGAAATTGCACGAAAGAAGAAATCGACTACAACAACGTTCTGCGTGGAAATCCGACCAAGTGGACCTTACCAGAAGCCTTTCCAAGTATGTGAACCTGGAGCAAAAGAATATCCTGCCCCAGGATATGGAGCCCCAGCTTACAGTGCACCAGCCTACCCGGTTCCAAGCTACTCTGCTCCAGCTTATCCGGTTCCAAGCTACGCCCAACCGTCATACAGTGCTCCAGCTCCCGTCTACAGTGCACCTGCATACAGTCCTCCAGTCTACGCAGCCCCAGCACCAAGCTACAGTGCCGCAGCACCAAGCTACAGTGCCCCAGCATCAAGCTACAGTGCCCCATCTCCAAGCTATCCAGCCCCTGCTTATGGAGGAAGTACATCAACCTACAATGCCCCAGCTAAGCAAGAATATGCCGCTCCCAAACCAGCACCAGTATACGCAGCACCTAAACCAATATACCCAGCCAAACCTGCCCCAGCCTATGCTGTTCCAGTTTCAAAAGGATACACTTCACCCCATGTGACCTATTCTTCCTACCGCGCCGGAGAAGAAGCTGATCACTCTGGAAGCGATACTGCCCATTCTCATGCCACCTCAGCCGTAACTAGATCGAAATCAACTGAAGAGGAACACGATAAATCAACCGAGCAAGTAGAAGAACCCGTCAAACCCGCTCCAAGCGAACATGCCAGGTCTACCGATGTCACGATGGAAGAAGAACCAGAAGAAGAACAATTGAACATGCGCGCAAGTGAAGATGATATGGATGAAATGACCATGCGGTCCAGTGAAACTATGGAATTGAACTCTGAAGAATCAACGGGTACAGGAATGAGAGCTGCATACGGTGAACCAAGTTACGGCGGAGGATATGGAGGAGGTTATGGCGGTGGTTATGGCGCTCCAGTCTCTTATATTGACGTTTCTAAGAAAAAGAAGGGCAAAAAGGGAGCTCACACCGGATTGGTCATCACCTGTCAACCAAATCTAGCCGGATATGCATCTAATACACCACCTGCATATGGCGGTGGTGGTGGTGGTGGCTATGGAGGATATCGAGCTTCTGCTAGGAGTTACGGATATGGAAAACCCTATGGTGCATATGGACCTCCACCTTCGTACAAAGCACCATCATATTCCCCACCCGCTTACAAAGCACCTTCATATTCTGCTTCAAGTTATTCAGAGCCAAGTTATTCAGAGCCCAGTTACTCTCCACCCGTATATAAACCTCCGGTCTATAAGGCCCCATCATACTCTGCACCAAGTTACAGTGCACCTTCTTATTCTGCTCCGGCTTACAGTCCACCAGCCCCAACATACTCTGCCCCATCTTATAGTCCACCTGCATACAAAGCACCATCTTATAGTGCCCCAGCATACAAGGCTCCATCTTACAGTGCCCCATCGTATCCAGCTCCAGCATATAAGGAACCATCATATTCTGCACCTTCATATCCAGCGCCTTCATACTCAGCGCCTTCATACCCGGCACCATCATATTCAGCACCATCATATCCAGCGCCGTCTTATCCAGCACCGTCTTACTCTGCGCCTTCTTACCCAGCGCCTTCTTATCCAGCGCCATCTTATCCGGCACCTTCTTACCCTGCACCAGCCTATAAGGCACCTGCTTACTCAGCACCTGCATACCCGGCCCCATCTTATTCAGCGCCATCTTATTCAGCGCCATCTTATTCAGCGCCATCTTACCCAGCGCCATCTTATTCAGCGCCGTCTTACCCAGCCCCGACATATAAGGCACCTTCTTATCCAGCACCGGCTTATACAGCGCCATCGTATCCAGCACCAGCATACAAGGCACCGTCTTATCCAGCACCAGCATACCCAGCTCCATCTTATCCAGCGCCAGCTTACTCAGCTCCATCTTATCCAGCGCCAGCTTACTCAGCTCCATCTTATCCAGCTCCAGCATATAAGGCACCATCATACAGTGCACCAGCGCCTTCATACCCAGCACCATCTTACCCTGCTCCGGCATATTCAGCACCATCTTACTCTGCACCGGCATATCCAGCACCAGCATATAAGGCTCCAGCACCAGCTTACCATACGCCTTCTTACCCGGCACCATCTTATCCAGCACCAGCATATAAAGCACCTGCATACAGTGCCCCTGCACCTTCTTATCCAGCGCCTGCATACAAAGCACCCGCCTACAGTCCACCTGCTTACAAGGCACCTTCATATCCAGCCCCTGCATATCCAGCACCTGCATATCATGCACCAGCACCTGCATATCATGCACCAGCCCCTGCATATTCTGCACCAGCCCCAGCATATTCTGCACCAGCGCCGGCATATTCTGCCCCAGCTCCAGCTTATCCAGCACCAGCATATCCAGCACCTGCACCATACAAGGCTCCAACTTATTCAGCCCCGTCTTATCCAGCACCAGCATATTCTGCTCCCGCACCAGCATATCCCATTGCAGCACCAGCATACCCTGCTCCAGCACCAGTATATCCTGCTCCAGCACCAGCGTATTCTGCCCCAGCACCAGTTTATTCAGCTCCACCTTCTTATAGTGCTCCTAGCTATTCTGCTCCACATAAATACAATGCACCTTCTTATACTCCCCCGGGTACTTACCGATCTGCTGAGAAAGATGAAACCAAGCACAAAGACGCTGAAATCGGAAAGAGCGAACTTTCTGCACACAAAAAAGAGGAACACACACTGAAGAAGATGAGCGAAGTAGCCCACAAGAGGATTGCAGATAAGAATAGGGATGTCGAAAAAGCAGCAACAGCTAAGGATGATCCAAAGCACGTAGTTGGAAGTAAATGGAGTCCAGAAATGAGAGAAGAAGATGCTGCGATGGAGATGAGGGAATCTGAGCATATGCACAATGGGGAAAGCGCACCTGGAAAAACTGAGACATCCGGAGCCGAAAGTTGGCAGTCAAGGGCAGCTTCTGAAGCTTCAAACAAACAAGATCCTCAAGGTGCCCATTGGCAATCTAACATGAGGCAGGCTGAAGAAATGACTGGAGGAAAATGGAACCCTGCAAATGTTGATCCCGCCGTTGCCAGCAAATGGAATCCCGAAAAAATTGGACCAGCCGTTGGTAGCAAATGGAATCCCGAAAAAATTGATTCACCCGTAGGTAGCAAATGGAATCCCGAAAAAATTGACCCAGCCGTAGGTAGCAAATGGAATCCCGAAAAAATTGCCCCAGCCGTAGGTAGCAAATGGAATCCAGAAAAAATTGACCCAACCGTAGGTAGCAAATGGAATCCCGAAAAAATTGACCCAGCCGTAGGTAGCAAATGGAATCCTGCACAAGCTGATCCCGCTGTTGAAAGCAAATGGAATCCCGAAAAAGTTGATCCAGCTGTAGGTGGAAAATGGACTCCAGAAAAAGCCGAATCAACTGTTGGAGGCAAATGGAACCCCGAAAAAATCGACCCCGCTGTAGGAGGAAAATGGGAGGAAACCATGACTGGCAGTAAATGGAACCCCGAAAAAATTGACCCCGCTGTAGGAGGAAAATGGGAGGAAACTATGACTGGCAGTAAATGGAACCCCGAAAAAATTGACCCCGCTGTAGGAGGAAAATGGGAGGAAACTATGACTGGCAGTAAATGGAACCCCGAGAAAGTTGATTCTGCAGATGACCAAAGCCCACCCAAAGGAGAAAATGTAGCTAGTAAATGGGCAGGAGAAAAACTCACCGAAGATGCCAAAGACGGACACAAATCGCAACAGACACCAAACGATGTCGAATGAAATATCCCATCGATGATTTAGAATAAGTTTTTTAGTTTTGTATTATTTTGTCTAATAAAATGTGAATTTGAATGATGTTGCTAGTTTTTGAATTGATATGACAACGTTTCATAGTGAAATTGAAATGCAAAGTAATCTTTAAATGATGAAATTGAATTAAGCAATTAATCCTGGAAACAGTTTCCAACTTCAAAGCTTCAGTTAGTTTGAAATAATAGTTAACAATAAATTTTGTAATGAAAATCAAGTCCAGTGATATATACACGATTTACCAAAAACATAAGGTTGTTGCTCTTGAATATGTATATGTCAGAAGCTTAACTGTCGACTGGCTTTGTTCGGATGAAGATGAGAACCTCACTATTGAAATGTGAATACTACAGGATTATTAATGCAACAAGTACATATGTAACGAATATCCTTTGAAGTAACAAGATATGTACACCTTTATCTTAGTATTGAATAGTGGCATCTGAAATCATTATATTGTGAATGATGGATTATTATCATCATATCAAATGACAATTGTACGACTTTCCGACTGACCACAATTTAAACACTGTAGTAAGTATCGAAGTGCATGGAATTAGTAAATAACGCCTCACCACCATCAGGATATTCACGTGTAGGTTGCAATTTTTTAAATTTCCTTTTATTATAATTGTATTCATATTATGAACTGTTTGAACAAGCTAAAGAGCATAGGAAATATTGAGGGAACTACAAACAATAAGATGAAACGCGTACCTGCACAAACATTGTCCCATTTCTTTTCGAATTGAAATTCATTTCTTTAACCTTCTTTCAAAGATGCTGTCATTATTTGGGTTTCATAGACGTATCAGGTTTAAAATGACAAACGCCATTCCAAAGAAAAGGAAAACTGATTAATCTGTTTATGTTGTACAGGGTGTCCCATTTTAGGTACTTTTGCGGGTTATCTCCTTTATTTTTAAAGATAGAGAGTTGCGGTTTTCGCGACACTGTGCTACTTTTTCGTAAAACTCAAGATGCCGTCAACAGAATTTTCATAGCCCTTTTAGTTTTTAAGATACAGGGCATTTCTGAAAATGTTGCATTTTGTGACCCCCCTCGTATCTCCGTTATCCTTCAACTTATCGAAAAGATAAAATAACATTCTAATAGACTTTTTTCCGTAGAATGCAGTGGTGTAGATAACTTTTGTTACATATTTACTGTTTTTGAGTTATAAAGCAAACTTATGTTTTTTTAAATTGAACATCCTGTATATTTATAGACTATAAAATTTGTCTTTTTTTTACCTTTTCAAAAATATATGATACTATAAACTTATTTTCAGAAACACGCAAATAATTGACAATTTTCAGAAATTAAATACATATTTTAATAGTAGGCCATTCATATTGTTTATGACAAGAAACAGAAATCTCTATCGCATTTAAGCTGTTTATTTTCGTTCTTTTGGTATCATTATTCAATAGATATTTATCAATTTTTTCGAATAATGGCAGTTTACGAAAATTATGAGAAATATGATGTGTATGTTTTATACAGAGTAACGAAAATTCTGAAGAAGCTTCGGAATTATATTTCCAAAGGTGAGTAAGCTATTATGGCTATGAAAATCTCTATTATCATTTTAATTTTTGCTTGTTAGATATCCAGAAAGAAGGCAACCGTTTTTTGGGATATTTGCCCGTTTAAAAGCAAATTTAGTTGAGCACGGATCATTTGTTCACCCGCGCCCTAAAACATACAACAAAGAGAACAGGGAAAGGAAAGAGATAGATGCTTTAGGATATATAGAAGCAACACCTTCGTCCTCATGTAGAAAAATTGAGAAGGAAATTGGTGTGCCAAAAACTAACGCTCAGAGGATCTTGAAGAAATATAAGTATCATCCATACAAATTTAATATACTACAACATTTACATCCTGGCGATGCCGAGCGCCGGCCACTGTTTTGCCAGTGGTATTTGCAACAAATCGATGCTAACGATTTATTTGGCAGACTTGTTATCTGGTCAGACGAATGCTTTATTTCAAGTGCTGGCATTTTCAATCGTCACAATACCAGGAACTGGCATAGCGTAAATCAGCATTTAATGTTTGAAAGGGCACAACAAGGACGCTTTGGAGTTGGGGTTTCATGTTTTATTTTGGGTAGACATATAGTTTATAGGATTTTTGAAGGAGGTCTTACAGCACGTAGATACCTAGAAATTCTTGAGGAAGTTATTCCAGAACTGCTCGAAAACATTCCATTAGCCCAGTATAATGCTGTTTACCTACAGCAAGATGGTGCCCCAAGTCATAACTCTAGGCTCTTAAGGGCCTTTCTTAATAATAACTTTCCTCAAAGATGGATAGGTACCAACGGACCTGTTAGATGGCCTCCACGATCACCAGATCTCTCAATTTTAGATTTTTTTTTATGGGGCTATATACAAAATGAAGTATATAAAACTCGATATGACGGCATTGCAGAACTTCGAGAGGCAATTCATTTAGCTTTTCGAAATATGCGAATGAGAACAATGGTTCTTTTGAACGCTATTCAAAGAATCTCAAAGATGTGCCAATTTTGCATTAGAGAAAATGGTGGTCAATTTGAACATCACATTTAATTTTTTTTAATAATGTTATTTTTTTGTGTTTTTGTTATATTGTCACTTTACGCCACAAAACTGTTGTTACAAACTTACTGTTAGAAAAAAGATCTATGGGAATTTTTTTTAATAGATACCTATATACAAGCTATCCCAATTATTTGTTAGTAATATGTAGATTGCACTTGTTCATTATTGTTATCCATAGCCTACTATTAAAATATGTATTTAATTTCTGAAAATTGTCAATTATTTGCGTGTTTCTGAAAAAAAGTTTATACTATCATATATTTTTGAAAAGGTAAAAAAAAGACAAATTTTATAGACTATAAATATACAGGATGTTCCATTTAAAAAAATATAAGTTTACTTTATAACTCAAAAACAGTAAATATGTAACAAAAGTTATCTACACCACTGCATTGACGGAAAAAAAACTATTAGAATTTTATTTTATCTTTTCGATAAGTTGAAGGATAACGGAGATACGAGGGGGGTCACAAAATGCAACATTTTCAGAAATGCCCTGTATCTTAAAAACTAAAAGGACTATGCAAATTCTGTTGACGGCATCTTGAGTTTTACGAAAAAGTAGCACAGTGTCGCGAAAACCGCAACTCTCTACCTTTGAAAATAAAGGAGGTACCCCGCAAAAGTACCCAAAATGGGACACCCTGTACATCAGGCTTTCAATACTTTCCAAATTTGAGGTTAGCTATATCAGAATTTACAATAAACTTTGCCAAACATTCACAACTTTCTATTTTATATACATATATACATTTTCTGTTGTAATTTTTCTTGAGAGAGGTTGAGGTTACGTTCAAATATTAAAAACCACAGGTTTAGTATTTGTAAATTCAACCAGAGTGTTAGCTGATTACGAATTTGCTAATTAAAAAGTTAAAACATATCATTTTCTGGAAAAACGCGGAAAATTTCATTACGGAATTTTTTGAGTGTCGTGTTGATTTACGTTTATGTTTTCGATGTTCTATGTTAAATTATACAAAAATTCAAAGTAATGCCAAAAAATTCTGGAAAAATAAAAAAAAATTACGAGGAAAAACACTCTAACGTCATCGAAGCGTGTTTTTCCTTGTAATTCTTAAATATTTTTTTGGCATTACTTTTAATTTTTGCATAATTTAACATAGAACATCGAAAACATAAATGTAACTCAACACGTCACTCAAAAAATTATTTTAGAAAAAAGGAGAATTCATTGTAAAATTTTTCGCGTTTTTCCAGAAAATGATATTTTTGAACTTCTTAATTAGCAAATTCGTAACCCCTATAGTGACCTATCACACGTTAATTTCGATGACATGGAAACATTTCCTCTCAAATCTTCCACATTTTCCCGCAAATATTCCTGTTTTTTTGCTTTTTTGAATCAAAATACGCGACTGTCTAGCTATTACACTAAAATCACATGAAAATTACCAAATTTCACCGATTTTCCGTTAATTGAATGAATTTTCCGTGAAAATTTCCTCGGATTCGTGTTCAGCGACCCAAAAAATCTTCTGGAATCCATTTTGGAGGCTTCAATTTAGGGTTAATTTAGCATATAGGGGTGAACTGAGGGTGATTAAAGAGTCGTTCAGTAGTTACGAATGACCTTCATGATTCATAGAACATCATGCAAAAAGAACTTTTCAGTTTCGACCTCCTGCAACGAAGTTAGTAAGTTCCCTACTTTACAGACTGGACTAATAAGTATTTGAAGAACGACCCCATTCAGAAGATGTTCTGTCACATATTAGTAGTCGAAGAAATGAAACAGAAAAGGTCGTTTTTGGGGTTGCTGATTACAATTCCGGTGTCAGATTCCAACAACCATGCACCTGGGGCTCAGGGCATCTTGGTATTATCGTCATCTTCAGGGAATTCGGGAAATTATCTTTTGGAATGGGATGAAACTTGTGAAAGAGGTTCTTTTGAGGTTGTCGGTTGTGACCATGACCCTCAATAATCACCTGGTGGTCAGGATACCCTACCTAGGTCATCTACATGGATTGCTTTTTAATATGCTCTGAAATACAACCAAATCCACTGATCTCGATTCTGGAGTCGGAATCAATCGATGATGCAGAGAGAGCGAGAGAGATAGAGGGACAGACATTTAGAGAGGTAGAGATATAGAGAGATAGAGGTAAAGAGAGACAGAGATAGAGAGATAGAGATAAAGAGATAGATATATAGAGATAGAGATAGAGAGCGAGAGAAGTAAATTTGGAATTATTTTTATGAGTTTTAAGATGAAAGTGAAATGAGAATTCGATATATTTCAATTTCTTAACTTCCAAATATACCTTTCTCGTTTATTATTCGTTGAAGGAGTGGATGTCAAGAAAATATGCGATTTTTTATGCAAAGAAACGCCAACGTTTTTCTTGAATCAAGAATGTATATATCGATAATCCCCGAGAGAGATAAACACTCCGGTCACAGGTTTCGAATTGAACACAAATATAATAAATAATCCTGATGTCTGGGAGGTATGTTCCAACTCCAACATCAGCTCAGTTGACACTTTGACATAAGATTCGATATAATAATAAAGGAATTCTTGAGTTACGTCATATTTCTTTTTCTCTTCACGAACTATTCCTTGAAAGTAAAGAACGACGGAATCTATTTTATTTTCGTTATTCATTCCTACGGTGCTAGTACAAAGGGTTTAATCGAGCTAGGATTTTTTCTGGTATATGCTGTTTGCTGAAAGAAAGAAATAACAGTTAGTAATTTTGTGCAACCAATTCATTTGAACAATTTCCATATAAATAAGTCCCGCCATTTCTGTCAAACCAGGAATATTTTATGTTAACAGTTGGAAACACTTTCCAACGTTTTTTTTTTCTGCGGAGGTTAAGGCATCCCTTTATGGGCTATTAGGTTATGAGCTTTGAATCTTATGGTCTACTGTGAGAGTCAGCTTTCCAGGCATACTCACAAATTCTTTACTGGCTGGGGATTGTATAATTCTGGTTCACCTTTAGGCTTTCCAAAAATTGACTGTCTTTTGCAATCCAGTGCCTTGCATTTACATAGTATGTGTGTCACTGTTAAGATATCCTTACCGCAAAGTCTGCATGTCAGGTCGCCATTGTACAGTCCCATTTTGTTTAGGTGCCCTTTTACTGGCGCATGGCCAGTGTTGAGCCCTATTACGACATTTATTTTTTTCCTATCAAGTGCTAATAGGTCTGTCGTTCTTTTGTTACACGGGGCTTTGATGTATTTCTTCCCATGTTCGTTTCCTGGGATTTTTGCCGAGTATTCTTCGTGGTTTTCCATGATCCAGTCTTCTATAGACCTTCGTGCTATACGTTCTGGTACCCCCGTTGTCTGTTCTGAGTCTGGAGCGTTCTCCGACCCTTTTCTCGCAATTTCGTAGGTTTTTTTCCTTGCCTGATGTCCCGGCACCCAGATTAGCTTAACGCGGTTTCGGTCTGCCAGAATTTCAATTTTTTTTTACATGTCCATACCAGACGGGATGTAACTTCCTGACGTCTCATTGCCTTAAGTGCAGCTCGACTGTCAATATGTGGATCTGCTCTTCTTCGATGGCTCTTCGATTGATTTCCTTCACTCATTGGAGGATTGAATATACCTCTGCTTGGAAGACACCAACAGTTTGTTGATTACATTCAAGGTTATAAATAATTTGTCTTATTTGATATAATAAGAAAATAACTTTTAATTTTGTTTGTAAACAGTTTATCCAATCAAATCGTTAATTGTATTCAAAAACAATGAAAACCTACGCGACCTGACAACAATGGCTGACCTTGATTCATGACGTCACATTATTCTTAACGTAAAAAAATTATATATCTGTACTTGAAAATACACCTTCTAAATTATATAACGCTGGCCTACTCAGAAATATGTTACTTGAGCTATTCTGCAAAATGTATGCTTTCAGAACCAACAACCACTTTTACGTTTGGGTACAACTGTCAAAAAACTTCGGCTATTGTTAAATGTTTTTTGTGAGTGGGCTCAGTGAAATTGTAGGAAACAACAAACCGAGTGGATACATCTTCATATGGCGAACTTCCTTCTATTTAGTTCTGATAAAAAAGTGTCAATGAGTATCCTCATATATGCATGTAATCCAGTTTGTCAAGGGTCAAGGCCGAATCATCGTTCCTTATTGTACGTCTCTTAGGTCTTTGAATTGTCCAGCAGTAACGTTAATGGCCACTGTCAGGTAATTAGATTTTGCCCCGGTGTATAATGTCATTCTGGGGCAACTTGGCATTATGACTTCATGCATTATGTACTACGTTTAAAGTGGTGGAAAGTTACTGGAACAAAAATAGTTTAAAATTTATATAATCTGTTTTGTAATAAGCCGTGAAGCGATCGTAAAGGACACTACTCTCGCCCGTTATTGTAACCTCATTGAGCGAGAGAGTTTTAACTTTGATATTAAATTTTCATCCCGAGTCTAGACCGCCGAAAATGAAAAAGGCAAATTCGTGTAATCAGGTTTCGAAGTAAAAGTACATTATTCGAATAACACAGACAAACCGCCATCGCGTTGTCGAGAAAAGTCAATTATTCCTAGTTGTTTTCTATATCTTTTAAACAACTCCTTCTAATTAGATTAGAGCTTGTTTATCTTTTCATCATTAACGGGTTATTGAGGAAAGTTACTGTAATCGAGCTGAATATTATATACAGACTTTGAAAAAAATGATAGACATAACCCCGTCAAACTTGGCGAAGGTAATTAGTTCATCTAATATTAGAGAAATACGTTTCAATATATGTAGTACTAGCTACCCGCCCCGGCTTCGCACGGCGAGGGAATTATTTATCGTAACTTACTTATAATTACTGATACGTTGTCACGCTGAAAAGCACGTTTTTATTAATGCGTCCGATCGCTGCTAAATTCAGAGTGCTATAGGGAGAACCGCGACGCGCTATTTATAGGCACGCTCCCGCCCGCCCGGCCGGTACCGCCGCAAACGCTACGTCCCGCAATTTTTAAATCTGTAATATCTTCGAAAATATTCATTTAAATCATATGCTGTAAAGGGCCATATAGATCTATATTAAATCAACAATGTATTTAAGGTATTTAATTGGATAAGGATTAATGCTGTATTGGTTAAAATCGCTTCGAAAATTAGCCATTATTTGTCGTAAAAAGTTAATGACAAAAAAATGGTATTGTGGGATAACCATAAGAGATAGACATATACCATCGCGGAGTTTTCTGTAGACCTTTTCAATGTGTACAATACTTAGTACATTATTTTGATATATCTCGTAGGGTTCAGCCTGCGTTTGCAATGTAAGCGGAAAAAATTTAATTATTTACGACATCACATTAGAAACCTCAAAAATAACAGTATTTCTCCACTATTTAATGGATGTTATTATACATATAAACCTGCCTCTTCAATCACTCTATCTATTAAAAAAAACCGCATCAAAATCCGTTGCGTAGTTTTAAAGATTTAAGCATACATAGGGATATAGGGACAGAGAAAGCGACTTTGTTTTATACTATGTAGTGATTATTTCTTATTTAATTAGAAAGTATACAAATTTTACAATTTTGAATGAAATACCCGTATTTCTATGTTAATTGATAGAAAATTCAATGAAGTTTGCGATGTTACTAAATACATAATATACTAGTTTTAATAAAAATACTATGGTTCATTCCTTAAATTAATATTAAAATTGAGATTAAGAAGGAGGGGATGAGTAAGGTACGTGTACAGTACGATAAGAGTTACTTACAAGTGAATTTAATAATGAAGAATTGGTGAAGTCTTTCTGATCATTTAAAAGTTTTCCTGTATTTTTCAACTTATTAATTTTGATTTTCTCTAAGTTGTTTAATACTTTACTTTTAACTGACTTATAGAGAATCTCAAAATCATCTTTTAAATGATGATCAATTTCTTTAATATGGTTTACAACTTTTGAATTTCCTTTATTCAAATTAAAATGTTCTTTATTTCTAGTTTTGAAAGATCTTACTGTCTGGCCTATATAGAATTTATCACAATCTTCACACTCCACCTTGTATACTTCCGATTCTTGATCTTTTTTATTCTTATTTCTGTTGTTTTTAATATATTTGCCCACCGTATTATTTGTTCTAGGGTGAGCTAACTTCATTGCTTCATTATAATCTTTTGTCTATAGTAAATCACTCACATTTCTTTCGCTATAATCGTTATTAGCTGCTATCTGTTTTATAATTGAAAATTCCTTATGATAATCCAATTCTGGCAAGGGGGTAGTAACAAGTTTCATCATGCTTTGAAGAGCAGCCAGTTTATGTTGTATGGGGTGGTTTAAATTTTTGTGGATAATGATGTCCGTATATGAAACATGTCACGTTGTGTTTAAAAAACGAAGTTTGGGAAAATTTATTAGAAGTGTTGAACTATAGATATGAATTTTCAACAAGAAAGCTCCAAAACCATCCAAAACATAATTTACAATTAATTATTAACTAGGAGGTGAGTCAGTACGCTGGGCATATAACCAAAGGGTTAAGACGGAGTGAATGTGTGAGCCAAAAAGAGGAAAGACTTCGTCCGCTAGGCTTACTCCGTCTTTCGCTTAAGCTGGACAAGAGCGCGAGCCGCAATCTGTCTAGTTGCGTGAGCTCGATTTATTTATCTACAGTGCGCAAAACAAACCAAATAGCTTTGCGGAATCACTCGAAAAAGGCTTATGCTAGTACATCCGAGCATCGTCTCTAACTTCTATCAAAATTTCAAGTTCGTTCGCTATGCTCACTCAGTCTTAAATATTTAATAGTCAATCAATACAGTTTTGTCTGCTGCGAATTTTATGACAATCAATTAACGTATGACATTGATCTAATACACGTTTTACGACTCATTGTTTGCTGTTGTGTACTTTTTGTTTGAAATTGGAAATAGACTAATTCAAAATTAAAATCAAATCAATCAAAAGTAGAGAGAAATACTGCTAAAGATTTAAGCTCGCCCAACTAAACAGACTGCGGCTCGTGCTTTTGATCGACCTATGCGGAAGACGGAGTGTAGTCTACTAAGTCCACCCTGCTTTCCGTTTACTCCCCAGTCCGTCTTAACCCTTTGAGCGTATGTGCAGCACCTCCTAGTACATTGTTCTATGATACCTTATGTTCTTATTCAGATATTACATCTCCAAGGTTATAGATCACAGATAATTAAGGTACATACCTATGAGCAATGATATATTATGCATAAGCTACGGTTTCAGTTGAATCCTCAAGCCTTCCCTGAAGATGCCACCTGTAATGGTTGGCGAAACGTTGGCATCAAGTCGTGCTATTGTGACGCCAATATTTTTCAAGATTAGCTATCCACGGAAGTCTACTATTCAAGATATTTAGTAAATCCTGTTATATTTGAATCAAACTTATCCTCAATATCAGAATTTGAATTTGAATTTTAGTTAGCATCCAAACCGTTTGCATGTAAAGTTATCATGAAAATTAATGTTTCGATAACTGAATTAGTAGATATTTTCAATAAAGAAACAACAATTTGGACATTTTTAAAGTGCCAATGTACTATAAAATTGATTATAACAGAAAGTGTAACAGAAATTAAATTTGGCTTAATGAAAATTGAAGTTTACTTAACAAGAATGGTCTAATTTGAAGGAATTATACCTAATTAAAGTTAGGTTCATTCACGAATCTAAAATACATTGAAAAGGATTCAGTCGAAGTCATCCTTCAGAATAAAATTCTAATTGCTTGAATGAAACATGGCACATCTGAATCCTCACTCAAACTTACCGAGTATCAAATAAACGTAGCGTCTTCGCCTGCACAGAGCAGAGGTGAGAGAACACACTCAATGAGGTAACTCGTTTTAAGAGTAGTTTCCATGTAATTCTCAAACCCCGTGGCACTAACTTATTTTTGTTTCAACACCATCTCTATTTGAATAACGTCGGATTCGCCTTAAACATTCTGGATGTATTCAACTTGCATATTAAATGCGAGCTTTTCTTATTTTCCAACTCGAGAAGCCTCCGTTCTACACAGTTGGTTAAAACGATGTAGGCAGCCGGCAATTCACATATTACATTTAGCGACCTTTATTGGATTTCTGTGTATGCACCTGCCAGCTGCAGTTGTTTGAAATTGTAATTTTTCTGGATTGAAACTAGTGACAGATCAGGAGCAGGGAGACTATGATGCCATGGTATTTGAAGGGTACCTATCACAGGAACAGGTTCGGGGCGCACAGTGGTCCTGAAGCAATGTGAGGTATTATAAAAATGTAGCCAAGTGCAACCTTCAGGATCAATCCCTGACAAAGGCGTAGCGAGGATTGTGCGCCCAGCCCCTTGATTCTTAGAAAATTTATTTTCGTATGCAACATTGCCAAATATATTCAAAGAAAGAAACAAAGGAACACAATTTTTAATAGTTTTAAGTACCTTTCTTTTATACTTACATATATTCATTGAACAATAAATCTAGATATATATTTTACGCGCTTTCATTGATGCAAACGTATCTATTATGCGTGTTGCATCAATCGATTCCTGAGTCTCTTTCTCTATACTCAACAGAGCTAAGTCCGACAATCTTTGTTGCTCCATTAATGCCCGCAGATAAGTTAATATTAACTTTAACTTGCTGAAGGACCGCTCACAACTTGCAATAGATACGGGGACAGTTAGCAGGATCTGTGACGCTACTCTTAAATTCGGAAAAACATCTTTACCGTACTGTATAAAAAATCGGAGTAGATCGATGTGGGTATCGATGACGTTTTCCGTGAACTTAGTAGCATTCTGCAGTCAACGATGTCGTTATACAAGCCAGTGCCCTCAAAGTCAGCAGCGTAAAATTCTCCGAAACTTTCACACCGTTTTTCTACGCAATCGAAATCTGAACCACTCATGAGCTCTGCAACATTCAAGAGGAAGAAACTTCTTGTTCAGCGAAGACGCTGAAAACGATTGTCGAACTCAACTTGGAGTCTATCGATAGAGTTTGCTAAAACGCGACAATGTTCCACCTCTGCTGAAAGGCCTGCATCTTCAGCTAACTCTCCAGGCATTCGGCGACGTCTTCTTCTTCTCCGTTCGACGTTGTTCCCCATCGATCACATTTTTGTTTCGCGTCTGCAATCGCGGCAGTACTCAAATCGTCTCGAATGTGCGCTAAGTCGTGTTGAAGAGAGTTGAGGTCGTTGGCAGTATCTGCAAAATTCATTGCAGGATCTTGCAGTCTTTTTTGAACGCATTCAATTCTCCGCAAAACTTGGTCCCGAAAGTAGAGAAGGCTGAGAAAGTCGAACGTCAGCATTCTGTGTGCAAGGCTTCCCGCTTCATTTCCAGTTTCCGACGTCCATTCTGGATTTTCACTCATTTTTTCGAGCAGATCCAAAATAGAATCCAGATGTTCAAAGATGACACTAACATCGTCATACCTAGCACTCCATCTGGTTTAAGATTCCTGTTTCACAGCTGAAACAGTTTCAGTTCAATCCTCAAGCCTGCCCTGAAGATACCACCTTGGCGAAACGTCGGCATCAAGTCGAGGTATTGTGACGCGGAATCCATCCGGAAGCCAAGATTATTCAAGTTTAGCTATGCGCGGAAGTCTACTATTCAAAGTATCCACTTTCAAACCAGATGTTAAAGATTTATGAGGCAATAGGAAAAGGTTAGTGTCACGTTTTATGAGAATTTTCTACAGGTAGATCTTTTATAATAATTGTTTTTTTTAGATGAAGTTTTATCCTTTTTGTAATCGAATTGATAGTTATAATCAAAACAATGTTTAGCAAGGGCGGTTGAATTCTTGTTTCTAGTACTATACTTTGACCATACATTCTTTTTTGTAAATATAAAAATATCAAGCATATCTGTTAGTGTGACCTATTTCCCGAGAGTTTATATGTAATTCATACGTGGGTCAAGAACTATTATTAAAGAAAGAAGTAAAAACGAAAAATTTTCTGATTCAAAACGTCCGGAGGTGCCCCATGTCTGAATATTCCCTCTATACCCTACCACTGAGGGAATATTCAACAGGTCAATAGACGTCTAAAGAGCATTGAAAGGAAACAAATATGTGAAGCTGGTATTTCAAGCTATTGCATAGCTTTTATCGCGGGCTTTGAGCGCGGCCACCGAATCAAGAAATTCCGTAACGAAAATAACACCCCCCACTCCGCTTACCATGTAGCTCGGCCGAGCGTTCGCTTAACGTGTATGTATATGGTACGACTGTACGAAGCTCGCACGGATCGCGACGAGCTGCTCCGAAATAGGACCAATATGTAAGCAGCTGTTTGTGAGAAAGTATATAGGTGTATAGGTATCTATCATATCTTTATAATGTCACACTCACCGCATGTGCACCCCGTAAGTATACATGTAGGTATTATACTGTTCCAAAAGGTGGGGTAGCTATTTACCAAAATAATAATAATGTAACTAATATTATGACTCTGAATATTGAAATAAATATTGCACACGTTAGCGATGTTAATGTTAGGCGCTCATTTGTTGGAGATATTTGTGCGTGCTTATGCAAACTTAGAAATGGCCTACACATAGTCATGGTAGCAATTTACATTTATCCGAATCCAAAATTTGATGAGGTAGAGCATTTTATTCATCGCACTTTACTGGAGTACACTGAAGAAGGGTCGAAAATACTTGGTACAAATGGTAATAAATTTCCACTTATCTTGGCTGGCGATTCCAACATCAACTTCGCTGATAAAAAATCAGAGCGGTTGACAACTTTTCTTTCGGAAAAATTGAATTTGAAAATGAATAATGATCCACAAGAATCCACAAAAAAATATGGGACCACCATTGACGCGGTATTTTCCAGATATTTAGAGGATATCAAGTCTCAAACTTATGTTTCTTATTTCAGTTACCATAAACCTATAGTTTCAATGATAAAAATTCCTGAATAACCTACATGTTTCGTAAGATAATAAAAATATTTTAAACGATATTAACTCATTTATTCAATAAAAGAAAAACATTTGTTTTCTCAAAACTTAACCGCGGCAGTCCAAGAGTGCCACACGTTTTTTTTTTAATTTTTGATTGTCATCAGATTCTTCAAGGTTGGGTGCTGTATGCATAGAGATGAATATATAGAGTTATTGAGTTCCATAAGCGCAATGCTTCACAAAAAGACCCTCTCTAAATTTGAAGGCAGCCTTTCTTTTTCTAATTCTCGCATCGTTATGTGTTCACGGAACGTAATTGGGCGGGGCATATCGGGACCGAGTAGAAAGAGATAGCCTGCCTTCAAATTTCTTTCAAGAACTATATTCTTCGTCTCTATGACTGGTTGACAACTTTAGATTGTCCAATAATTATTACTGGTTGCCTATTTGTACCCATGAACAGAAACAAAATAAATCGATCGGCGAGTTAAAGTGCACAAGATTGCTGAGGCTATGGGCATCTCAAACGAACGGGTATACAGAACATTTTGCTTGAATTTTTGAATATGAGAAAGCTATCTGCCAGATGGGTGCCGCATTTGCTCTCTGTTGACAACAAGCGCGACCGTGTGACAACTTCAAAGGAGTGTTTGGCGATGTTCAAGCGCTATAAGGACATCTTGCGCCGTTTCGTAACCGTGGACAACATACCAGAGACCAAACAGCAGTCGAAACAGTGGACTTGTCCTGGCGAATCGAAGCCAAAAAAGACCAAAGTGGGTTTATCGGCCAACAACGTCATGGCGACAGTTTTTGGGATGCAAACGGTATCGTCCATATCGATTACCTTGAAAAGGGCAAAACGATCACCGGCGTATATTTATACAGAGCTGTTGGATCGATTCGACGCCGATTTCAAGCGAAAGCGGCCGTATTTGGTAAAGAAGAAAAGGCTCTTCCACCAAGGCAATGCACCGGCGCACAGGTCCGCAGCCGCAATGGCCAAAATTGCATGAATTGCGCTACGAATTGGTTCGTCATTCCCCGTATTCTCCTGATTTGATACCTTGCAATTTGTGTATCGGACTACAAGGAGACAGTGGCGGCTCGTGAACTTTTCAAGAGAGGAGGCCGGACATAAAACGTTTTTGTAAAAATATACTCTATTCAGCCAATTAATTTAACCTTTGCACAGCGACCGTACCAGCTACTTCAGTGACAAAATTAATTGTTGCCCAGCAAGAACCAACGTGAAGGTGTAGAGTTTCTCTTGGCAAACAATTTTTTTGTTCGTTTTTTGTTTTTTATTTTTTTTTGGATATTTTTTCTTTTTCTTGAAATTTTTCATATTTTGTTTTTTTTATTACTTTTATTAACTTTTTTCATATATAAACGGAATTCTACGGTCTTTAGTTTGCGAAAAATGATCAATAATATTATCTTTTATATATAAATTCTCGGGAAATAGGTCACAATAACACTTATGCTTTATATTTTTCTTGTCTTTACGTACGTTTCGGTCTCACGACCATCATCAGAAGACTTATTATGTCTAAAACTATATTACTTAAAACTAATTGTATTACACAAAGCGTCCTAATCGCACCAATTTCAATTAAAATGCCCACGTCGCCGAAACGAACAGAAACACGATTAAACGAAATTGTTTACAATTTCGATTAATCGTGTTTCTGTTAATTCAAACTTAATACTCGATGTAATATGTTCCTGCGATTTTTCATGTCTGTCTATACTACGAGCTAAATTTTTCAAATCATCATAACCCGAGTGCACCCAACATGAAGTTGTATCAGATGTAAATAGCCAGCAATACCAGCAATATAATTTATTGTGTACCTCTGATCCCGTTAACCATATATTTTTTATAATTATCAGTATTAAATGATCGATTTTGAAACATATCTGTCATCACTAATCCTTTCAAATCCGGTAAAGGCCGTTTATTAAAAAAAAACACTTTTCTGTCATATGTCAATCCACTAAATGGATTTTCTAAGAACTCAGCAACTAAATCACTACTCATTTTGACCTTTAATAACTCACGGAACAGATAAATTATAGCTTAACCTTACTTCGCGTCGCGAAACAAAAACAATAACTGACGAAGCATGTGTCTCGTGTCGCAGCCACGCAGCTCGCAGCGGCAGCAAGTAATCGTATTTCATACGAATGACCGAGTGCGAACGAAAAGCTAGCCTACATGGAGTGTTGCCATATCCGCTGTTTTACCCTATTTGACAATTAGACTGGTTGGAAAAACGGCAACTGTGTTGACCACACGTATTTAGCGTTTGAGATATATAGAGAATCTAGCCTCTGGCCACTGTTGCCAGATTAAAAATAACTACTGAGAACGGGGAATTAATTGTAAAATTTAAAGAATTATCAGAGAAACAGGAAATAAAATCTAGAATGATCATTAAGATAAATTGGTGAGGAGGCTGAGCCTCCTTAGCCTCCTTCGAGGAGCCGCCACTGCAAGGAGATTATGTTGAGAAATAAAATAAGTTTTGACCAAATAAATTAGTTCTTGTTTAATTTGCCTTGCCCTCGTATTACATATATGAAGAAAATCTTAATGACCAACGATACTATGAAATTTTAAACAGAAAGCCTTATGGCTGAGTTACAGAATAGTTTCCCAGGTTTTAATTTTCCGAACTCCACATTTTGTAACCATCCGAAATATAAATTTTTTATTATATTTCTTTGCTAAATTAAATAGAATGTTCATGAAAACCAGACATTTATTTATATACTTGGGTAAAGGAGGTTGAAGTTCAGCTTGGTAGAGGTACTGAAATCAAGAATCAAAATGTTTATAATCCGTGGATTTTTCCTAGAATCTATTCCATTCAATGTAACCAGATATACTGGATGGATAGTTCTATCCAAATCTGTATATCGAGTTTTACAGCCTTTGAGTGAACAAACAACTGCCATCTATGCGAAACCACATACGAGTTCTATGATGCTGAAGTAATTAGGCGAATTACTTTCATCTCATTGTAAGTTTACGAACGCATCTCCGAGTGGCGTCTAAATTGTGTTTAGTCTTGACGAGAAATTGCTCGCGAAGTTTCAGAGCAAGCTAAGACAGATAACGATTCAGAGTCTGTTGCATAGTACCTTATTCATTTCTCGACTTCAATTCATAATCTACTAATCCCTTTCTTACCTCTTATTCAACATCATCAACTATATTATACCCGCTCAAAATAGCACATTTGAATAAACTTTCCGTTCACCCCTTTGTTCTTCATCCCTCGCTACTCTCGCATATCGGGTTTATTAACTTTGCTTCGAATCAGTTTCCTGACAGAAACATCGTGTTTGCTACGTTATACTTTGTAATTAGTTCTACGTTAAAAACTCTGACGTCGGTCAATAATTTTATGAGGGCTACGAATAAATTGAATCATTTTCGCCGTTTCGTGAATGAGGAAAATACAATTAATAAGAACCAATTAAAATTATCAATATGCGCTTCAACTGTATACTTTTTGTTTCATGAAATATAGTAGGGTAGTTGATATTGAACTAGTTTTTGCTTGAATAGTCTGATATTCAGTTGCATCGCTATGATTGATTTTTCACTAATTTACCCAGAATTCAATTATCTTTTTTACTTTGCCGCAGTAGGCCATATGCTCCAAGTTTGGATGATCCTGTGCATGAGTCTCTTCTAAAAACTGTCTAGGAACTCTTAACTCTTGAGGTACTAGAAAGAAAAGGGGTTCCAACCAAATTTTAGGTGAAGTCTATTTCTTTATGGCTTTTTGAATGTTGTAATGGGAGAAATTGTTTGATAATAAGGCAGATGATAGATGTTTTAATTCTGATTTTAAGGATTGAGGCTGAGATAGGTTGACAGCTCTGTGGACCAGGGAGTTTATGACAGATTGCTTTTGGGCAGGGTGGTGGTGGGAAAGACCATTGAGGTATCTATCGGTATGGGTGGGTTTCCGATACATAGAATGTTCTAAAGTACCGTCAGTCTGTCGACTAACCAATACATCCAGGAACGGGAGTGAACCTTGCGATTCGACTTCCATGGTGAAACGGATATTGGGATGTAATGAATTTAAATGATTGAGGAAGGGAACAAGCTTTTCTCGACCATGTTGCCAAATAACGAAAGTATCGTCGACATATCTAAACCAACATTTCGGCTTGAGAACAGATGAGTCAATGGCATCTTGTTCAAAAGCTTCCATGAAGATATTGGCTATGATCGGGGAAAGTGGGGAACCCATGGCAGCTCCCAAGGACTGCTCGTAGAACTTGCCATCGTATAGAAAATATGTGGAGGATAGACAAAAATCAATTAACGGTAGCAAGTCCGTTGAAATGTTTTTGGCAGGTAACAATTGAGAAATTATGGAAAGGGTGTCTGGAATGGGAACATTGGTAAACAGTGATTCGACGTCGAAGCTGACGAGCAAATCGCATGGGTCAACTTTCAACGTTTGAAGTTTTTCAACGAAATGAAAGGAATTTGGGATAAAACTATTGGAATCAGCTACAAGGGGTTTGAGAATAGATGACAGGTATCGAGAGAGTTTATAAGTAGGAGATCCGATAGTGCTGACAATTGGTCTCAGGGGAACTGAGGGCTCATGAATTTTAGGCAAACCATATAAACGGGGACATTTTGAACAATGGGGGATAAGAAATTTCTTATCTGAATCAGGAAGGGAAGAATGACGAATAATTTGTGAAATTGAACGTTCTATAGAGGAGGTGGGATCTTTTGGTAGGAGCTTATAGTAATTAGTTTGCAGATGTTGCAGGATTTTGTTATCATAATCTGAACGATTCATGACAACAGTGGAGTTTCCTTTATCAGCCCTCAAAATAGCCAAATCAGGATTTGATTTGAGTGAATTGAGAGTTTGAATTAAAGGTTTAGGGCAATTTGATTTAGGAATCTTGGAATGACGAAGAATTTTTGCAGTTTCGAAACGAATTTCATCTGCTGCGAGATGGGGAACTTTATGTAGGGATGCTTCTACAGCAGAAATAATGGATGTCGTAGAAATATTTTTGGGGGAGAAAACAAAATTAGGACCTGCACTTGCGGAACACAAGTTTAACACAAATCATCAAATCCTTTTTGAAGATACTAAAATCCTAGTCCGAGCCCCAAACTTCTATCAGCGAAAAATCCTTGAAGCTATAGAAATCCTAAAACATCCGAATAATCTAAACCGTGACTCAGGATATTAACTTCCCAACATTTGGAAACCCATCCTCGAAAATTCCACTTCGCACATGATCGCACAACGGCAGGGTCAGGTGCCGGAACGGAGTTAACCACCGGAATAGAGGCAGTGAACTATGTAGCGTGAAGGATTATTCCTACAATAAATACGGCTACAGAAACCAGTAGAACCAGTTTCAGTTCAAGCCTGCCCTGAAGATGCCACCTGTAATGGTTGGCGAAACGTCGGCATCAAGTCGAGCTATTGTGACGCGGAATCCATCCGGAAGACAAGATTTTTCAAGATTAGCTGTCTGCGGAAGTCTACTATCCAAGTATATGTTGTTGCATGTATACTCAAAGGTACTTCCAAAAAAGAGCGCATAGGGAGGAAGGCAATACATCGAAGATAACCGAAAGACAGTAGTGTTGTCGGAACGTAAAAGCTAAAAGGAGTAGCCTAAAAAGTTATAATTGATAAACATATATAACAAGGAAGATACCACAATCACCTCTTCTTTGAGCCATCTTGGTGGATCAACCATTGAAAAGGCGAGCACCCAAAGACATTCACTACTTAGGGTATGCGGATGATCTTGCAATTATTGCAATAGGCAAATTCGCAGGAACAATATCGGAGATTCCACAAGCTGCTCTAAACATGATAAACAAGTGGTGCCAAGACGAGGAACTTACCGTAAGCCCTCTTAAAACCAGAATGGTTGTTTTTACTACCATCTCTGGATGGGGTAAAAATCCCAAGAGGCAATTTTGTCAATTTTGATCACAAGCTGACATAAAATCAACATCAACAGAAAACAATCCAAAAAAGCACGATAGCCCTCAACCTATGCAGAAGAATGTGTGGATAAAATTGGAGTTACAATCAAAAATGATCACTTGGCTAAACACTAGGGTTATTAGACCCAGCAGGCTGTGGCGATCCGAAGGCTAAGGAGCATTCAAAGGCAAGTTTGCCTGGCTGCCACAGGAGCAATGAGAACAACCCCAACAGTAGCCTTAGAAGTCTTGCTGTTCCAGCCGCCACTTCCCGGATACATACAAGGCGAAGCCAGTAAGTCACCAACACCAATGGACTGGCAAGAGGGCAAAACTGGTCTCCTATTGATTGAATCAATGGAGGTGTTGTCAAAAGCTCCTTCTATGTCTAGGAAAGTCACTAGAAGGATTTCTTTATTTTCCAAAGTTTTTTCCACCCTTCCACAAGTTGATGAAGTGAGGTAACGTTGAACAGCCAGTCTTGTAGGCATATTGATCGCGATGCACTGGTATTTCTACCAGTCCCTTATGTGTCTGTCTACTAGCTTTTCTAGGGTCTTGAGTTCGAATGACATAAGACTTATCGGTCTTAGGGACTTCGCCGTCTCCTGTCTAGTTTTTCCAGGTTTCGGTATAAAAGTAACCCTAATATTTCTCCATGATTCCGGAATATACCCCAGAGCCAGGCTGGCTCTGAGTACATTGCAGAGCCTGTAATGCAGTAGTTTTGGCCCCTTCTGCAGCAGTACTGGATAAATCCCGTGCGAGCCCGGTGATTTATATGGTTCAAATGAGCTTATAGACCATTGAACCTTGTCATAGGTCACCACCTTTTCAGCCATTCTCCAACTTTCCTTGGATCCTTGTCAAGTCCATTTGTTTGTTGGGTAGAAGGTGTCTGAACTATTTGAGATCCAGGAAAGTATATACTCTAAAGAGTTACATTATTTTTTCCTCCCCTGTGCTTGTGTACTTCCATTGTTCGTTTTAAGGGTGTTTATTGGTTGTTGCGTGTGCTTAGAAAGCATTCTGTGGAGTCTAGCATTCTCTTGAGTGCTTTCGATCTCCTCACAGTACTTTCTCCATGAATCTCTCTTAGCTTTTTTCAATGCACTCTTATAAATGGTCAAGGTGTTCTTGTAGTCATTCCACCTTCCAGTTTTTTTGGCCCTGTTGGATTCTTTTATAGCCTGACCTCTCATTTTCGCAAGTGCGCTGCTCCTTTAGGGTAGATTTCCTTGTGGAGAGAAGATATTTTTTGTTGAGCTCAGAGATGATCGTGTCATTGAGTTGTTCCACGACCTCGAGGTCTCGAGGTCTCCATTTGTTCTTATCTTTTTTTGGGTCCTCTGGAGGTTACGTTCTAGGCCTGCTTTGTAGGCTTCCGAGTCTGTTCTCTTTGGGCTCCGATGAGTTTCAGTATAGATTCCATAGTTTGGTTGCTATAGCATTATCGCAGAACCCTGTATAATTTTCGTTGTTTGTTTTATTTTTCTTTCTGCATGTTCAGACCATTTTATCAAACTAAATATTTTATTATTATTATAGTTTCTGAATAGATTCAAATCAGCTCTTAACCAGTCGCAGATAATTTCGATTCCTTTCATCAAATCGTTGAGCTCCCTTCTCTTATTATACCTTTCATTATTCCTGACCGGAAAATATGTCGGAAGTCTAATATCGTGCCTCATTACCGGTGGCCCATTTCTGCTTTTCTTCAAAGGATAATATCGATTTGTAATCATCGATGCGTCTCGCATGTTGAGTTAAAGAAAGTCGCGGCACGTTCAAGACATTCTATGGCGGAGAAAGTTTCGAACGGTCGTTTGGCACTAATATTTGACAAGCTGAACTTTGAAATAACTAGAACTAAGCGTGATCAGCAATTTTGGCTAACACGAAAAGGAGATGCGATTTTAAAATGTCTTCAACATGTTACGTATGCAGTGCTTACATTCTTAAACTATTTCGTTTTCCGTCGTTTGGGGTGAGATTATAAAAAAAAGATTTTCACGTGAATTTTCCGTCTGTATAAAGAATGGACGGCTGGCTGGTCCAACCTGTCATTTCAGACCCGTTGTTATGATATGTAGAAGATTTAACATTTATGTTTTAATTTTTTGAAATCATAGCTACGCTCGACAATTATTTCGATCGAATAGTAAAGCAATTGATTTTCTACTCATCGTGAAATAGTTCTGTTAACTTATTGTTATAGTTTTGTCAATTATAGCATAACCTACAATCGCTGCACTAGCGGACCGATGCTATTTATTTTAATGATTAAAGCACGAATATTCGACAATATATCACTGAACATATATTTAATATCGAAAGAATCATTACCTTTATCGCCGCAATTATCGTTGCTATAAACAATTGACACCACATTCACTTTTCACTACACTTCATATTTGACGAAAACATGTAAATGTATTATTTTGTATAGCAGCTGTCCACGCGGACGCATCGCTCACTCAAGTAGGAGACGCTCTCACTTGCACTTCAAGCCTCAAATGGAACGCCTTAGAGCGAGGTAACGCCGCATGCTTAAATGGAACGCCTCATGAGTCATGTTTTCTCGTGCGTGCAGCCGGCTCCATCGAATTATAAGACGTTGTCACGTCAAAAATAAGGTTTGGAGTTGTTTCAATACATGTTAAATGTAAGGAACAATGTTCGGTAAACAGGGAAAATTGAAAGAATGATTAAAGGTTGCTACGAGGAAAAATGTGATTGATGACAGGAAATTTAATTCATAGCTCATAGCAAGATTTATAAAAACTGATCAATCCAACCCCAGTCCCCAGTCTGTATCGTACTAACAGATTGAAAGTTAAAAGAGTTTTTATTGTTTGGGATGAGATTGTTCAGTTCGGATGAGATTGATCGATGGCAAATTAGTGATCCAACAACAAAATGAATATTTCATGCTTAAAATACAGAAAAAGAACCTAGCATATCGATTTCCTTTTCGTATAAATATGAATTTTTCACAGACAAACTTGGTGCGGCTTGGAAGTTGCTAAATTCCTTCACCAACCATTTTGCTATGTTATAGGACAATTAATGTTTGAAATGATTTTTCTATGTTAGCATCCGCCTCAAGTTCAACATACGATGTTTCTCTTGATGCGATGCAATCATCGTGATTCATATTGATTTCTGTTGAAACACTCGTATATAATGGGTCTCCACGATCGTCGTTGACGCTTCCTGACGGACCTACCGTTAAGCTTCCGGATGATTTATACAATTCGTACGTACGATCCATCGTTCTTGATTTTATTTCGAAACTCGAGATCCATCAACTGAGCTGCTAAATGTTCTTCGGATAGTAGTTACAGTCTAGCGCGTTCAAATTGCGTTATTCGTCAGAGCAGACGCTGAACGTTGATAGATGACGATCGACGGTAATTTTTCTCGGAAGAGTATCGGCATGTTTGCCAACGTACAATTTTAAAAACTTTAACGCGTAAACTGATAATGTTTCAGGCATCATACTGAAATTTCCCTGTTTCTAATAGTCCTTAAGCCGATAGATTTCGTTATCGGTTACCAATATTTCATCATTCATTATCTTACTGATATATTATCTGAATTGTATATTGTAACGTTTGTACGTTAATAAATTATTATTTAATGCCATTTATTATTCCGATATTTGATCTTAGAAAGAGACAACCGCTGACCTCTGTAGTTTGATAGCCCAATCTAAGTAAGTCAATACGGTGGCGGGTCGTTGGAGAAGCGGATGATTGACGCAAGAAGTCGCACGTTTTTCGTTATTCGGAGGGAGGTTGAGTGCGGATGTAAAGATGATCATCTGGAGTGTGACTTTCGATGAGGTAAAATCAATAAATTCAATTTTGTATTTCATAGTAATTTTCCAACTAGAAAGTTTATATAGTTGTGGTTAGATAATATTATTATATCTTGATTATTCTAATTACACAATATCAATGTGATATTCGCCATTTAACATGAGATAAGTGAGTATATTCATATAGTCATTTGTACCTAATTCTCTTATATTGATTTGGTTTGGTGTCGCCCTCTAGCGCATCAAGTATTTTATTTATTATCTTGATATCATAACCATTGTTTTCAGAAATATCTAAGATTCTGTTTCATTCTAAATGGGAGTTATCCACGGTCGTATATACAGGTCTGGGAACTCGAGGCTGTTTCCCATGTGAGAAGTGAGTCCGCTAAGCGTCAACTGTCGCGTAGTACCAAATGGGTCGCGCATGAGTCGAGGAATGATCTCTGGCACGTATACGACCGTGTTCTCTGGTAACTGTCATTGTTGACTTGTAAACACAAGGAATACCGGCTTTTTTAGATAAAAATTACAAAACCGTGCATTGTGCCGAAATGCAAGACGGGGTACAAAAGTGTAAAGCAAGAAACTTCTGTTTTTAAAGTGCCGAAAGATGCGGAAATGCGAAAAAAGTGGATGCTCGCGATTCCGGATAGAAGTCGTTTTAACGAGGTCTTTTATGTGTGCTAGCATGTATAACGAAAAAGGGGAAGTTATTTTTAAGGTGAGTAATACATTTTGACAAGAGTAACAGTTCTATTCCTCTCTCAAATCAGAATAGTTAATATAGCGTTACGAGAAAAATTATTTCACTTGATAATATGATTGTTGCCATACTTCGATCCAAGCGCTAGCTGGTGGCTGAGCGAGGGACTACGATTTTGGCGAGATGTAAGAGACTCATGTCATACATGGAGTTCCCAGACCTGTATGTACGACCGTGGAGTTTAAGGGATATCAACTAATCTATGTATCATAGAGTTATATCCTACTAGTTTGTGTGATTGTGAATGTAAAGGAGTGTTGTGTGTGGTGGTACCTGTGTGACTGGGTTTGTGATAAAAAGCATTGGAATGCTAATTATTTGTAAGTGAAATGGTCAGATCTAAAAGCTTATGGAGTTGTTGTTTTCTATCTCGGTGAATTTTTTGTTTGGATGTAAGTTGTTAATATAGGTAAGAAATGAATGTATTCCCCGGGTACCTGGTAAAGCAAGCGGTTACGTAGTCAACATGAACGGCATTGTCGTCACAATTTGATTACGGGGACAAGGCAAGGTCTCAGGTAAATTTTAAGGGTGCCTAAAACTCGTCATACAGAGCTTCCTTTAGTAAGAAGAGAAAGGATAGGCGGATGTTCATAATTACGGCTAATTGAATATTTATTGTTTATTAAGGCTTGTTTTCAAACTTATAATCATTATAGTCTAGGAGCCAGAACGATATTGATGGTCTGAACATTAACCCGATGGCACTATGGCTTATCGTTAGAGGACGGTTCAATGACCAATTCATCTCACAGACCGAATTTTCCCCGGCTGCTAGATCTTGAGATACAACATCCGCTTTTTTTTTTGACTGGAGGTTAATCCCTTCCAAGTTGCGGTTACTTGAAAAGCATGCCATTCTTATACACTTTCACCATGTGTCATCATTTTTTATCGTGCCCGTTTATCAGGCCGACCAGTTTAAATTGGACCGAAAATGGACTGCTAGTTAATCCTCCCAAACCTGGTGGAAAATGTTTATTGGTGTTGGCAATTGTTAAGATACCCTATGCCATCAAAAGTTATCTGTCCATTTCCGAGTAATTGGCCATTATTTGGACCAAAAATGTTTCTTTTTTTTTAATTTTGTGACTAAAACTTGCGGGTTACAAGATAACATGATGGCACCATGTTAAATAACTTTATTGGAGGTCAAATGGAGATTTAAAATTTTTGCCATCACTCCTCGCCTATTCAAACCCCCCAAAACCCCATAAAACCACCCCCAAAACAAAACAAAAACAAAAAAACTGCCGTTTCGATTTTAAACCCAGCCAGAATCTCAAAAATTTACTAATGTATGATAAAATTGGTCATATTATCCATATTATTCATATTTTTTTGGGGGTGGTTTTAGGGAATTTTGGGGGCTTAAATAGGCAAGAAGTGATGGCAATAATTCCAAATCTCTATTTGACCTCCAAAGTTATTTAACAAGGTGCTATCATGTTATTTTGTAACCTGCAAATTTTAGCCACAAAATGAAAAAAAGAAACATTTTTGGTTCAAATAATGGCCAATTACTCGGAAATGGACAGATAACATTTGATGGCATAGGGTATGTTAACAATTGCCAACACCAATGAACATTTTCCACCAGATTTGGGAGGGTTAACTAGCAGTCCATTTTCGGTCCAATCTAAATTGGTCGGCCTGATAAACGGGCACGATAAAAAATGTTGACCCATGGTGGAAGTGTATAAGAATGACATGCTTTTCAACTAACCGCAACTTGGAAAGGGTTGACCCCCCGTAAAAAAAAAATGGGGATGCTGTATCACGAGATCTAGAAGCCGGGGAAAATTCGGTCTATGAGATGAATTGGTCATTGAACCGTCCTCTAACGATAAGCCATAGTGCCATTGGGTTAATGTTCAGACCATCAATATCGCTCTGGCTCCTAGACTATTATATTATTCGTGTTGTACGTGCTAAAAGTGATAGTTGAAATTCTTTCCAAAATTAAAAATGTCGTTTGTGAAACAAATTATCAGTGAACGCGGAAACACCCAACTAGCGAAAATTATAAGTTTTTTGAACATCGATCTTCAACTAATGAAACTGTCTGGAGGTGCATCAAACTATCTAAATGTGAGGTTTATGTGTATACCATTGGGGAATCGGGTAGTTTTGTTGTAACAACATTAAAAAAATCAACATAATCACGAACCTGAAGGAAACATTGCTTGACAAGTTCTTAGTGTTGCCTGCAAAAGAAAAGTGGAAGAAGAACCTACAGAGAGACCAACTAAAATATTGCATAAAGAATTAGCTTCAAATTTCTTTTCCCTCAGATTTTTCTTCAAAAACATTGACTTCCCGGTATTTGAAATGCGTCAAAGAAAATATGTAAAATAGACGAAGCAAAACATTGCCAACTTTGCCTCGCTCTGCCAACGAAGTTCATCGTTATCTGCAAGAACATTTTGTTCTGGATAATGATTTCCGAAATGGGATTGTATTTTTTAGCCGATAAATTAACGGCTTTTGCTGATTATTTGGTGAATTATTTTATATCCGACGAAGCCACTTTTCCACTTCTTCAACTCTAAATAAAACCACAAACGCTTGCGAGTCCTTTCGCTCTCATTTAAACTCTTTTTAATACAGTTCACCGAATATTTTTTATTTCATGGATGTTTTGTTAAAATTTAAAATAGAAGTGTACATAAAATGTAATAGTGTAGCTACTCCTTGTAAACCTAAAACTCAGCCACAATTCGGATACAAGATTTTAACAAAAATTATTATTAGATTTGGAACAACAAAAGATAACTACGCTCCATTTTCTTAAAGTTGTTTCAAATTTATATATGGACACAATCTATAAAATATGTAGTATTGTTATGTATAAATTGTCAATGTTTTTCTTCCGAGTGTTATATAAAATTTATGTATTACAAGTTTATTCTTGATAATGTATTACACATTTTTTATTATTTACTAATTTAGTGAATGAATGAAGTAAAACCGACCTCATAATTTAATTTATCTCAATCATATTAATTTTTTTGTAAACGTAAAAATATTACTTGGACGCATATGGTGACAAAATTGTTGCATCAACAAGGTTTTCATTGTATTTTAGAATCTTAAAATCAATAATTATATTTGTGACGAATTTCGTAGTCCCGAAATCGGACGACTGAAAGCCATGTGACGAATATCGTACACGAATCTTATGTTTACCTTAGTACTGTGACGAATGTCGAATCCCCTAAACTCCTCGTCAACATAGCAATACCAATATACAAAGATGTGCTCGAATTTTGAATTTAGTATCTGTTGTTCCAAGTAATTCATAAATATTTCTGTTAGTAAAGGAGATATTGATTAACCCATGTGGAGTCCGGTGTGCGGCTTGTAATATTTATTGTTAACCGTAAAGTAATTTTGGTTTATGCAAAGTGAGATTAAAGCTAATATTTCCTCTGATTTTATCGGTAACGTATATTTTTCAATTAGACTAATGGTCGCCTGTGTGGGAATACTTGTAAAGAGGTGTTTATGACATCAAATGATGCTTTTGTCTTTTATTCTATATTTTTAATTTTTTCTATTGATTCATATGAATTTTTAAGCTATTGCATATAGCTTTTATCGCGGGCTTTGAGCGCGGCGACCGAATCAAGAAATTCCGTAACGAAAAATAATGTAAGACCTAAACACCTAACATGTGTCAAATTAATTAATTAATTTGAAGTTTCTAAAAGTGAGAAATTTCGCTATTTTATACGAATGTTATAACACTCTAGCGCTTTAGACTCCGGGATTTTCACGTGACCTATCGAAATTAGAAGGTTCGAATTATCTAAAAACATAATTGCATGAACTCCAGACGTCCTATGTAATTAGCTACGAACGAAATCATTTTGACATATGCCTCTAGGAGCTCGCTACGCGTCAGTTAGAGTTTATACGTTAGACGCGCGTAGCAGAGACCTGAGAGTACCTGTTTCTATTAAGCTATTGCATATATTGCATATAGCTTTTATCGCGGAGACCGAATCAAGAAATTCCTTAACGAAAAATAACAGGAACTCGTTTATGTTGCGCTCTCTCGGGTAACTAATATTGAAAAATTGTATATCACAAACGATAATTCTACATTCAAGTTTTATAATAATCGAAGGCAAGCTGCATCGACTGCATCTTTGTTGCAAGAATTCAAAAGACTGCCTTTAAATAGTGTTCAGACGACAGCTCAAAGTGTCTTAGATTTCCTTAGTAATAGAAATGGCATTTCAATAATGACTTTCAATTGCCAAAGTCTAAATAGTCACAAATACGATTTACAAGATTCAGTTACGAGACAAACAAATGTGTTACTTCTTACCGAATCTTGCATGGCGCATGATAATCCGATTGAAATACCTAATTTCAATTGTATTGTTCAATTCAAACGAGATACTGTTCCAAAAGATGGGGTAGCTAATTACCAAAATAATAATAATGTAACTAATTTTATGACTCCGAATATTGAAATAAATATTGCACACGTTAGCTATGTTAATGTTAGGCGCTCATTTTTTGGAGATATTTGTGCGTGCTCATGCAATCTTAGAAATGGCCTACACATAGTCATGGTAGCAATTTACATTTCTCCGAATCCAAAATTGGACGAGGTAGAGCATTTTATTCATCGCACTTTACTGGAGTACACTGAAGAAGGGTCGAAAATACTTGGTACAAATGGTAATAAATTTCCACTTATCTTGGCTGGCGATTTCAACATCAACTTCGCTGATAAAAAATCAGAGCGGTTGACAACTTTTCTTTTGGAAAAATTGAATTTGAAAATGAATAATGATCCACAAGAATCCACAACAAAATATGGGGCCACCATTGACGCGGTATTTTCCAGATATTTAGAGGATATCAAGTCTCAAACTTATGTCTCTTATTTCAGTTATTCAGTTACCATAAACCTATAGTTTCAATGATAACAAATTCCTGAATAACCTACATGTATTGTAAGATAATTAAAATATTTTAAACGATATTAACTTCTCATTTATTCAATAAAAGAAAAAAAATGGTTTTCTTATCGGTCACCACGCTCAAAAAGTGTAACTTGAATTAATATCAAAGAAAAAAAAATACTGCATAAATTAAAAATAAATAAATAATTACATAAGTTGAGAAAAAATGCTATGCAATAGCTTCACGGCGGCAGTCCCCGAGTGCCACACGTTTTGTTTTATACAGTATTTGTTTGTATATATTGATATTATGTTGACTAATTTCGTTGGTATTTTTTGACAGGAGTTTTATGAGAGTATTTTTTTGTGTTTTATAGGAAGTTTGATATTCAGGATTTCCACCTTCGAATACCTATCCATTTGTACTACTTATTGCTGTGAACTGAGAAGGGTACCAGCTTAAACACATAATTATAACATCCATGCCATAAAACCGTTCGATTCACGTGCTTTCATTGTTGTAATACATTTCCAAAACGATTAAAGAATCGCATGTAACAAACAAATCGCGTGTTTCCAAAGAGTATGTTTATAGCGTCTCAAAAACCTTCCGATTGGCATGCTTTGGGATTATTAAATGCAACGTATAACATTCTGAAATTCACGAAGATAGGTGAATTATGGCATTTGTGTCGACGTTAAGCAGCACACAAACACATTATTAGCTGCTGTGTTCAAAATCACACCTCATTACTTTATAGTTCGAACTGTCTTCAGTTAAATATACATACATCTCAGCCCACTTTTCCCTTCCTACTAATAAAACTTTTGTTTATCCATTTTAGAACTAAACTTAGGTAGATTTACAAAAACCTTCGTTATAGGTATACAACAAGATCAATTATGAATAATTGTCAGAGTTGAGGTTGGTCTTGCTCCAACACGTCCATTAGTTCCAGACAGCTGCAATCTTTTCTAATAAGTTCAATGGAACTATAGGGACGATGAAGACACTATTTGACCATCTGCGCCAGAGGTATGGAAAAACCAATTTGGAAATGCTAAAGCACCAGAATTTATCAACCACAATGCAACATATTCAAAGTTCTCATGCATTCAAAGGAACGACGGGAGTAGTCTGGGACATACACCCGCTAGGCAGTATCGAAATAATGCATTGAATAAATAACAAACATTCTTTGAAACGCGTGAGAACTTTGAATCAATGCGTTGTTGTGAATGATTCTTTCACTTGGACATCTACCTCCTGATGTATGGCGTTGTTTGCATCACTGGGTGCTTTAGAATTCCTAGAATGAGGTTCTCTATATATCTGACTGGGATGATCGAATTGTGACTTGACATCGTCGTACTTGTTTCACTGATGAGATGATATAGAGGAACTTAAAGAGCAGCGAGGTGCGAGAATCCTGGTTCTAATTCAAACGGAAATTCTGCTGCTATTTTTAGAATGTGCGAAATGCGCCCTTTTTCCCTACAAATATATTCAGTTTTCTGTAGAAGATAGACAGATTTTTGGAGCCATTACAATAACTTCTATAAAGTTTATTTGTGGAGTAGTCGAAACATAATTCAACTTCAAGAGCCATCCCGAGAACGAGAGTTCATAGTTCTTCTGTAAACTAACTGTATTGATTGCACTTCCCGGAGTAGAATCCGTTTGAAGCCTCTGGCTATGACATTTATTTGTAAGTCTGGTCTGATTTAGAAAGTAGGCCATGACTGGTAGGTTAAAGAATAGAGAATAGAGCCAGCCTGATCGTGAGAGTTGTTACCCCAGTGAGTGCAGCTGCAACTAGCACTAGATTGAATCGATATACTCTTATCGTGCGCCTGAATTTGCATGTTATTCAAGTAGAGATATCACGCAACATTTCGCAGATTCTCCATCACAAAGTTAATTCTATGCCGCTGTCGTCATAAATATTCATTGTCTGGAAAGTGGTTTGCTGCTCTAATTCAATTACGTAATGAAACAAAGGTTGAGAAGACTTGTGTAAAATAGGCACCTACCTGAAGTAGTAACGTGATTAAAAACACAAGAATCGTCCTTTTCGGATAATGACCCCTTCATCCAATTACAAAAATGTATGAGGAACTTCTGGAAGCGCTCAAACGCTGGATTATGAATGTCACATGACGTCGAATTCCTTACGCGAAACAACCTTTACAAGGTTGTAAATTTCGAATTTGATGATAAAGATAATCTTTTGCTGTAACAATGAGTAATTGGGTGTATGCATAAATTTTATTTTTACGCGTATTACATTCTAATAGATGTATTCTTACATTAGGAATTGACATGCAAAGGAATAATTCCAAGATACTGAGTATTTTAACTACAAAGTTTGATCGCTGCGGAACGTGTTATTAGTTAGATGGTGGATGACATCAAGTGTTTGGTTGAGTGTCACTGTTATATTAGGCAACTGTGTGTTTTCCGGGTTTTGTGTCGTTCTGGAAGTACCAAACAATAGACATTATAGAAGTTAGTTGGAAAGTTTGATATATACAATTATATAGAGTCGTTTCATTAAGGTTGAATATCAAGATGAACAGTTAAATGTTGCCGAAATACGAGGTCTAAAGCTAGATCAATTTTGGATGGTTTTGGTGCTTACATGTTGAAGATCCATATCTATAGTTTTATCAAAAAATACACTCGTAATAAATTTTCACAAGCTTCGTCACAAAACGTGACATGGCTTCATCAAACAATGGTTTTACAAACTATGGTTTATTCCTTAAATATTACTTTACTTTCAACTGACTTTGGAGAATCTCAAAATCATCTTTGAAATGTTGATCAGTATCTTTATATGGTTTACAATATTCGAATCTCTTTCGTCCAAATTGGAATATTCTGTAATTCTAGTTTTGAAAGATCTTCCTGTCTGGGTTATACAGAATTTTTCACAATCTTTCAATTATTTTCGATTCAATAACAATGTGTATACTACTCAAGAAGGATTAGCAATGGGCAGCTCTTTAAGTCCGAAATACTTACGAATGAATCAGAATTGGAAATCCACAAACACCCTATCATAAAAAAAATCATTTTTTAGCATCGGCATGTTGATGATAAATCAACATGCTTCAATGGAACACAAAGACAATTAGATTCTTTTATTCAATATTTAAATAATCTACCCCCCCAATTAAATTCACCGTTGAAGTAGAAGTCAATCAAACTATCAACTTTTCGGGTTAAACTATTACTACTAACTGAATCAAATAAAAAATCGGTTGTCTGTAAAGTCGGTTTACTGACGATAGTTGAACGTGACAACGTCATAAGAAAATACTGATGGAATGGTTTCATTTTTCAAAAGAAAATTTTAATTTTATTTGTTTGATAGATATTTTGTATGGATATAGAGAAGGAGGTAAATGTAAATCACAATTGAATTGATCAAGTTACATTTATTTGTACGCATAAATACAATTATGTCAATTTAGCTTTTAAAAAGCCCGCCTCAATGTGTTTGATATAGGAGAAAATTGTTCCCTTTGACGGCTGGCTGGTCCTACCTCTCATTTCAGACACGTTGTTATGATATGTGGAAGATTTAACATTTATGTTTTAATTTTTTGAAATCATCGCTCGATAATTATTTCGATCGAATAGTAGAGCAATTGATTTTTTACTCATCGTGAAACAGTTCTGTTAACTTATTGTTATAGTTTTGTCAATTATAGCATAACCTACAATCGCTGCACTAGCGGACCGATGCTATTTATTTTAATGATGAAAGCACAAATATTCGACAATATATCACTGAACATATATTTGATATCGAAAGAATCATTACCTTTATCGCCGTAATTATCGTTGCTATAAACAATTGACACCACATTCACTTTTCACTGCACTTACGAAAACATGTAAATGTATTATTGTATAGCAGCTGTCCACGCGCATCGCATCGGTCACTCAAGTAGGAGAGCTCGCTTGCACTTCAAGCCTTAAATGGAACGCCTCAGAGCGAGGTAACGCACAGCCGGTCAGAGCGAGGTAACGGCAAATGAGTCATGTTTTCTCGTGCGTGCAGCCGGCTCCATCGAATTATAAGACGTTGTCACGTCAAAAATAATAAGCATTCCTTTTCAATATATCTTAGACCTTCACATACGGACATTATTATGCATAAAAATTCAAACCACCTCATACAACATAAATTGGCTGCTCTTCAAAGCATGATACATAGACTTATTACTATACCCATGTCAGAATTAAATAATCATAAGGAATTTACAATTATAAAACAGATAGCAACTATTAACGGCTATAATGAAAAAATTGTGATTGATTGACTCAAGAAAAAAGATTATAGTGAAGCAATGAAGTTAGTACTGTCTGGTCCAAGAAAACAGTTGGATAGAATATCACATGCCGTTCACCATAGCGTTTACTTACATAGTTTACTTGCTTACTTATCGCCATATTCGATACACTCTATTTTAAAATTTCCCACTCTACAGTAAGCCCTATCAAAGTAGCTCTGTGTCAGCTGTCAAAACCACATTCAAAATGGTGTATTTGTAAAAAATCAATGCTAGGGTAGCAGTGGGACTGAACTACAGGGTATTGATCTCGGACCAATCCCTTCTTGGAAATTTTCCGCATATGCTTTGCCGGCCCAAATAGGAGTCGAGGAACCGTGCAAAACTAGGTGAATGAAACGATCAAAAGTTTCTCTTGCCTTCCAACATTTATTGCCACCACCGTCTACTTTCACTGGCCTAATACTCATACCATCAATTGGATTGGTAAATCAATATTTCCAATTTATGTGAGATCCAGCAATGTGTTTTGACGGCTGGTGGCGGTCAGTTGACGGCACGAAAGACACATAACGAAAGTGGCGTTTAGTTCTATGTATCGATTAATTTTTTCTTAGCTAACGTAACCTTCGAACCCCTGATCTTACCCGTCCATTACTATGAGTGACCTACACCTAGTTCATGCAAGTTGCAGTCGACGGCGGCAAGGTCGTTTATCACCCTTCCTGATTGTTCGAATTCAACGTCGCAGCAAAGCAACATTACGAGGTTGCAACGTTGTCGTTTAGCAGCGTTAATGGAAACGTTATCGCACGTGAGAATTTATATACCGGGAAAGATAACGTCCGATAAACTGGATACAGAACGGTTCCGCGGAAATGGAATGTCTAACTTATCTTCAGTACATAAAGGACGATCTGAGTCACTCAATTTCGTTTGTTTGTACATTAACCAATCAAAAGTTCCGTTTAGAACATTCAGCTGAAAGCTAGGTTATGAATTTGGATAAAAATGACGGCGTTTCAATTACGGAAATATTCATCATGTGGAGTGGTTAACAAATTTATGGTTAACACAATAATGTCCTGCGAACATCACTTACTCCAATGGAAAATCGACCAGAGTTCTAACTTATATCAAATAACGATTACTTATTAAAATATCACTACGATCTTCCAATAGAAGACAAATTAGACAGAAAGTTGATGAAAATATTTGATGGAATGCATGTATTTCATTCGAAACAGAGATGTAACAATGTACAGGGTGTCCCATTTTGGGTACTTTTGCGGGGTATCTCCTTTATTTTTAAAGATAGAGAGTTGCGGTTTTCGCGACACTGTGCTACTTTAGGTAAAAAAAAGACAAATTTTATAGTCTATAAATATACAGGGTGTTCCATTTAAAAAAACATAAGTTTGCTATATAACTCAAAAACAGTAAATATGTAACAAAAGTTATCTACACCACTGCATTCTACGGAAAAAAAAAACTATTAGAATGTTATTTTACCTTTTCGATAAGTTGAAGGATAACGGAGATACGAGGGGGGTCACAAAATGCAACATTTTCAGAAATGCCCTGTATCTTAAAAACTAGAAGGGCTATGAGAATTCTGTTGACGGCATCTTGAGTTTTACGAAAAAGTAGCACAGTGTCGCGAAAACCGCAACTCTCTATCTTTAAAAATAAAGGAGATACCCCGCAAAAGTACCCAAAATGGGACACCCTGTACTATAAATAAGAAGCAATCACCCTTATTCACTAAACATACTGTTAAAGTACTGAGTACCTTCCAGCTTACTCTGATGATGGCTACTTGATAGCTCAGAGGTCCTGAGTACTTTAACAGTATTTTTAGTGAATAATCACTACTGTTTCTCATTTATAGTGTTATACTGGATCTGTAGAAAAGCTGCCTCATCAATTATCAATTAAAATTCATTCAGATATCAAACAAGCTGCATGAATTCAAGCTCGTTCTAAGAACACCCATGAACGTGAATAGAAATAGGATATTGTTTGTTCCCTTTTATTACGAACAAGTAAAGTGTATGAGTTCATTTCTTAGTACGACCGTCTCGTCATAAATTAATACCGCTGTTCTTTACATTTGTGGGACGCAAACGAAATGTATAGTCTCTGAATCCTTGTCAAGGAAGAGCCATTATAATTTGTAAAATATCGACTAAGTCGAAGACGTTCCTCACAGTGTCAATAGGAAATCATAAATTACGAAATTAACATAAATGATTCTGAAGAAAACAACTGCTTTATAGTATTTTGGTAATTAAGGCATATTTTTATGATCTAATTCAAAACGGCAATTGGATCGCCTGCTATGGCTTAAGCAAAGGTTTTTTACCCTGTATTTTCCTTTGAAGCTACAATCTATTTCTAGTAACATAAGACGTACAGGAAGCAGTCGTTTCTTATTAAACATGTAATTATAATATTAACTTATATAATTTTCATTTATACCTAAATTCAAGGATTCAAGGTCATAGAATTAAGGTTCCTGTCAACAAAAATAGAACAGCCCTTCGTATAAAGCTCAATTGACTGGTGAAAGTCTCTCTCTCTCTTATTGGGTAAAAGTTACTACCCCCAACTATATTGCTCAAATAAGAGTAGTTATCCGAAATTATAAAAAACCAAACTCACTATATTAAAGTCAGTTATATCCTAACTCTTTGAGTTGAATCTTGCTTTGAATATTTTACGAATGACTTAAATCATACTTTAGAAAACTTCTCCCATATCCCGGAGTGACTGGGGCCTGGACGTTTGCGGTATATCCTACTCTCCCTTATTCACCAGTGAACCAGATTCTATCATTGGTTGGTATGGCTGATTGGTTGTTGATTGATCAACCAGTTCTTTGGAGGGACATCTACCTGTAAGAAGAGACACTATGTTCTAAAAGAAGAAGGAAACTAATACTACGGGATCTTCTATCGTTTTTTTTTAACATTACACTCGTATTCACATAATAATGATAATAAACTTTCTGCTCAGCTTCACTTTTTTGCAAGCAGAAGTAGTAATTTCACGTGATGCTTATTCGACGCAATTAATTTTTCGAGGATTTCTAAGATCCTTGAAATTCACTTCATTCATGAAAATGCGGGAAGGAACAAAAACTGTCTTGAAGTAACTAAAAGTATTTTCGTACGAAGGCATTCGTTATGTATCTATAAGTGTCAACTTCGAAAGCCAAATCGAATCAAAGTGATTGTATAAGCACCGACTTGTTTGAAATAAAATTTCCTTAATTGAACTGGCTGAATAAGAAACGAAAATTCATATTTTCAGATTGTGAGGGAAATTTACGACGTTCTGAAGGAATTTAGCGGAGGGAATAGAAATCTTTTGTTAAATCAGTTAAAATTTCAATTGTTGTGATTGATTTTACTGCGCAGCTCTGATATTCTTGCGTATTCGCAGATGATAATTTAAAAAATTTTGGACAGAACGGAGAACAATGATTTATCTCAATGAGAAATCATTCCAGTATTTGTCCTTTTATAAATTCATTGTGTACTTACATCTTATATGTTTACCAGATTCTCTATTCAGTGAATCCTTCTGATCAAGGACTTTTATAGCTTCATATATGATTCGTCTAGACAGAAATGACAACAGGGGTTGACAACCTTTGTTCACATTCTGTTGTGCGAAGTTTTGATTGATGCATATTTGTAATATTTTTGTCCATTGATATATATTCTTTGCTAAAATGAAATATCATTAACCTCTTAACTGATTAAGACGGACTTATCCGCAAGCCAAACAGTACGCTTTTTTGAATATGACGAGTATATTCGCACAATCATTTTTGTTGGTCCTCTTCATGGATATACCGAATATGTACGCCTGCGATAGCCACGTGATTCCATACTGTTTTATATCACCTACCGCTGGCATTGAAAGGAAATAGTCTGTTATTTACTACGAATTAGAAGATAGTTCGTACGACGATAAATCTGATGACGAAAGTGTGTATAGTCAGAAGACGAAGATGATGAAATAGAGCTACATAATTTGAACCAACCTATTGAAGTTCCTTTTATCATAAGAAAGTTTAAGCAATGTTATTTTTTATTGTTATATATAATGTAAAAATGAACTAAAAACCAATGTTGTTTTTGCTGCATATGACGTATATATCCGCATGGACTTTTTTTACCGTCAATTTTCATGAAAAAAATAAAATTTTGTGTTCGTTTATCGTTATGGATTTTTTCTTCATTACATGTGTTTAAGATCCTGAAATACGAGTTTTTCTAAGACTTTTTTTTGAAACTATGACGTACATACTCGCAAACGATGATTTTCCCGCTCATACGGAGGGCGTCCAGTGTCACTGGTGCGACCAGCTAAGGGGTTAAAATTCTTCTATTGAAATTTATAAGGGACGTAATTCCATCACGCCTGAAGTAACACCCATATTACTTTCTCTGGCAAGGTTCTGCATATCAAAGGGTTAGTGAAGTTTCTGGGAGTAATTCTAGACTCTAAGCCGACCTGGAGCAAATAACTCGAATATCGAGTGAGGAAGGCCCCTGCATCCTTCTGGGCATGCAGGAAAGCTTTCAGTAGCACATGGGGATTATAGACAAAGATCCTTCATTGAATCTATACTGCTGTGATCAGGCCTGTGGTCACCTATGCTGCGGTCATGTGGTGGACGGGGACTAGTACTGGTATGTCCCAACTCCCCTTGGACCGACTGCAGCGGCTTGCATGCGTAGGTATATTGAGTGATATGAGGTCGGCTTCAACGAGGGCTCTCGAAGTTCTGGCCAGATTATCACCTCTGCACTTATATATTAAAGTTGAATCCATGAAAACGGCTTACAGGCTGTAGTACATAGGTCATTGGACCAAAATGCAGTACTCTCGTGGCAATTTTGAGCCTGGGAATATATAAATGTCCCATACTGGAGATGAGGCAAGATAGCTTGATTTCAGCTATAAGTCTCACCTCTCCCAAAATACTCATCCCAGATAGAGGAGATTGGAGCAACGAAACTTTCCCTCTACTACCACCAGGTGGGCTCGCATGGTTCGCACACGGGTCCAAGGTTGGTCAGGCTTTTGGAGCGGGAGTGTACATAAAAAGGCCAAAAGTCACTATCTCAATGACCCTGGCTTACTACACGATTTTCCAGGCTTACTACACGATTTTCCAGGCTTACTACACGGTTTTCCAGGAGGCGAGGAAACTATGGAAGCTCTCAAGTGACAGATTCACATCAAGGCTTCTCAAAGAATGTAGGGATACACTGGTTGAACTTGCCAAGAGAAATAAAGTTTAACTCATCTGGGTCTCTGGACACAGTGGAGTTGAAGGAAATGAAATGGCTGACTCTCTGGCCAGGTGGGGGTGGTCTGGCGCCCCTGTTGGACCGGGGCCAATGGTCACTTTATCAAATTGCGTGGGATGTCTTGCTCTTCTGGGCCAACTGGACAGAAAGTGGTCTGATTTGTGACGAGAATCACTAAGTATGAGGCAGGCCAAGCTCTTTATCATAGTGCCTGTACCTAGGCTCTCAAAGACTCTAAATAGAAGGGACATCAGCGAGATGACTGGAATCCTAGCGGGTCAGTGTCGTCTTAACAAACACCTTCATACTATGGACATCGCGCAGATGATCCTATATATAGAGTTGGAATACCCAGCTTTGACATCCCTCAGGCACCGTTACTCCGCCGAAGCAAAACTGCTACCAGAAGAACTTATGGAAGACAGCGTTAGCAATATTCTGAGTTTCTGGCGGGCCCAATCCTATCAATTGGTGATGAACAGCCCTATAAGTAAAGATGTATGAGAATCTTATAAAAACCATTTTAACAGCCACTAAATTTTCTCCGAAGTGTAGGTAGTTTCAGAAATTCTTATTATTTAATTGTTAAAATCCAAAATATTGTAATCTCAGATAATGCTGAATTGGTTTTATTCGACGTACAAAACATGTTCTATACTATACACCCCGCCACAGACATAATGAATTTAACAGTTAATCTCCTAGATAACCCTTGTATTCAGTCCAAAGTTCAATAATTGATATCGCAGTCGGAATATCTATTTGTCATCTGTATTTATGTAGCGATCTTCAGTTTGAAAATTGTTCATTCGTAGACTTAACTTGCGTTTGGAAGCTCAAACTTTGTTAGTAGTTTGTTGGCACTTAATAAAGCCGGAGTATTCCCAAGATCCAGAGCAAGTCAACAACATGAAACTATATAATGTCGATGGGTCGGGACTTTTTGACTTCAGATGCTTCATCATAGGAATCAATCAACAGTGTACGTTCGTAGTGAATGATAATACATCTGAAATTGGTTTATCAACATTGTTTGTTTAGAATATCAATCTAGTGCTATTCTGAAAAGTACTAAAGGTTCGGAAAGGATGATTCGAATTCAAAATTTAGATTCTTTTTCTGAATAAAAAAACAAATATTGAACACTATGAGCTGTTCCCCATTATAAGTGTTTCAGTAAACCAATGAAAGCTATGATGGTATTACTGCACCCTACCACCACGAATCACTACCTCTAGAACCTAGCACATCAGTATCAACTGGTGATCTACTGTCAGTTTGATTATTATATGGCAATGCTTTTGCCGTGACTGCATTGATTATTGTATGCTCTTAAGCCCGGACACTGCTTCAACAAGGAAGCAAGTTGGCAGGATTTAGGACTTCTTAACTCCTTTGAGATACGTTAACTTTATAATTTAATTAAATCCCTCGATATCTACCAAACTGTATTATACGATGAGTCTTGTAAAATAAAGTCCGTTTGATGCGAAAAACTTAAATTAGGATTAATTGGCATCTGATTCATTCTAATGCAATGAGCTCATTCAAAGTAGAGTCCTTAGTGCTTTTCCCTCCCGGTTCGAATATATTTCGGAATGAAGTCGTAAAACAAGCTATACCAATTATAGTCCGTCTCCCAGAAACGCAGGAAACTTTCTAATTGTTCTTAGTACGACTCGAATATTGCTCCAAAGAAAACGGCACGGAAAGCGACCAATAATGGCGATCATATTTCAACCGGCTGAAAGTTGAAAAGATTAAAAAATAAGGAAAGTCTCCAGCAGAGAAGTTTCATCTGATTCGCAGATTATATACTTTTAAATTCACTAATGTTTGGCTTCATGATTTCAAGAACACTCGACTCATTCATTATTATTCATAGAGTTCTCGAGGGTGAGGGGGCGACGTTTCCATCAATGTAAATGGATAACGGCAGGAAATTTAACATTGCAGTCATAGCTTACTAACTGTTTCCATGAATAGCGATTCTTGAATAATCCAGGTCCTCGGAGTGATCGCAAGTCATAGATACAAAGCTATAAGCACACGCATCGCCACCCATCATAGGTAGCATCTTTAGATTACGCTGAAACTGGAGCTGGCATGATCGATTGTGTTATTCAGAATCAAATAGAAAACAAGACCAAGTAAGTCACTGAAGAAATTTCTTGGGTGATTGATTAATAAGTTTGAAGATCATTGAAGCAAGAAGCCCCTTAACCAGAGCCCAGGAGATAAAAAACAGAAAACAAACGCCAGATGAAATCAAGAAGCGAGATTTGATGTCCAAAAATTTCACTATAGCTTGAGCTCTTCTATCATTTCTAATTGACTCCGATATTGATGTCATCATACCGCCACCACTCACTGTCATAAGAATTTCAGTTAATTTGAAAGCTCTCATATTGACCTTTATTGGACTGAGAAATAGCTTATACGTTTTGTTTAATTTCTGTCTTATAACAAATATTTAAGAACTTCTAATATAAAGGTGGTATAATTGGAGCATCTGGGAATGTGACGAATTAGGTTTGTTTCATTATTTTTCAAAAATTGAATTTGAATGTGCATTGTAGTTTTACCATCGACATATACATATGGACTGCGCGTGGCAATGATAAGCGCGGGTAGTGCCGGCGTGAGAGAGGGGAAAACGAAGAGGACTAATACTGTCTTTATCTACTTTATCTATCGCGTTTCTATTGGCCGCTGCGTTGCCATGGAAATGCAACATGACTGTAGCTAGTATGTTTACGTCCCGAGCTGATAGATAAAGATTGTATTAGTCCTCTTCGTTTTCCCCTCTCTCACGTCGGCACTACCTGCGCTTATCCTTGCCACGCGCAGTCCATATGTATGTCGATGAGTTTTACTCTATAACAATTTTTATGTCAAATAAGAGCAAAATTATTTAGCTCTATGATTATAGTAACCAAAGATCTTGAATAGATATCTTTGATATAAAAAATCGATGGTAGAAGCCGTTACTTTATGGTAATTTATCATTTTGCTTGAGTCAAAACTATTGTCAATTTAATAATAAATTGTATGTACAGAATTCAGGTCTCGCTATGGGAAACCCATTGAGTCCACTATTAGTAGACATTTTTATATCTGATCTGGAGGACAAAATTATGAACTGCACATTAACAAAAAACCATATTCAATTTTGGTATAGATACGTAGATGATGTAATTGCCTTCTTCAAAGGCACATCCAGACAATTAAATTCCTTTCTTTCATTTATTAACCAAGTTCACCCAAAAATTGAATTCACGTTAGAAACAGAAAAAGATAGAACAATAAACTTTTTGGATTTAACACTAATACGTGACCATAATAAAATAAACTTCAATATTTACAGGAAATCCACTTGTACAGACATCACTTTTCGGAACTCATCGTTTAGCCCTCGTAGCCATAAATTAGCAGCATATCACTCAATGATCCATAGATCATTTTCGATACCATTGTCAATAGAACACCTCACTATTTAGTTGAAAACGATCAAACGAATAGCCATCAATAATGGTTTTCCGGTAGACCAAATAATTGAACCAATAACAATCGTTGATTCTTGTTCTGTAAGATAACAAAAAAGTGTTGTTATAGTTTTTCTTTTATAAAGGCTTCAAAATATAATTTTATTATGGTTAGTATGCATCTGAAGACCCGAATTCGGGGTCTCTGGACACTGTGACTAGGTTAGTCATCATCTGATATTAAAACTAATGTTAGAATAGAATTTCTCATCTTCCAAAACATGTTTTGACCATGTTTCAATAGAATCGATGAAATCGACCAATATCAAGATTTTTCCATACCTCTACCACTTATGAAATTTTGAAAAATCGAGAAATCTTAAAAATTTTGGTAATCGTTGAATCTTGTGAAAGATATCAAAAGGATGTTGTCATAATTTTTTTTGTATAAGCCCTTCTAAATATGATACGTGTGATACGTGGTTAATAATCAGAATCATTGTTTTGCTAATTCGAGGTTTCTTCCGAACTATATGGAAGCAATAACGCCACACTCTCGATGTGTCGCATTATATTGAATGATTGCAAGTTTACTCAGCCCTACGAAATGGTAAACTTTCACAACAACCAGTCAGTTTAAATTCGTATAAATTTGCATGCTATTAAGCGAAGTTGGCTTGCGAGCTTTTAGATAAACAGTCTAATGTCACTAAGTGGACAGAGATAACGGCACGTTCACTTCATTCACCTGATCCTCTCCTATTCAATTGTGATCGTCTTGTGACACTCGTGCAATGACATAGTTGCCGATACATAGAACACTATAGAAATTAGTTTTTAACCAAAAGTTACATAGAATTAGTCATCTTACAGATTGTGCAGTTTAGTCACGCATGCTGGAAAGCAGACCATGTGAATGTTAAGGAATTTGAAAAACTTTTTGCAAGAATAACTAATTTGTAATACATGCTCATTGCCTACTTTGGGCATCGCTTCAATTGGCAGCATTACAATATTTACACGCATCTTTATAGGTAATAATCTATAAAATAGTTCACACTATGGAAACACTATAGCACTATGAATAAGAAGTGATTACCCTTATCCCCTAAAAGTACTGAGAACCTTTCGGGTATCTATGCACTTTAAGGTATTAGGCAACTAATTATACAGTCTGAGTGACATGTAAAAATTTCTTCTTTCAAACAATGTTAACCTGTGTATAGGATATACATAATTACTACTTCTAGTGGGATACTCATATGGTGGTACACTCTGACTAAACTTCGGTTTATACTTAAAGTTGAATATTAAACAATCATAAATGTATATCCCTGTTACTGTTAACAAATTAGTTCGCTCAAAAATACCTCGACAACTTTCCCTGAACTTCTTACACGTGAAATAAAACAACCATGATACACAGATTTAATAACTATCGTAACTAGATACTTCGAGAGAACATTGTGTTTAAAAGTGATAAAGTTTCTGTATTCAAAATATGTTAGGCTAACGCTGATTTTTCACCATTATTTTTCTTTATATGAGCAAAATGTTCTTTATACCGAGTTAAAATGTTCCTTCTAGTTTGACCCACATAGCATTTTGAACACGACTCACGATCGATTTTTTGAATCGCTGATTTGTTTGAAATTGGAAACTTTATCAAAGTCGTTTTCTGAACGGTCATATTGCAAGTTTAGAAATGAGATTATGGAATTTATTGATTACTGAAGGATGATAAGTGAAACTTTGAATTTTATTGAAATATTTGAAGGTCGTGGCTCTAATTTGGTTGATAGGCAGGTTGGGTTCCAATTTCCTTTTTTGCTTAGAAATTAAATTATTGATCAAAAATTTGTCGTAAGTATTGTCCAACGATATTTGCTGAAGTTTCTCAACTTCGTTATTATTTTGCTGGCTCAAAGGAACGTTCCATAATCTATCCACAAGACTATTGAATGGAGCTTCGGAGAATCTAAGCTGCTTCCAGAACAACTTATGGAAGCCAGCATTGGCAATATTCTGGGTTCCTGGCGGACCACAAGCCTGCTAGAATAGAATAGGCTCCTGGCCACACGGGGCGCACAATGGGCCAACTAAGAGGACTAAGTGCATCTGGGGGCTAAGTCCCCTCTCCTCAAATGATAATGATGATATCAGGGATCCGTGTTGGTTCTTGAATTAACTGCTGGAGACCTTAGATAATGGCGAAAGCCTCACCCTGGAGCCCTGCGTCTTTCGTCTTGAGTCAAGAGGATTTGTGTTTTTAATTTATAAGGTTTCCAGCAATATAAGATAAGGTTAATACATTCTGAAATCCAAATATACCCATATTCAGATTTTCCAACTATTATCAAATTTCTTATCTTAGTATTTCGAATGGGTACGTCGAACGATTGATGATCCATGATTTAAACTGACAATTTCATTTGTATCCACTGAACCCATCCAATCGGAACAATTTCGTTCTGTAAATATAACAAACCGCCAATTGTAACTATAAAACAGGGTCAACATATTTTAATTTGTTCATGCTCGTACTGATATTCCGAAATGGAAGTCACCGAAACTATTTTTATTGGCGTAATCGAATCAGCACGGAGCCAGCAGCCAGCGAACGAAACATGTATAGGTTAAATGTTATAGGGAACACGGTAAGTGACAGGTAAACAATGGACCTTTTCAATTTTTGCCCGCTAATCGATTATCGGCCGAAAACCAGGACACATTGCCGACAGGATTCATTGTTATGGAATGACGTATCAATAAAAATGGGTTTTATTCTTTGTACTTATTACTCTGTATTCATGACGGCTAGCTAAAATAAATAGAACAAGAGTGATATTGATATCTTAACTCACTTTCTTGAATGATTAATTGTGGTGGAAATATGAATTTTAACTTGAATAACAATAGTTGACAATTGGGATGCTAACATCTACCAGATCCTTCAAACAGTCATTCGCGGAAATCCGTTTTCCAAATGTATTCCTTAGTGACACATCCGTTGACTCATCCAAGGCCGAAGAAAACCACTCAAGATGTCCATTTTTGTCAGACAGTTGAGATAAAGACCTTACATATAAAATTTTCCCCTAAATTACTTCATTTTCGAGATACAGGGTAGGGTGTTGAAATTGATAAAAAAATTTAGTTTTTTGCGAATATCTCCGGAACTGTTCATCGTATAGAAAACAACTTCTGTGAGAAATTTCTACTCATAGTAAGCTATGTTTTGGGACATAAAAAATTTTTTTTTTACTCATAATTGGTGAAAATTTTGAAGGGTTAGTGGGTGTTTTGCCCCCCAACTTCTACGCCACTAGGAAAAGTATAGTTTTGAGACGCCCAATTGAACCGCCAATATTTTCTACACAAAAAAGGTGAGCTTGGTCATAAGCTCTAAAGTTGACCGTTTTCGAGAAAAATCAAGTTTTATGTTGAAAAACATGGTCAATTTTTTGCTTTTGTTACTTGTTCTAACGTTTGAATAAATTTTGTTTAATTAGCCAGAATTGATCATGTTTTTCAACATAAAAGTTGATTTTTCTCGAAAACGGTCAACTTTAAAGCTTATGACTGAATATCTTTTTGGTGTAAAAATCATTGGCGGTTCAAATGGGCGTCTCAAAACATTACTTTTCCCAGTGGCGTAGAAGTTGGGGGGAGAAACACCCACTACCTCTTCAAAATCTTCACCAATTATGATTAAAACAATTTTTTTATGACACAAAACATAGCTTACTATGAGTAGAAATTGCTCACAGAAGTTGTTTTCTGTACGATGAACGGTTCCGGAGATATTTGCAAAAAACTATATTTGTTTTTCAATTTCAACACCCTGTATCTCGAAAACGAAGTTATTCAGGGAAAAATTGTATATGAAAGACCCCTATTATTTTTAGAAGTTCTATTGTTTGCCGAAGTTATGAACGAAAAAACTGAAACACCCTGTATACATATAAGCCATAAATTAGCATTAATGATTCATAGAGCCATTTCAATACCATTGTCTAGACCTAGAGAACACTTCACTATTGAGTTGGGCACTATAAAACGAACATTTATCGATAATGGTTTGTCGGTAGATCAAATAACAACATTAAGGAAGATATTTTAACACGCCACAATTTTAAAATTAACCACAAAAAAATTCTGTCATCTTATATGTAGTGCTAAATACAAAACCAATAAACATATTAAACCTGGAGTTTATAAGCTAATTTGCTAATTTTCGCTCTTTCAGACTTAACAGAACAGACTCAACCATTGCTTACCATTTTTTACAGACATTTATACCTTTTCTAATATAGATAACCCAAACATGTTACATAATCAAACCAAAGGTTTCGGATTAAATACATCACAATCAATAGAGATTTATAAAAGGTGTCAAAAACTCCTATAACAATATCCTAAATGACCAGTCACTTACCCAAGTGATCTTTTCCTTTATCTCTAAGCACTTTTAGAATTATTCTTAGATAATAACAATTATCCAAATGGACAATTTGTTTCCTAATCCACACTGTTTTTCCCGGGATCTGACTGTTTCGGAATTTCCGATGATCCTTTACCCTCAATTTTAATCTCATTATCCCTATTGTATTTTGGTTCCTAGTTATACGTGAAATGTTTATTGTTCAATTCATAATTTTTAATCGGTTTGATAATGGCACTTCTTTGTTGAAACTATAGTAACGTTTTCATGTTATTATTAAAAGTGGTACAAATACAAAGTATTTTATTCCATATTCCATTTTATTCAAGATGCATTTGACGTCATCTCTAGTATCGCGTTAAATACGAATAGAACTGGGGATTCCGTTCAAGTGTATCTCAATGTTAGCGAGCAAGACCAATATTTGCTGATGAGCAATCAATAGTCCGATGCCTTGCCTAAGTTATTTTAGATGTTTCATTGGATTTCATCTTTTATAACTGTTTGCCAGCTTTAAACTGTTCCAACTGACTACCGAATCATCACATTCGTAAGGAAATAAGTTCCCCTCTTTCGAAATATGCCAAAAACTGTGAATATTCGAAAGTGAACATCCAAAAATGTGAAAATTCTCGATTGTTTCTACTATATTTGCTGAGAAAAACATTTAGAATCGAATTTCTGATTTATTGTTGAATATATTTTCGTAGAACATCCTGTGAGCTCAGTTCGAAAGAAAAATGAAGTCTGATAGAAAGAATTTCCGCAGGTCTCGAACTTGACAATGACGGGAGGACCAGGCTCGTCTAGTATGCCTACCTGGAATCGATTGTGGTGAAATAACTGACGAGATTTTCGATCAGTACCAACATGTCCATATGCGTTCTGAATTATACGCAGATTATTCCAAATAGGAGAGTCCAAAGGCGTTAAGTCTGGTGATCGTGCAGGTCATGTAATTGGACCACCACGATCAATCCATCGCCCCTCAAAATCGGCATTAACCGAGCTGAAACAAAACTTGTCTGCGCATGTTGAGAGGTATTTCGTCGCATATATGTTCTCCAGGAACTTTTCAGAATTCAGTTGCCGAGGTACGTAAGGACCAAAGAGATTGCCATTGTAAATTCCTATCCAAACATTAACACTAAGCTCGTGTGAAAATTTCCGTGGCCAAATTTCGCGTACGTTTTCATGTGGCGTACACTTTTATAAAATTAAGTGTAGTTTAGTTGCCCGGTATGCCCATCTCTGTTTATTTGTTTGAAAATTGGTAAATACAGTCTACTAGAAAATTAAAAAAAAAAAATTTCAGACCGTTTGCTCCTTTTAATATTGAATCATATCCAATTATGTAATTATTATTGTATTATAAGCTGGATCACTCTGTCTGAAAAATCTGTCATTTTGTATATTAGCTTATATTTTATCACCTATATTTTACTTCAACAATTTTAAATGTGTTGTCTATTTTATCTTAAGGACAGTATATTAAGAAATCTTATATCCATAGTTTCGGCCATTACGTAGTGTAAATAAAACCATTTTGAGGAGGTTGGAGATGATTGAGTTGATAACTCCTAGATTTGAGAATGCCACAGTGTGGTGAAAAAATTTGTCAGCATTAATTCTGAATTAAATGTTACAAGTCTCTGTAAAGGATACCGCACACTTTAGTAGGGAAAGTGGCCTCCTGTCGAATTGGCTGAATTTTTGATATGTTATAGTCCAAGTCATTCCGAACAAAAAGTTCAATGGGCACAACTTTTTCTATAGGCTGGTTTTGGCGCTAGAGGCCAATGAAAACTTTCATTTGTTCTTCATTGTTAAACAACACGAAACGTTATCCTGGATAATAATCACTCTTCCGAATAATCAAGATCTAAACAGTCATTACTATGACATACTGTTGAAAGTATTTTTCTTTGGTATTGCTACATTTGGTCAATTATACAGTGTGTTCCAGCTACTTACAATTTTTAGAGTGCAATAATTCGAAAATGGTTACAAATCGTCTTAGGGATCTACAATGAAAAAATGTTTATGAATCCTATTCTACACCGAATTCTACATCACATAGTCGAAAAATATAAGGAGTGTTCCTTTGAAAAGAAATCGAAAGTTATATTCGAAAAGTTCCGTACCTACTGAAAAATATTGTTCGACCATCCTGAATAATTTTAGGCAATGAAAAAGAATGAGAAATATTACAAGTCTGTCTATAAAATGGCCTTTTTTTTTCTTTCTAAATCTATCATCTTAACGTCAGGGATTTTCAAGGTATGCATCTGCAAATGGACTACCCAATTTCGACCAAAAAGTCGTAACGTCCAAGTGATTCAGAGACAATCAATAATAGTAGGTGTAGTGGTGAATGGAGGTTATGTAGATGTTTGAAAAATTCACTAATATATATCATTATCATTATTTTTATTATTATTAATGATATTTCTTTTTAAAATAATGCACTTCACCTTCCAACCCGATTTTTTTCGTATCGCCCTGTAAATGCAAAACATTCTTGTGCTAGATTCTGTTGTCTAGTTAACTTTCGTTTTCAAGTCGATATCACAATAGAACAACTGTAGAAATCGAAAGACACACTATTGCCCCACCCTGTATAAAAATATAGTCCAGATTTCTTTTAAAAATTGTTTATTCATTCTCGAACTTGAAGGGTACCTACTGGATAATATGAAAACATTGCATCCCTTTACTGCAGAAAAACACATTTTTCTGTAGATGGCTTTGGAAATGATGTCAAAGTTTCTAGCAAGGTTTTGTTTATTTGTTACTTCATGTCAATATAAAGTTGAATATGGCGTATAATTTCGCAGTGAGATTTGAATGTTTTGTTTGTGAGTACAATGGAACACCAAGGCAAATGGTACGTTTGGACGAAGAAAGCAGAGCCATTGCCGAACGTCGAAGGAATGAATTAGAATTGCCTCAAATACCTTTTATTGAACAGACAAGGATTTGCCGAAACTGTCATTTGAGTATTCTCTCAGAGATACAAGCTTATGAAGAAGATCCTGATCCAACTGTACTTAAAGTTTTGTTGCGAACCTCTCATACGTCATGTTTTGTATGTGGTAGATTTGAAAATCTTGATGGTAGAATGTCACCTTCTGGTAGGTTGGATGTATTTCTGAAGACCGGAATGTTTGCACCTGACGGCGTCAGAATCTGTGGTGGTCATTTGAATGAGGAGGAACATCTTCTGCCACCTTTTATGAATGGGCTTAGAGGAATAACAAGACCATACAATTTGAAAGGTAATGAACTCAAACATATGTTAGTATCGTTACGAGAAGCTGTGCTGAACTATAAATCAACAAATAAATACAATAACGAGGATAATTTTACTGATGAAGAGTTCCAGGCGTTAACTCCAATAAAAAAAGTGCAGTTTACAGACCTCTTTGAATTTTGCAATCGCTTCAATATTCATCAGAAAAATAGAGCAATAGCGAAGAAAGATTTGTTATGTTTCTTGTGCAAATTACGACAAGGACTTTCCGATCAATTCTTGATGGGCATGTTTTCCTATTCCAGTCGTCAAGCTGTGAGCTTGGCAATTCAAAAAGTGCGTGTATCATTATTACAACAATTCGTTCCACAAAATGTAGGGTATCAGCATATAGAGAGGGGCCAATATATTACTAGACATGTTACGGATTTTGCAAATACCCTTTACAATCCTGAACTAAATTATCGAAGAGCAATAGCTCATATTGACGGGACGTACATAAAAATACCCAAAAGTCGGACATTTCAAGTATTACGTCAATCATACTGTGTACACAAGGGTTACCATCTTTTGAAACCTGCATTGATTGTTGCTCCCAATGGTTATATCCTAGATGTTCACGGTCCTTATTTCTCTGATTCAAGAAATAATGATGCGGCAATGTTGAGACATGAGTATGAACGAGATTTAATGGGTCTGAGGAACTGGTTCCAAGAAGGTGATATTTTCATGTTAGATAGGGGATACCGTGACGCACAGAATTTCTTGGGTGACTTAGGTATAGTAGTAAAAATGCCCGTAGCACTTGGTGGTGGACAGCATCAGCTTACAACCGAAGAGGCAAATTCATCTAGACTAGTTACGAAAACGAGATGGATTGTAGAAGCTAGAAACGGTCATATAAAGAATATGTTCAAATTCTTCAGAGATACTGTACCAATGCCACAAGTTCTGCATATAGGAGACTATATCAGAATAGCATGTGCGATAATCAATAAGTATCATGAACCAATTACCATGGAAGGAGCCAATGCTGAGCCAGCTCAGATAATGTTAAATCGTGTCAATGAAATAAATGAACTCCAGTTGAGAATAGGAGAAGAGGGTCTGCTACGAAGACATGGTAGATGGTTTCCAATGGAGGAAAACCAATTACTAAATTTTCCAGTACTCAGTTTGGAGTACCTACGAGAACTGACATTCGGAATTTTCCAGATAAAAATAGCTCCATCTTATGTACAAGATAATAGACAGGATTTGGGAAACGTTTTATTTGAATTCGACGACCGTATTGAAATTCCAGGTCTATTGAGGATGAGAATAAAATCTCGTCATCGAAATAGTATCAAATACCAACTGTGGATCAAGTACAATGTCAGTTTGGAAGGTGTGCCAATTCAGGGGTACTACTGTACGTGCAAATCAGGAAGTCGTACATTGGGTACATGTTCGCATGTAGCTAGCGTACTTTGGTACCTTGGATATGCCCGTCATGCTGCCAATGTTAAGTATCCTTCGACCGAAACACTTCATACCGTATCTGATGCTGCAGAGAGACATAATAATGAAGAACCTATGATTGTTTAGACTGTTTATGGCTTATTCTCCTTGTTTCTTTGTTCATATTGATATGTTCTCAGATGGAACACCCTGTAAATCATTAAATGAATTATTAGGGTTCAGTCGAGAGTTTTTCATTTGGGTCAACGATACCAGGTTCAATGGTTAAGTTAAATGTTACATATAATATATTTATTGAGTTATAGCCCATTATTTCCTTCCTATTATATTTATGCTGAATGTGCAAATGGAGGCTTTGTTGACCCGCTAAAAGGAGTTTCTCCGCCACACTCCTTGAGCATCAGTACAATTATCGGATGTATTTACGTACTCATTCGACACAACCCTATCAAAATGATAGACCAATTTTTGTTATATTCTTGAGTTTCATCATCAACTTGAAGTATTATTTTGACCGTGATAGCTGGAACACGCTGTATAATTGATCACCCATAGTGACATCAATGAACAATACTTCTAAAAGTATCTCATATTAATGATCTTGATTATTCGGAAAAGTGATTATTATCCAGGATAACGTTTCGTGTTGTTTAACAATGAAGAACAAATGGAAGTTTTCAATGGCCTCTAGCGCCAAAACCAGCCTATAGAAAAAGTTGTGCCCATTGAACTTTTTGTTCGGAATGACTTGGACTATAACATATCAAAAATTCAGCCAATTCGACAGGGGGCCACTTTCCCTACTAAAGTGTGCGGTATCCTTTGAGTTTAATTGTCCAACTTCCGAAAGAAATTTCAGTTATTGCTTTTTTAAGTAATATTTGAACCACCAATAAAATGATTCTATTCCATTTTATCTGGTTGGAGCATCGAAGTAAATGTTGAAACTTTTCTCTACTCCATCTTATAATACACTTCACGATCTACTTCTAAATTCACGATGATGAGCAGAAAATTTCAAATGATGAGAATTTATGACGATTCAGTTCGAAACAATCAGACGAGCCTCGTGGGAAATTAAGAAAAATGGCGGAAGAATACGATAACCGATAATTTATGATTTGTCTTAAGTAGAACACAGGTAATTCAGTTTCCCCGGCACCAACCGATATCTTACAGGGGGATGAACTGTCTTCCGATATTAGGTTACCGGAGGATTACATTTTAAAATGGCGCAGGCGTTCGGTGGTAAGACCGCCGCGGCGTTAGGACGCCGCCATCCAGTCTGACTACGAACGCCGTCAAGGTCGAGCGTCGCGGTGCCGCATCTCTCTGCAAAACTCTCACTCACACACATACACACAGATACACATTTCTAGAAGCTGTCATCGCGATTCGACCGCTTGTCATCAATAAAACTGGACTTGGCTTCGTTCGAAATTCGTGAAGAGATATTAACTTTACGTGAAATCTGATTATTATGATTTTATTAAGAAGTAGCGATATTTTTTTTTAACTTTATGTGGATGTTGTATTAAAAATTAGTAGTGTAATATGTGGTTAATCGTTTCAAAGAACAATTTAAATGTGATCATTGGGAGAATGCAGATTCGCAAAGTTAACAATGTTTTCGGTAAATATCTTAGAATATAAAACCATTTATAGTATAGGTTGTCATGAGTCTTCATTATTGAAATATCTACCATTTGTTCAAGTGCTTTGTTCATTATTTCATTTGTGGAATAGTATAATTTGGTAAGATTGAATAATGTTACTGTTCGCAGCAATAAGATATTTTTAAATTAAACTTTAAAAATCGAAATGGTCCTGATTATATTCCTAGTTTGTTTTTAAAAAATTGTACCCATTACTTACATCGTCCCCTTCTATGCTATTCGATATTTCCTCAATGGAGGGGTTATGTCCTTATGAATGAAAGTCGGCATTCATAATTTCTCTTCACAAATTCGAAAGCAAAACAGAACTTATTAATTATCGCCTCATCACAAAATTATGCTCTTTGAATAAAGTTTTAGAATCTATTATTACAGATGACTTATTCAATATCTTTTAACATAAAATAGCCAGAGGAAAGCAGGTCTTTCTTTGGTCGCTCAACTGAAACCAATTCAGTTTTATACCAAAATTATGTTATAAATAAAGTGTTGCAAAGGAATTTCAAAACGATGCTCTTTACCATAATTTTGAAAAATTCTTTCTGGTCGCTCAACGGAACTAATTCAATTTATACCAAAAATATGTTAATCAAAGTCTTGGAAAGAGAAGCTAATCGACCAGCGTATACTTTTATTTAAATGAAGCCTGTTACTGTTCGCAGCAATAAGATATTTATAAATCAAACTTGAAAAATCGTAATGATCCTGATTATATTACTAGTTTGTTTTCAAAAAATCGTACTCATCACTTACATCGTCCCCTTCTATGTTATTCAATATTTCCTCAATGGAGGGGCTATATCCTTATGAATGAAAGTCGGCCTTCATAATTTCTCTTCACAAATTCGAAAGCAAAACAGAACTTATTAATTATCGCCTCATCACAAAATTATGCTCTTTGAGCAAAGTTTTAGAATTTATTATTACTGATGACTTATTCAATATCTGTTAAAATGAAATAGCCACAGGGAAGCAGGTCTTTTTTTTGGTAGCTCAATTGAAACCAATTCAATTTTATACCAAAATTATGTTATAAACAAAGTCTTGTAAATGAATTTCAAAATGATGCTCTTTACCATGATTTTGAAGAATTCTTTCTGGTCGCCCAACGGAACTAATTCAATTTTATACCAAAACTATGTTGATCAAAGTCTTGGAAAGAGGAGCGAATCAACCAGAGTATACTTTTATTTAAATGAGAAGCCTGTTACTGTTCGCAGCGATAAGATATTTATAAATTAAACTTCAAAAATCGTAATAGTCCTGATTATATTAGTAGTTTGTTTAAAAAAATGGTACTCATCACTTACATCGTCCCCTTCTATGCTATTCAATATTTTCTATATCCTTATGAATGAAAGTCGGTATTTATAATTTCTCTTCACAAATTCGAGAGCAAAACTTATTAATTATGCTCTTTGAGTAAAGTTTTAGAATTTATTATTACTGATGACTTATTCAATATGTGTTAAAATGAAATAGCCACAGGGAAGCAGGTCTTTTTTTTGGTCGCTCAACTGAAACCAATTGAATTTTATACCACAATTTTGTTAATCAAAATCTTGGAAAGAGATTTCGAGCTGATGGCCTTACGCATGATTCTCAAAAAGCCTTCTACCGAATCGACCATCATATACTTCTATTTAAATGAGAAGTCAATGGTATTTCGGGGAATCTGTCAAGCTGGTCCAAATTATACATTTGAAGAAGAACTATAGTAGTTATGGTTAATAACTGCTCACATGAATGTCACATCAGGAGTTCCGCAAGATAGCCACCAACACCTATTTTATTTTCATTATTTGTAAATGATTTGACATTCAATTTAAGTGTTAACAAAGTTAATACTGATGTCTTGGATAAAGTTGAATTGATAAATGATCTAGGTATATTATTTCAACTTCACAAAGCATATATTTTGAAAAGGGCGTTCCGATATTGTTCATTTATAAAACGCCAGTGTCGAGAATTCACTGATATTAACGGTATTCTTCTCCTGCACAATTTGCTCGTTAGATTCATTCTAGACTATGGCTATATTATCTCGAATCTCCACCACAATAATTACATTGATCCACTGGAGAGCGTGCAAATAATTTTTTTAAATTCATTGAACCTCACATGGTTACATGATCGTCTTATGAGGGTGTGCTATTGGTTGTACCTGGCATCATGATATTAGGGATTATGGGATTCGCCTTCTAGCAGAAAACACGATAATTATTTCATTTAGGAAAAGAGAATTTTTCCAAATCTTTCGAATATGAAAAAATATATTCAGTCTGGCATGTAAGAAAACGTTACGGTTACTTCCGGTATAACCGGAATGTATGGTTCGATGATGGCTTGAGGACTGAAGATTTTGTGATGCGTATACTATATTCCAGATTTAGAATTTCCAGCCTTCAAACCAATTGAGATATTCCAGTGGCATATGGCCAATGAGACACCCGGTTTATATTTCACTTGTTACTGATAATTTTGAAAATCATTTAAATAAGTTACGATGTAAATATTTGAGAAATGACATATTTTCATTGTAATTTAGATGTTAACCCTCCATTCCAATGATTGGTATTGGTATCGGTTGAGATGGTAGAGATCTTAATAGAAAGTTCAGTTCACTAAGCCATACACCCTTGTATAATATCATCTGCTACGTTTTTCAGGGGGTATTTGGATACCCCGCTGCTGGACCGAACCCTAAGATTTGTTTTACACTTAGATCCTTCATGTCATCGGCTGTGATGATCCCCAAACCCAGCCAGGAAAACCTGGTTCCAATGAGCGCAGAACATTCACAAGGAATGTGGGTTGACCACTCCACCTTGTTTCCCTTGCATCTCATGCAGAAAGGAGTGTCGGTTTTCCCTCCTGCAATTATCAAGACGTTTCGAACAAGGAGAGTATGGTGATGTACTCCACATAACCTACCACCTTAATACCAGCACAGTTCAACCTTACTGATAGCTCATCCACAAACAAACTCCATAAAAAGGGGGGGGGGAGTATAACCTTGACACGTCGTGGAAAGGTGTGTTCCTTCAAGGGTGCTCTCTCTCCGTCGCTTTTTCAATAGAGCTCCTAACCCCCCTATGTTCAAGAAGGCACTAATGCAGACTCCATTCTACTTCAGGCGTTGCTCTATAAATCCAACAGTCGAGTGGAGGGCCCAATTGACAGATCTGCCCATTTTGGCATGCTGTTGCTCGTGAAGGGGGTAATGCTTCAGAGCTGATGCCCAAATCGTCTTGATCAACTTTCAGCGTTTGAAGTTTTCCAACAAAATGAAAAGAATTTAGGGTAAAACTGTTGGAATTACCTACAAGAGGTCTAAGAATAGATGATAGATATCGAGAGAGTTTATAAGTAGGGGATTCCAAAGTGCTGTCAATTATCGGTCGTAGAGAAACTGAGGACTTATGAGTTTTAGGCCACCATATAATCTAATCACCGAATAATAATAATAATACCTTACTACTGAGTCTGTATTTTATACAATTGAATTGAAAAGTTTTTTATTTAGATTTGATTTGCTTTACCCACTATGAGTTTTTTTCATTGATTGATAGAGTAGATCTATTACTAAACAAACAGAAGAGACAAAAGTGAGGATTGCAAAGTGTGACATTAGGTACGGATTGAACCTGTACCAATTAAGATTGATCAGAATGAACTTTGTTCGACGTAATCAATAAGGTATCTGTAATGGGTCAAACGTTGGGGAAACTCTGACCTACCCAAGTCGCCGTCATTTGCTTAATTAGATTAATGTCATTCGACATCCAGCATGGAGATCTACTTGTGTCTATCAAATATTCATGTCTTGATTATGTCAATTCGTCTACTTCATCGTTAAATACGTATCTCAGATCTAATAGAAGGCCCCGAAAGACGTTCAACCTTACAAAGTTGTTTCATAAAGAGTAATTATAATGATTAAAAGTGTTGAAAAATCTGTGCGCCTTTAGAGGAAAATGTATTTTTAGCTTCTTCCAAGCATTTCACGCTGTCACCTCGTTATATTTCACACAAAGTTTTATTCCGTCATTCCAATGGATTAGCTCGAGAATTTCGTAGACGTTCAAGGATCAAACTTTGTACAAGATATCTAATTATTATTATTGCCTTTGAAACATTCCAGCAGCTCCTGATAATCTACAAAGCACAGCCTCTACCTGTCCTGGAGCCAAACCTTCCAAACTTGGCGCAGTTGAATGGATAGAGATTCAGAAAGTGATTTAGAAAGTTTGTCCGGTATTTTTTTTTGCGGAAAAAATTTATTGCATTTCTAGAGCCAAAAAATGCATTTCTCTGAGTCCACTTTTTGAGGTAAATGAAAAAAACGGACTCGAACTGGTTTTTCGGAGGTTTTTGGGGTCGCTGAACACGAATATGCTATGAAGAATATCCCCTGAGGTTCTCTTGAACCTCCGCCGGGGTATCCGGGGGTCCTGATGCCCTAGATATCGATAAAATTGATTTAAAATTATTTTTAATGTTTGTTAACTGTTCAAGAGGTGATATGAAGGTTACTAGTGATGATTAAGACGTGAAAAAACTCTTCTGCAATACCTGGTGTTCCCTGACTCCGGATAACCAGTCATCTTCTAGGAATTTGTTAATTTTTCTTAATTAAATGTAACAAATTCTAGCTTTCGGGCGTTTTCAAAGTCGCCGATCGCGACTATGACACTCGGAATGTTCTGCAAATTACCTGGGGGTGTTTCAGGGTATCCCGTGCTCTGTGGATCTACGTCATTTTCTAGGAATTTGTTAATTTTTCTTTATGAAAGGTACCAAATTCTTGCTCTGGGGGGTTTTCAAAGTCGTCAATCACGACTAAGACACTCGCGATGCTCTGCAAATTACCTGGGGGTGTTATCGGGTCTCTGGAGCCTTGTTTATCTACACCATCTTCTAGGAATTTGTTACCTAGAAGAAAAATTAACAAATCCTAGAAGATGACGTAGATACAGGGCTCCAGAGACCCGATAACACCCCCAGGTAATTTGCAGAGCATTGCGAGTGTCATAGTCGTGATTGGCGACTTCGAAAACCCCCGAGAGGTAGAATTTATTACATTTAATTCAAGGGGACCTCAGGGAAATTTATTGATAGCATATTCGTGTTCAGCGACCCCAAAAGCTCTCGAGAAACCAATTCGAGTATGTTTTTTTTCACCTCAAAAAGTGCACTCAGAAAAATGCATTTTTTGGCTGTAGGAATGCAACAAATTTTTTCCGCAAAAAAAAAATTCCGGACAAGTTTCCTAAATCACTTTCTGAATCGAATGAAGAAAACCGCATCTCAATCCATAAAAACTGCGCCGGGTTCGGAATGCGGAATGCTTTATTTCCTCGACTAATTTTGGAATTAGGCTCCCAAACATACTCTGAAACTCTTGGATTCTATCCAGAAGATAGATATTCGTCTGTTTGGATGATGTCACACTTACGAATTTATTGATCTCTCTAGAACATCGTACAAAGGAAGTTGAAATCTCTATTTTCTTCAGATATTTCCATGGTCGGTGTCCATCAGAAGTCTTGTCTGTTGTTCCAGCACAAGAGATTCCAGATAGGCGGACTAGACTAGCTCGAAAGTAGTTTCTATCGAACAGCGAACTTGTGCGACTCGTTACCTAGTGAGGTCCTCCCTATGCCTATAACCTCCAAGCCTTCAAGAAAAATTCGAAAGCCCATCTTCTCTCCCAACATTCCACCGCTGGCTCACATGATGTTCTTTGAACATTATAGGTTTCCGTCTCGTCTAGTCCATGGTCGTTCATACAGGTCTGGGTCTGTATGTTTGACATGAGTCCCTTACATGTCGCCAAACTCGTAGACCCTCGCTCGACTACCAGCTAGCGCTTAGATCGAAGTATGGCAACAATCACATTATTGAGTAAAATAATTTTTCTCGTAACGCAATATTTACTATTCTAATTTGAGAGAGGAATAGTACTGTAACTCTTGTCAAAATGTATTGCTCTCCTTAAAATTAACTTCCCCTTTTTCGTTATACATGCTCGCACACATAAAAGACTTCGTTAGAACGATTTCTATCCGGAATCTCAAGCATCCACTTTTTTCGCATTTCCGCATCTTTCGGCTTTAAAAACAGAAGTTTCTTGCTTTACACTTTTGTACCCCGTTTTGCATTGCGGCACAATGCCGGTATTCCTTGTGTTTACAAGTCAACAATGACAGTTGCCAGACACACGATCGTATACGTGCCGGAGATCATTCTTCGACTGACGCGCCACTTATGCAACAGATGACGCTTAGCGGACTCACTTCTTACATAGGAAACAGCCTCGAGTTTCCAGATCTGTATATACGACCGTGATCTAGACGAAGTATAAAAAAAACATTTCCAACGAAAATCGGCTGAAGGTCAACCCTGTCGCGCTAGAGCTAACTATCCGTGATTACGATTAGATTAGAGTTGTTTTAATACCGCATTTTGAGAGCTACAGTACCCCCTCTCGGTATTGTTTTATTTATTTGTCTCTTCTCGGCAGTATTATTGGCAAAGTTGGATTGAAATTGAAGATGTTTCAGTAGCAGAATGTCATTTCAAAAGGAGAATTTGTCTTTATTGTTTCTTGGATCACTATGTGCATATTTGAGGAAATCAGGAAGTTCATTAATAATCCTTTTGACAGTATACTGGGGGCATTCAATTGAGATATATTTGCTATTAGTTCTAGTGTGACCAATTTTCAACCTAGATAGTATGTTTTATACAGGGTGTCCTCGAACTGCGTGGCAAAAATAAAACCAAAGATTTTTTGATTCGAAAAAAAGTTGATGAGCCTTTTTACTTTTGCCTCAAGTGTCTTGTTTACTTGGTAGAGGGCTTCAAAATTGCAAAAATAATTTTGTTTTTTCGGTATAACTTGAGAACGTGATGAAGAACTTTTACAATATTTAGCAAGTGAGTTACTGTCAATAATGGCCATTTTTTAAAGTGGATCACAGAGCCTTAAAGACCATAGAAATGGCTCAAACTTGAGGATGTAACGGGAAAAGTGTCCAGAACTTTTTTGTGGTCAATGTAATTCACTCGCTATTTTTTATGTAGATAGCTTATCTAATTTGAAAGCTTTTCTTACTCTTGAAAAATTTTGATAAAATCAACGGATTAGCTTGAAAAAATTAATTTTCGAGTCTCTGCAATTTTGGCTTACTAATTTTACTTGATTAAAATACCTTAGTTGCCTTTGCTTTTCTAATGTCATTTTGACATTTGAAGAATTTATTCTCAAAACTGTCAGTTTTTTACTTTGCTTTCCGTAAAAATTTTATAAAATTATGGCTCAAAATTTCACTAACACTGAAATGGTTGATATGTTATTGATTTATGGACTTTGTCGTTGCAATGGACGGAGAAGGGAAAGATATTCGCATCGTAGAATTCCAAATCGGCAAACCTTCGCGAATCTGGCAAATTTGAAGCAAATCGCATAGAAACTGGACGCAGACGGACAAGAAGGACGTTAGAGCTCGAAGAAGCGATACTGGAGGCGGTTGAAACTGAACCTGGGATAAGCACACTACGTTTGGGACTTCGTATTGGAGCCTCAAAATCATTAGTTCATAATGTACTGAAAGAAGAACTGTTGTATTCCTATCATATTAAAACAGTTCAAGACTTATTGCCCATGGATCCAGGTCATCGGCTAGATTTCTGTCGGCTTATTGTCCAAAGACAAAACGCAAACCCCAATTTTTGTAGAAGAATTCTGTTCACGGACGAAGATACTTTCACGAGATGTGGTCTTTTTAACCTCCATAATGAACATTTCTATGCTGATGAAAATCCTCATGAAACGGAAGTTATATATTTTCAGAATCAAACTAAAATCAATGTTTGAGTTGGAATTGTGGATAACTTTATTATTGGCCCTACCGTTATACCCGATCGATTGAACGGGGAGAACTACTTGAACTTTTTGGAACAAAGGCTACTTGAACTGTTGGAAGACTTGCCCTTACACATTCGTCGTGGCCTGGTTTATCCATGATGGTGCACCTCCTCATGTCACATTAGCTGTGAGGCGACATTTGAATGCGGAATATCCAGATCGCTGGATAGGTAGAGGACACGATGCACCAGTGAACTGGCCGGCCCGCTCCCCTGATTTGTGCCCTGCGACTTCTTTCTATGGGGAGCTTTGAAGTCGAAAGTTTATGCAGCTCCAGAAAACACACGAGAGGAATTGTTGCAACGAATTGATCATGAAGCGGATTTATTGAAGAATGATCCTGAAGTACTAGCCAGAGTTCAATCCAATTTCTTGAAACGAATTAATTTGTGTATTCAGGAAAATAGGCAACATTTCGAACAATTGATGCCTTAGCGATTTCCAAAAAAGTTTTGTTATTTCTTTTAATTTAGCATTTGTTTTTCCTAAATAATCACATCGTTTCCCCATTTCTATTGTTTTTATTATTCGTGTTTTACCGAGATATTAACCATTTCAGTGTTAGTGAAATTTTGAGCCATAATTTTATAAAATTTTTACGGAAAGCAAAGTAAAAACTGACAGTTTTGAGAATAAATTCTCCAAATGCCAAAATGACATTAGAAAAGCAAAGGCAACTAAGGTATTTTAATGAAGTAAAATTAGTAAGCCAAAATTGCAGAGACTCGAAACTTATTTTTTTCAAGCTAATCCGTTGATTTTATCAAAACTTTCTAAGAGTAAGAAAAGTTTTCAAATTAGATAAGCTATCTACGTAAAAAATATAGAGTGAATTACATTGACCACAAAAAAGTTCTGGACACTTTTCCCGTTACATCCTCAAGTTTGAGCCATTTCTATGGTCTCTAAGGCTCTATGCTCCGCTTTCAAAAACGGCTATTATTGACAGTAACTCACCTGCCAAATATTGTGAAAGTCTTTCATCACGTTCTCAAGTTATACCGAAAAAACAAAATTATTTTTGCAACTTTGAAGCCCTCTACCGGCTAAACAAGACACTTGAGGCTGAAGTAAAAAGGCTCATCAAATTTTTTTCGAATCAAAGAATCTTCGGTTTTATTTTAGCCACGCAGTTCGAGGACACCCTGTATATAAATTCTCGAAAAATAGGTCACACTGACACATCAACAGAAGACGTATCAAAACTAATCACTGTCTAAAACGGAATTTTTTAAAACTAATTGTATCAAGCACAAAAGGTCTTTATCACATTAATTTTGAGTAATAATGCCTACCTAGCTGAAACAAATGGTAACACGATTAATCAAAATTGTAACACATTAATGTTCCAAGTGTATGAGTTTGTATCAAAAAACCGATGCAAAGCAATTTTCCTATAGTAATTGAAGTCATGTCCTGTAATGTGAGAATAAAACTGACAAAACAAACTATATTACGCTCAATTATACACTTTCAGACCAGATGTTGAAGATTTATGAGGTAATAAGAAAGGCTGTCAGACCTTATCAAGAAATACTGATTTGTCAGCATTCTGCATACAATATACTTTTAATATTAAAAGACGTACGTAGGAATTTGGAAGGGTTTAAGTTATTCTATTTGTATCAATATGGCTCAATGATTGAGCATCCGTTCTATGATTCAAATTCATGACATCCCAACATCCGTTTCATCATGGAAGTGGAATCGAAAGGGTCACTCCCATTCCTTGGTGTATTAGTTAGTCGCCGGACTGACTGCACTTTGCGACATTCTCTGTATCGAAAACCCCACTCACACCGATAGATCCCTCAATGGTCTTTCCCACCACCACCATGTCCAAAAACAATCTGTCATAAACTCCTTGGTCCGCAGATCTGTTAACTTATCCCAATCACAATCCTCAAACTTCGGATAAAACACCTTCAATCTGTCTTATTATCAAATGATTTCTTCCATTATAACATTCAAAAACCTGAACCCCCCCCCCCCCCTCTAATAATCCACCACCTTTCTTCCATATAGCTCAGTTTTACAAACATTCCCCGCCTTCTCTTTATTCAGGAGGTGTTCATAGCATTTCCTATTCTTGCGTTAAGGTCGTACAGTAGCGCTGTAAAAGGCCTTGTGACACCAGTAGATCTGCATTGACGCAACATAAGTTTGACACTAATCATCAAATCCTTTGTTAAATTCTTAGTGCAAACCCCAAACTATCACCGAAAAATTTGTCAAGTGATAGATATCCTAAACATCTAAATAATCTTAACCGTGACCTAGGATATTACCTTTCCAATATTTGGAAACTCATCCCCGGAAATTTCACTTCGCACATTCTCACACAACGGCAGGGTCAGGTGCCGGAACGTAGTCAACCACTGGAATAAAGGCAGTGAACTGTGTAGCGTGAAGGTTTTCACCCACAATAGCTACAAAAACCCGAAGAATCAGTTCCAGTTTCAAGCCTCAAGCCTGCAATAATGATGCCACATGTAATGATGACGAAACGTCGACATCAAGTTGTGCTATTGTGACGCGGATCCATCTGGAAGCCAAGAATTCTCAAGATTAGCTATCTGCGCAAGTCTATTGTTCAAGACAATTGTTTTATGGTAACAGTTTCCTAGAATCGTTGTTTCGGGGAATGCTAATGTCGAATGGCTACCAAGATTATACAACCTCATATGTTTGCACTGCTCATGGGGTCACGTAAAATATTTGTTCAACGTAAATAAGTCATAAACAGTCCCCGAGCTTCAACGTACCGTTTGTGATATACCACGAGATATATGAAAGAGCAGTCGCAAACTGTACTTCCAGAATCCATTCGGTAAGACGAAGACGAGAAAAACATTTAGATTGTTCTTCAAAATTAAAATAAATATTGAAAACTTATCACTTGTAGTTATTATTGTGTTCAATTTGATTTGAAGCGCTATTTGGAAAACCCTATAGTATTGCGCGAATCATCACATTACAGATTGAATACTTGCAGTTGAAACCTTCGGGAATATACAACTTTGTTCGCTTGAATTCCTGTATTTGCGGAACATCAAGAATCCTTCTCCAACTATTGCATCGTATTATATTACAGTTGCTGTTTCTGAATGTTCAATAGTTCCAGGATCTAAATTTTCATAGATGTTCCGAGTTCATCGTCAAACTGGAAGGTAACATTATACTCTGGATGGGTTAGAATATCCGATACCCTTCTGCAGAAATGTGAATGAAAATCTCATTATCCTTTGCTGAATTGACTGGAAGTAGGGCCGTATTCTATATCAAATTGAAATCCTTTTTATATTACACCAGTCGGATGTTTTAAAGCAAATCTATTTTATTCTTTTGTAACTGTGTTCTTTTATTCATTTCTATAGACATCGATTTATTTTTAATGCACATCGTATTACAGTATTTCTCTGAAAAAAATCCGAGCTTTCCATTGTCAGACGTTGTGTTTTACGGTATTTCTCCAGTGTAACTTACCCGGAACGAATTTTCTAGGGATATGTCACAGTATGATCCAAAATAATCCATCGTTCCTATTTCTATGTTCTCTTATAATGAATATTTTCCTCATTATGAAATAGAGCAATCAGACACCACCATTTTTTAATCAATTAAGTTTAGATAAGTGATTGAATCCTTAGACTCATTTAACCATATAGGTTTTCGTTTTGTCGTTTGCCACTAATTCTTACAATTCTTGGCAACAGTCATATTCAATAAAGCTGCACAGGGAGGCGACAAAAAGATCACGGACAACAAATGGTAGGTTCTCAGCAAAAGAGGCGATAATATTAAATCAGAGACAGGTTATTCTTAATCCCGAATCCTTTTTGGAAGAAACCCGAATCTACTGGTTGATACAACAGTTGCCCAATAGACAAAAATCAAATTACAAAAAATACTATACTTGCTATAAAATCACTGTTTTTCCCATTTATATCCGCTACATAAAAGTTTCCAACTAAAAGTTGCGAAATTCACACTCCACGAGTCGAGACCTTTCATTAGATACCCATAAAGCTATATTTCGAAGCATAACAATTTCAACCTCTTATCGCGGAAGATCGGAAGAGTCGAACGCTATATAAATACTATATCATTGTTAAGTACATCTCGTAGATCCTGATTATGCAATAAAATCCTTCTGGTTTCAATTTCGGTGTAACCAAGTGTTGACTATGACAGTTTGAACATGTGACAGATGATTTGAACACGTGACAGATGATTCGAATACGTAAGAGACGCGTCTAGGATCTCTACAAGTAGCCTGTATCTCGAAAATTAGCCCTTCATCAAAAACAACCTGTATAGTCTATACACGTCACAAAGCGATTGACAAGTGGAAGTTCCATCTTGACCGTTCATTCATAGATGACGGCCACAGGCAGCCATGACAGTTCATCTTCAACGTTGACAGGCAGACATGACAGTTCATTCTTATGTGGCGTGCACAGACGGCCATGACAGTTCTTATTTGACGTTGACCGACAGCTGTAACAGTTCATTCATATATGACGCGCACAGGCGGCCATGACAGTTCATATTTGACGTTGAGAGAAGGCTATAACAGTTCATTCATAGACGGCGTGCACAGGCGGCCATGACAGCTCATATTTGACGTTGACAGGCAGACATGACAGTTCATAGATCCGCCATGACAGCTCTCATTTGACGTTGACATGCAGACGTGATAGTTCATAGATCTGTCGTGACAGTTCTCATTCGACGTTGACAGACAGACATGACAGTCCATAGAACCGCCATGACAGTCCATATATGACGTTGCTGGGGGCAGCTATGACAGTTCATACAGACGCCATGATAACTCTCCATGCATGATCACGTGATAGATGTTGAAACACCTTTTAGGAACAACCTGTATAAACACAACATCTATTCTATAACCTCCACACACTATGGTTTCGTAATCTGTGGTCTTCTGTGTTAGGCTCTAGCTCCATGCTCTGGGTTAGCTGCACTCGGACCAGATGCCAGCAAGCCACTTCCGGTCGGAAGGTAGTCCAAAGTAAACTGTACCTACTGACCCTAAAAGCAGTACAGATAATCGGAATTATGAAGGCAAAAATAACTAACCATTCTAACCGATCAACATAGTTAGTAAGCTGGCTAAATGTAGAGTTAAAGATCAGCAACTAATCAAAATTACGGGACATAACAAATCTTCTATTAAACCATATCTTCAAATGGATCCTACTCATCATCTGAATATAATTAACAAAATGAGAAACTACCATGATATTATCAACCCCTATTCTATCTTCATCTGCCAAATCATCGTCATTAAATACCAATATCTCATTTAATATAAATAGCAATGACAAACAAATATTTATAACCCACACAAAGTGCAATTTTTTTTACAACTGTACGGATATGTACTTATAATCAAAAATATTAAATTCAGGATTTGTTGTTTGTAAAAAAATTTCAAATTTTATTATCAATAAAATTATTTGTTATTGGCTTTAATCTAAGTTGTTATTCAGGAAATAATCTAGCCGTATACCACTCGACCTATAAATTTAAATGGATTAAACTATCCAAATAGGTTTTGCATGATTGTGCTTCTGGGCAAATTATTGTGCATTCATCTATTTTCCAAGCAGAATCATGCTAATATGTTGGATAGTTTAATCGATTAAATTTATAGGTCTTGTAATATAATATTTGGATATATAATATTCATTATCAATTGCGGGAATGATTTGCACTTTCAATTCATCCTTAAACGGTATTTAATCCTTGCAGTTCTGTAGTATCAACTGTTTCATTATGTATATCACGGATCACGTGGCAAACGAAACTAAACACAAACCAATGTAGGTAATTTACTCATTCCAGAAAGTTGGTGAAAACAGTTTCACCCGGCACGAATGAAGCGAGCATTCATTAAATATTGAAACAGAGGAGCTGAAACTTTTGCTCCCGATGTATTGATCGTTTTTGCTTATTTTTAGGCACAAATCAGACGACTCATTTGACTAGATTTCATTGTCGTCGGATATGGGGCAAGGTCCTCAGACTGTTGGGGTACTTTCGAATTTTCGTTGTTTGTTCTGCATGGTTTGTCTTAATCCGATCAAAAGACAAACCTCTAATTGCCACTGTTTCACGAAGTTTCAGCGAGTGACTGTTATACAGGGTGTAAAAAAAAGGATCCCAAACTTTATCAGTCGTTAGTTGCGACTATCTTCTTCTGTTATTGTTGTTACTATGAAATATTTCACAGGGAGAGTCGGTATCCATTGTTTCACAATCTTTATGAGGCACAAGTGATTAACTAATTAACGTCAGTAAGCTGTAAGCGGTAAGAACCAACATAAGCATTAGCTCAGAAAGCTATCTTGCAAAGCACTTCATTCAGTCATAACATTTTTAAACACGCTTATTTACGGGCAAAAACGCTTTGCAATCACGCAAGGATACTTAAGGAACAGGTGCAACATATAATTTTTCACAAGAAATAGTTGTTAAATTGTAATATTTAGCCCTTGTTACACTCAAAACCGGCTACGCGCCATTAAGACGTAACGATATCGTGGACGACCGGCGGTGTATCTCGAAAATGTCACGACATGGTGAAATAGGGTCCTATAAGTGTTTTAAACACTAAATTACAGTGCCCTGTCTCCTCTACCAACATTCTACCGCTGGCTAGTCATAACATATGAAAAAAAAATAGTTCTAAACTTAGTTATGATATCTGGTCTTGGAATGAAAGTAGCATAAGAGAGTATATAAGTTTATTTCCTCTCAATCAGATTACGATAATTCATTTATGCCTTTCTAAGAAGTCACTGGAGAAATAACAAACTGTCACTCATTGAATATTAAATTGAAGTTTGGAAACATCTGGACTCGACATTGACATATATCGATTTGTTTCGTCTATATATACTTCTGATTTAGAACCTCCGTCTCACGAATTGATTCAACTGTCTATTATTATTATACGAATTTTCAAGGGCACCGAAAAGATCACCTAGAATTCCATAGCTTCTGGTATTAATGATTTTCTATTTATATAATTATTCATGCTATTAAAACCGTTACCATTAATTTGATATTCGATTCCACTGAAGTGAAAAAGTGTTTCGCTTGACTTGAAAATAAAAGGTACAATACGAATTTTAGGTTTGAATTTCTACGGAGCTTCCGGTGATTGAATATATTCATTAAAATTGGGAAATACGGGGATAACTCATATTTGGTGAATCTATTCGAACGGCTTCATCCCAAACTCAATTTCCTCTTGTATCTTTTTTTTCGCTGAATCTCCGGGACCATGTTCCATTAATCAAACGTTCGATATGACATCAGAGTTTGGCACGGCGATAGATATTTCCCATTTCCATGAGCCACATTCAATTCAAGTACACTATTCACGTAATCATTTGCTATAAGCTTCCAATGTTCGCAATGTATTTGAAATGTGAAACTCTTGAACCTATCATGATATCACAGCATATCAAAGCACTGAAGATAAACATGTTGGTGGATTAGACAATGTATCAAACTTCATTATTGAATACTGCGCTCATGTGTCAATTAAACCCTTACACTAAATATTCAATTCCATTCTCAAAACTTCAATTTTTTCAGATATGTGGGAACAGGCTCGCATTACACACTTTGATTGGATAGTTTAGAATATAATAATATTCAAATATTAACATGGGTTTTTTGAAAAGATATCAACTGTTACAAATTCAGCATGCATCACACAATAGATAATTTGATGTAATTTATATAGATATTCGTGAAGCCTCTGACCAAATAGACTTTGAAATTTTGTTTTCTAAACTGGACAAATCAGGAATGTTAAATGTGCTTAGACCATACCCATTCAACTGTAAGCAGTATGTAATACACCTAAGACATTGTTCCAATCTACGAAGGCAACGTGAAAAGTCCCTGAATAATAAAACAGATGGCACCACAATCGAAAATCCCAATCGACATTTGTGGAGTATCATCTTCAAAACTAGAACGCATAAGAATTTTCTGACTGTTATGTCATTCAGTTATATTCTGACACCCATCGGAAGCAAGCAAGCAACCTTGAAGATTTTTGTAAACATGGAAAAAAGGAAATTTCGCGTTTCGATTAAATATTATTTCTTGGGTGGGAAGAAACATTACGCAAACCAAAGCATCGCTTGTTAAACATTACGGGGACTCCTCACCTCGATTGGAATGATAAATCATTTCTTGTTCTATTTTTCAGGGACTTCTTACCTCACCCTATGTGATGTATATCTTGGGGCACAAGGATCTATCTTGGGCCCACTCTTATTTTCGCTCTACATCAATGGTATTACTGATTTCACACAATGTAATATCTTAATATTTGCAGTTGGTTTAACACTTCATATTGACATCAACTAATGATGGGGAGGGGTAAAATAGTCTTATCATTCGTGAACTTTTCAATTAAAACATCATTGACGCATTTCGGTACTAATTCGTATCATCTCAGGGAAAAAATTAAGTTTAATATGTAAAGTGTCCTCAGGAGGCCAAAATTATACGAAAACGACTATAAACTCGACATTTTGGTCCAATTTTGGTACTCGTTATTGAATAATTTGTTTATAACAATCCAAAAATGTATGTAAGCATTTAAAGAGCATAATAGCAATAAAATCGTACTCGGGAAGCCAAAATTAGCCGTAAACGACTATAAACCCGACATTTTGGTCCAATTTTGGTACTCGTTATTGAATAATTTGTTTATAACAATCCAAAAATTTATGTAAGCATTTAAAGAGCATAATAGCAATAAAATCGTACTCGGGAAGCCAAAATTAGCCGTAAACGACTATAAACTCGACATTTTGGTCCAATTTTGGTACTCGTTATTGAATAATTTGTTTATAACAATCCAAAAATTTATGTAAGCATTTAAAGAGCATAATAGCAATAAAATCGTACTCGGGAAGCCAAAATTAGCCGTAAACGACTATAAACTCGACATTTTGGTCCAATTTTGGTACTCGTTATTGAATAATTTGTTTATAACAATCCAAAAATTTACGTTAGCATTTAAAGAGCATAATAGCAATAAAATCGTACTCGGGAAGCCAAAATTAGCCGTAAACGACTATAAACTCGACATTTTGGTCCAATTTTGGTACTCGTTATTGAATAATTTGTTTATAACAATCCAAAAATTTATGTAAGCATTTAAAGAGCATAATAGCAATAAAATCGTACTCGGGAAGCCAAAATTAGCCGTAAACGACTATAAACTCGACATTTTGGTCCAATTTTGGTACTCGTTATTGAATAATTTGTTTATAACAATCCAAAAATTTATGTAAGCATTTAAAGAGCATAATAGCAATAAAATCGTACTCGGGAAGCCAAAATTAGCCGTAAACGACTATAAACTCGACATTTTGGTCCAATTTTGGTACTCGTTATTGAATAATTTGTTTATAACAATCCAAAAATTTATGTAAGCATTTAAAGAGCATAATAGCAATAAAATCGTACTCGGGAAGCCAAAATTAGCCGTAAACGACTATAAACTCGACATTTTGGTCCAATTTTGGTACTCGTTATTGAATAATTTGTTTATAACAATCCAAAAACTTATGTAAGCATTTAAAGAGCATAATAGCAATAAAATCGTACTCGGGAAGCCAAAATTTGCCGTAAACGACTATAAACCCGACATTTTGGTCCAATTTTGGTACTCGTTATTGAATAATTTGTTTATAACAATCCAAAAATTTATGTAAGCATTCAAAGAGCATAATAGCAATAAAATCGTACTCGGGAAGCCATAATTTGCCGTAAACGACTATAAACCCGACATTTTGGTCCAATTTTGGTACTCGTTATTGAATAATTTGTTTATAACAATCCAAAAATTTATGTAAGCATTTAAAGAGCATAATAGCAATAAAATCGTACTCGGGAAGCCAAAATTAGCCGTAAACGACTATAAACTCGACATTTTGGCCAAATTCGTATACTTGTTAATAAATAATAGCCATGAAATCGTACTCAAGATGCCAAAACTGTTCGAAAACGATAATAAACTCTACATTTTCGTCAACTTTCTATATTTATTAATACATATAATTTGTTTATAACAAACTAGCAAATTTGTGGGTATACATCCGACGATATTGACTATAAAATCGAACTCAGAATGCCAAAATTATTCTAAAACTACCCTAAGCTCGGAGTTTATGTGGAATGAATCTATTTGTTAATGAATAAATTGTTTGTAATAGATGAAGTTACTTCAACTATTTGTTTAACTACTTTCATATGTCCACTGACAAAAAATAGACTTCACCTGATCAACAATGATAAAATTCAGCATTTTTTATGTAATTTCAAAAATGAGAGAATTAAATTGTTAATGTATTGGTTATAACAAAGATTCTTGACCCAGTATGAATTATATATAAAAATTCTTGGGAAATAAGTCACAATAACACTCTGTTTTAAAATTTTTGTTTTTCGTTTTGAGTTGATGTGAGAATACCAACATGAACTTATACATTTTGAGAATATTACTGAATAGCGGATTATTACTACAAAAGAATTTTTATACTTTAATATTGACGATACAATTTCGATTATTCGTGGCTCGGTTCGTTTCGACGGCGTGGGCTCTTTTGATTGAAATTAAATTTGTGCGATTTGGACGCTTTTGATATAATTAGTTTTAATAAACCCCTTTTTTTTATTTTTACATAGTGAGTCTTCTGATGATGGTCGTGAGACCGAAACGTACGTAAAGACAAAAATTTTTAAAACAGAGTGTTATTGTGACCTATTTCCCAAGAATTTTTATATGTATTGGTTATAAACAATATAAACAATTTGCACAACTATCTATGAGGTAGACATTGTTTCTGATAACATTCTGAAGGGAATGCACTTTGACACATCAAAATCGCTCCTTTTCCCAAGGATTTACGGAAACAATACCCATTTGACTGCACTAAGTGTAGTACCAGTGGCGGCTCGTGAACTTTTTAAGATAGGAGGCTGAACATGAGACATTTTTGTGAAAATATACTCTATTCAGCCAATTAATTTAACCTTTGCACAGCGACCGTACCAGCTACTTCAGTGACAAAATTAATTGTTGCCCAGCAAGAACCAAAGTGGAGGTGTAAAGTTTCTCTTGGAAAAAAATTTTTTTGTTCGTTTGTTTTTTTTTTGTTGGATTTTCGATATTTTTTTTTTTTGAAATTTTTCATATTTCGTTTTTTTTTAAATTAATTTTATCAACTTTTTTTATATATTAACGGAATTCTACGGTCTTTAGTTTGCGAAAAATGATCAATAATATTATCATAAAATGTATCATTTTTGTTTTAAGTGTTTTACTAAATCTTTTTCAATAGATATCAAACTAACATTGTATAAACGATTTTGGCCCATTGTATTTCGCATCTAAGTTTTAATTCGTTTGAGAGTAGAAAATGATCTCTCCACCGATGCCGACGTGACAGGAATGGTGACTGTCAAACAAAGTAGTTTATAAAACTGAGGTAAAACTTGTTGCAAATCATCATCTATCATATATTTTATCATATCGGCGTGAATGTCGTACTGACCTAAAATATATGTTTTAGAACTAAGTTATCTAAAAGTGTATTGGGAAACTCTTTTGAAAGAGATTCGAAAAATCTTCTATTCGTCAAGTCGAAAAACTTCAATTCATGTAAATCGGAAAATCGAATCTCAATTTGACCTTTAATAGTATCTATAATTTCATAAAAAAGTTGTTTATAATGTAGTTTCTTGTCTACCAAATTATACGTTTTCCTCCTTGTACAATATTCTGTTTACCGGTTAATTTAAACTTAATACTCGATGTAATATGTTCCTGCGATTTTTCATGTCTGTCTATACCACGAGCAAAATTTTTCAAATCATCATAACCCGAGTGCCCCCAACATGAAGTTGTATCAGATGTAAATAGCAAGCAATACCAGCAATATAATTTATTGTGTACCTCAGATCCCGTTAACCAATATTTTTTAAAATTATCAGCATTAAATGATCGATTTTGAAACTTATCTGTCATTAGTAATCCTTTCAAACCCGGTGAAGGCCGTTTATTTAAAAAAAATACTTTTCTGTCATATGTTAATCCACTAAATGGATTTTCTAAAAAGCCAGCAACTAAATTACTACTACGACTACCACTCATTTTAACGTTTAATAATTAACCGAACAGACAAATTTTAATCTAACCTTACTTCGCGTCTCTTGGCATGACTCAATAAGAAGCACTGACACAGCACGTATCCCAGCAAGTCTCGTATTTCATGTCTGTCTATACCACGAGCAAAATTTTTCAAATCATCATAACCCGAGTGCCCCCAACATGAAGTTGTATCAGATGTAAATAGCAAGCAATACCAGCAATATAATTTATTGTGTACCTCAGATCCCGTTAACCAATATTTTTTATAATTATCAGTATTAAATGATCGATTTTGAAACTTATCTGTCATTAGTAATCCTTTCAAACCCGGTGAAGGCCGTTTATTTAAAAAAAATACTTTTCTGTCATATGTTAATCCACTAAATGGATTTTCTAAAAAGCCAGCAACTAAATTACTACTACGACTACCACTCATTTTAACGTTTAATAATTAACCGAACAGACAAATTTTAATCTAACCTTACTTCGCGTCTCTTGGCATGACTCAATAAGAAGCACTGACACAGCACGTATCCCAGCAAGTCTCGTATTTCATACGACTAACCGACGGCGAACGAGAGGCTAGCCTACAGAGAACGTTGCCATTCTAGTGTTTTACCAGATGTAGAGCAATTGGACTGGTTGGAGAAATGGCAACTGTGTTGAGCGCACGTGTTTAGCGTTTGAGATATATAGAGAATCTAGCCTCTGGGCACTTTTGCCAGATTGAAAATAACTATCAGAGAAACAGGAAATAAAATGGAGAATGATCATTAAGATAAATTGGTGAGGAGGCTGAGCCTCCTTAGCCTCCTTCGAGGAGCCGCCACTGTGTAGTACATACCCATTTCAGAAGGTACATTGGTAGTGAACATGTTTTATAATACAATTATTGAATTATACAGGTTCAGCTTGAGAGACCAGTGTGATTTAATAAGAGCTATAAAGATTCGACATAGATAGGCATAGGATGGATGTGATTTATCTAGAGGTAACTAGACGATGCACACGATTGATTCATTTCAATTACAGAGTTTGATAATGCTCTCCACATTGCGTTTTGTTGTTTATTAGATATCGATTGGTAGCACTACAGCTATCCGGAACTATTTAGTTATAGTGTTACAAATCAATCTACAAGGACTTATACAGTTCTTATAGTTGATTTGTTCATAAGCCCATTCTGATTATCGTAGATGATGCTGAATTGAAAGAACCATAACACATTGGAGTATTCGTTCAAGGATTAAAGTACTCTCAATAACAAATTCAGACATTGTGGCTCTCGAAAAAGGAGATTTTAACTCTGAAATACATCCAAAGATATTTGAACGTCAAGACACAAATAGAGCCAGTTTATAAATCGTGACATAATTCTCTTCGAGGGAAAGTTTAGAGTTTTCTTGTTAATCCGACATCTCTGGGACATCTGAAATATAGTGCACCGTGGCATAAAGAACTTGCAGTGTGAGACGAAGTATCTCCGTCAGAATGTTAGATAAATCAACGGGAAAGTTGGGACGGATAATAAAAATAATATTCGAACTTTCGAGATTCAACTTTTAACAGGTAAAGTATTTCGAACGGGAGCATGCTGCATTCGAAACTTTTTAGTTATCTGAACAAAATGAAAGATTCAACTTTTGAACTTGTCAAATCCGATTTGTACGAAATTATCGAAATTCCGTCGATATCTGCAAACTATTCGGAAATCTTTGGGAAACTTTTAATTTACAATAAGTTAAGTACCGACTTGTTAAGTCCTACCTTCCCAAGTACCCCGTCTGTGGCATTCCCGGCACGATTCAAAACCGGGATTCGTTACTACAATAGGGCAAGTTCCAGAGTTCGCAGCAGTCAATAATAACTTCTTGGCGAATTTGCTTGTTACATTAATTTCGACGTGTAACTGACATACACTTCAAACTCAGTAATATTAACTAGTTTAAGCGAAAATATGAATGAGCGTGTCAACATTCATATTCACTACTTGGCAGCCTAGGCACTGATAGATTTAACCCTTCTATGGAAATGTTTATGTGCTTGTTAATCTATTCGAACAGGAAGATACAAACAGGAAGCGACAATTGAACATCATTCAAAAGCAGAGTTTATGAGGATCTCGCCTATGTTACATGTTAGTTTAACACTGCTCTGCATACTCATTTCATACACAATCACATGAACATAGCTCGGTTGAAGTGAATTTCGGAAAGTAACTGAATCTGAAATTCATCCTTGGTAACCAATTCAAATCTAGAATCATACATGGCCTTCTCTATTTAGGCCAGCACCACCTGTCGTTCTCAAGGAATGTGCGCTTGAATTAACACCAGTTTTTTGCAGGTTGTTAAGCCTTTCATACAAATTTGGTGTGTTTCCTTCCTATCTGTGATCTCTGAAGTGATGAAGAACAGTGGCGGCTCGTGAACTTTTTGAGAGAGGAGGCTGGACATAAAACGTTTTTGTAAAAACATACTACATTCAGTCAATTAATTTAACCTTCGCGCAGGGACCGTACCAGCTACTTCAGTGACAAAATTAATTGTTACCCAGCAAGAACCAACGTGGAGGTATAGAGTTTCTCTTGCCCACAAATTTTTTCTCGTTCGTTTTTTGTTTTTTATTTTTTTTGGACTTTTAATTTTTTTCTTTTTTTTTTGGAATTTTTCATATTTTGTTTTTTTTTATTAATTTTATCAACTTTTTTATATATTAAGGAAATTCTACGGTCTTTAATTTGCGAAAAATGATCAATAATGTTATCATAAAATGTATAATTATGTTTTAAGTGTTTTACTAAATCTTTTTCAATAGATATTAAACTAATATTGTATAAACGATTTTGGCCCATTGTATTTCGCATGTATGTTTTAAATCGTTTGAGAGTAGAAAATGATCTCTCCACCGATGCCGACGTGACAGGAATGGTGACTGTCAAACAAAGTAGTTTATATAACTGAGGTAAGACTTGTTGCAGATCATTATCTATCATATATTTTATAAAATATCTTTATCCCAATATACACCGCATAATTCATTGTGCAGGATTTTATCAAAAAAATTATATTTTAGAACTAAGTTATCTGAAAGTGTATTGAGAAACTTTTTTGAAAAAGATTCGAAAAATCTTCTATTCGTCAAATCGAAAAACTTCAATTCATGTAAATCGGAAAATCGAATCTCAATATTTGACCTTTAATAGTATCTACAATTTCATAAAAAAGTTGTTTATAATGTTATAATGTAGTTTCTTGTCTACCAAATTATACGTTTTCCTCCTTTTCACGGGAGAAGCCTCATCAGTTGAATAATTTCCAAATAAAATATTAAAATTAAATTCTGTATAACGGAAACTTGAAATTTTATCAATGAGATGTTTTAAACGATCTCTTGAATAAATTATATTAGTGAATGTATGTTGTAAAATTTGAAAAATAAGATCAGTTTGTTCAAATATTAATTTAAAAGTATCCAGAAAAACGAAAATTCTTGATTTTCTAAATGAGATTTTAAACCAACAGCAGCATTTAATGAAACCTGATCTGTTGAAAGGTCATCACTGTTTAATATAAAATCAAATGTTTCAATTAATTTGTCTTTATTTTTATGGATGGTAAACTAAACATTGCACGTGATGTAAAATTCCATCGAGTTCGAGCATTACAGGGAATTCTGTTTCCTACTATGTTATTTAAAACTTACGTTCGTTTGTTTGAAGACCGTTTAAATGTCCCGCCATTACAGATGCCGTCGTAAGTCTGATTTATTCGCAAAGTCGAATCGTTGAAATGTTTCCATTAAAAAATTGAATAAATTGACCGCTGTTCTTCCCGAACTAACATCGTAGAACCCTAAAAATCTTTCCACTAGTTGTCCATTTTTACAATTAATAATTTACCGAACAGACGAATTCTAATCTAACCTTATTTCGCGTTGTGTCACTCAACTATTATACCCGCATGAAACAAAACAAGCACTGACGCAACACGCATGTGTCTTATTCCGTACCACACCGACTGTACTCGTACTGAACTTAAAGGCGGGCGGCAGGTTAGCCTCCAGAGGATGTTGCCGTTTTCGCTGTTTCACGCTATTTGGCGATTGACTGGTCGGAAAAACGGCACCTGCGTTGAACAACACATGCTCAGCGTTTGAGATATATAGAGAGTCTAGCCTCAGGGCACTGTTGCCAGATTAAAAATAACTACTGAGAACGGGGAATTAACTGTAAAATTAAAAAAATTATTAGAGAAACTGGAAATAAAATGAAGAATGATCTACAATATAAATTTGTGAGGAGGCTGAGCCTCCTTAGCCTCCTTCGAGGAGCCGCCATTGATGAAGAAAGCAATCAACATCGAGCTCATCAAATACCTAGAGAACTACAAAACTTTGAATGACCGGCAATATGGCTTTTGTTAGCAGAGATTCACAGAAGACCTGCTTGCCTACGTAACACATATATGGCAGAAAACTATTGAAAACATGAGGAATATCTAGCTGTAACATTAGATATCTCCAAAGCATTTGACCGAGTCTGGCACTAAAGCCTTCTTGGGAAACTTCGGTCATATGGTTTGCCGCCTCAACTTACTATCGAGTTTTCACTCTGATAGATCACTCCATGTGATGGTTGACGGAGTATCCTCCAATCAATGGCTATCAACGCTGCTATGTCACAGGTATCTGTCTTGTCACCAACTTTGTTTTTGTTCCATTCCAACGATCTGCTGGAAGTATGAAAAAAATCAGAGTAAATGCCAATTTATACCTACAGTCCTCAATTCAAATCGATTGAACTTAGAAAAATGTGGGTGAATAATTGATCTATGGCGGGTCTTCGATCACATTACGTATTATCCTTTCAGAGGTTCATATCCACAAAAATATAAGACTCTGACGGGACCAAATTGGTGCACTTGGTTAATACACTGGACAAGTCGTCCAGGAATGTGGGTTCGAATCCCACCTATGGTTCAATGTTTTACTTTTATTCATCTTCATAATCCTGTGTTGAATAGTCTAAGTTATCTCCATAATTCAGGAAATTTAATTCTATATCTTGTTTGCTTATACATATTTGATGATTATCATATGAGGTGAAGCTATTTGTCCGGTTACTGGACGAATGAGCCTAAAATTATTTAGTCGGTAATTCGTGTCTAATGGAGTACAAGCATCATTTATCGCATATACCACATCTCTCAGAGTTATCGTCTGTGCTGCTTTGTTCCACTGAAAATACTGTTAAAAGGTTAGGGCTTTTCAGCTACCAAGTAGCCATCAGCTGAAAGGTCCTCACCTTAACAGTTGATAAGGCTGACTGTTTCTTATGTATAGCATTATAGTATAGTTCACAGTGTGAACTCTTTCATAGTCTATTAGTTTTCCTAATAAAAACAAAGGAAACGTGATGCATGTAACCTCAATATGCACGTGAACAAGGGCAACGCTGTTGCAGCAGCAATATTTAATTCTGTACAACAACAATTGATGCGCTCGCAACTAGAGGCCGCCGCCGGTCCAATCGCCGAATGAATGAGGATAAAATTAATCGTCCGGTTATTATATAAGCACACACACTGTATCATATATCGTAGGATGAATATTTAATATGCTCGGTTTCGAAAGAGAGAAGTAGGATTTCTCATAGATAATTGACTCGAGTCACGACCTAGTTTTACTATTAATTAAAATATTGATCGAAGAATATCACGATGTAATTCTAGTTAACAAAGTTCGAATCGCAATTATCTGACTGACACTCAATTCCAGTTATCGTGTAAATTAAAGTTAAATTAAAATGGAGCGGAATACTGGAAACATGTTTGGATGTACCTTGATGAACGTCCAATGTATACTGATTAGAAATATTACAAGAATGCTGTATTTAAAAGTCTAAAATTGAATTCATTCTTAATGGGATCATGATAATAATAATTATCTGCCGCTGCTTCAATACAATCGTATCGTAGCTGTAATTGATTTTGATTAGCTTCAGGTAAATGTGCTTGTATATTATTTATCTTTCACTTCACTCTAGACTTGAGCAATGTAACATAGCCATACCGTATACCTACTCTTATTTATATTGAAATTAATAAAACAAATGTATGTATTGATGACACATACAAAAGTTACGATGCTTTTAGTTGACCAAAAACCCGTTATTATCATAAAGATTACTTTTACTAAATAGCACATTACGTATCAAGTTCAGAAAAGTGGAATTTTACATGTTCTACGAGTGGAGAAACATCAAGAGATTTGAAGGAATTGAAGAAAAGTTAATGCTGGCTTATTTTTACGAAAAGTTTGATTATTTTATATGGTTAATGTCTTGTACATAGGTACTAGTTTTATTATTTGTTTCAGGCAAAAGTCCGTAAATATTATAGTTTATGTACTATATACTCTATGATCGAAATTACGATAGAAATCAATGAAAATACAGATATTGTACTGTATAAAAAGGTAATAGCTTCTTGAAATCTCAAAATGACCTAAAAAATCAAAAGTTTTAACAATGGAAAATGACCCATAGTTTTTAAACGAAGCTCCTAACGATACGTTTGTGTTAATGAAAGTGGCATTTATTTTTGGGCTTAAGATATAGAAGATTTTGCGACAATGTTGTTTGTGACGTTACATGATACCAAAACAAAGAAAGAACGTGTATTTACTGTAGCCTCAGACTGCAATGGGTATGAAATCTACCTCAAGTACTTACTATTAAGAACCATAACAGTAAGTCATAATCGATTTGTCCTATTTATCGTCATGGCAAATCTTGAGTACAGCCAGTTGCCATTCATACTTTTGCAAAAATTCCACAAAAAAAGCGGAATATTTAGAACTTCCTAATACTTAAGTTATACCGGCCATTGACTGAGGAATTCTACAACTTTTCTTGCTAACAGTGGCGCAAACGGCATGGGGGAAGGCGATCTACAATCGTAGCTAAAGGATAGGTACGTGGAATAAGGCAATGGTAATAAAATAAAGAATGCTAACACAATATTTAACAATGTCCAACTTGGACAATTCATAGATGCCCCTTTAGAAATTGTGGGGAATGAAAAAACGTTTCCTTTTTCCATCAGGGGAAAGAACAAGTTTGCAACGCTACTACATAGTCTCTGTTGAAGGTAGTCTCATAATCGGCCAACAACATGGTTAAAAGACTGAAAGTATCTCACGCCATCTATGAATAGATATCCCACCAAGAAATCGAACGAATGTACCACATTGAATGATAGATTTTTCGTGATTTCACTTGAATGCTCCAGATGGCGACACCTAAACAAAACAATGCAAGAGAATTATAAATAAATGAATCTATGAATATACACATTTATTTCAAGTTGGACTTTGCCAGATGACAATGATAAGGTCTTTCTAATCGAGATGGATCAGTAACGTCATAAGCTTATAGTTCCAGACATTAGGTTAATGATAAAGGTCACGTATTTCATTCTTTCTTGGGGAGTTAAGGGTAGTGAGCTTCATTACTTCGGATAACATTTGACGTTTAAAAAACTTTACTTCTTTCTTTATTAAAATTTGTTTCGCTTATTAGAGTTTCCATGTAATTTGGAAGAGAATGGGTGTCTGTGTTCAGTAAAATGCGGCTTCAGTCAACTTGTATATTAAAATCCGCGGAAAACTGCAGGAAACTTTGGCTCGCTAGTATATGAAAGTGTATCATGAGAAAGTTTTGTGGTATTATCTAGTTTGTTGTAGTTTGCACGCAAGATTATTAAATTCATGTTCATAATGAGAACATAGTTCAAATTGTATTATTAATATTATTATTAAATAATTGTGAAGGACTAAGGAATCAATCCAAAAACAAAAAAAATGATTATTAAGTCTGAGAGATGCACAACAATTTGAAAGAAATATATGCACAGTTGCACTACAAATCCAATTGTTTGTTGAAACAATTCACAGACAAACAACGTGCGATGGAAGCTTATTCCTATAATGGGAAATTCTGGTACAGAAAAAGTGTTGCTATGGCTTGGATTTGAAGATTTCTCTTTTCAACATATAGGGGTGTCCACGTAAGAGACCATCCTCGTTTATAGTGAGAATTTGGCTGAGGTCCACTCCGTGTAGATTATGTAAAATACGATAAGCAAAAATTAGATCGCCACGCATGTGCAAAAAAATGTAAGAGGAGTGTATGGGAACTAACTCTGTCTCAGGTGAAATTTTAAAGCGTTTAGGAGAAAATTCACACACCTTGAGGAAATTATTGAAATTTTCAAAGATAAATCAGAAGAAAGCAAATCGGGTAGCAGATGAGGTTCAGATACAAAAGTAAACGGGAATTTAGTTTCAAGCAGTGTATTGACTTTGTCCAAAGTAATAATCAACCATATGTTCAGTAAATTGACAGAGAAGTCTTTGAAACAATGTCTATAATTTTCCATTATCGTAAAATGTAAAATATGAACTTATTCTAGAATGTAGTTATTCATGTATATATACACATTATAATTGAGAACTTGATAAGTAAACCAGATTAAACTCACTTCATTTTTTATCGTATAATTTTTTCAATTAATAGCTTCAATAAATGTGATTAGTAATTTTTTCAAGACAATAGAATATAATAGAATAGGCCATCTTAGCGTGGAATAAGTCAATATTTTATACAGGGTGTCCCACGATGTTTTGACAGTCCAATTTCTCGAAAATTGTTGTTGTTGACATTTATGAAATTTGGCAGATATAAACAGTCGAAACTGATGTTTATATTTATTATAAAATGACTTCCGTTTTCCCTGTCATTTCGGGTCACGTGATCCCAATATAATTTTTTTAAATCGGACAACCGGTATAATATTACAATTTTCGATATATCATTCAAAAACAAATTCAACGATGTCACACTTGTCATCATTGTATTGTGCAGTAATGATAATAGGGGCAATTAAATGAATATCTGTATAGTTTCAAATAGTAGCAACCGAGAATAAATTATTTTATTAAAAAACGTAACATAGGGAATTAAAAAGTACAAGTAATTAAAAAAATTAAAGAAAATGTTCAAATTGATGACCATGTACATTGACATAATGTTCAAACCTTGTTAAAAGATTTCTTGTAAGTGCTGCTGCAATCATTTCGGGTGTTACGGTCTGACATGCCTGGGGGGTGTGACATAAACTCGACATTTTAAGTAACCCCAGAGAAAGAAATCTAAGGGTATAATATCCGGAGAACATGGTGGCCACAGAATCGCACCATTCCGACCAACCCATTTTTCAGGAAATGTGTTATCAAGATATTCTCTAACTGGCCCAAAAAAGTGAGGAGATGCTCTATCTTGCTGCCACCACATTGTTTACCTTTCATGTAAAGGAATATCTTCAAGTAATTCTGGTAGAGTATTTTGAAAAAAATCTAAGTATCTTTGCCCCGTTAATGTTCCTTCATAAAAATAGGGACCAATCAACCGACCGTTAAAACATTGATTCCCCATATTGTTTGAAAATTGGTTTCGCGCATCCACTTTGGATTCTCCTGAGACGAATAATGACAATTATGACGATTAACAATACCATTGTTATGAAATCTACTTTCATCACTCCATAATAAATTTTCTAAAAAAGAAGGATCATCATTACTTTGTACTAACATTTCAGCAATAAAATTTAATCTCCTTTCAGGATCTGCAGGAACTAAACCTTGTGTTAAATGTATTTTATAAGGATGGTATTTGTGATTTTTTAATACTGTTTGTATTGAACTTCTACTATTTGTAATTCTTGTTCAAGAAATCGTATTGAGGTTAGTGGATTTACTTGAAGATAAGCCAAAATATTTATCACATTGTCATTTGTCTGAGCGGTCTTTTGACGAGAAACTTGATTTTTACCGCTTGGAAAAGAACTAGTTCTTAGCTTTCGTTGGACATAGGCAAAAGTATTTTTGCTTGCAGTTATTCTATGAGGAAAACGATTTTTGTACAAACCTTGAGCATGAGTTTTGTTTTTTCCACATTCTCCATAAATAAGTAGCAAGTCAACATATTCATCGTAAGGAACAATTGAAGGCATTATTCAATTATTATTAGTGTCTTCACAAGATTATGACTAATAATTAATGACAGTTCTTGAATAAACTTCACCTAACAATACTGAATGACAACCTATGTTGTTGCTACAATAGTTATTCACTTCATAGCCATCTAAATTTTTGAGTGCAAAATATTGCTTTAATAAATTTAGTAAAAATAAATAGCCTTTATTATCATTACTGCACAATACAATGATGACAAGTGTGGTATCGTTGAATTTGTTTTTGAACGACATATCTAAAATTGTAATATTATACCGGTTGTCCCATTTAAGAAAATTATGTTGGGGTAACGTGACCCGGAATGACAGGAAAAACGAAAGTTATCTTATAATGAATGTAAGCATCAGTTTCGACTGTTTATATTTGCCAAATTTCATATATGTCATATTAACAGTTTTCGGGAAATTGAACTGTCAAAACGTCGTGGGACACCTGTATATATATATACATAAATAAAATAATTCAATACAATCATATGAAAGAAGAACTAATCACATATTAAAAAGTGGAAACCAATAATGATATCCATTTGAACATCGCCAAACACTCCTCTTAAGTTGTTAAACGGTCACGCTTATTGTCAACAGAGAGCAAATGCCTCAAGAATCTCGTGCACTTTAACTCGACGATCGTCCAGTATCATACCATGAATTTTATCGTCGATTTCTGGAGTTGTAAACTGAATTGGACGACCAGAACGTTCTGGATCCTTTGTGGTCATACTACCACAATGAAAATCAGTAAGCCACTTGTGAATCGTCCCAATCGATGGTGAAGAGTCCCCACAATGTTTAAAAAGCGATGCTTTGGCTTACGTAATGTTTTTTCCACGCAAGAAATAAAGGTTAATCAAGACGCGAAATTCACTTTTTTCCATGTTATTCCAAATTTTATGGTCATGTTATTGAAATATAAATGTTAGGTATATGGGGGCCGTGGCCCCTCCTACGAAGATGATACAGTTACGCCAACGGGCATTTGCACTTAGGCCCGAGTTTCAAGACAGTTGCGTCTGAGTAATTTCCATGAATAGAAATTAAATAGAGTACTTGTTTCGAGTAGTTACGCGTCTAGACACTAAATTTCTGATAGCCTTCGGACTGACAGGTTAATTAAACAACATTGTGATTCATTTCAGAATCGTAGACATTGTAGTAGCAAACTGTTATGTCACGAGGACGTTTCCAAGGAACATGAGATTTCGAAACGGGATAGAGAAATCCGATTGGGAGGCTTTAATGAAAATATTTGCATAGTCGAATAGTGTTGGAAGGGCGAAGTTTTTGTTTGAATTGACGTCTCCACTATTGATTAACGTTGCACACGATTGCTTTCCAGCAGCAATATCTGACAGTCGACTTCATCTGGATTAGATTGAACCTTTTAAGCATTCATTAGATATACATATTGAATGCCGCATTTTCACTTCTATTTATGGCAGACACTGTTTATAGCCTTAAAAACCACTCAGCTCACTTCGAGTTTAACTATAAAGAAGATGCAAATACAACGTGTTAATGTATGTTGCTGTGAGACCGTCTAGCTGATAATGTACGACATCAATTAGGAAAAGGGGGATTAAAATACTATGACGTGTACCGTGCTACTTTTCGGTAAACTGCTTATTTCAAATCCTCGGGCGCCAGATTTTCTAAAGGTTTACTCCTTTTAGAGGACTTCTGCTAGGGTCCTCTCCACAAGGCTTGTCAATATGCTATCTATAGATAGCCTTGTCCCTAGGGTAGCTACAGTGAAGTAAAACCAGGGCCCATTGGGCAGAAAACAGTATCAAAATTGTAGGCTTTAATTACAATTGATACCTGGTTATAACTTAGCTCGTTTGAAGATGGAGCAGAAATAATTTAATAAAACGGGGAATTCCAAATATTAAAATATATAATAATTATGACAAGTACACTTTCAGAATAATCAATATAAATGCAATTGAACGGTATTATTTACAAAGATTTTCCCAGACGGAAAATGTAAGGAAGCTCAAACGGTATAAGAAAACTGTTACAACATATCTATTTTACGACATGTTCGGTATTGAAATTCAACGGTACGGAATCGGTTGATAAATGATTTACATTTATCAATCTACGGAAAATACAAATCAAACAGGTCCTAGCATAATGAGCGGTATTCGGTGAATATTTATTCAGATAGCAATAATAAGTGAAATGTTCAAAACACACTACGATATATTAAACGGTTTAAAATTCGGTCGGTTCGGAAAGTTTTGTCTTGCACTAGTTTTCCGCTCGTACGATATCAGATTTTACGATATTTTCGGTTAATTACTCTTATTGAGTTTATTCTGTCATAACACCCACCCTGGTATTAGCTATCAACGGGGTTCCCGGTAATTGTATGACATTGTTAGATTTCGTACATTTTACAGATTCAGAATCTGGACAATTAGGGCTTATACTTCTGGTAGATTACAGCGTGCACAAACCCTAACTATCGTATCTGCAATATCCCCTACATCCACGGCCGGGGCTTCTCATTCGAATAAGGGGAAATTACGATTCTCAACACACAACCACCCCAACTTCTACTTCCGGTAGATCACAGTGTGCACAAGTCGTTGGCGGTTTGGTCGTCTAGGATATACTTATACTTCCGGTAGACCACAGCGTGCACAAATATACCCAAAGATGCCCCTATCGTTCAAACATACACACTCTGTACACACCATACAATTACTTGAATATTTCAATTCACGTGCGAATTCAAATCGTGCGCGGTCCGACCTATGACGGGATAAACTCAAATATAACAATTCAAATTACTGAATACTACGGAACTCAGATATCGTACAAACGTTTACCAATCACAATAATAATCATAAACTACGGAAATCAATATATCGTAATGCCCAAAAATATAAACAATTAGCTATCATTTACCTTATGAAACAATTCACTAAACGGAACACTTATTGTTAATTCACAGTTTAATTCTGACTTAAACTCGGATAATCAATTCACTTTGATTCTAATATGATCACACTTCAACGGTACTGATTTATAATCGAAATCACAAAAGAGATACTGTACTGATTGACAATCAAAATAACCAAAAGGAGAGCAAAAAAGAGAGCGATCTGTTATCTGTCACGGCTTTTATACGTTTTTCGAGGTTCTGGTCAAGTCTGCTCCACCAATTCCTTATTTTGTGCCGAGGGTTTTTTACTTATGTCCCGAATAATGCTTAAAAGTGACGCTACTTTTCAGATCTAAAATTCGCGTGCATGATGCTCCAGTAGCTCTTCCCGGCACACTGAACAAGTGTTATCGGAGTTTTGTGGTTGTTCGCCTTCGTTATACATAAGGTTGCACAAAGTTTGATGCATGAACTGGCCAGACCCCTGTTTTTGCAACATATTTTATCGGAATGAATGCAATTTTTAAACGGGCATGATTTCGATTCATCTATTTGAATAATTACATTTATTCGAAATTACGGAGATTCAGAAAAGTGACAATAACGGAATACACATTCGGAGTTCACGCATATCTATTGAAATAATGAACTGTTCAAACTGAGATTACATGTAATATCCGTATTTACTGCCTGATCCAAAATTAAATGATCTTTCAAAATTTAAGCTTCGTTACAATACTCTCGCCATAATTTAGTCAACAATCTCTACATTGATCTTAAGAGTTTCTCAAAATCTCCAATTATGTTGAGGATAGTATAGAAAATGGAGATGTAATATTATATTCCACACCAAACTGGAAAAAAAGGAATCTCATGGCAAGGTTTTTTTAATTTATTGAGTAGAAAATTGAATAACTTAACATAGTAATTACTACCTTATATTACTGAAGAAGAAAAATCTGGAGTACGTAACTCCTTGATCAACAACTCTTTGGTACATACTTTTCTCGAAGACCTGATAAAACGAGAGTCAAATCTATAATGCCCGAAGGACATCGTGTGTGCTAGCGCTGGATTGTTGGGAGAGGAAATAGGCATTCGATATTTTCTCCAAACGTACAGCAAAAAGGAGCTAAGTCATTCGCAAGTCTCCAAATCAGTATTTTATGTATAAGTACTCACTTTACAGCCATGCTGTATATAGAAAAGAGGGCGAGCTTCCAGTTCTTCTTAATTAATCTCGTTTTCAGAACTCAATCTGTCTGCTGTTAGAATAAATATGATATCTAAGCAGAGATCTACAAGTGTTTCAAATTTCTTGAGGAGTGATCGAACTTGTTAATTTCGAGCTTGTACTAACTGGGGGATATTAAACTGAGAATTCACGCAATTTATACAACAATATCTCACTCGAGAACAATGAGCGAGGGTTTCTCTCTGACGCATCCATTATCCCGTCCAAAACCATACACAATAACCGAGCCCAATCCTGATAAAGATGAGAGTTATATGTGAAGATACGGCATATTCATGGATATAACTTACAATGCTCTGAGGTTTCTTATAAATTTTTTTGTATCGAACCGGATGGCTGTGAAAAAAGGGAAAGGATATTCAGTTTTGCGGTTCACGAAACAATAAATAATCGTGATGTAATCTTGTAGACATATTTCAGAGGGAACAATAAAAATGTAAGATACACCTTCGTGACAAATTAATCCTGGAATCACCCCTGTATTTCACTTTTTATTACGAGTGGAGAGCTAAAAATATGACGTTGTGCCGTTCCTTTTGTACCATTCACAAGGACATTCGGCGTAACTAGCTTAGCCAAAAAGTGAATTTATGTAAACATGAAGAAGATAAAAGTAGGAGGTCGGATTATAGGGAGAAAAATTCGTCGAAATAGGCGGCTACATAGGCATCATTATTATTAAGAATAGGCAGGCGATGGAGAAAAAAATGCAGTTATTTGATAAAACAATATATTCATTCTTAAGGCTAATATGTCTTCCTTATTTAAGTATATAGATGAAGGATATTATGTTGTGGATGTTTGAATAGTAGATCGCTCAATAGTGTTAGTTGGTGAATCTGTGCTAAATTGGTTTGAAGATTATCTACATAATCGGGTACAAATCACCAAAAGTGATAGCATATTTGCGATAATAATGTGGATTAAGTCTTAAACAGAATGAATATTAAGTTAGGGGAATTTGCATTTTATTCGAATATGAATAACTTGAAGCTTCATGTTGATAAACAGAATGATTTTCCCCTCCACCGTTGTCAGTACACCTAGCAAGTGGGCAAATCAACCGAGACGACCCCATCAGGTTACCCAGATGGTAAGGGGCGTTCGAGTGCATGTGCCATGCTGCGGAGAGACACGAAATCAATCATAACTTGGTTAGGCGTATCGAAACCATCCTCTCACAGAGACTGATAATGACCTATCATAATGGTAGAGTTGCATGTACACATGCCACCCGAGGGTGCCCTCAGGGGGTGATAGGGTGATACTGTCTCCGCTGCTTTGGTACCTGGTGGTACACAGTTTGATAGTCCAGCTGATGAGTTTTATCTCCAAGCCTATGCAAACGACTTGGCAGCTGGGACGGACCCCTGAAAAGACCTAAGTGATCCTATTTATGAGAAAAAGGAAACTAGAACGGCTAACAGAAATTCGTCGATGAGGAGAATCTTGCACCTGAAAGGCCCAGTGAGATACCGTGGAGTTATGCTAAACTGAGCTGGAGATATCGGCATCCTTCTGAGGCTTTACGGAACCAATACCAGCAATTATATGAACATTCAAAAATATTTCGATTTTGAATTGACTAATGCGATAAGGATGCTTTGTGCTTGATACAATTAGCTTTAAGAAATCCTGTTTTAGACAGTGATTATTTTTGATGAGTCTTTGATGGTGGTCGAGAAACCGCAACTTACGGAAAGATGAAAATAGTAAGCAAATGTCAGCGGAATCCTTCAGGGAGCAAAGAATTTTCAGTATTAGCTATACGCGGAAGTCTTCTATTCGAGTAAACATATGTGTTAGTATGACCTATTTCCCGAGAATTTATGTATAATATGATGATTTAAATACGATTTGAAATGTCATGTGAATCGAAGGATCCAAAGTATCAACGCGGATGAAAGAAATATATCAGTTAGCGACTGTTGAATGGGGGGATTTCCATCAGTAAAACGTCAAATTGAGAGTAATATCTCCGAAATATTAAATAACTCACAAACGGAACATACAAGATGCTGTGAACTGTCGGGCCCCTTCAAACACATACGTCTCTCCATTAAGACTGAATAAATAAATATGAGATATTATTAATACAGATATGCAAATATGAATTTGAATGAAAACGTTGTATTCTGCATTATGAAATTCTTATAACAGAGGGTGGAATCTGAATCCGAATATAAAGGAATGAAAACAAATGTTCACGATTTCACATACTCTGAAGATTCCTTTTTACTCTTTCAACTTACATTAGCGGATGACATGTCAGAGCCACTGGGAATTCGCAAAGTATCTCCCTTTGCTGTTTGTTCAGGAGTGCAGAGCTGATATGTTACTTCTCTTAGTAACAGGGCAGTCGTGTGAATATCACACTGTCAAGGTCTCACTAACTCCAGCTCGATTGTCGACAGGTAATTCGAATCGTAATTGTTCAGAATGATACTATTGGAGTTAAATAATTGTCTGCAACTTTTATTGGTTCGGCCGATTGGGTGGTCAGGACTCTACAACGGCAGTTTAGAGTATCCCCACAAAATCTAAGACCCTTGTTTTGCGGTGAAAGCTCCCAATGCTGTATATCCTCGGCCAAAACCTTCTGTTAGAGTTTTACAGAATCATAATTTTGCATAGTTTTAGTGCTTAATTGTTGACAATTCATATCTACCGTTTAAAATAAAAAAATCACTTGTAATAAGATTTCACGAACTTCGTTTTTATTAAACGAAACGTGACATGTTTCACCACACGGTGACTTTATTGAACAATGGTTTTACAAACTATGACTTATTCCTTTAATATTAAAATTAAGATTAAGAAGGAAGGAATGAGTGAGGTACGTGTACAGTAGGATGACAGTTACTTACAAATAAATTTAATAATGGAGAATTGGTATGGTCCATCTGATCACTTAAAAGGTTTCCTGTATTGTTTCTCTCTGGAGGAAACCTATGATACGGAAAAATTAATAATTAGTCAAAAATCGAAAAAATAATTTCAATAAAGATTCTTAACCCAGGTAAGAATTATATATAAGTTTTCGGGAAATAGGTGACACTAACACATGTCCATTAGTATCGTCTTTACGCACGTTTTGGTCTCACGACTATCATCAGAAGACTTATGTCTATAACGGGATTTTTTATTGTATTAGTACAAAACATCCTTATCGCACCGATTTCAATTAAAAATGCCCACGTCACCAAAACGAACAGAAACACGAATAATGAAAACGGTTATAAGGGAACGGTCCTCTGGTCCTACCCAGAGGACCGTCCCAAAAATTTTAAAATTGTTCGTAATGCACTGGAAATGAATGGCTACCCAAAAACCTTTTTCTTCCATCATTAAAGAAAGGATAAACAAAATCTATAATGTATCGTCATATATAAATAACAAGAAAGGCAATATAGACAATTTTATTACATCACCATACATTCCGGAGACCTCAGAGAAAATTAAGAAACGTTTGAAAAAGTATGATATAACTGGCGCATAAACCTACATAATGTTGGGAAATATTACCTTCAATACCTATAGATAAACAAGCTCACAGAGTATAGAAATTAAATTGTTCAGATTGCGATGAGACTTATACTGGAATCTCTAAACAATATTTATAAAAAAGAATGTATGGCCATAAGTATAGCACAAGGAACAAAAACTTAGAAAATTCCTCCGCCCTTGTTAAACCCTGCTTTGATTATAACCATCAATTCAATTACAAAAATGTTATAATTTAACTAAGGAAATCAATTACATATTATGAAAGATTTATTCTGCAGATGATTCACATAAAACGTGACTCCAAATCTATAAATCATAGGACAGATATCCGGACATTAAGTAAGATTTATACAAGAAATCCCGTTTTAGATATAAAACGTCTTCCGATGACGGTCATGAGACTGAAACCTGTGTAAAGACGTTAATAATGAACATATGTGTTAGTGTGACCTATTTCCCGAGAACTTATATATAAGAAAAAAGTAATGTCAGACCCTCGTTTCAACGGAACCACAGCCTACTATGGTTCGTTTCTATTTAGAAAAGGATTTTGGAAATCTAAAGCACTAAAAAAATTCCGCCTATGCCAATGGATTGCACGCAAAAAAGTGCCCCTAGAATGTTTTACATTTGGCAACAGCGCCGAAACATTCTGAGTAGTAATCGTCTAAGTTGGTTGCCCAATAAAGCTCCTCATATCGAAGAAATTCTTAATAACGAAACCCTTTGAAAACGGTCACGGTCCCTTTCAACAACCACCTTTTGATGAAATTTGATGGAATTTCCACCCTTAATATTGTTCAGCCGTGTACCTTCTCGACGCCAACGGTAAAATAACCTGGCTCTCGTTTCTAAGCAATAAACAATTGGGGGCTATCCTGGCAGTCTGTTTGTAGCAGTGGCGGCTCCTCGAAGGAGGCTAAGGAGGCTCAGCCTCCTCAGCAATTCATCATTTATATTAATGATCATTCTTCATTTTATTTCCTGTTTCTCTGATAATTTTTAAAATTTTACAATTAATTCCCCGTTCTCAGTAGTTATTTTTAATCTGGCAACAGTGCCCTGAGGCTAGACTCTCTATATATCTCAAACGCTGAGCATGTGTTGTTCAACGCAGTCGCCGTTTTTCCGAGCAGTCCGATCGCCAAATAGGCTAAATCAGGGAAAATGGCAACACCCTCTGGAGGCTAGCCTGCGGGAGCCGCTCGCAATCTATGAAATACGAGACGTGCGTTCTGAGTGGGTCACTCAGTGCTTGTTTATGTGTTGTCACGCCAAGCGAAGTAAGGTTAGATTGTTGTCTGTTGTAAATTTAAAATGAGTGTTAGTGAGTTAGTTGCTGCCTTTTAGAAAATCCATTTAGTGGATTAACATATGATAAAAGTGTTTTTTGAGTTATTAACAAAGAGTTCTTTGGTTATTAAACGTTAAAATGAGTAGTGATTTAGTTGCTGAAAAGATTAGTGATGACAGGTAGTTTCAAAATCGATCATTTGATACTGATTATTGTAAAAAATATTTATGGTTAACGGGATCTGAGGTACACAATAAATTATATTACTGGTATTGCTTGCTATTTATTACATCTGATACAACTTCATGTTGGGGGCACTCGGGTTATGATGATTTGAAAAATCTAGCTCGTGGTATAGACAGACATGAAAAATCGCAGGAACATATTACATCGAGTATTAAGTTTAAATTAACTGGTAAACAGAATATTGTTAAAGGAGGAAAACATATAATTTGGTAGACAAGAAACTACATTATAAACACTTTTTATGAAATTTTAGATACTATTAAAGGTCAAATTGAGATTCGATTTTCCGATTTACACGAGTTGAAGTTTTTTGTATAACTCAGTTCTAAAATATAAATTTTTTGATAAAATAGCACTGCACAATGAATTATGCGTTATATACTCGGATAAAGATATTTCAGACCAGTACGACATTCACGCCGACATGATAAAATATATGATAGACAATGATCTGCAACAAGTTTTACCTCAGTTTTATAAACTACTTTGTTTGACAGTCACCATTCCTGTCACGTCGGCATCGGTGGAGAGATCATTTTCTACTCTCAAACGAATTAAAACTCACATGCCGAATACAATGGGCCAAAATCGTTTATACAATGTTAGTTTAATATCTATTGAAAAATATTTAGTAAAACACTTAGAACAAAATGATACAATTTCTGATAATATTATTGATCATTTTTCGCAAACTAAAGACCGTAGAATTCCGTTAATATATAAAAAAAGTTGATAAAATTAATTAAAAAAAAAAAACAAAATATGAAAAATTCCAAAAAAAAAGAAAAAATATTAAAAATCCAAAAAAAATAAAAGACAAAATCGAACAAAAAATGTTTTGCCAAGAGAAACTCTATACCTCCACGTTGGTTCTTGCTGGATAACAATTAATTTTGTCACTGAAGTAGCTGGTACGGTCGCTGTGCAAAGGTTGAAAGGCTGTGAATAGAGCATATTTTTACAAAAAAGTTTTATGTCCAACCTCCTCTCTCAAAAAGTTACGAGCCGCCACTGGTTTGTAGGTAGGAATTTTTGGGAATGATAATCGAATTTTCATAACGCTTCAGTAAGATCTACAATTGATGACCATGAAATTATTTGGTTGAATTTGTTCCCCTTGAGAAAAGCAATTAACTATTTCTCTGAAACGTAAACGTTTGTTTCTTATACAAAAATGTGAAATTATCGAGGAAAACGAAAAATACGGTACCAGTGCGCAAAAGTTGGCGCACAAGCTTACTATTGGAAGAACACAAGTGAATGATATTCTCAAGAATAAAATGGAATTAAAAAAACTGTTTGAAGAAGGAGGCGCTAATGCGGTTTGAAAACAGGAATTTTTGTAAACAGAAGTATTTGCAATTGACCATCTAGCTTATGGTTGGTTTTGCAAAGCTAGAAATGAAAATATCGGGATCCTTGTGAAGGAAAAAGCTGTAGAAGTATCCGAAAATTTGAAAATTAACAGATCTAAGGTTTGAAATGGTTGTCTGAATGAGACAACCAATTTGGTTCATCCTGTATATAAACAATATGAATTCAGGTCACATAATGTTGGATGATGAATTTATTTAGGTTAATCTGTCGAAAGGAAATTTGAATATAGCAGTAGAAACGAGGAAGCTACCTACAGAGAATGCAATAAACGAAATTAACCGGTTTTTCTCTTTGAATAGCATAAGTTACGTATTCTAATCATTCTTGTTATTTTGAATGAGTACTTCAGCGCTTTGTGGATGAAGTAAATCCCCAATAAACAACCGAAATGTGTAGGCAGTAAGTAAGCTTGGATAGAGTTAAATTCCAATTTCAGTTGACGAAAAAACAGGAAGGCAACAAGCAGAAATAAAATACTATAAAAGAGTATCAGACGAGTTTATTCTATTTTAAGATTGTTCCTTGGCTTATTGAGACCAAAATAGCTGGGATAATATTGACAGAACATTTAATTGATTGGTGACAATCACAGCTTGATATATGAGCAACCTTACTATACACACAATATTCTTGAATGTTGAAGCTTCAATAACGTTGCCTGGTTTGTTAACTACATACTCTCGTCTAATTAATTATCAGCACTCAAAAGCTCTTCGTAATGCGTAAGACGAGGGTTTGTTTTGACTTGTATTTCAAGTAAAATTTTCATACAACCCTTCACAACTGGAGATATTGATTGAATCATAAAATTAGATCATGCAATAAGCCATTATTACTATTAATGGAAAACAGATTGGATCCATGCCATGATACGTTCATGAAGTGACTGTTTTGATGGAAATTTATTCAATTTACAGGTTGAGAGAAATGTAAGATTCAATGTTATAAAACTCAGAACTGAAGCAGTAAAGCTTAGTTATACTTTAAGATCTCTGATTGTTCTTTGCTTAGACTTTTAATAAAGCCATGCAAGTTTTCTAATATTTGCTGATGGTGGTTGAAGGAATAAAGGCGGAGTCAAGTTTCAATTGAAGATAACTTCTGTTAAAGTCGATATAAATTCATATTCAAATCGCTTCGAAAAAGGCATATAACTCCAAAATAAGATCAAAGCTTATTGAATGCCTGAATGGCTCATTGGTTTTGGCGTTTCGCCAAACCAAGGGGTGGAAATTTCACTTCCAGTTCATTCCCATCCCTAACCAAGCTACTACACCATGAGAAAAAGCCAACTGTTTGGCTGGAATGTTTGCAGCAAATTCCCCTTTGGATCCACATAGCCATATGCCTGAAATTGTCTCTCGTCAATAGAGATAAGCTGGAGACCTCCTTGCCTACTAACACATGTATGGCAAAAATTTATTGATATGGGGAATTTGTAGCTCTGGCATTGTATATGTCCAAAATATTTGACCCAGTCTGGCATCAAGGCCTTCTCGGGAAGCTTCTGTCATATAGTTTGCAGCCCAACTTTTTCACATACTATCGAGCTGCCTCTCATAGATAGATCACTCCATGTGGTGGTTGACGGAGTATCCTCCGATACAAGAGCTTTTAACGCTGGTGCTCCACATAGATCTGTCTCAGCAAAAACTTTGATTGGCTCCATATCAACAATCTGTCACGTCCGCAGCTTTGCAGATGATGGTACACTTTATATCGCTTTCTCATAAAGACCCGCAATACCATCCACTGAAGCCAGAGGAGTGAGACAGAGACAGGTTGAAGCAATTAATGGAGGTCTGGTAACGATTTTGAAATAGGGTGCTGATAATATGAGAGCGTAAACACACTCCCACCATAATCCACCCCCATCCCTCAATTTGCACCACATTCTGATCCCTGATATTTAAGGACATACTTTTAGATTTAGCTTTAGTTGATAACTCCTCGCTTTGATAATGCCACAGTGTGGTGAAACAATTTGTCAGCATTTTTTAAATTAAATGTTAAAAGTTTTGTGTAAAATTTGAGTTTTATTCTCCAACTTCTGAAGTATTATGAATTTACACTACGTAAACGCCGAAACCATAGATATATAATATGAGAGCGTTTAACGTAACTCAAAGTCAAGCTTGCATCTTATCTGATGAGGTGGATTCCAGAATCCCTAACATGATACCAGAAGATGTCAGCTATGTCTATAACCTATATTCTCTAGAGAAGTGCTGGGAAAGTTACAATACAGGAGATAAGACGATGATTGGTAATATGTATGGAAGTTGAATACTTTCAGGGGAAGTTCTGTATTTCAAAATTCTCAATTATTGATTTTTTAATAAAATTTTTCAATTGAATGTGTTGATTGAATTCACATTACCGTTGACGTAATATTTTGACTTCATAGCCCTGTAACTTTTGAGCAAAAATAGATAAATAGAGAAAAGTTTTAAGAGTACAATATTAGAGGTTTCTCAACTATGAAAAAGTTTGGGTATATTCCTGGGAAAATAAATCATAACTCGGACATTATGGCCATCATAGAAGTTAATTATTTTCTCTTTTAGCTAAAAATGTACCTTAGGGCATCATATTTGCGATCCTAGGTTCAGATTTTGATTACCTTTTTTACTTTTGCCGTAGTAGGTCGCTATCTTTGAATCAGCTACTATATTTACAACAACTCAAGCCAGTTGTCGCTTTCTTCATTGATTTGCAAGTGTTTGACCTCTGCTTCTTTTATCCGAGGTTTCATTGACTGTTGAAACACTTGGTTTTCACACTTCAAAGTTATCAGGAAAAGATGACTATACCTATTGGTTTTAAAATCATCAGTCATTACTTTTGTTGCCTCTCAGTAACAATGTCAGCTTTTTCAATTAACATAACTTCATAACAGTATTTTAATATTCTTACACAAATCCTTCGAAATACAAAGACTTAATTAGGAAGCTATTCTTTGTCATAATTAAAAGCAATTTACATGCAAATTAATAACAAGTTAGGTATAATAATGTTGAAGCTTATGCATCTACATTTTATTAAAACACGAAGTAAACACTGCTGAACAGACCATTTTATTCTCGAGTTGAGACTTTCTTAAGCTGAATTTCCTACACATTTTGTAGTCTCTTATTCATAATTGCAATTATTATTTCATTCATGATGTACTTAATTGCCCTTTTACGAGTTCTATTCAAATTTGAAAGAATGGAACCTCGGACCGCTTAACTAGTTTGGCTAGTTCAATTAACGTGAACACGCGATTCTACTTAAAAGCTTATGAAATTGAATGTGACATCTAATAATAATAAATAGAAATTTACGTCGTAAGCTTAGATGCAATTACGCAATAATTCTCACATTATATTTTTTAATAATTAAGATGGAATCGAAAATATATTAAGAATGATAAGAAACAGATAAAGATGTGGGAATTGACTTATACTCTATGTCCATAACCTAGGCGCCAGATAGCTCAGTTGCTTCCAGTCGCGGGTTCGAATCTCAGCGATGCTGGAATTTTTCCGATAGCCCAAGGAAGTGGTGAGGCGAAATACAATGGATCGTTAGACCTAAGTGTCATCGAGAATCCGCTGGTTGCAGAATCGAACATACCACACGAGCTGGAGTGCCTAGTGCGTATATCTCAAGGACTCCCACACTACCTTGTGGAATGTTACAGGCCCATAAAAAGTTTCAACCACCTCACAATAACCGAAAAATTTCTATAACCATCTTGACAAGAGGCCGGTACGTTGACTTGATGACGGGCATAGCATACTGACAACTCGGGCCTATCAAATCACCGTTACAAGTGAGGTCAACATATTCCAGTCAATGCAAGTATATTGGAAAATTCGTTTGCCAGTCGGTGAATCTATTCGTGCCAAGTATATAATTACAGAACTACAGTAATAGAATAAATACTCAATGTTTTATTTGAGCTGCAAACAATCAATAAAACTATAATTTGAGAGATTGAGTGAATTGATAACTGTGACAATAAAATAGCGTGTTCTTTGTGAGGTACCTAGTGTCTTGGACGACCGTTTTGATTCCACTAGAACATTACAGTGTTTTATGTATCACATATCATGTTTTATCGATGGTTTTGAAGGTTTTTATCAGTTCTCATCTTGATGAGGAAATTCATTAATTATATCTTATATCAGAATGCCAGCTACGCGTTATGTATCGAACAGCAACAGCAACTATGCCAGTAACTCAGATTTATTATGTAACATTTTCTTTTCTACAAGATGAGAGTTTGAAGCAAAAATAAGAAAGTATGGGAACATGTGTGTTCAAGAAAGATTTGCAATTTTTGTGGACCTTCTGTTTTTCCGAATCAACCCTTTCAGTTGACAAAGAAAGCTACAATAGATCTTCCTGAAGAAAGACGATCAACTCTAGAATGTTGTCATGAGATTGATTACCAAACCTGGCTCGAAGAAGATATTTTGAATTATAATGACTTTATTTCAAGATTCAAGAACTAAAATTTAAGTGAACGTTTTTCATAAAATTTCCCTAAAAAGGGAGTTCTTCCCAATGACAATATGATGTTTCAAAGATTATTTCAGGTTTTAGTATGAAAGTCCGCTTCGTCTGGTCTGTTTTTTCCATATGGAATAAATTTGTATGATGAGTACATGTCGGAAACCAAGGCCAGAAAATTTGTAGCAAAAAAAATGAATAAACATCAACCAAACATCGACAATGATTGGCGTAATGTAGTTACGATGTTAGTACATATCACAACTCTTGTTTATTTCTGAGTGTATAATGGAAATATAACGGAGATCATGATATAATACAAACGTTCATTAGGTAAACAATACAATATCAATGTCGTGAAAAAATGAAAGGTATGTATATCTATCATGACATTAAAGAAAGTATTAATTTATTATTAATTGATTCAAAAATATACTGTAATAATGCAATAATAGGGAGTGGATATTTTATTACAGCAAAACTCAATAATTTTGTTTTGTAAGTATTTTACCTTTTATTTTGAATTTTAGGATTGTATTGCTCACTAGTAGTTCACAATTTGATATATACACTTTCAAAACAAATTAATGAATATCAAAATAGTAGGATGAGTGTTAGTGAATTTTTCTTAGAAACATTCATAGTTAGTACAGTACTCTTGCAGACAAAATTGAATGGTCTGTGGAGGTAACATTGGATGCTGGTCCGTTATTTTCTTACTCGTCCGTGCTCGCACGTGCATGCAGCAAAAACCAAACAAATGAATCCTACGCTTGCGATTACATTGCATTCGAGTTTGCACGTCAGTGCACGTGTGTCACTTTCCGTTGGTCGGATGTAAACAAATTTGTTTGATTTTTTAATAAGTGCACGTGTGAGCCTTCGAAATTTTGCAGGCCATCGTGATGACTGTTGAGAAGTTTGTTTGCAATCAAGAAATGCGTTATGGAATCAAAAATCCAAAAATTATCACAGGACAAGAACTTTGGGAGAAAGTTTGGCCAACAACAGGGCGTCATAACGCCCTGTTGATTATTCTGTTCTCAGTGGATGGTGAAACTCCAATAAAATCAGCAACGACAATTTGTATCTTTCCAATAGCATGGTATTTGAGAATGTAACGTTGCTCAATCGGTTGTTATTTAATGCATCTCATGGAGTCAGATAAATGTTACCATACCATACCCAATTGTTGTTAATTTGATTGCCAGCTATTTTCAAAATGCAACAACATATATTTTCACATTTTTACCTCCCTCACTATGAAAATAATATATAATCGGTTTAAAAAAAAGGAGTCACAGTCTATTTTATGCGATTTCTCTATGGCAAATTTTGAGCAAGTATCATTATAAAATAGATTATCTTATGATGAGAATAATTCCGAAAGTCAACCTGACAGCAGGTGTCAGTATAAAACATAGAGTTGTAAATGTATGTATACCATTTGGATAAAATTTCAATGTATCATAGAATATAAGTAGATTTTTCATAAAGTAGCATCAAGCTGTAACCAAAATGGTGGTTCAGGTCACTTGGGAAGGACTAAATTGTAATTGGGGGCTTCAAACAGTTTATTATGCTCTCAAGAAGATCTAATACTCAAATATAGATGGAAAGGAAATTGGGGACCGGCAAAGCAATCCATTAAAATCGTGGCTATCGCGGTCAGAGGTTCTATATTACATGTCAAGACTGATCCATTCTGATATCTAGTTATTTACAATTCACTCACACGTCTATATCTTCTCGTTGTGAAGTTTCAATTTGAGTTTATGACATTATTCGGATTTACTGGTAAATTTGACTGAAACTTGAAATCGATTCATATCAAGACTCATATCGCAACATTGAAACATTGAATGCAAACGAGGAGCCTTGTCAGCTATTTGACGTTTTATATGAACGAATAACATGTTTATTCCAAGATTAATGAACCAGGGGAAATACTTTCTAGCGGTAACGGCCCTCTTCGCGACGCTCTAGACCAGGGGTATCCAAACTACGACCCGCGGGCCAAATCCAATTCAGACAGCGACAGCTAATGGCTTATTGTTGTTACTGTTGCTGTGATAAGTTGAATAAAAAGACACAGAATGATGAAAATTCGGTTTTATTTACTTGCTAGGTAAAACTTAATGACTAGTATAATACACAGGAAATTTAACTTTATCATAGTAACCAACAAATAATTGCAATGAATCCCACTAACATTATAAACATTATAACATATAAACACATAAACATATAACATATAAGCATTGGCTTCCGGATGGATTCCGCGTCACAATAGCTCGACTTGATGCCGACGTTTCGCCAACCATTACAGGTGGCATCTTCAGGGCAGGCTTGAGGCTTGAACAGAAACTGTTTCAGCTCAGTTTCGATCGGTTAACTTAGATCTGTGAACATCCTTTGTGTATTTCATTTTGGAGAATGTTTCCTCACACAAGTAAGTAGTACCAAAAACAGAAAACAGCCCACGAGGAAATGTATGCAAATTATCAAATTGTTCCAGTGGATATCTCTTATAAAATTCCAACAAAGATGAGTTTTGATATTTGATCTTAATTATATCAATGCACTGTGGATCAATAATTTCCATTTGAAGTTCCGAGGCTATGGTTTCAATGTCAGTATCAAAAGGATTTTGAAAAATCCTAATTTTAATCGCAATGACATCAAAGTCTGCGAAACTAGTATCAAAATTTATATTCAAAGCACTCAAAGCTTCGATTGCAAAATCGATGGGAAACTCAGTCTCAGTAGTGTGGCTGAATATTTCATATGTTTTAAAATGTATGATTGAAACAGTATCATTATCTGCCGGAACGATTTGATATTAGTGTACAAATCAGGGAGAAGCTGGTTTTCTCCTTGCAATTTCAAATTCAGTTCGTTCATATGTTTTGTCACATCGACATAGAATGCTAACATCCACAGCCATTCTTTATTTTGTAATTCGGTAAGAGGCCGATGCTATTCATTTAAAAAAATTTTGATAACCTGCTCGAAGTTCAAAAAAGTGCAGAAGGACTTTCCCGCAGCTAAGCCAGCATACAGTAACATTATGATATGGTAAGTCATTGTCTCCAATCTCTTCAATGAACTCGCGGAATTGTCGATGATTCAGTTCAGTGGATCTGATGAAATTAATAACAGATATGATTGGCTTCATTCAGAACATCAGACATATTAAACATTTTTCGCATAGGGCTGTTCATGAATGATACAATGTAAGACTAATGGTTTTGAACCATCATTTTCTACAGCCTTTGACACAACAGCAACCACTCCTTTATTTTTACCATACATGTTTTTGCCTCCATCAATAGTAATAGATTTTGAGTTTTTACATCGAAAAACTTCTTTTTATTAATGGCATTTTCAACTCCCTTAACAATATCTCCCCCAGTAGTCATGCCGTGTGAATACTATCAATATCAAGAAGTTCTCTATACACTTCATAACTTTTATCTATTCCTCGAATAAAAATCTACACCTGAGCAGGATCTGACGCATCCATTGACTAATCCAAGACCAGAGAAAACCACTCAAGATGTTCATTCTAGCTACGGTGTTGCCACGGTGTTTGCTAACAAATTGACAATTTTGAATGAATTTACCTTTTCGGGGGACATTCCTTCGGCCACTGCAATAACGCATTCCTTGATCATTTCTCCATCGGTGAATGGTTTTCCGCGTTTCGTAATTTCAAGACCCACACGAAAGCTGACACGAGTTGCAGTCTCTTGTTCAGTATTGAGTTTCATAAACAAAGATTGCTGCGATTTCAATTCACGCTTCAGAGCTTCAAATTTTCCTTTCCGCAAATTTCCTGTATATTTTGAGTAATTTTGAGCATGTTTCGTTTCAGAATGACGTTTAATATTATATTCTTTGAGAACGGCTATGGTTTCATTGCAAATCAAACATAGTACCTTCTTACTGGACTCAATTACGAAATATTGAAGGTTCCATTGATCTTTGAATGCTCTACATTCACAGTCTACTTTTCGCTTCTTTTCCACACTGGTAAATCACATACAGAAACAACAATTCAAATCAAAATACTTGTTACGAAGATGTCTTTTGAACACGCACAAACACGCTTTAAGGAGTAACGCACTACTCTCTTTCACAACAGTTAGTTTCGCTTCCTTTGCCTTCCCTAGACGAACTGACTCGAGGTCGCGCCGTTAGCCTTTGTATACTTCAACTACTGCCATCTAGAAGCGAATGGAATACGCCAAAATTTTCTTGAGAAAACGGGATTATTCGCGAATGTTTAATTGTTACTGCGCTTTAGAATGTACTACTTGCGCTATCTATAAGAGATAAAGAGTACTACCACTATGTATTTCCGTGTGTGTCCCCCAGGTCTAGTCAAGTGTCGCGGTCGTAACAATGAAGTACTAAGGCTGGAAAGTTTGGAGACCCCTGCTCTAGACAACGGTTTCTAATTTCTACGAATCCGAATTTACTCTTTAAAACTAACGTAGAGACTGCAAACACGTCGTTTTGAGTTGCCGTTTGCTTAATGAAGTAGGAATATTTGAAATGCCGGAGATAATTGGAGTAAACTGGATTGTCATCGTTTACGAAAGCGTTTTCTCGTCAAATAGCCATAAGACGAACACAGTCGCTCGACACATTTATCGACGTTCTCGAAGAAGTTTTAATTATCGTTTTTTGTATGTTCCTTTTTATAATGAGAAGTGTTTTCTTTTGAACTTTTTGAATAAACAACGTACCGTTTTGCATCGCTGGATGATTATATGAGAAATATTAAGTTGACAAGTGCTTTGACAGCTCATCCGATGAAAGATATCCTAGATTGTTGACGAGTACCTACTTGCACGATTCCATCAGAGGTTTCTAGTCAGAAAATATATAAAAAATTGATGGTACAAACCATTTTTTTTTGCGGAGGTGTCATGAGCCATGTTACGACTTTTAGTGTTTCCCTATTTAGTGCTGATAGGTCTGTCGTTCTTTTGTTACTCGGGGCTTTGATGTATTTCTTCCCATATTTGTTTCCTGAAATTTTCCCAGTATTCTTTGTGGTTTTTCATGATTCAGTCTTCTACAGACTTTCGTGCTGTACGTTTTGGTACCCATGTGGTCTGTTCATAATCTGGAGCGTTCTTCGACCCTCTTATTGCAAGTACGTTGGCTTTTCCATTGCTCGTCGTTCCCTGATGTCCTGGCACCCAGATCAGATCAACGCGTTTTCGTTCTGCCAGTATTCCAAGCTCTTCTTTGCATGTGCTCATCAGACGGGATGTCCCTTCCTGACTTCTCATTGCCTTAAGTGCAGCCTGGTTGTCTGTCTATCAATATGTGGATCTGCTTATCTCCAATGGTTCTCCGATTGTTTTCCCTCACGCATTGAAAGATTGCATATACCTCTGCTTGGAAGACAGAGGTGTGTTTACCTAATGAATAACTGAAGTCAGTCTTTGGGTTTCTTGAGTATACTCCTGCATCTACACCTTTTTCAGTCTTAGACCCGCCTATATACCAGATATTTCCCTGTAGAATGTCGCCCAAGCTCCTATGCTCCCATTCACTCCTTTCTGGTATTAATACCCTGAATGTGTTGGTTAAAGAGTATCGTTTTAGAATTTGATGTGATTTTGTATTCTGAAGGCACCAAGCCTTGCTTGTCCTTGAATTGCCAACTGAAAGTGAGGTAATCCTAGTAGTGTCTCCATTGCTGCAATGGTCGTTGATTTCACGGCCCCTGTGATCCCAAGACATGCAAGTCTCTAGACCTTGATTAGTCTTGTCGTGGTCCCTCGTTGTTGTGTTTAGGCCACCATACCATTTTGGGCCTTGTACTATAGAGAGTATTGACCTGGGCGCCTGCTGAACATGTAAAGGGCCTGGGTATCGCCATAAGGAACCTCACCGATTCCCCATCCATTGATAATTATAATGCAGGGATTCCAATAGTTGGATAGTTAATACGGATAAAAGAATAATTTACTGTTTTTCTTAAAGATTCAATCATGTGCAATAAATATTCATCTTGCATTTCTATAATTAATTTTGCTTCCCTTCATTTCCTTAGTACAGCTCCATTTAGCTGATTAAAACCGACGCTAACATATATTTTCGAATAAATACGGTTGGTTTCGTAGCAAACTCAATCTTCTATTTCGCCGATGGAAGAATCCCCGTTAAAATTTCAATTTCCTTCCAGTTTCTTTAAATTTCAACATCGAATGGCATACAATTAAAACGTGGTGATTATTCACAGATATTACAGTTAAAAATTTCAAAGCCAATCGAGGAGAGCAACAGACTGTCTATGAAACAATTCTCAATTAATCCAAATGAAAATAAATTATTATTGGAATTGGAACGGGTGTCAGGGAGTTCACAGCACCAATAAATCTTCTCTCGGTTAAATCACGGATTGGCCAAATTGATTGATTTCTAAGAAGCCAGCGTATATTCAATTGAGATTGACGTATCTCTCATTCCTTTCTATCCTATTTAATTTTTTTCTATTCTGTGCTGTGTGCTTTTGTTTTTCAATTTGAGAAGTCGGTTATATGCATTCCTATACTGTATGCTCTTTTGTGAAGTTATTTAGTGAATGAATGATAAAACCGTGAGTAGGTTCATTGAATAATTTAGGTAAAATTGACCCTAATCAATTGATTTCCTCGATGAAAACACGGAACAAAGCTGATATAACCTACAATATATGGATATAAAGAATCCATAATTATAGTAAAATATTCTTCCTCAACGTATTGTTCGATGTTGATGCGGAAGATACTGTGAGCAGTAATACTGGAGAGCATGAAAAAATGGAAAAGGTCACTTCTATTTGTACTCTTCTTGGTGAATCCACAAGAAGAAATGGCAGGATGAAAGAAACGCGATTTCGAAGATCAGTTCAGATGTTGGTTATATAGGGTGTTTCAAAAGCAGGTGGTCCCATGACTAGGATAGGTAGAACACTGAAAGATAAGTGCTTCGCTTAGTTGAAAACTTTCTTAACCGCATCCGTATTCAACATACAGGGTGTTGTTTTGAATCATTTTTTACGATTATGTCGAAACTACTGGTTACTTGCTAAGTAATTTTCTAGCATCAGCAATAACTTGTGGTAGATCATTAATATAGATCAAGAACAAAAGTGGACCAATTATGTTACCTTGAGCGATTCCCATTTGTAGTGATGATTCCCCAGATACGAAATTTTGTCCACCATCCAAAATTTTCACTCTCTGCGTTCTACATTCTGAATAGAATTCAAGCTTATTGTTTGTCTCTGACTCAGTATTTCTCCAGTTTTGCAAGAAGGATTTTATGATCGACCATGTAAAAGCGAAGAGATCAAGGAAAATTCCGCATGGGATTTCTTTATTTTCCAAGGATGTTATAATTGATTCAATGAATTCAAAAACTGCAGTTTCCGAATTATGGTCCTTAAGAAAACCATGTTGACTGTCATTGGAAATCTTGTATTTTATGACAACATCTATCAATCTATAGCATAGTTGCTTCTCATACAATTCGGAGAATGAAGAAAGCAGACTGATTGGTCGGTAGATTCCTAGATCTTCTGGATCATTTTTCTTGTAGAGTGGTATTATCAACGCGGTTTTCAGAGAGTGAGGAAAAACTCCACATTTGAAAGAACTGTTCGAAATGTAGCATAATGAACTAACGACCATCATCAAAAGACTCACTTTGTCTAAAAAGGGGTTTATTGAAACTAATTATAGCACAAGCGTCCAAATCGCACAATTTAACTTCAACCAAAAGAGCCCACGCCGTCGAAACGAACAGAACTACGAATAATCGAAATTGTATCGTCAGTATTAAAGTATATGAGACCGAAACGTACGTAAAGACGAATATTTAAAACAAAGTGTTAATGTGACCTATTTCCCGAGAATTTTTATATATAATTCATACTGGGTCAAGAATCTTATTACTAACTATATTCATAATTGTCTCCTTTAAAATTGATAGAGGTATTTCATCATAGCCAGGGATAGTTTCATTTTAGAGAAGACTAGAAGTTTTAATTATCTCTTCCTCTGTTACTTCGAATAAGTAGAAAGAGTTTTTTAATGCTGGTATTAGTAATTTGCTCTTAGAATTTGAAGGAAATCCTTCCATAGTTCAGAGGCAATGTTGACAAAATGAAAATTGAAATTTTCTGTCAGTGCAAGCCTATCACCAGATAAATTGTATTCTATCTAACCTTTAGTTTTCCCTATAATGGAGTTAACTATGTTCCACAAAGTTTTGGTTTGGTTATCTGATTTAATAACTTTATTGTGAAAATAGTTATGTTTGGTCTTTTTAATTGCTTTATCATACAAGACTTTCAATTCTTAATATGCTACTAAGAGATCTGCATTTTTTTTCGAGGCAATAAATATTTCATCGATAAGTTGTTTTAGTTTGTTTCAATAGAAAATGTGCCTTGAACAGCTGAATATATATATATATATATATATATATATATATATATATATATATATATATATATATATATATATATGTATATATATGCAGAATATATATATATATATATATATATATATATATATATATATATATATATATATACATATATATATATATATATATATGTTTCTTCTTAGGTTCTCGCGGACGTAATGTGTAGAACTGGATTCTCGGGTATTGATCCGCGTTGTGTGGTTTCGGTCCTCAAAAGGACCAATTTCACGACGTTTCGGCAAAGTCGCATTTGCCATCTTCAGGTGATTCGACCGTAGAGTCTGGAAAATCTAGGCGAACTAGATTTTCCAGACTCTACGGTCGAATCACCTGAAGATGGCAAATGCGACTTTGCCGAAACGTCGTGAAATTGGTCCTTTTGAGGACCGAAACCACACAACGCGGATCAATACCCGAGAATCCAGTTCTACATATATATATATATATATATATATGTATATATATGCAGAACTGGATTCTCAGTGAATCAGTTCGCCTAGATTTTCCAGACTCTACGGTCGAATCACCTGAAGATGGCAAATGCGACTTTGCCGAAACGTCGTGAAATTGGTCCTTTTGAGGACCGAAACCACACAACGCGGATCAATACCCGAGAATCCAGTTCTGCACATTACGTCCGCGAGAACCTAAGAAGAAACATATATATATATATATATATATATATATATATATATATATATATATGTATTCATAAACACACGCCATTGTTGGTTTATATCATCTAAGTGGATATTAAAAATAGAATTTGGAAATCGCTTTCTTAATAAATCGATTAAAATTGAATTTTTTACCAACATATACTTTTGTTACAACGTTTTCGACAGCTAATAATATGAAAACGTACAATGTACATTGCAGACACTTCCATACAATAATTGATGATTATAATAGTGGGAACAGTCTATGACGAACAACACATTACCCCCAACAATACAGATAAAATAATAAGAACTATATTATTCTGGCTGATATAATGCAAGTAATGTTTTGATTGGCCAAAACATTTCTATTGTCTTTTAGAAATGTCAAATAATAATCGTTATAATTTCACAAAGTAGCTTATTGCCCCTAAGACATTCAACTGACCGTAAGCTGAACATGTTAGAAAGCATCAAAATTCATAGAAATTATAATGAGCAAGAACCTAACGCCACCACAAGAGAATTGCCTGTTCGAACTTATAAAATAGAAAGTTTTAACTAGCCTTTATAAATCAGTGATGATGTCAGGTCCTCAGGTTATCTTATTAACTTTTTGGATGAGGGTGCAAGTCCTGTATTTAGTTTCAATCCATAGTGTCAATTTGATTCATTAAAAGTAATCAGCTAACACAACACATTCATGAATGTGCTTATCCAGCTTTACTAATGAGATTCCACGGGGCTTACAAACGTTCAATTAACGTCGTTACAGCACTTCATCTAGATTATTTTTCTCCGGAGGAAGATGTTTAATTTGGACGTTCTAGTTTTCATTCAAATGTGTTCAGCCCAAGTCCTATCCTAAAAGTTCTGGATAATGCGGATGCCGGATTATATCTAAGGGAAACAAATTATAATTAGATAAAATGAGTATTTCAGTTTGTGTATTTTCCTACCAATCTTTTCGTATTACTTTCATCCTGCTTATGTACAAACAGAATATCTCCGAATGATTCGCGAATTCAATTTGAAGGAATCACATATGCCGGTTATTGCAGTATATTTTTAAGGCGTTTTCTATCAGAATATACGCCTCCATCATGTCTTTCCACTTTTAGTGACTGCGGATCTGGGTACCTGCGGTTTAATCTCATCTGAGGTTTTTCTCCTCATGGTCTCCATTGTAGCATCTTCTCATACTATTACTCACATCTCCAGCCGAATCCGACCGGAATCACCCGAGTGCTGTCGCCTGTGGGGAGATGCTATGATGCTAAAGAAGACTAAGTACTCTAACCAGTAGGTCACCTTCCCAACTTAATGCAGAATCCTGGTCTTATCCATTCTATTTCGTGGTGGGATTCATCCATTCTTCAAATTTCTTCACATGAACTAATAAAGATACGAGATCTTTCATAATTTTTAATTATTAATTTTGATTTGGTTCTTCAAGTAATTGAACGGTTGATGTTTGTATAATTTTATTGTAATAATTTTTCTTGTACAGTAAAACTTCTCAATACCGGTCACTAAAAATATCATAAAATTTTGGCCAAATCGCCATTGTTTTTTGTCAATAAAAGTTTGTGTATGTCCTTTAGTTTTTCACAAACTTCACAAATATTTTGTACAGATTAACACAAAATCCCTTCGTCTTGGTCTCTTTCACATTTTGTATTATTCCTTGATCCATTGGTGGCTATGAGAAATAGTGTTGGGAGGTAGAAAAACTATTCGAACATTTTCCAATTATATTTTCGGATGGGAAGGAGCGTTATCTAAGAATTGAAGAACTTTTCTACCCTGGTTTTTATTTCATTGTTTTGTCATTATCTCTGGTGTTATCCAGGCTTACTTATTGGATATACATCTATTGGCAATGTATCTACATACGATCTTTTGAAACATCGCGAATTTTTGCTTTATCCTATAACTAGTAGATTTTCGTTCTCACCATCCATGCTACAGCATAAAAGAAGTATCACTCGCTGTTTAGCTGATTTTTTGCAGCACACTTATCACTCTTGAGACCTTGAGAGTAAAAGTTTTGTCTGGCATTGCCAAATAGTAGAGTCCGGTTTCTTCAGCATTAAAAATATTTTTAGCTTCATAGTCCTTGATAATTGATGCCAATTTTCCTTCTGCGGATACTTTTAGAGCTTTTTCCTGTATCAAGGAATATCTCCCAATACAGAAATATTAATATTTCTAGCTTTCAAAAATCAATCATAAACTATTTGGTTCATAGCAAATCTTTCTGTTTTTGGAAATTTCCGTTTTTGAACTGCATTAGCTCCCGCCTCCTTCAACAGGGACATAATTGCTGTTCTCAGGGTAACAAAATGAACTAAATGATATTTTGATCATAAATGCTAGTATATATTAATATATATTTTTTCTGGGGTTTTAAATTTTTTACTTAAACGTAATCATTTACTTATATTATTTTTGAGCTTAGAATTTATTATGTTAACTATGTTTATATTTTTCTTCAATTTTTTGAGTAGATTTAATTATGAATATTATTTTCTTATAATTTTTATTTCCATAAGAGTTTGTGAAGGTGATAATTCGAACTCATGATAAAATTAATTTAATATTTAGTTATTTTTGATACATTTATCTTTTTTAGTTTAATTTTGATTATTGCAATTTTTTCTTTTAATTATTCCTTTTGTTTTATTTTTAATATTAGATTTATTACAAGTTATATTAGATTTAATATAGGTTAAGATATGATTTCTTATTTTTTAATTATTAAATTATTCAGTTTTTGGATTTGTTTATTAATAATTATAGCTAAAAAGAAAATTTATTTGAATAATAATTATTATAAAATATATATTTTTCATTATTTCATTTTTATTATTATCCCCGACAGCCAGACCCGCCCCCAATTGTTTATTGTCAAGAAGGTTTACGGTCAACTTTACGGTGGAAATTCCAAAAGATTTCGTCAAAAGGTAGTTGTTGAAAGTGACCGTGCCCATTTTCAAAAGGTTTTGTCATTAAGAAGTTTTTTATTATAGTAGTTTCCATAAGAATAATTTTTGAAATCTCCAAACTGACCGTTAAGAAGAGTGGCTGTTTAAGACGATGGGTTGAAATGAGGAGTTTTACTGTATTCTTTATCATCACTGTATCTGTATGTTACATTGTGAACCCTCCTTTAGTGGATAAATTCTTGATTATTTACTCGACAAACAATCCCTGATATCCAGAGATGGGAAGTCAGAGTCTATTTGTATCTAAGTACGAACTTATTGGGCTTCGTGTAATAGAAGGCAAATAAATGGAACTTAAACAGTTGTCGTCTATTGTTCCTTTTATTGACATGCTCATTAGGAGTTGTTGGTTCAGGCGTTGAATTGGAAAAGCAATATATTGTTTGTGCCCGAGGCTTCAGCGCGATGCTGCCAAACTGAGTTACTTATCACAACCAGGGCGATCGCAGCATTCGGCTTTACCATGCTAACTCACTGTCTTAAAACCTTTAAATTTTATCAAAAATCACCTGAAATACATTTGAGACGTGTGGATTAAATTTGCATTGAATTTGATTAGGGTTAATGAGATTACAATTGAGAGTAAGGGATCATCGAAAATTCCGAAACAGGCAGATACAGGAGAAGTACGATGTGGATAAAGAAAGAATTTGTACATTAGGTTAATGATTATTACATATTCTAAGAATTATTCTAAGAGTGCTTTGAAAGACAAAGGAAAAGATCACTTTGGTATAGGTATGTCTAACTGTTCATTTAGGATATTGTAATAGGAGTTTTTGACACCTTTATAAATCTCTATTGATTCTATAAAGGTACAATATTGAATAGATGTGTTTAAAGCTTTATGACTACGATAGAAAAGGTCATTGCTGTACCAATATTACTGATTTATTCAATCATACGTAAAGACGATCGTTGTTAAACTTTATTTGTTATTAAGGAACTTCATGAATTTCTTTCAATTGAAACAATACAATATTATAACAAGCAGTTATGACAGCTATCTTAACATAATATTATCTAACATTACGTGTCATTTGTTTAGAGACAATGATCCCTTAGTTAAAGAAGATTCGTTCCCCCCTGCACTCTTGATTGAGATGTCATTGTGTAGACTTCATAGTTGAAACTTCAAAGGTATGAGTGTAAACAACACATACAATCTTAGAAAAGCTAATTTATTACAATTATATAATACGTTACTTAAAATTGACTGGTTCATTCTGGATGATTACTCTAGTTTTGATGTGACTTGCTCTGAATTCTATAATATGTTATACTCTGTATTTGATGTAAATGTACCATTATTTCAAAATAAAAACGTGGCTATCTACCCTGATTTGATAGGTCTACTATCGATCTAATAACACATAAAAATAATGTTAGAACTAGGTGTTTAAAACAAGTCTCGTCAGAGTATTGGAGATTTCAAGCAACTAAGATCTTCAACCAAGGTTCGAATAAAGAAAGCTTATAATCTCTGTTTAGAGAAAATCGGTAACTCCATCACTAGTGATACCAAAAGTTTTTTGAACTTCATAAATGAAAAAAGGCACTACTAGAATTCCTGGTACCATGCGTTTTAATGAAACACTATTAAATGATTCCAAAGAAATTGATGAAGCATTTGGTACATTCTTTGCCAATGTATACTCTGAACCCAATAACGATAACCATTTCAGCAATATTTCAGATTTGACCAACATTAACTCATCATTTATATATATTGTATCAATAAGTCAATCAAAAATTCTAACTGATATTAAAAACTTCGAGAATAAATACACCTCTGGACACGATCAAATACCAAGCTTCTTAATCAAAATTGCGCTTTTATGTTTGTTGTCCCACCACAGATTTTGTTCAATCTCAGTTTGAAATTCAATGAATTCCCTAATCTTTGGAAAACAGCATAGATTATTTCCCGTTCACAAATATGGTGATGTTGGTATTATACTCAATTATCGTCCAATTTCGATATTGCCTAACTCATCTAAGGTCTTTGAGATGTGTTTGTATCAACGCATTCATAGTACTTTCTCGCCTATGATATCACCATACCAACATGGATTTGTTCAAAGGAGATCTATGGTTAGGAATCTTACTTGTTTGAACATGTATATTGCTGCTTTCCTTGCCAACTAAGGATAGGTTGACGTACTATATACAGATTTTTCGAGGGCCTTTGATAAAGTTGTTCACACTATTCTTCTAGGCAAGCTCAAGTCGATTTGGTTTAGTATCTTTTTAGTAGCGTGTCTTACCTCGTCAATAAATCGTAGCTTGTGCAGTATTACTGTCAAAGATCAAATTCATTTATCACCAAATCCGGTGTGCCTCAAGACTCAAACTTTGGTACTCTGTACTGTTCCTGTTATTTATTAATGTTTTGGCTTAAACCATAATCGGCTTAAAACTAATTTTTGCTGATAACTTGAGAATATTTTCAGATATAAAGACCATAGATGACTGCTATGCACTACAAAATGATCTGAACAATATTTTTGAATGGTGCGCCAACAATAAATTGAGTCTTAATATTAGTAAATGTTGTGCTGTTAGCTTCAGTCGTAAAGTTCATCCTATTTCCTTCAATTATCTTCTAGTTTCAGTAACCATTTCTCGTAGTACTGCAGTCAAAGACTTAAGTGTTTTTAATCTACATATAAGTCATATGTGTGCCAAAGCACTTGGGCATTCCAAATATTTCAACAATTTGGAGTTAATACAAACACTATTCAATTCATTGGTTAGACCAAAACTGGAATATGCTTCGCTCATCTGGAACCCTCATTATAAATTCCAGATTACACTAATTGAGAGCGTTCAACGTAAATATATGAAATATCTCTGGTTTAGAACTTTCAATATCTTTCCTAGAATAGGTTTTAACCATCAATTATCATTACCTACTTTTGATTGTCTGACACTTGAATTGAGAAGAAGAATAAGGAGCACAATATTCCTCCATAATTTGTTGAATAATAATATTGACTGCAGTTACTTATCAGATCATACATCTCAGGTATTAAAATTCACACTGGAAAGGGAAAATAGACAGAAGAGCACATTCAGAAGGTCAAGAAACTTTAGCGAGAATAACAAAAAAAAGTTTTTGGAGGATTTACAGATTTGTACTTGGGAAAATATTTTATCACTTCCTCAAACCGAGGTTAATAAAAAATGGGATCTTTTTATAGAGCAATATAAAAAATTATTTGAACAAAATTTTCCATTAAAAATATACAAAATTTGCAGTAAGAGCAAAAAAATTAAAGTAAAAAATCAGGAGTTAGACTCTTTAAAAAATTCCCTAGATCTATTAAATATAATCTCAAAATTTGATCCAAACTATAACGTACTATATAAAAAGCTAAAACAAAAGTATGACTCATTAATAATAACTCAAAGACAAAAACTCTTGAAAAAGCAAATACTAAACTCAAGTAATAAATCAAAAACCACCTGGAATATTGTAAATAATGTATGTAATAAAAATAATAAAAATAATGATATAAAAATTACGGGCGATCTAAATAAAGTTGTAAACGATTTTAATGATTTCTTTATAAATTCTGGAAAAAATTTATACAATGATAAAAATAATCAAGAACCTTATGTTTGTCCCATTGAACCTCTGTCGAATAGTCTTTATCTTTATCCAGTCACAGAAGATGAGATAATAAAGAGTTGTAATCAACTGCAAAATAAGTTTAGTTTTGGTGTTGACGGCATTCCCCTAACTATTCTTAAATTCTCATTAGCAAAAATACAAAAAATATTATGTCATATTATAAATTGTATATTTGAAAATGGTATATTTCCCGACGCTTTAAAGGTAGCAATAGTAAAGCCTTTGTATAAAAAAGGAGACTGCGAGGACTTGGGTAGCTATCGGCCTATTAGCCTACTTTCTTCGTTTGCCAAACTGGTAGAAAAAATGTTGAGTCACAGATTAGTAGGTTTTTTTACAAAATTCAAAATTTTTAACAAAAGTCAACATGGCTTTCTTAGGGGCCGAAGTACAATGACAGCTGTTTTCGAATTTACTAGATTTGTGTTAAAGGCTTTGGATAATCAAGAGATACCTTGTGGAATTTTCTTAGACTTATCCAAAGCCTTTGACTGTATAGATCACACAATTTTAATCAAAAAATTGAAAAATTACGGTATACGAGGGAAACAGTTGTCAATTATAGTCAGCTACTTAAAAGATAGAAACCAAGTTGTAGAAATGAACTCAGACCAGAACCAATACATATCAAAAACAAAATATATTGAAATGGGAGTGCCACAGGGCTCTATATTAGGGCCTCTTCTCTTTCTAATATTTATCAATGATTTGCCTATAATAATATCGGAAAGTGGTCATACCTCGATAAACTATGCGGACGACGAGAATGTTGCCATTAAAAGTAACAATATTGAGAATTTGAATCAGGTGTTGATCCTAGTGCTGACAGAGATTGAAAATTGGTGTCAAGTCAATAAACTTGTAATTAACAAGTCAAAAACAAAGTGTGTGATTTTTCAAACTAATAAGTCGAATATTGAAATTCCAAAAACTCTTACTTTGAATAACCAAATTATTGACGTAGATAATACTACTAAATTTTTGGGACTTATTATAGACAAAAATTTGAATTGGTATGAACAAATAACATCTCTTTCAAACAGACTTAAATCTAAACTATACGTATTAAAAACTTTAAAAAAATCGGTGGACAAGGAAACTCTTATGGTTGTCTATTACGCCTTTTTTCAGTCTCTGATAACTTATGGGATTACTTTCTGGGGCAACAGCTCTCAATCTAAACAGATTTTGATTCTACAAAAAATGGCAATACGCATAATTTATGGCCTGAGGCATCGACACTCCTGTAGAGGTACTTTTCGCAAATACAATATTTTAACTGTTCCGGCACTTTATATCTCGGAAAGTCTTATGTTCAACTTCAGGAACAAACACTATTCGGCAGAATATGAAAACGGACAAGTATATGAAACTCGTAAGATTTTATATCTTTACCCAGAGGTTGACTTGACATTATATCAAAAAAATATGGAATACATGAGCCTTAAGCTTTTCAACAAACTTCCAAAAGAGATTAAAGAGATTAAGGAATTAAAAAAATTCAAAGCAGCTGTTACCAAATTGCTTATAACTTTAGAACCTTATACAGTTGCAGATTTTTTAGAACAATAAGTCTGTATAGTATGTGCTAACATTTTGCGGTGATAGTGTTTCTATATTATTTATTATTTGTTTATATATGTATATATATGTAGTGAAGTGTATATACATATAGTTACTACGACGTTTTTTAATATTGTATTGTTCATGTTTATTTTTTAAATGTAGACAAACCATGTTGAAATAAAGATTATTATTATTATTATTATTATTATTATCAGTTGTTCCTAGATTATCTTCTCGCTGTCCTCCAACTTTTTATAATGTTAGGTCTAATACAAATGTATTATCTAGATGTCCGATATTTCTCATGATAACAAACTTTAATGTTATTTGTTCATAATGTGATTTTTGTTAGTATTCAGGGTCTTATTAGTGTGGTCAGGTAACATATTTCTTGTTATTCTTTATATTATGTTTTTTTTTTGTTGGGAGGTGGTTGAAACCCTTTATGGACACCTTATGGTCCTGTTACATGCCATAAGGTAGTGTGGGAGTCCCTTAGTCACCTCACATGTACACACTAAACACTCCACCTCATGTGGTAGGCTCGATCCTGCAACCAGGGCAGACTCGATGACACTTGGGCTTGACAGCCCATTGTATCTTGCCACACCACTTTCTCGGGCCATTGGAAAAATTCCGCATTCGCGGGATTCGAACCCGCGACCAGCAGCCACAGTGATTAGAAGATCGATTCTTCTACCACTAAGCTACCAGGCCCTTTTTTATTTTATGTTGCTCTGTATTGTTTGTCCTATTAACCTTTGGGCATATTTATGCTAAATAAATGAATAAATATAGTTAACATATGTGTTGAGGTGACTTAATTCCAGAGAATTAACATATAATGAATACATAGCTGGGTCAAGAATCATGAAACATTTATTTGAAAGGTGCGAGAAAACCTTCTTCTTCATTTAGGTCTCCAATCATTCTGCATCTTACGAACGATCAGCTTTCATTTCTTGTCTCTCTCTCTTTTTATTTCTCTCTCGCCTCTTAATAAACAATCAAAAAGACTCCATCAAATAATTTTGCACAGAATCGACCAATAATCTGATATTTTTGTTTCAGGAAAGGTACAACAGTGCGAGAAACAAAGGTGGACAATTCGATATCATGATGCCCAAGACCAGCCTGATGAAAATTGAGTACACTGTTCGCAAGAGGAACAAACGCAAAAAATCATCATCGAAACACGATGATAGTAAATGCAATGGCTTCATTATCGGCAACGCTAACTGTGACTCCTACCAACATACCGAGATTACTATTACAAAACACAACCACAATACTTGCCAATCGTACCAACGTGTCTAACGTCGAAAACTTGCATCCCGATTGGCCAGATTTGCTACTGCTCATCGTCAAAGCGTTCATTTTCGGTACTATAATAGTGGCGGCCGTGCTAGGGAACGCTTTGGTCATAATCAGCGTTCACCGTCATAGAAAATTGAGGGTTATAACGAATTACTACGTGGTCAGTCTTGCGATGGCCGACATGTTGGTAGCTCTGTGCGCGATGACATTCAACGCAAGTGTCGAACTGACGGGTGGGAAGTGGATGTTCGGGTATTTTATGTGCGACGTATGGAATTCGTTGGACGTGTATTTTTCGACCGCTTCCATACTACATCTGTGTTGCATCAGCGTGGACAGATATTACGCAATAGTGCGCCCTCTAGAATATCCCATAACCATGACGCACAAGACTGTTTCGTTCATGCTCGCCAACGTTTGGATGTTGCCGGCACTCATTAGTTTCACGCCGATATTTTTAGGTTGGTACACGACGGAAGAACACATGCGTTTCAGGGTACACCACCCGAACGTGTGTATATTCGTCGTGAACAAATACTACGCCATTATAAGTAGTTCTATAAGTTTTTGGATACCTGGAATCGTCATGGTGACGATGTATTGTAGGATATACAAAGAAGCTGTACGACAAAGGAAAGCTCTATCAAGGACATCATCGAATATCATCCTCAATTCGATACATCAGCATAGAACTTCGTATCGAGATAAATATGGCGATCATTATTTGCATCCGTCTGATGGAGAACTTACCACTATCGGGCAAATAAACGGAAGGAGGAGTACAAGTTCCGGATCGGCTGTATCGTACGGTACAACGGTCACAGAGTTCAATACAGCAATGAATTCAAGGGACAACAGTAAAGCCGCTACGGAATTGAACATGAATGGTAAGTCAACCGCTTCCTGATTCCGTAATTGCTTGGGTTCTATTGGTCAACCCGCTATAAGCTTTTGCGGCAAGATTTTAAATTATTTGAAGTGGATTGAGATATTCCTTGTTTCGCGTATTGATTATTCAAAGGTAAAGTAGGTAAGCCTACAGAATATTCGTCAACGTGGACTATGGGCGATGAATGATCGAATGAAAATAATCGTATGGTATTGATTATTTTGTCCGACTTGGGCCATCCTCGGTGTGAATTATGTAATTGAAACATTCGTCTTTTATTACATCAACCCACTTGTGAGATGCATAAAACATCTGCTCCCAATCTGGAAGACTCGTTTTGCTATTACATCTGGTCTTCCAAGGAAACTCCTTGAGTCCCCTTTTGTTCAACATCTCTATGCCACCGCTTTCCATTGCGTTAAGACGAACTCTTGAATATTACTCTGGACCACCGAACGATCGGAAGCAACAGATCACCCATTCATTTTACATGGATGATCTGAAACTGTATGCCTCTAAGGAGAAAAATCTCCATCAGGCTCTCAACGTGGTTCAGGAATATACAAGAGTCGTAAGCATGGAGTTGGGTATTAGATAAGTAATACTCATCATTTTGACTGAAATTCAATATGAAAATCTCATATTCTGATGCAGCGTGAAAAAGTTCAGTTCATCAGCTGTTGAAGAATTATATTCTTGTGACGTTAGAAGAGAAAGAAGCATTTATATCGCATCTGCTCATCCAACACTTCAGACTTTATTCTTAGAAACGCAGAAGGTTTCTTCGGTGCTATTTTATTCTATTCAGTATCGCGGTAGGTTGGACTAACAAAAAGAAATGTTTCACAAATGTTTAAACCGTCTTTCGCATAACTTCCGATATAATACTTTCAATGCTGAATGAATTTATGAGAGCATCGACTCGAACTTTCCCGGCTTTTACATTAGCCTCCGGTTGCACAACATGTAAACACTAATGAAGATATATTACTCTTGTTTCTTTTTGAACTGTCACAACGATGCTTCTGCAAGACATCATTTTTCTTAAAACCTTCTGTTCAAGATTCATTATAAGTTAATGGATCCTCCTTACTAAGTATACTCATTCATAGATATTGTTATTAGGTGACGATCTTAATCTTAATATAATAACATTACAAGCAACTTGGAAAGTTTTCTAAAATATGATTTAAGTGATTCGTGACATTGTCAAAGAAAGATTTAGCTCAAGAAGTTAGAATATAACCGATTTTAGTGTGGTCAGTTTGATTTTTCATAATCTTGGATAATCACCCCTATATAAGTAATATGTTTGGGGGTAGTAACTTTTATTCAATAAGTTAAAGACTTGCCTCAGTCTATTGAGCTTGATAAAAGAGAACTATTCTATCTTCGTGGATAGGGACGTTAATTTTAGGACCTTATTTGGACTTACTTGGATTTAGATATGAATGAAAATTATATCAAGTTAATATTTTAATTTCATAGTTAGTAAGAAACGACTGCGTCCAGCACGTCTTATGTTAGGGTTACGTGTATTGTAGCTTCAAAGGAAAATACAGGATAAAAAACCTATGTTTAAGACATAACAAGCGATCAACCTGCCGTTACAAATTAGATCATAAACATATGTCTTCACTACCAATATATTGTAAAGCACTTGTTTTCTTTAGAACCATTTCTGTTAAATACGTAATTTATGATTTCCTGTAGAAACTGTGAGGAACCTCTTCGACTTTGTCGATATCTTACAAATTATTAAGACCCTTCCTTGACAAGAATTCAGAGACTATATATTTCGTCCCACTGTATTAATTCATGACGAGACGCTCGTACTAAAAAATGCACTTGACTTGTCCGTAATAAAAGGCAACAAAGGATACCCTATTTCTATTTACTTTCGATTCTATTAGTAATTAATCGAGAAGTATTGCCCTGGATTCAACCAAATTTGATTTGAACCCTCCAAAGACTCTATAGTGCGCAAATAAAGGCTTTCTAGATATCAGAGGTTCAGCTTGAGAACATCAATGAAATATATATACAGGGTGTCAGTCATCGCCTTATCACTGGCGAAATCACATCGCCCGAATAACCTCACGTCTTTCCTCCTGATGAAATAAATATGTGAAATAGTGTTTTGGGGGTCTGCCCTCTTTAAGAACACGATTCAGTACCAACATGCTTTCACTCAATTAAGCTCAACAGAATCGGCTCTGCACATTATTGCCGACTGAATGGGAAGATTTCTGGCGAATACTGTGAATACAATGTCACTCTGGATGCATTCGTTGATATTGAAGGTACATTTTATACGACCACCTCTAGCAAAATTGAAACTGCTGCCTCCAAGCATGGTGTGAACATGGATCAAAAACATGGTTGAACATAGACTAAACATAGTAGGTGCAAGTAATTTCACGATCAAGAGAACTATCAATAGAGAATGCCCACAGGGTGCCGTACTATCTCCCCTATTATGAAACTTTGTATTGATTATCTTTTGCGACATATCAATGAGGCTGGATTCATTATTCCGTAGGATACGTCGATGGCTCAATCATTTTACTAGTTGGAAGATTTGAAACGGTTTTATGCGATCTGATATAGAAAGCTCTCAAAAGGATCGGACTTTTCAATCCGTTGGAAATAGAGCTGGTTCGTTTCACCTGAATTATTCAATACCATCCTAACGCCATCGTCAGAAGTAGGTATACTCTTCGACAGCAAGCTTACGTGGGGGCATATGTCCACGATCATGTAGACTATTTCATTAGTTATATCTATCCCATAGACACATTTATCTTGCAAAATACAGCCTTATGTGAGAACCTCGTTCGTCCGTTTTCTAACAAAACAGTTTCCTTCGGACGTTAGTGAACCATTTCAACTGAAAGATAGCTCGTGTGCACAGTGCACACATTGTATGCTTTACAGCGTAGAGCTAGATAACTAGAAACCAATTGGAAAGGGTTTATCCTATGCGTATCAATGCGGTAATCTCAGTATTCTATTTAGATTTGTCAAGCTTTCCTAATAATTATTGACTTAATACTACCAACATGGATCGAGTAACATACAAACTGATAGTGTTCTGTTGGATCTCACCTTAGAAATGGTTTGCTCCTATTTAACGTTGATCAAACATCAACTACATAATTGGGGGTAGAGACAGTTATTGTACGAAATATCCTCTTCGTAGAAATTATTAATTACTTAGTTACTCAATAGTTTCCTACATTATTGGGTGCGAGGAATAATGGATGACTGAGTAACAGATCTTGTTCAATTGAAAGCCGTAAACTCTACATTGCAGGGTCGGCATCCATTTTACAAGGAGGGTGTATTTCAGTTGAACAGGTACCGTGGAATGATGAGGAGGGAACGGTTATATTTAATCATGAAAATATCAATTTAGCCAGAAAATTCGAATTTTAATCAAAAAACTTGATATTGAAATTGATACTCAATGCAACATTCAATTAGTCATTAATTCAAATACACAGGTACAACCGTTATTGTTGAAAATAACTTATGAAATTAAGTTATTGCAGAGAAAAAAGGAGAAAAAACAAACCAAATTCTAGTTAATCTAGGCCTATACATGAATATATAAATTTGGAGCTTACGTGATAAGGGTTTATGCAGGTCATTTCCAATATTCAAAAGAAAATCTTTTTAAGAAAATTAAAATTTCATGTAAAATTAAAATATCTTGAAGCAAAATAACAAAAACATCTAGGGGTTGCCAGATGTTTTCGGATAATGAATTATTATGATGAATTAGCATGAGAAAAGTAAAATAATCTCTAAAATAAATACAATACAATTCACACTCGCTTCAAGGGAGGTGATGATTTCATATCTGGCATGGTCAAGATGGTTTTGATAGTTTCACACAACTTTTTTGTCCTAAAGGAAATCATAAACCTGTCAAGATTAATAACCAATATAGGACGGAAAACGAATGCTAAGCTATGAAATGTTAATGTTCACCTTCTGGAGATGCTTTAGTAGTGGCTTTTTAAAGAACCGATGTCGATCTTAATATGGAAGTTTTCAATCAAAGTGTATCACACGTAAATCTAATCATCAAAATTATAATTGAATATAGTGTTGGTTATAGTTGAAATAATTAGAGAAAAAGGAATCGCTTAGTAATATTTAGAAAAAGACAAATAAGCTTAGAGATCCCCACCGAAAACATTCTGAATTAGAGGCCTCAAAAGAAGGAAATAATTATTAACTATTTTACTGCTTATTAGTTACACAAGTCGGGGATCATTCTTCATTCAATTGTACATTGGTTTTTGAGGAAAATTAAGCATTATGGATAACAGGAGTAATGCCAGGAATCTTCAGTTATATTTTCTAACTTGCATTATTCTATTGAGAAATCACGTGGCATTTAGCCAATTAATTTTCGATTTTCTCATCTTAGATAGTATATTATGACTGGGTTACATTGGAATCGATGAGATCGACCATATTCACTATTTTCCCATACCTTATGAAATTTGCGAAAATTCGAAAATTGCCAAAGGTTCATGTAACTTATGGAACGTGTTCTATGGGATCTCATAAGGCTGTTGATACCAATCTGGGGTATATAAATCATGTTATAAGTGATTATCATTGTGTATTTACCTAAGGGATGGCCGATATTTACAGTTTCGGAACACCAGTTTTATGCCTCTTCTACTCATGTAGAGAAGAATTTTCGTGCTTTTGAGCGTGAACTGTGCAATGTAAAGCTTTGCTCGTCTCATGCCAGGGGCACCTTTTCACACTGAAGCCACCATCTTTCAGTATATCTTTGAACCCAGTGGTCGACAAGAGGTCGATAGTAACGTAAATCGCCAAGGTGGGTGGCTGTCTCATACCGTTGACGAGTTTTACTACATAGACGTGAACAAACTTTGATCGCTTAACTTTGACCGATGGATTTCAATTGAATTGACTGTGTAGAAATTTATTTATGTAATGAAGGATGCTTCATTACAAGGTCCAGATTGCACAAACATTGGCAAAGAAAACATTTACGTTAACCACACGAACCCTTGTTCTCCCAGTCACTCTTGTAAAATTACCAAACATTTGAAAATATCATTGCTCCGATAAAACAGTATCAACATGAGAAATCGATTGACAAAATACTGGAATCTCGTTCAGATAATTGCCAGAATGATACCTTCGCGGTTTACTTTATCAGCAATACTCCTCTGAAAATATCATTTGATGTAACGCGATAGTCACTTCAAAACTTCCAGACACTTGAGGCAGTTTCTATCGCTTTTGACATACGATGCGAACAACTTCCTGTTTTTCTTCCAGCAACCATTGAAGAAACTGCTACGTAATCGAATTATACTCGAAGAGCGTAAGTGTAAGTAAAGATCATTTTCCTGCGGGTTCAAACCGAAGGGGATTTCTTACATTGTCGAGGCGGCTGCGATCATAAAATATATACGAAAACGAAAAGATCCACGTAGGCAATGAGATATGTAACGACTTTCCGGGCCCGGTCGTAAATTTACCGATTTCATATTTCCGCGAAACTAACCAGTTTTCTTCTACGCCTATTCACCTGTTTTCTTTTATCGGAACTGGAGGGGGAACTTAGGGATATCGGTGTTCGAGGATGAATTAACATTTGAAACGATTAATACGGTTACTGGGCCTATTTATACTCTATCACACTCTATAGCCTCTTAGTGCGGAGAATCAGACCTCTGTCTGCTAAAAAACATTCATTCCTCTCATAAAAGTTACTTGATATCGGTTTGAGTGGTGTGATCCGAACGTTTTGTATTATTTCGAATACTTCACACATTAATAAGAATATATTAACAATGACTATTTGTTAAGTACCCATTGATTCAAGAGAAAGAATTATTGTTAAGAATGATAAAGTTGAATTGAGATTGAACGCGATGATGTTCAGGGAATATGAATGAAACCACAACGTACAACATAAAAGTAAAGGGGTAAAAAAATTATGTTCATATAGTCATAATGAAGTGACATTCAACGCAGGGGCCAGTTCAAAATTAAATCCTCTTAATCATAATAAATGGCTCCCAACTAATGGTTTTTTGAATCCATAATTTAAAAATAATTTATACAACCATTAACAAAATAGCATACCACAACATGGATACTTGATCAATGAACTGATCACCTCAACGTGGGGCAGCTTAATAATAAATAAAAGAAAACTCTACTGTGAATTGTTCAGATTATGATAACAAAATCTCCAAACTAATTCCTATGCAAAAGATCCCACTCCCTCTATAGAACGTTCAATTTCACAAGTAATCCGTCCTTCTTCCCTTCCAGATAGGAAATTTCTTACCTCCCATTATTGAAGAACCCCCGAGTATATGATTTTGATTATATTCAGTTCCCTTGAGACCAATTGTCAGCACTATCGGATCCCCTACTCATAAACTCTCTCGATATCTGTCATCTATTCTCAAAACTCTTGTAGGTAATTCCAACAGTTCTATCTTAAATCCCTTTCCTTTCGTTGAAAAACTCCAAATACTAAAAGTTGACCCAAACGATTTGCTCGTCAGCTTCGACGTCGAATCACTCTTTACTAATGTTCCCATTTCAGACACCCTTCCCATAATTTCTCAACTGTTACCTGGCAAAAACATTCCAATGGACTTACTACCTTTAATTGATTTTAGTTCATCTTGAACATATTTTCTGTACGTTGGAAAGTTTCACAAGCAATCCTCGGGAACTGCCATGGGTTCCCCACTTTCTCTGGTAATATCTTCATGTAAACTTCTGAGCAAGATGTTATTGACTTATTTATTCTCAAGCCGAAATGTTGGTTCAATTTTTACCCAATGAAATAATTTAATTGTTATTATCATGGCTAGCCATGGTGTACTCCCCTAACTTGGTGTTGCTTTGTTGATATGATAATTTTCAACTGTTTTTTCTCAGCCCATGAGAATGAAGTATTCTTAAAAACTATGCTTTGCACATTATGATTTTCTAATCTACTTATTAAATTTTGTTTCTCTAATTTCTCTCTTCAATTTGATATCTCCCTGTCTACTCAATATCTTGAACTTTCATTTTGACAGTTATTTTCAATGATTGTGATGTTCAAATCTAATTTATATGGTGGTATTTGATTGAAATTCTATTAAGCATCAGCGACTCTTCAAGGTGTTATAATTATTTCTGAAATTGATGCAATTTTAAGCAAGTTAGTTTGAATTTTGCCCAAATCACCTTTCACTCTCTTATATTCTAAGTTTGTTTGACAGTCTCTCATATTCTACTTACATCTTACGATAAATAACATCTATTTTCGAATTGTTCTACTGTATTTCTCGAAGAGTTTTCTACTCAAGCAAGCTTTCCGAGAGAAGAAGGTACTGTTGCGTTTTCTCTGAACTTAGCCAATCACAATAAAATATCGAGAAACACGCTGGCCATGTTCATTTGCGTAGTTTGAATATTGAAAACAATTCAAAACGGTGCCTCCGTCTTTTGCTATGCCTGTCGGCCGAGTAAGAATTCCTAGCAGGATGATATTGATCCTGCTGGGCCGCTTGGAAAAGATGATCAGCCGATATTAAGCAAAATTGGTTTCATTCAGTTGAGAGCACTTTAGTATGAGATCGTACATCTAGAATGAATTATCGTCAGGGTGGAGGCGCAGAATTTATTGCTGAAAACTGTCACGTAACACAATGAATAAACTCTTACGGTAGTGATCTCAGTAAACGAAATTTGAGTATCAAGCAGTTGAACGAGATAATGAAAGGGAAGAACTTCTTTGATGGCTGTTTTATCCGCATTTCGATCAATATGTCGCCCAAAATGTGTTGACCGAAAGGGTGAGAGTACATCTGTTAGAATCGGAGAGGAATTTTACGAATGTATATTCGAGAGATCACTCTTCTTTTTTGAGCCGAACTGATATGGAGGTTGTTAGAGCGATATAGAGTAGGCAAACAGATTGAATTAGGGGTATAGGGGCTCAATCAAGGACCTTACTGAAATATCAAATAGCAGAGGTCATCCAATGCTATTGGTACTGGTTGAGTTGGTACCGAGCTTAATTACAGTTCAATGCACCTAGCCCAAGTCCCTTGTATACTATCCCTTCCTACATTTTCAGGCAGTATTTGGATACATCGTCTTTATGTCATTGACCCTGATGATCCCTGGACATATGCAGATCAACCTGGTTCTAATGAGCGCAGGGCATTCATAGAGAATAAGCGTTGACTACTACACATTGTCTCCCTCACATCTCATACAAAAGAGAGTATCACTCTTTCCTAGTATATGCCTACATTCCATCAGATCCACGAGATTGACCTGATGCCCTGCCTCCTCAGTGAGAGGCAGAGTAGCCCTTGGGACTACTTCATCGTGAAGCAGCGCCTTGGCAGTTTAACAGCTACCAGTGCTTCTCCCTACTCAGGCATCTTGATCTCTCAGATTATTTTTTCAAAATCAGTATATCCCTGCCGTGGGGTATACCAGTAAGGGAGTCTTGAGGGCCGTCCAAGCTTTCGCGCTCTCCATGACAAGCTTTGAGGATACAGTCGATCTTTTCAGGGCGTTGAGCGCCGCTGGACAGATCCAGATGATCTCATTTATGTTACCGTAGTCGAGCTGTTTCTTCGCACATATGTAGATATCAAGCAGCTCGACTTGGAAGACTGTGTTGAGATCCATTTGCACGGAGTACCCATCAATATATCTAGGACCGCGAAAGCCCGCTCCGACTCTTGTCCTTACATCTAGACATGTACAGATATTAAATATGTTTACTCTTTGATTAAACAATGTTCAATGGATGGTATTTCCATATGAACCTATACCATTCTCCCAATTCCTTCAATGGTGCATTTTCCCTTGCTCAAGGTCCATGGCTACTCTACATCCAAATTTTAGGTTGAAACTAGAAATATTTCTTTGTTATATCGAAGTTCAGCGAATGTGAAAGCTTCAAATAAATTGCTTCACTTATAGTGCGTGTTGTGGTTTTCATTAAAATCAACTTATACGAATGGTAAGTATTTCGCTGTAGGTCAATAGCCTTTGTTTAATGGTATACTTTCCACAGTAGATAACACGGCGCATCCACCATAAATCTCATATTCTATTTTTCTACATTTGAATTATGGCCACCAGATCATAAAAGGTAAGAAAGCGTTATACCAACTAGGTGAAGCCGGTGAAGGCAGTGTCAAAATATTAGATCTTAGATAATCTAAATTATTCACAAAGGCACCATGCAAACGGGATACATGAATTACTGGAGCTATCAAGGAATCAATTCCGGTGGACTGGAGACTTACGAAGAATAGATATGAAACTAGAGAAATTATATTGACTGTGATGAGGACGATGCACCCTATACATATACTGAACCAATGCTTCGCCCTGTATTAAATCAGAAGGAAATACTTTAGTGACACTAAGCTGAAATCATCCACACTCAGTGGTTGTAAGTCAAACAACTACAGAACTTCTCCAAACAAACGGACAGATAACCAAGAACAGTTAATCACATGCGGACATGCACCAAAGCTGTGCTTTGGGTTCTAACCACAAAGATCAATGATGAAATAATGATTTTCCATCCACAACAAACTAACAGTTTATAATGATTCTTGACACAGGTATGAATTATAAATAAATTCTCGGGAAATAGGTCTTACTAACACATATGCTCATTATTTTCGTCTTATGTTTCGATCTCACGATCATCATCGGAAAACGTATCAATGTCTGAAACGGTATTTCTTGAAACTAATTGTATCAAGCACAAAGCGTCCTTATCGCACTAATTTCAATTGAAAATGCCCACGTCGCCGAAACGAACAGAGACACCAGTAATCGAAATTGTGACACATTAATGTTTCAAGTATATGAATAGGTATCAAGAATCCACTACATAGCATCTACTTCTGATGTTCGGAGTCATCTCAAGCAATGGTTGAGTGAGACTGAAACCAAAATATAACGCTCATATATGCACTTTCGTACCAGATGTTAAAGATTTTAAAATATAGTTTTAACATTATAAAGACGCATGTAGCAATTCGCAGAGGTTTTAATTAATTAAATTAGTATTGATGTGACTTAATGATTGAGCGTCTGTTCTATGATTTACACTCTTGGAGTCACGTTTTATGAGAATCATCTGCAGTGTAGATCTTTCATCATAATGGGTTTCTTTGGTTAAAATATTAACATTTTTGTAATCGAGTTGATGAGTTACAGATTCCTGTATAAGTCCCATCGCAATCTAAACAATTTCCTATTCACGTCCTCCTTTTCTTATCCAGATGTATCATATACAGAGAAACAGTAGCCTAGATAAGGAACTGGCCGTCAGTAAGTTACAGAAATTGATATTTGTTATAATCTTTCACATTCTTCTTCATCCATTGGAATAAGTCATAGTTCCATAGTACCTATATAGTCATCAATAATCATGAAACATGAAGCTTAATTAACCTGAGCATATAATGAATACTTCGTAGAATCCACGTACCTCAGGCCTCCGTCAACTCAACCATAGACATGTACTCAACTGAAATTAATTGACATTTTTTATTCATTTAATTCACAATAATTCAGCTACTTTCAACCGCATCACTCGACCATCTACACATACACACAAAGTGACAGCCTTTAGCCTTAATTGCGTTACACATTATCAACGTGAATTAGCGAACCCTTTAGTACTGTCGATTTAAAATTTAATGAACTCATTGGAAATGCGAGCAATCGTTCAATTATTGTGCTCATAAGAGGATTATTGCGTTCGCAATATTCATATATAATACCACAAGAGCTTCAAAATTATCGGGTATTTCCCGATAGGTTCGTTGCAAACAAATGAAGGAGTCAAGTTTTTCAGGTTAAAAAATCACGAGCGCGAAGCGCGAGTGATTTTTCCTGAAAAACTTGACGACTTTATTTGTTTGCAGGGAACCTTGAGGGAAATGCCAGATAATTTTGAAGCTCGTGTGGTATTCGGGGGATTATTTTTCCGTCCCAAATGAACATTTCCTTTGACTTTTTTATCGATGGTGGACATAGAACAAACTCCAAATCGACTCATTTTCATGCAAAATCTCCAATTGTCACAATTGAATTCAACCTGTCAGTTTGAAGTGTGGTTAATTTGACTGGATCATGTTTTGTTTTTTATATATAGCAACTACCAGAGAAAATTTTCAAAAAATTATCAGTATAATTCCATGTAGGTTGTACCACGTGACGTCGAATGGTGCAATTCTATTGGTCGATATTTGGGTCGGAAAAATAATCAGTATAATACCATGTAGGTTGTACCACGTGACGTCGAATGGTGCAATTCTATTGGTCGATATTTGGGTCGGAAAAATAATCATTAATATTTATTACACACTATTGAGTATTCCGAAAATAATATAGCTGGAATGTTGTATTGATTTTGATTTTAAACGGGTCATCGTGATTTCTGCAACAGTATTTTCATTGGGTGAGGGGAATTATTTTCACTTCCCTTACTATATGTAGTATTCAGTTTGAGGAACGTATTGTAATCGGCTCAAGATAAATTTTCCGGATTATCGCGTATTGTTTGTGTGGCTCACACGATGTTCTTCGAACAATATAGGTTTCCCTCTCGTGTAGTCAAAGTATTGGAAGAAATATTCATTAGTATACCTTACCCACTCAGCATCACCAGGATAGATCGGTTCCTCTCGCTAGAACCGATGTACAATCATTGAGTCAAAAGTAAATTTCTATGTTCTTCTTTATTAACGGCTAATTTATAGAAATGTTGAAACCTTTCTAGTCCAGATCGGTCAGTAACGTTACAAACTTATAGTTCCAGACAGCTGTTACCCTCTTCTCAGCTCTAGACTAGACTATCGATGTCAAAACTCACACACTCTGAACAGGTTTATTGAATCTATCTTTAGTATTAAACAAAAGATAGAACAACTCATTTTGAGGTTTGAAGTTAACTCTTACTACAGGAAATAGAAGATGTGGTTACAAATTAGCAGCATACCTAGAGCCTTTTCACTCCCTTTTTTTCCTGAAGCCTGAATGAAGAATTGGATTTAATCAAGGTTATAGCTATTAACAATGGTTTTGAACCTCAACAATTATATCCAAATTAATTATCAGAAGAAAGCAGAAACTAACTTACTCAAGTATCTATCCTTTTACGAAAAACTATGATTCTTCATCAAAATACGTTTCTGTAACATATTTTGGTACCGTAAGTGAAAGAATTGCAGACATTTTATCTCAGTTGACTTTTTACCAGAGCATGATATACCGGGATATCAAAAATTATCTTGGTCAAGGGTGGTTGTGGAATCTAAAACGTGTGTCTTACTTTACGTTTGAAATAATTATGTCACTGTCACACTGACATCATCAATAACCTACAAATTTCATACCTATTTATTTCAGTTGTAAAACAATATTGAACTACAAATTATGAAATGATTATTAGAACTTTGAACCTTTTCAGAGGTCGTGATAGCCACAATCCGGGTCAAAAACTGTTTTGAAATAGTTAATTTTCCGTAAATGACGTTCACGTGAGAAACCCGTAGCACGAGAGTTAGAAAAGTGCAAACTGGTTGTACCGAATACGGCTTTACGACGACTTTTCGCATGCCGTTTTCGCTCCATGTAGTTAGATTTAGTATCGGACAGTGTCCGACGGCCCTTCTTTTTTTGATAAATGTCCGTTAAATAGGAAAATTCAATTAAAACAGTTTGAGCTATTCTCAGATCTCAGCTACGCGCGTCTAACGTGCAACGTACCAAAGAGAATTTTCTCGCGACTAAAATATACACGAAGCGGGAAAAAGCTAGCGGCCCATAGCCAAAAACACTTTATTACAACTGGCGCCGGTCACACGGGCAAGAAACGGCCCCAAATTAACAAGACCGAGGTAAAATGTATAAACTTCAACTTACGCGCAGCGAGCTCTTCGAGGCATATGTCAAAGTGATTTCGTTCGTAGCTGATTACATAGGACGTCTGCCGTTCATGCAATTATGTTTTTAGATAATTCGAACCTTCTAATTTCGATAGGCCACGTGAAAATCCCGGAATCCAGAGCGCTGAAGACTTCTGAGTGTTACAATATTCGTACAAAATTGCGCACTTTTAGAAACTTCGAATTAATTATGACATAATTATTTCAAACGTAAAGTAAGACACACGTCTTAGATTGCACAACCACCCTTGTTCAAGATAATTTTTGATATCCCGGTACTATTGTCAGATATTTTACATCCAATATTGTATGGATGAAAAGAAAAACATAGAATAAAGAAGAGATAGAGTTGTGATATCTCACATATCTATAGTTGTGAACTCTTATAGTGTATCGAATGTGAATACTACAAACGGTACATTAAATCCAATATAAATGATGACTTACACGCTGTTACCCAGTTTGAAAAGACAATATCATTTCTGTACATTCTATAATAAGCCTGTTTAACGCGTTGCGTTATTGTTTGAAATGGAGCTGGATTTAATAGTAAGCAGTTTGTTTTGGTAGCGAATTATTCCGATTTGCACAAAAGCTTGGGCCGTTCAACGTTTCGTAATCAACAACGGTATTTGTACAGACGGTATACTTCACTCGGCATAATTCTGTTTCAGTAAACAATAACATCGTGATAATTGCAGCGTAGGCATCAGTCGTGCTCAATTAATATACTAGTTAGGCGGTCTCAAATAACAACCGTGGAGGTATTATCGATCAAAGAGTTCCCTCGGGGGTGTACTGGAAATTGTAATATTTCACAACAAACAAATTGCAACAAAATTACTCGCTTTGTAGATCATTTCCCCCATCCTACTTTTATTAGTAACATTTTTTCGCTTCCGGACACTGCTGTTAGTGGAAGGCCTGCCACTGCCGTTTTTGAAGGCACTACTGTTATCTGCATGGGACATTTTGCGTTCATTGCTCACTGTTATGTCTGAAATTTCAACTTTTGCAATTCCAAATAATTCAGGTACATCTAGTGATAAGAACGAATCATATTACGTCCTATCACACGCTATTCCACTACTACCAAAATCAGATATTCGCGATAAACAAACCACAAAGCAAAAAATATTACTAGCACCTTTCAAAGAACTATTAGTCGAGGAAGAAAAGAAACAGAGGTGAAAAGAAAACCTAGAATGAACCATAACTAATCACAAAAATCGAAAGTCAATTCGAAATAAAGTAAGAAGATCGAATTTTGGAATGGTCTAGGATGCAGTGAAATATATAATTATTATTAAAATATCGGGGGGAAGCTGTTCCCACTCAAGAGTCTTCACCAAGATTCCCCAGTGGACGGTAGCGGTTCAAAGTCAAGAGTGTTCACCAAGCTGCCGAGGTAGACAAATATCCACCTATCCAACACCCAGTCAAGACCGGATGTCCGAATAGATGGATAGTGCTCTGAAGAGGTTTATCACCGTCCAAGTATAAAGTGGTACACTTGACAGCTAGACGTTCACCTATTTTAATAAACTATAAAGACTCCCCACTGTGGATATATTATAGCACTATTGATAAGGAATAATCACCCTTATCTACTAAAAATACTATCAAAGTACTGAGGACCTTTCGGCTATCAAGTAGCCATCATCAGAGTTGATTAAATTATGAATCATAATGTGCTACTGTACTATTTGGGGATAATAATGTAAATAATGGATTACCCTCAGCTGGAGATAAATCAGAATTTAATAAATTGCTTTTTAGTTTATACATTTTCTTCCCTTCTAAATCCCCTAGGTATTTGTCTGTACTGTATTTTAAAAGTGATAAACTTTCTTGAGAAGTGGTGCGACCTGTATTCAAAATATGTTCGGCTACCGCTGATTTTTCACCATTATTTTCTTTATATGAGCAAAATGTACCTTATATCGAGTTAAAATGTTCCTTCTAGTTTGGCCCACATAGCATTCTGAACACGACTCACAATTGATTTTGTAAATCTCGAATTTGTTGAAATCGGAAACTTTATCAAAGGTGTTGCCTAGAATATGTGTTTTAGCTTGTTCTCACATCTGTATACTAGTTGTACTACAAATTTAGAAAAAAAAACATGGAATTCATTAATTACTGAAGAATGATATCGTACAACAATCATTCTGTTATCTTCCTCAGTTTCTAAAGTGAACTTTATGTTAGGATGGATATTATCACTGGAGGATAAGAAAACATTCATTTGTCGAGATGTACATTTGAAGAAGGATAAAACATCATCTACAGATCTGAACCAGCAATGAATATGTTTTTTAGCTATAGGGGAACTCATTATAGTTTCTTCAATATAAGACATGAAAATATCTGCCAAAACAGGACTTAGCTAATCCATTATTTTGTGTGAAAAAATCGTCTTTAAATTGACAATAATTTTGGCAAAGGTAAAAATCAAAAGCTTGTTCTATCTCAGATTTTGATACGTGATTTTTTCAGATTTTTTGATATCAACATTTCACATTCACGGGGAGGAATATTTGAAAACTTATTTGAAACTTCGAAAGATATCAAAATTCCATTTTTAGGGGAAGGTAATCTAGTTATTAATTTTGAAAGCTCCAATGAGTTTTTCACTGCCTGATTAGGCTTGAAGTAACTTATATTTTTGAAAATAGAATTTAATTTACAAAATCACTCTTGACAGTACTTCTAGAAGTGCCAATCATGTCGCATTTTTCTAGGAAAAATGTATTCTTCATCGAAGATCAAGAAGAACTTGTTGAAGCATGCGTTTTGACCGAAGCATTCCTGGAATTAAAATCTCTTTTCAACAAACATTTACATTTCTAATTAGTTCTTCAGCATGTGGAAATAAATGCTTCCTTCTGAATGTGACACTACAAGATGAGGCACTATCAGCACATACCCAAGGACGCCACATTCTAACACTAGTACAACAAAAACCAATGGCCAGAAATCCAATGAAAACTAATAATTTCAAATTCAATTCCATATTTATATGAGTAGGTATATAATACCTCTGAACGGTCTATTTCTACCTACTTGAAGTGGTATGATTAGTAATTACTATGTATAGTGAATCACAGAAGAATTGAAGATTGATCCAAATGCCAACTGCAAACCCTTCTCTGAGTTTTACTTGGTGAATATTCACGATATTTTTTTTATTAATGAATATTGTATTAGCTATTTAATGTTCGTCAAGGTAGAAAGTGGTTAATTACTTAACAACTGTTCCTATGCTTGATGAGATGAATATATTAGTGAATTGAGTTACGTATTAATTTATTCTATAGGACTATATTTAGTAAAATTGAACGTAACATTTAAGATAATAATTGAATAATAACTGATACAAGCCTGTTCCAAATGAAAATAGTAATGACGACTTGTTGTTTTTGCTAATCTAATGCAAATTACTCAGGGAACAGGACAGACCGTGAGCTGTACGCTGGGGAGGTTCTTCGAGTTTATTCCAAAATTAATTTGTTTCTCTCTTTGTGTGTCCTGTTAGTTGCCGCCGCCAGTGATGCACCATTTCGACCGTTAATCCGGCACGCTTTATAAATCTGACCTCACATAATCTCGCAAAGCCGGCCTTATGCAAGGCTTACGTTTTCTCCCGTTTATCACCGGTAAAAACGACATAGACTTATTTTCCACTTTAATTCCCGCACTCTTTTCGTGTTTTATATTTTCATATCAAGTTTGTATACAATGTTCTTATGACCTACATCCGCGACGACGTCTGCCGTTGTTGTTACGTAGACGGTAGCACGTTGTTGTATTTTGCGATTTTGACGGCGTGTTTGTTCCGGGACGGATGAAACAAAAAGGTAATCTTTCAGAGGAATTCATAAATTTTTTCTGATGTGAAGCAACACATAATGTATATGATCACGTTGTTCAATTGTAATATTGTGTTACGTAGATCGAAAGATTATTTTTCTGTCAAAGAAAGATCATATTAGCGATATGCTATGTTCGCTGCATTATTATCTTTTATATAAGAGGGAAAACATTCATTATTAACATTCAACAATCGTTATTACTCACGCTTTCAAATGTAATATCTTTGAAGAGAAGCTGATGTACCTATAATTAAACCAAGGTATTGCGTCATTATATTGCAGAAGAGGCCGGAAAACTTCTTCTGAGAGACTATGGCTACAGTGTAACCTATTATATTTTCTAATTTTGTCCTCTTGAAATTATTAATTGAAAACAGTAGTTCGAACCAATCGATTGGTACACAGAAAAGGTTCCGGTCTGACTACGATCTAGACGGTTAACTTGATAGCTTACAAGATTTATGAAAAAACAACACAACGGAAAAACAGTTTTATTCTGACAGATCAATTGAAACAAGGAAGACGTTCCAGCTTAACTATGATCGTGGACAACCCACGATTGACTCAATAGTTACAAAGATTTATAAAACACATAATAACTCAAAGAAACTAATATTCAGACTGATAAATTCATAAATAATAAAAGTTCCGGCTTGGCTATGATCGTAGACGATCGATCGGATCGTGAGGATGAAAAAAATCTATTCAATAGTTCACAAGATTGATGAAAAAATACATAACAAAAACTAGTAATCATGTAATTGGTAAATGACAAAGGTTCCGACTTGGCTATGATGATAGACGATCGACCGGATCGTAAATATGAAAAAAAATGATTTTATAGTTCACAAGATTCATGAAAAAATCACATAACAAAAAAAATAGTACTCAGATCATGTAATTAGTGAATAACAAAGGTTTCTGCTTGATTATGATCGTAGACGATCGACTAAATTGTAAATATGGAAAAAATCGATTGAATAGTTCACAAGATTCATGAAAGAAGCACATTACAAAAAAGATTAGTAATCAGATCATGTAATTGGTAAATAACAAAGACTGCGGCTTGACTATGACATAATTCCACCTGAATTGACGCCTCATTCATTAAATTCTATTTACCAGAATTTTTTTTAGAGATTTTAGCGATTTTTCGTCTATATTCCTCCGACTAGTAGTAGGTTTTAGTACTTTATTCTTAATCGAAGATATAAATAAATAATTGCTTTCTCCTGAATGTGACACTACACGACGAGGCACTATCAGCACATGCCCAAGGACGCCACATTCTAACACTAGTACTACAAAAACCAGTCGCCAGAAATGTAATTGGTAAATAACAAAGACTGCGGCTTGACTATGATCGTAGACAATCGACTAGATGATAAATATGAAATCAATCGATTCAAAAGTTCAGAAGAAATCACATAAAAAAATAAATCAATATTCATACCAATTAATTGATAAATACGAAAGGTTCGTAATTCGTTATGATCGTAGACGATCGACTAAATTGAGAATATGAGAATGATCGATTGAATAGCTTACAAGATTCTTGAAGAAACGATAGGACAACAAAACTAGTGTTCAGATCATGAAATTGGTGAATATCAAACGTTTCAGCTTAGTCATGATCTTAACTAGAATGTGAATATGGGAACAATCGATTTGATAGATTCATGAAAAATCAATATAACAAAAAATACTAGTATTATTTGGTGAACATTGAAGATTCTGGCTTGAATATGATCGTAGACTATCGATTAGATTGTAAAGATGGAAACAATCGTACAAATAATTCGCAACATTTATATACAAACAATGAAAACAGTAAATTTCGAAGATTGAAGAATTAAATTTAAATGAACGCATAACTAGTAACATTTAATTCAGAAATGATGTTGTCAAATGGTTTCACCACACTGTAAAATGAATAAGGCACACAGTGTGATGGAACACAGCAATATTTCTAAATTAAATGTTAAAAGTTTTGTGTCAATTTGAGGGATATAAAAAACTAATATCCTAACATTAAGACCAATTGATTGATAAATAACAAAAGGTTCGGGCTGGTTTGATCGTAGACAATCGACTAAATAGTGATTATGCAAACGAATGATTCAATAGTTTTTACAAGATTTGTGATAAATCGATATAACAAAAAATTCTAGTGTATGGATCAATTATTTGGTAAATAAGGAGGGTTCTGGCTTGGATATGATCACAGTCGATCTACTAGATTGTAAATATAGAAACGACCGATTAAATAGTCAACGAGATTCATTAAAAAAAACAATACAACAAAAAATATTCATATTCAGACGACATAATTGCTAAATAGCAAAGGATCTGCTTAGGCTATGATGGTAGACGTACGACTAGATTATGAATATGGGGACAATCGATTAAATAGTGATAATCCATTTCCAATCATATCTGATTGTATACACGTGTCCGGTTTCAATGAATCGTAATAACTGTTTATATTCAGAGTTAACTGTTAACGGACTATACAGACGTGCATCATCCACGTACTTGAACTCTCCCCTTTCACGAAATATTCATATGAAAATGATAATCCGAACGTGAATTACAAGAGCGGTGAATAAATCAAACTGGATCAATCCGATTTCCCTGCTGACAAATGCAGCAGTTTGCTTCCGCTGAATTTTTCCAAGTTGGTGAAAATTACAAATAATTCAATATAGTTCAAGCGAAATACGGCTGTCTTCACCCTGGAGGGTTGCCATCTTTAACAAAGCAAGAATCATTCGTAATAATGTTGTCGCATTCGGTCGTCATAGAATAGATTCTCGTTAAGAACGGAGAAAAGTTTGAGCACCAACGCCGAAATTTTATCTTATTATTACGCAAAGCACAGAAAAAACCGTTCCAATTTTATTTACATTCATTATGTTCTAGGGTGCTTCATAAACTCGAGGGTGTCTCGAGTAATAGCCGGACGAAATGGTACATAAAATCTTCAATTAGCAAGAGGATTCGAGATTCACTTAGAAAGAATAGCACTTTCGGTAGTCAGATTCAGTCCTTAGTTCAACATTAACGAATCCAGACTTTTTTGTTAGAGATTTAGATATTCTCCTTAAAACAATAAAAAAACTTTCGCTCTATCCGGGCGACACTTAAATGGAGAAATAACGCACTTTTGTTGCATCAACCTTTCTTATACAGGATAGTCCTGCCACGAGCGGTCAATAGTCCCATTCAGTAATATTCAAGTTATATCTAGAAATACGGACTCGACAAACTTGTTTATATTCCCTCAAGGACCCAATTATCTTCATAGATGTATTTGACAATTTCATGAGATCTCTATGAGAATCGCTCTTTTTCACTGGAAACCAATGTTGCACAACATTTCCCAATGCGACCTTCGAACAATTTGGATTCATGTAATAATTCTCGTAAGGTCTGCAGCGATACGTGTTCATCAATGAAACAAATGTATCATTAGCCAAATATCAACAGTGATTGATGTATGTACCGACGATGTTGCACCTTATTCCTTATTGTTACCTAATCAAAACCGTCAACACAGAACCAATCTTACTTTCATGTTACCACAGAGTTCGTGATTCTTTTGAAAAGCCTCTATATATGATACCACAAAGTATTATTTCGATGTAACAAAGTATTATAAGCGTCAAACTTTGATGACGTACGTGTAACGCCATTCGAATATTAAAATGAGGGATTCGGACACTTTTGCACCGCAACAATTGTGATGGAATGATGACGGATTAGGTAAATTCAAGATCACTCCATTTTCAAACTCATTTATGGATCTAGTCTAGATCTATCAGTAGCACTGCCAACTGATAGTTCTAAACAGATGTTCCGCTCTCTTATGAAGCTCATCAGTAATACGAGAAAGTGTGATGTTATTGAACGATCATTCTGTTGAAAGCATTCATAACCGACTAAGAGCAGGGTAAAGGAACCAAATTATTCAACGCCATCTATGAATAGATGTCCCAGTAAGAAATCAAACAATGTACCACATTAACCAACAGATGTCTTGAACTTCAAAAGTTACGGGGATTGTTAAATTACTTGAATGCCCCAGATGGCGACACCAAACCGCAATCTCAATCGTTACTTTGGTTAAATTTGATGTTGCCATCTGGCACACTCAAGTAGTTTAACATTCCCCGTAACTTTTGAAGTTCGAGATATGTATTATTTTCTATACCACGCTGTAAGTCGGTTATGCCTTCAACAGAATGTCGTTCAGTAATCATTCAACTCCCAGAAGTCAAAGTGATGCTACTAATTGTGTGCTATCAGTTAAAAATTTAAAGATACGGCTAATAATGTTGGAAATTATTCTTTCGGTTTTCAAGGCAAATTTTCCAAGTCTACACGCAGCTTATAATCCCCTCCCACAGTTATCTCCACCGTCAAATGGCTATCGAATGCAGGAAATATATTCGATAAATTATAACGCTGCTAAACTGGTGTATGGTTATATTAATATGACACGCCCGAGCTTAGCTCCATTAGGGACTAATTAGGACAAAAATTCTCTTACTATACTCATATTGTCCAAATTGTAAATCACCCCATAAATAAATCCGAACGACCTCAGAGAGCCAGGGTAATTCTATTTATGAACAAAATTGCATAGTGAATCTGAGGCCGACACGCAACTATATGTAAATTGTTCCCTGAATCGAAAACACGTAACCTGTGTTGAACTTGATCTTCACGAACGACCAGCGAACGGTTTTTATGAAACATGATTTTCACCAACTCAGATCTCTATCTCTATTTCCATCGCAAATCGTTATAATTAGAACTAAGCAGATTTTTGTATATTTTTCAAGGGCTGCGAGGTGTTTCACAACGTATAGATAGCCACAAACGTGAGAAGACATCAGATTACACTGAATATCATTGCAAGTTCATCATAATTGACAACATATGTGTTTTTCAGCTATATCTTTCAAATTTATAATCAGTGGGGCTATTTCTTAGAAGTCACACTTGATTTCTAGCTCATACCACCTCGATGTCACTATCTTCAAGATGACGAACACATTTATCACAGGACTGAGGTCCTTATTTCGACATATAGTCCAGTTTAACCCACGGATATTTTTATACATTTTCAAAACTTACGAAACTTGATGGGTAGATTGAGGGCGTGTTCCAGATGGTTTGTGGTCAGTTTCGGAGTCTGCTTCCAACACCTTGTCCTTTTAATGTGAAACGTGCCCACCGCAAGAAAAAAACAGTCAAATAGTCCTAATTATTTTTCGAAAAATGAACACTTTATTTGTTAGAGGGCAATGTGAGACGCTACTGTCAATTTCATGTCAAACAAAACTCTCAAGTCAGTGCACTTACTGATACTAAACTTCGGATGATTGATTACACACCAAGTACAGTCAATCATGCTGCAGTGAGATACAACATAAAGAATACTTTACTGCCGAGTAAGGTTTTGAATCGTCTGTATGAAGATGAAAATAACCGACAAATAAAGAAGAAATGTCATTGATAAATAAATTGAACAGGAGTGGTCCAAGTACTTACCTTTGAGGTATACCTGAGGTGGGATGGAATGGGTACGATTTAGAACCTCTATACTCTACGTATTGATATGTATCACCGGTGAGGATTCCAAAATTCAATCAAATGATCTGTAAATCCAAAGGTAGACATTTTATTCAATAAAATACTGTGATCCATTTTATCAAATGCTTTAGCAAAATCACCCTCATCAATAACATCAGTCAAAGTATTGATTATAGCAACTCAAATTGATAACAGTTGATCTGCCAGGCATGAACCCATTCTGTTCTGGGGATATCTGCAGTTTTACATGATTGAAAGTGGCATAATATGAGATATATTCAAATATTTTGCAGAAGCTATTGATGATGGCAATTGGGCACTAATTAGTAACCTCATGTATATTTAAATTTTTCAAAAGCCGGTAGTCATCTTGAAAGTTTCCACAGATCCGGAAAAGTATGCGATTTTAAGGCTAATGAATATATAAATGCCAGTGGAGCTGCGAATGTATTGATGCAATCTTCCACGAAAAAAACAGGAATTTGATCTGGACTCTTCAAGTCTTTTAGTAACTTGAATCACTTTAGAGGGACTAACAATTGTAAGAGATAGAATTATATTATTGAAGTTATTAAAGTTATCCGAAGGTTTATTATAAGTTGAATTTGACTCAAAATAAACACTTTGGGAGTACTTTGCAAAGAGATTAACAATATTATGAGGACTATAGTAGCTAAGATTATCAAATTGAACGAGTTCAGGAGTAGAACTGCGTTTATTTTTGGTATAAAAAAATTGCCAGAAAGATTTGGAATTACGTTTTATGTTATTTCCCATTCCATGAACAGGCAATATCGGTTTCTATTGCCGGTCTCAAATGTATCATAATCATCCAGTTTAGCATCTTCTTTGTATTTATGTCAGTAATTTATCTTAAGTCTGATATTCCTTATTATGTTAGACTTGAGCCAAAGTGAAAACTTACTGTTTTTCTTGGGGGAAGTGTATGGGACGCATATTATTAGCAATTTGGTAAGATGTCCATAGAAAAATTGTATTGCGACATTAACATTGCTTATATGATTTAATATAGACCAGTCAAAATCCAGTATCAGGTTATAAAGTAGTGGATAATTTGCCTTATTGGAATTAAAAATGTTTACATCATTATCATGGCAGAATGATGGTGAAGGTACTTCAACTGCTATGTCAGATTTATACGAGCAATACTCAGTAATGTTGAAATCACCCAATGAAAGCATACAATAATATTCTCCAGAATCAAAGTGAGCATCTACAATTGTTTCATATGACATAGAGGGAATATTCGGTGGAACATATAGCAGCACGAATATATAAACACAGCTTCCAAAACCAAATTTGATAAATCTCAATAGCAGAAAACTCACTATTTGTAGCTAGTAATACACAACCTCCACGCGATAACTGTAGGCGGGTGGTTGTGGAATCTAAAACGTGTGTCTTACTTTACGTTTGAAAAAATTATGTCACTGTCACAATGACATCATCAATAACCTACAAATTTCATACCTATTTATTTCAGTTGTAAAACAATAATGAACTACAAATTAAAAAATTATCTTGGTCAAGGGTGGTTGTGGAATGTAAAACGTGTCTTACTTTAAATTTTTGAATACGTTTTGTTGTGTCAGAATTTGTTAAGTCATTTTGCTGAAATTTTCTAATCCAGTTAGTAGGTTATTGATGATGTCAGTATGACAGTGACATAATTATTTCACACGTAAAGTAAGACACACTTTTTAGATTCCACAACCACCATTGAACAAGATAATTTTTGATATCTCGGTAGATCAAATGTTGTTTATTACTCTAGTTTTGGATTTCAGGTCTCTGACATTTTGGTAATACATGTTGAACTTTTTGACTGAAGGTATGTTACTGATATATGGATCCTTACGCATGCATTCACTCTCACATGAATCATTTCTATTAGATAATTGCTATACCAGACTAAAACAAACAATGTTTTGGTTGTTTGAGCGAAGCAACTGTTTCTTTATAAAATAAATACACTTAGATCGTTCTGACAATAGAATAAAACATTGAAATTCAATCTCAATGGCTTAAGTAGCTCAAAATTGGGCATTTAATAGTCACACTTGTGATACTAGAACCTCTTAGTGTTACTGATCGATCTAGACTGGAGACGTTATCAAAGTTTCATTTATAATTTCCACTCCTAAATTCCAAATTCCTTTATTGGATCAGAAGTAAATTCATGGAAAATGTATACGTTCTGCCTTTCATTATTATCAAACTCACTAAACGTGAACGTTCATCAAATAGATAAGGACCGATTCATGAATTATCTTCGTTCGTGTTTAGTCAAAGTTTATTTGGATGTATCCAGCTAAGAGACTATTAATAGACATGGGAAACTTGCGGTTAGTCGCCTTCTACTCTATAACATGGCACATCAGTTCGTGTTCTTAGTGAGTGGCTGTCAAGAAGGAGGTACAAGCAGTGTATGTGAGTGAATGAAGGCCCAATTTCTCCTTCGTTGCGGCCACTACGCCGAGTTTCCGGCAAGCTAAAGGGCCCGACGGAGACGGCGAGTGAGATAACGAATCCTATCGTACGCCTTAGTGAGCTTAATTCTAGAGGACTTCTATTGATTATCCTGGTCTCGCCGAAAGCTCTACTAGGACACACGTTGTCCTCGTAGGTCGAGCAACCCTCTCTTATATCTGGTTGGCCATCAGGGTCGCGATGTTTTATGTTTACGTAACGATCTCTATGCCAAATGCTGCATCCATTTGTGGTTCTAATGAACGTTCCACGGTGTAATTTCATGGGAGCTGCGTATCATTTTTAATGATATTGTTTTGGTTTAGTGTTACAGTAAGAGGAAAACATTTATTCGTTTTGGGAAGAGGAGAACACATCGCAAGTCGGTAATTGGATGTCAACCTTGAAAATACAGCTTATTTGAACATAATTTTACTCACCTACTATGGAAAAGTCAAACTGGCGTAGATTTCCGCCAGATACATTTCTACATCTGCTCTCTCTAATTAACTTGGAAACTTTTACTGTCTTTAAGGGAACAAAAAATGAATTTTGCCATTATTTTATTGAATTTCAGTACTTTGGTCAAGTACCTTCTATATCATTGTGACATCATAATGATGTAAACATTTTTAATTTCAATAAGGCAAATTATTCATTACCTTATACACTTTCCCCAAGAAGAACAACAAGTTTCTCCCCTGGTTCACGTCTAACATAATAAGGAATATCAGACTTAAGAAAATTATTGGCATAAATACAAAAAAGATGCTAAACTGGATGACCAAAATGCATTTAAGACTTCAAAGATCGGCAATCGAAATCGATATTACCCGTTCATTTAGACTCTATATATCAAAAATAGAAAATAACATAAAATGTAACTCCAAATCTCTCTGGTCTTTTTTTCATTCCAAAAATAAAAGCAGTTCTATTTCTGAACACATTCAAGTTGATAATATCAGCTACTCTAGTCCTCATGATATTGATAATGTCTTTGCAAAGTACCACCAAAGTATCTGTATTAACTCTAATTTAACTAATAATAAACCTTCGGATAACTGCAATAATAATATTCTATTTCTTTCAATTGTTATTCCCTCTGAAGTGATTCAAGTCACTAAAAGATTTAAAGCAAGTCACACGAAGGGTCCAGATCAAATTTCTATTTTTTTCGTGAAAGATTGCATCAATATATTCGCAGCTCAATTGGCATTTATATATTCATTTCATTAGCCTTAAAATCGCATACTTTTCCGGATCTGTGGAAAGTTTTAAAATCAATACCGGTCTTAAAAAAGGTAATAGACATGAGGTTACTAATTGTCGCTCAATTGCCATCATCAATAACTTCTGCAAAATATTTGAATATATCTTATATGATGCTACTTTCAATCATGTAAAATTGCAGATATCTCCAGAGCAGAGTGGGTTCATGGCAGATCAACTGTTACTAACTTAGGTTGCTACATTCAATACGTGGCTGATATTATTGATGAAGGTGGCCAAGTTGATTGTATTTACCTCGATTTTGATAAAGCATTTGATGAAATGAATCACAGTATTTTATTAAATAAAATGTCTAGCTTAGAATTTACAAATCATTTGATTGAATTTTGGATACGGATATAACAATTTTAAAATCAATGAACGATTTCCAAATCTATTTTCGGTACTTAAAACTATTCAAGTCAAGTCCATTTTTGTAGCCAATTCAAAACACGATATTGATTTCAGTAATTTGAATACATCTTATATGATGTTACCTTCAATCATGTAAAACTGCAGATATTCCCTGAGCAGCATGGGTTCATGCCTGGCAGATCAACTGTTATTAACTAAGGCTGCTACAGTTAATACTTGGCTGATATTATTGATAAGGGTAACCACGCTGATTGTATCTACCTTGATTTTGCTGAGGCATTTGACAAAGTGGATCTTAGTATTTTATTGAATAAAATGTCTAGCTTTGGTTTTACAAATCATTTAATTGAATTTTGGAATTCTTACCTAAGTGATAGATATAAATATGTAGAGTATAGAAGTTTTAAATCGTATTCATCTCATGCACACATCTCATGTGTACCTCAAGGGTCATTACTTGGACCTCTCCTATATAATTTATTTATCAATGACATTTCTTCTTTATCTGTCTGTTATTTCCTTCTTTACGCAGAACACTTGAATCTTTACTGGGCGATAAAGCATTTGTTATGTTGTATTTTACTGCAGCATGAGTTGGATGCACTCAGTAGTTGGTGTTCAATAAATCATCTGGAGCTTAGTATTAGTAAGTGCACTGTAATGACTTCCACCAAGAAAATTACACCTATTATTTACAATTACAAACTTGTTGACACAGCCCTTGCTCGTTCCTATAGTTTCAGAGACTTGGGAGTTATGTTCGACGTGAAATTGTCATTTGCTTCTCAGATTGAATCAATTGTTTTTAGAACCTACAGAATGCTGCGCTTCATCATCCGGAATTGCCGTTTATTCAATAATAGTGAGTCAATAATAATATTATAAAGTATTTGTTCGTTCTAAGTTCGAATATGCTTCAGTTGTGTGGAACCCCAATTATGAAATTTATGTAAACAAAATAGAGCGCGTGAATCGGTGTTTCTTAACTCTACCTAAAAATTAGTATGTATAAATCTGACTTAATGATTGAACATTTGCTCTATGATTCACAGACTTGGAGTCACGTTTTATGTAAATCAACTCCAGAATAGATCTTCTATAATATATTGCTTCTTCTGTTAAAATATTAACATTTTTGTTATCGAACTGATTTTTATAATCAAAACAATGTTAGCAAGAATGATTTTTGTTTTTAGTACTATACTCATGGCCATATATTATTTTTTGCAAATATTGTTTAGAGATTCCTCTATAAATCCCATCGCAAGCTAAACAATTTATTCTGTATACTTTGTGGGTTTGTTTATATTTAGGTATTGAAGGTTTTAGATTTGGTAAATATCCACAAACACAGTTAGTAGGTTTATGCGCAACATTTATATCATAGTTTTTAAACATTCCTAGATTTTCTCTGAGGTCGGAATGTATGGTAATGTTATAAAATTATCTGTATTACCGTTTCTGTTATTTATATATGACGTTCCATTATAGATTTTGTTCATTCTTCCTTCAAAAATAGGGTTGAAATATGTTTCTAGGTAGCCATTCATTTCCAGTGTATTACGAACAATTTTACAATTTTTGAGACTGTCCTCTAGGTGGGACGATTCAAATTTAATAAGAAAATTGCTGAGTAGTGGATTCTTGATACATATCCATATACTTAAAGCATTAATGTGTTACAATTTTGATTACTCGTGTTTCTGATCGCTCCGGCAATAAGGACTGCTGATACAATTAGTTTTGAGAAATCCCGTTTCGGACATAATAAGTCTTTTGATGATGGTCAAAGACTAAAATAATAAGCATATGTGTTAGTGTGAGCAATTTCCCGAGAATATATGTATAATTCATATCTGGAGCAAGATACAAAAGTGGCGGGGAATATGTGACTACTAGAATGCGCCAGATGGCAACACCTAACTGAACTAAGCAAATAGCGTCGAGTATTTTGACGGAAGGCTCTGCTCAATAACTCGAAAACGGCTTAAGGCACGCCATTGAATTTTCATGCCAGTAAATTTCAAGCATCTGGCTTGTGAATTCTCACTCTGTGGTGGTAAACATTTTTTATTGAGATTTCATTCAAAAAAGTTGAAATGGATGTTGCCCCTGTATTTTGTTATGAATTGTTTCAATATATCATATATTGATACATATTGCATATACTCGTATTTTTGAGTGTATTACATTCATATTTACAACCATTTTTAGTACATATAATCCAATCTTTATAACACAGTTACAGTAATATCCTCATCATACTACAAATGGGCGATATAATGAAATTATACCTCCAGAAGTCGCAATGCACTTTATATTTCATGAAACTCGAATTAATGTTCGCAACAATTATACGTACGGGGTAAATGGAGGTGAGAGTAAGGATTTGTTAAACAAGATATAAAAGCGTTCTGGCTGAAGTTCATTCAACAACGACGAGGGATCTCCCTCTCCTAATGTAGTGTGAAATTTGATGAAAATTAATGAGCGTACCTGTCCGACCTGTCATTTGGGTGAGCGGCACATTTAGCATTTTTACCGGCACATTCTCCACCCTCTAGTCCCCATATCAAAGCTTTTAAAACTGAAGGGATACAATTTCGAATTGAAAGAGACAGAAACTGAATTTCTTTTAACGGGCTCACTTGAATATGCGCTTCGTGTTGCTAATTCGATATTCTCGAAAAAAGGCTTGCTGAGATAAAATTGAACGATGGCGTGAGTTTTTCTCAATGGTAGCGATGAATCTTGAACAGTTTATAGAAATAACTCAGAGAAAGGAGAGGATATCTTTGATCTTCACCTTATAGTGCACATTCAAGTGTAGAATGATGCCTTTGCCAATCATCCAAATCCGGAGTCTCGCTTAAAATTCGCTATCGCCCAAGAATATGTGTTAATATTAGCGAAGAGCGTATCAGTTTATATTTCATAATTTACCCAGAGTAAACATTCATTAAAAAATGCTGTGGTCAATCGATCAGTTGACAGGCTTTACAATTTCCTGTGTTCGGGCACTTCTGCAGATTGTAGGATCAGAAAATATATTGGAAATGATGTAGAAACAATTAAATTGTCACATTGACATTTCATTCAAATGCTTTACATTATCTTTCAACTCTATGTTTTATGCTGACACCTGCTGTCACTCGAACTGTCAAAATTATCGAAGATTTTTTCAAATTTTGCTTTTTATATTTATACATGTGGACGTCCAATACATCTCCATGCATATTCACTGTTCTTTGATTCACTTTCTATCATTATTTGATGTATCTGTATCATATCGCTTGTATTCTACACATCTGAGAAATATGTATTTCATTTGTCAGTCAGTATAGATTATTAAACCACGTAGGGTCAAGATATTCTATGTTGAACTATTTCGTTCAGTATCAGTATGCTTACACAACATTATTGGCACAGTTGTCACATAAATTACATAATATCATACTATTTCTATTGACTATCCCCATCGTAGACCTATTATCCCGAGGAGACAGAATTGCTTACATTTAAACACGATCAGACATTGCCAAAATTGCAGGCCACTCAGACTGCTGTATATTACAAGTATGGCCGTATGAAATGTGCTGTTGCCAGATTAGTTGTTCTGTGTGCCGAATTGAGATTTGTAATTATTATAAAAACGTCCATAGCATTATTTATTGGTTATATTAGAAGCAATACTGTTGAAATGTCGTTTTCTCTGAAAAATATTCCATAATTCATGGTAACCTGGAATATACAAACGAATTATAGAATATTTAAATTTTTGAATATAGTTTCCATTCTATTGCATCATTTGTTCAGAAGGTGACAACGCCACACACCTTATATGAATGGGGACTTTGTTCTGTACTACGCAATTCGACAGCTTCCGTATTTCTCGTAGCTATTTCGAAGCGGTGTTGCCTTACAAGTGGTACCAAGTTTTCAATCATAGTTACAGCGTTGCCAATAAGGAGTAATTATTACTCGACGACAAAAAGGTCCTTTGGTTTCCTTTGTCATACTTCATGTAATCATTGCGGCAAGTCAAATGGAGTTTTATGAATGAGATGTTTCGTCTCCTCAGGATAACAGGTCTAAGATCCCCATAATCCTCATAATATTCATGAATAAGCTTATACATAATCTTAAAAAATATGTTTACCTCTTCTCTACAATGCAAGAGAGAAGCTCACCTCATTGTAGGATGACTAATACACTCTTTTGAGTAAAAAAGTATTTTCTCGAAATCTGAAGCACCAACCTCACTGAATTCTCAATCTAACCTAACCTAAAAGTATCCATGGACAACTTTGTAGAAAATATAATCATCTTTTATCCTGCCGAACCGTTTTTTGTTAGCCCTCTCACATACTGAGCAAATCGCAAATTACCACCGGTGTTCCACAGGGATCTGTCTTGGCATCAACTTTGTCTCTGGTCCATATAAACTATCTACTGGAAGTGACAATTTGTCTCGTCCACAGTTTTCCACATGATGATAAAGCTCATACTGGTTTCTCATCTAGAGCCCATATACCATCCTATGAAGTCAGAGGAGCGAGGCAGAGACAGGTTGGCGCAATTGATGGAGATCCTGCAAGAATTTGGAAAGTTGGATTTGCTTATCTAGTATAGAGTTTGATGCAACCAAAACTCAAGCTTGTGTATTCTCCTGGAAGGTGGATCACACAATCCCTATTCCGATGAAGGTATCCGTAACCACGCTCGAGGTTACCACCAACAGAATCCGCTCATAGTTTGATCATGTGGGGTCCATTACGGGAGCTGCTGCACAAAAACTTGATTTTCTATTCCGTGCCAAGAGTCCTGTAAGCGAAACTATAGTTACAATAATTTGATTAGTAAAAGTGAAAATGGAACTTTTAATCAGTGGCGTAACTACCGCCGGTCCAGCTGGTGCAACCGAAGTTTCTTTTTTGCTATGATGTTATTTCACACTTTCTGGTACGTTGTAATTGTGCGACAAAAATATAAATTAATTATTTTAATGAAAATTGGGCTCAAATATTTTACAATGCCTCTTTGTCAGAATATTTGACATTTTGGCACCAATATTTTACAATTTTACAAATTTGAAGCTCCCAAATTGTGAAATTCATCATTTGTTTTTAAAAAGATTGACAACGAAATATATGATATTGTGGTTTCGGAAAACGGTAGCTATTTTCTTGCTTTCCTGTCATGAAACGGGACCCTGTTGAGAGGGAATGCAAAAAATGTTGCGGAAAATATCATGACAACTATTCAATTAGATGTTGTCCTTGCGTAGTTGTCTGAGAGATCAAATTTCTAATATACATTCCATCGGGGAATGGGCTAATTTAATATTGATCGAGTAGTTTACTCTTTCGGCTAGCTTTCTGGATGTCTGTATTTTACTGTTTTTGACCATTCCATTGCAACAGCAAAGCGCTCCTTTTCAAAATTGAATGATAAAAAATTATCTGCGAAATCCGATGGGGCAACAGAGACTGGCGGACCTAAGTGTATTGTCGATAGAGAGTATGATGACGAACTCGTTAAGAGGAAACATGGATGCAATAATCGAAAAGTTTGTCAAAGCGAAAGTTCGCAGTGCGAGATTTTAAAGATTGTTACCAAGATATAAGCGTATATATTATAGGTTGTGAGACTATGAATTGTAATATTGATTGTAAGATTACAAGATTTATAGCGAGATTGAAATTAAACATAGATAACAAAATTTTCATATATAACTTTTTTTTGCTATTAAATTATTGAAGGGGCCTCCTACTATGTTGTTGCACTGGGGCCCCGGTAGAGTTAGTTACGCCACTGCTTTTAATAGTTATTTAATTTAAGTTTAGAATAGATTTTCTTCAACGCAGCTATAGTTCTGTGTTTACACCGCGAAATTAACAACGCCGTCTCTACTCCAATATTATCAGCTAACACTATCCAACTTCACAGCGCTATTTGAAACCGATAGCTTTCGGTGAAGCCCAATTATCGTATACGAATTCCAAGATAATCGGATTAAACCACCACCAAGTGAAAAGTATTATATTTCCTCTAAGGTTCCTAGCAATTGGTTAGGAAGTTACATTGTTAGTTCAGAGTGAACCACTCAAATTCATTTCAACAATAGTTTCGTTATTATAACTCCAGAAAGTTTTGAGAATGATACGTTGAATCTTTAGATGCCACATAACAAGCCAGAAAGAATTTCTATAATACACGTTACGACAGTAACATTATTAGGGAATGTTGGAAAAATGGATTTGGAGGTTTGGATATCGGGAAAAAGATATAACACATGGGTAATGGGGTCAAGCATATTGAATGAATTAAGGTTGGGAAGATTATTTGAAGGATATAATCGTCGTTGGAAGAAAAATTGCCAAAGAAAATCTGTGAAATTTTTTTTTTCGAATATCGCTTGAACTGTTGCTGCCAGTTTATCGCTGAATTCCACGATGGATTAAGCAAAATTAAGTGAAATTCAAATGACAAGGTTTTTATAGTTCAGATCGAACAGTAACATCACAAACTTATATTTGTTTCGCTCTTCCCATAGAGGAAGCTTCCGTTATATGGTTTGCCGGCTCAACTTTGTCGCTACTACCGTGTTTCCTCTCAGATATGTCACTCCATGTGATGGTTGATGGAGTATGCTTCGATACAATGACTGTCAACGCTGGTGTTGTACAGGGATCTATCTTGGGACCAACTTTGTTTCTGCTACATATAAACGATCTGCTGGAAGTGCCAACCTGTACCGTCCACAGCTTTGCAGATGATGGTACAGTTCATACCGCTTTCTCATCTAGAGCCTCTATACCATCCAATGAAGGCGGAGGAGCGAGGCAGAGACAGGTTGGTGCAATTAAAGGAGGTCTGGTGAAGATTTTGAAAAGAGGATCAATTTGGTAGAGTTTAATGCAACAAAAACTGAAGCCTGCTTCTTCTTCAGGAAGACGGATCCCAAAATCTCGAATACGATGATGTCAGGTACAACTATTCCTAGGAAGACTTCCGTATTCATGCCCGAGATCACCACCAACCACACCCTTTCATAGGATGATCATGTGAGGACCATTGCGAAAACCGCTTCTCAAAAACTTGGTTTTTATTCCGTGCCAAGAGCTACTTTACATCTCAGAAGTTTCTACAAAGCACAGATTCGACCTGTCCTTGGAGTGCTGTTCACATTTTGGAGTTTGGCTCTCAAACATACGCTGAAGCTCTTGGATACTATCCAGAAGAGAGCAAAGTTGTGAGACTCTTCACCTAGTGAGGTCTTCCCCTATGCCTATAACCTCCAAACCTTCAAGAAAAATATATCTCCTTTCCCTACATTCCACTACTGGCTTACACGATGTTCTTCGAACATTATGTTTCCCTCTCGTGTAGTCAAAGTTTATGAAAAAATTGATTGCTCCTCAGTACCAGATCTTCATAGCAATAATATTATTATGAAATTGTACTCACACGATCTCCTGTATAAATGGTTGTTCAAAAATTTTCCAGAATTATTATACTTCTCTTTTGCATGCATTTTTTTTCTGTTTTGATGTGGGTAGTCGAAAATAAGCTCATACACCCTTCAAATGCATTGAATAAAGAACGTATGTTACATGTAGCTTCAGGGTAAATGTTTTGCGTTCAAGATCTAAGAGCGTCGTAGCCAGTGGATTTGTTAAATTTGCAGAATTCAAGCACAAAGCGAACCGTTTATGCTGTGACTTGCCTCGTCAAACTTCTGAATGAAATATGCTGAGTTTCAAATCCAACATCCCATATTTTATCTGATGTGCAAAGATGTTTGCTATTCAGAATGCCAACCTTACGGGCGTGTAAAATTTGATAATAACGAAATAAAGTGAAGGGATAATATTTACATTGAGGCATTTGTTGATTTGTGGTTTTGTAGGATATTGAAACTTCTTCACGAATAAATAGTGTAAATCAAATAGTATCAAGCTAAATATTGAAGCCATGCTCCAACTTAAACGGTGATACCATTGACTATAATGAATCGCGGACATAACCTCAATTTCGTCGTCTCGATTCAGACATGGATGTTGAAAAAGTGACATATAAATAGGTACGGTTGATAGCCTTGTTTTCGAATGAAACCTCTTCCTTATTATTCGTCCTCATATTTTTTCAAAAAGTCGGATCCCACTATCACTAATATGATTATAACAGGTACAACTATTCATAATGAAGGCCTCATAATCTATGCTCGACATTGTTCGGCTGGACGGCTGGTAATATTATATTCTGTGGTTGTCACGGGGAATTGTTGCCTAAAGGGCCAAGGCATAGTCAAAGTATGAAGGTCTGTTGGAGCGTCCCTACCATCGTTTCTCGCACTAGGTGACGTCACCTAGCTCCTCCAATCACAGCCTTGCTCTCATCGGCTCGTCGCCGAAATAAACGACCAATCAGCTTGCACTCGAATTTTTAAAAAACTAGAAGGGAGGCTCCAACAGACCTTTATACTTTGGCTATGGGCCAAGGTGACACTTCTCCGACTAGCGGGTGATACTTGTAACAAGCGAGTGGAGAAAACTCCTAAATAAAATACTTTACATAAAAGTGTGTTAATAAATAAATGAACAATACGCTCTCATGTGATGAGGCTTATTGAAGAAGCCGCTCCACAGTGATATAATAAACATTGTTTATTCAATGCTTATAACAATTTGTTAATCAAAAAATAAACACAAAAAATCAGAATTTCCTAAATATTAGGGTTATTTTCAATAATTTGAACCTTTTAAACACTAATTTGAAGTCCATTTTTCAATTGATTGCTAATGTAATTTGTTAATAAGCAATTCCTCAGTTAACAAATTAGCAAAAAATAAAATTTTCCTAAATATTCGACATTGCTAAATATGGATTTGATGTCCATTTTCTAATTAGTTGCTAATAGCATTAGTTAACAAACAATTTGTTAGGTAACAAATTAACTCAAAGATCATGAAAAGCAGAATATGTTATTTCATCAAGACTATAATTATTCGTCATCATCAACCAAATAGTAAACAAAGTCAAGTAAGAGCGAACTGTGTTATGGTGTTTTTATGCGTTGAATGTATCTTTGTATATATTCTTCAAGTGTATAGATAATCCATATTAATATCACCAACGTATCCAGATATCTATAAACAAACACCACTCGCGCCGTGAGTTTAAATTCTAATAAACGTGGAATGTATCCCCCAGTGGCCGTAAACTTGTCACTAAATTGTGTACAAATCTTCTTACGAAAATAAATTCCTACACAAGAGTCCACCAGAATGTCTCATCCGAAAACCAGCTTGCAATAAATTACCGAAAGTGGCCTATAAAGCTGTACCTAGATGACAAACGTAAACTATCTGTCTTTAATGTTTCTCATGTACGCAATGTAGAAACGAATCTTCGCTGCAAGGAGATAAAATATACTGAGCCAGTGATTGATCGTTCTAAGTGAACAGAAAAACACCTCGCCTTTCTTGAATTTAACTGTGAGAATAAAACGTACTGTTATGATTTCATTTCATAAACAATAAAAAATTTAAAAATAATAACTTACCGAACTTTGAAAATCAGGAAAGATCAAATAAAAGATATTTATATGGAATTAAAAACAATAGTAAAAGCTAAATAATAGTTAGGATATTAATATTAACAATGTAAAACATAATAAACAACAATGTAATAGAATAAGAAGTGATAAACAAGAACTTCAGTGAAAGTGAAGAAACGTACTGTGTAACGAAGGCAGAAATCATAATTAAAGTGATTACAAAACTATCATGAGATAGTACAAAACATTGAATAATGTAATAGATATAAGTTAGGATTAGTATATTTGAGTTATGTAATGTTAAAAGAATGTTATTGATATAATATGATATGTATTAGATTTAAGAATAAGTAACTGTCAAGAAAACCATAAATATGGGAATAATCATATTAATAATAACCCAATCATAGGTTATATTATACCAAAGTGTGGGTAAAAATGTAGGCAATATTAATTTAAAAAGAAGGAATCACTATCAATTAAAATAAGTTGAAAATCTCCAATAATTCAAAAATTAAAGCATACTAAATTCTGATTGGTCGAGACGAATTTCTAGTGTCAGTCTAGTAACAATGAGAACTTCTGTCAGTTCACAACAATTAACTTGGCATGCTTGATATGAAAAGAAAGCATCTGATAGGTGGAAAATGACATCAAGTAGCGTCGGTTTTGGAGGCCTATAAAAGGGTCTGAAAGGAAATCCAAATTCAGTTTGCATTAACATCCAAGCAGAGACTGTTCTTCTCTGGCAACTCACCAAAATTTTCTAACCTAAGTTTATATAACATAAACATCAAAGAACGCAAGTGTTCCAAACTTCGATAGGTTACAACTAACCAAAGTTGATAAGTTTTATTAAAAGTCAACGAGTATCCAAGTATCTAAACCAAATAAAAGGTAGTAATAACCTCCAATTTATAAGAAGTATCCAACGATTGCCATTCTTCAACATAATTTCAATAAAGCATCGAAAAGTTTTATGTCTTATCTAAAAGAATAAAACAAAGCATTATCAACAGTTCCTGATCCTCAAGAAGAAGTCACCTAAATTAGTTACCTGTGATTATCGTGAAATAGCATAGTGTTGTGTAAAGGTGAATCAACGAAATTACAAAAGGAAGTAAATTGAAAATTGCCCACATTGTTAAACACACTTTTGGATATTATCTAAACGTAAGTTTGTTTAAAATTTCTACATCATATTATCCGTATTATCTGTAAAGAAAAAGGAAGATTGTTGACAATAACAATATAAACAAATATTAGTTGAAAAAGTGTCTTAAGGTTATGTCATAGATTTTGTAAACATAAAATTGAATTGAACAAGATAATAAGAGTCATAGAAATTAAATATGGTGAAATCAAAGAGCATTGTGTTTAATTCCATATAAAAATTATTCTATAGATAAACTTCAAAACTTCATAAACATTAATTTAAAAATTCAAATATAATCAAATCAAAAGATAAAAAGCTAGCCGGTAGAATCAAAAGTTATAATTATTAAATAAATAAAAACTCAGTAAGAGTATTATTAACAAAGAATAAATTTATCAACAATTGTCACCACAAAGTGGGGCAAACAAAAACTTATCAATAGTACGTTGCATCCAGAAGGAACGACAATATGCTTGGATATACTGGGCCAAATAAGTCAACAGAGATGAAGCTGGAAAGACTATAAGACATATCTTCCCACTTGGGCACAAATATTCACGTAACTTGTGTGAATAGGAGCTGAAGATATCATCTTGAAATGCTCAGTGATCAGATGGATTATGTATATGCTGGAGTGACATGAACTACAAGAGAGTCAGCCTTAGCAAAATAATTATTACATGATTCACGAATTCATGAAAATGAGAATATTCAATCCCAAAAGGTAAACTCTATATAATGGGATCATAGAGTATACTGAAATAGTGTAGTATCTGAGAGTTATTTGTGACCAAGAAATGTCTTGGCATTCTTGTATCATATCCTAGAAAGAGCAGAAGCACTCATTCTCACATATCGACTAGTTTCTAGTGAAACTAACTATTTTGTACAATACATACTAGTTTGAAAGTATCAATATATCGTTCCATCCCAGTTTTTGACATGGAAAAGAGTATGGTACCGACGACATATGGTATCATATAATGAATCTACGTATTTTCCAATAAAAAATCATTAATGTGTGCTAGGAAAAATACAGGGTCAAATATAGTACCTTCCGGCACCCCTTAGTGGAGCTATCGTTTATTTTTACTCTAAGTTTTCGATGGGATGGATATGAGTTGAAGAGGTCATTGCAAAAACCTCTGACCTCAATATTTTTCTATTTATTCAGCAGTAAACAGTCACCGATCATATGACACTTCGAAAGCTTTCGCGAAGTCAAGGAAAACTCCGGCACATGGCTTTAATTCCATCTAGGGATTTATAGATGTTTTCGTTGAGTGGGTTAGCTAAGAAGTTATTACTCCCGAGGAAATCCATTAGCCTGTCTTCAATTACTTTTTCGACAATTTTAAAAAAGGTGCGAGTCCACATAAATTGGACGGAACTTCGTGATAATTGCTTTATCTCTATCTGTATGAACTGGGGTAAATATAGAGCACTCGAATGTTGCCTGAATTATTTGAACTCTGTTTCATAATTTCTCACATTCTGTTTTGAATTTGTTGTTACATTTCGAGTATTTAGCATATTTCTGTATAAATTCTCCCTGAATCTAGTATTATTCGGAAATTTAATGCTCAATTGTTTTAATTGGTCTACCTTTTCGACTGAATTTATTGGTACTCATGTGAGCTACAAGCTCGTATAGGTTTTTACTTTTCGAGGAAGCCACAACGCACATACTATTTCCAGCTTCAGCAAAACTCTAAATCGGATATATAGTTCATTCCATTGTACAATACAGCCTGCTGAAAATGATAACGCACTCACTGAGTAAAACATATACTCCGAAACTTTCGTATCGTCTGAAACTCTTTATAAAATCAATACTAGAGTCAGAGTTCATTGGACAGAAATTGGTTTCGTTTATATCAAATAGTAGAAGATATCAAGCATCACTAGAGAATAACGCAATTTGCTGAAGCATCACTTAATGATTTTCTAATAAAACCGATTGCTTATCCAGAAAATTGACTTTCCAGATGACTAGTTTGTCTCTCAATAAATAACTTCGGATGCAGGCGACGAAAATCAACGGCGTGAAGAAGAATGCTGATACAGAGGGTATTCTATAAAATGTACATTGTGTGCACAGATATTCTTAATGGAATCCATAAATGAAGCTATTGAGACGCTTAGGAAATGCACCACATAATAAAGAAATATGTTGTCTATTTCCATCGAATTCTATCCTCTAATGGATGATTCATAAGATGATTTTCTATATAAATGTTGTAATTTTTGCATTTTTCGGGATTAATGTGTTCCTGTATTAACAGATATTGAATTTGAGGTGAAAAGTAAACAAAAAATTCGGAACAGTCGAGTTCTACTTGTTGATACGACTCCAAAACAATGTAAAAATTATGGAATAGTCCATCTACAACAAGGAATTGGCCACCTTGATTAGAATAATTTCAAAACATAAGACTAACTAAGAACTAATAAATGAATGGAGTAGGTGCCAAGACAGGTCCCTGTGGAACACCAACGTTAATAGCCATTGTATCGGAGGATACTGCGTCAACCACCACATGAAGTGATCCATCTGAGAGAAAACCCGATAGTAAGCGACAAAGTTGAAGCGGCAAACCATATGACGAATGTTTCGGTCAACTGCTTTGGAGGTATCCAATGATACAGCTAGATATTCCCCATGTATTCATATTTGAACATGTCACATCTTAGATACATAACGTAGGACGTGATGTGAGATTAATATATCATTGAAGTTAAGCTTTTTCACAGTCGAATTTATAATTTAAAATCGGCTGTGGATGTACAGTTTTATAAATCATTAAGCCTTATTCACTACAAAATCATTTTGTCTGAATCTCATCTGTTACCAGATTCGCCTCTCCTACCTTCTCTCTGATAAATATGTTTACTTCCTCATCGTGTTGTAGTTTATAAGTGAATTTTCCTTAAACACTTTGAAACTTCATCTAAAAGAGATACACTCTTACCAAGTGGATATGCCTATATAAAGTATTCTTCACTACATATTCAGGACACTCACACTGGAATCGATGGATACAAATTTCGCCTAATGTATAGTATAGTGTGTCCTATATTCGTTCTCACATACTTGCTTCAAATTTACGGTAAATGTTGTGTTAGGATCTCTTAACGGCTCTACTTTAAATTGTCCACCTGAGAGTCGTCTTTTACTTCCACATTGTTCCCAAATGCTTATGCCCTCATGGTAACAAAATAGTTTCATAAAAATTGTTTAAGGAAACTAAAGGCTTGTTGAAAATAATGCTTTTATTTTTGTACGAGAGAGTAACATGGATTTTTATAATTAACTACAGTACAAAACTAATTCCAAATTCATTAATATTTCTAATTTCGATCGTCAATTATTCATGTGATATTGAGGCTACAGCCCTTCTCAAGCGTTCGCCATTGCACCCAATAATACACTTACCAATAACATTCGAACCTAGAATGATATGGAGATAATATTATGTTCTCATATGAGTCCAGTTAATGTTATTGCATCCAAAAATAAAGTTACAAATAACGTAATAACCTAGAATTGTTGCTTGGAGATAATATAGTTATTGTTTGCTCATGGATCAAGGTAAAACATTGTTGTCAAGCTGAGCAGATTTTTATGGTTTTTGAATACAACTAGCAATATGATACAATAAAGTGGGTTAAAAATAAATTTGGTGGCTACTTACATATCATATCATACAATTGTAATCTTAAATGTAATTCACAAACTGTTGTCGTGTTTATTAAATATGTGAAGAGATATAAAATGTTGTCGTGTTTACCAAATATGTGAAGAAATATAAAATGCCTACTTACTGAATCTGACTGCATCGAATCCAAATTTAATAGTACCACAAAAGATTTTCAGTATTGAACGATGGAAAGACAGTGAATGGCAAAAGAAAGTATTTTACAGAAGGTTCAAGAACACAATGCTTTTTGCTTGAGCGTTTACTTCATCGATTATTGAAATAAAATTGATAGATCCTACACCTGAAAGATTTAGATACAGATATGGAGTGAATATAATCTATTATATTTCAATGAATCATATGAAAAACAACAAAAACAAACAACTCTGATTAATATTGCATATCATAAAAAAGCGAAGATTAAAAGGTTACCATATTTTTAATATAGGATGTAATCGAGTAATGCAGGGTTCAATAAAGTTTCCCTAATGTATTTATGAGTAAACGGAAAACTTTGTTTTTCGCAATATAGTTCTGACGTAGCCTACATAAGCTCGTATAAATGACGGGGCAGTAAATTACTCGTGAAATCTACATATTCACAATTATTATTTGATGTCGACATCATGGGCTATTATTCAATACTGACGAAATATGACGTGCAAAAAGGCTATTAACATCGTTAACGTTACGTTATGAATTTCAGTAAGCCCTGTCTTTAACAACGTATAGCATTTATCAGAATAGAATGAAATCGGATTGATGCCTCAACCTTCACCATTGATTTAGAGTAATTGCTTTGCTTTCGCGTTTTATTCTCATAGTTTTTCATTTGACATTTATAGTTTTTCGTTCAAAGTGGTGTTCCCCTTAAAGGAAGAGGATCGCCATGTGGTGTTCAGGTTCTTAGGGTTCGTAGCTATGGGTATTACAGGAGTAACTCGGTGATTGGTTATGGTTTATTGTAACATTCATACATATAGATAGCTGCAATATTTACAATCGTAGATCAACGATTGATATTAATCACATGTATTTTACATTATATCGTCATAATCTTTATTCATACTTTTCTATATTTCATTGTACTGTTTATACTCTTGTTACACTTCATACTAATTTATCCTAACTGCTTTTGTACTCTGTAACAAAGCATCAAGGTGTAACCTAGACTAAAACAATCTCTATTATTCCATTACACCTTTCCCGAAAGGGTGAAAAAATGTGAACTGACTGACGGCTTACATTTTTTTCTATTGCTTGAATTTCCTTCACATTGAATACATTGCTTATTGATGTCATGAATGATACAGTTCTATTTGTTATTATTTTAATATACCCGATAAAAAATGATAATAAATGATAACTTAATGTTGGTTCTTTGGGAATTGCTTAATATTTACTTCGTTGGTAATAATTTTTGACCTGCTTGCAGAATTTGATATTTCATTTATTGTCTCTGTTATTATCATTGTTACTTCTACTATCACTTTCAACAAGAATTTTTATGTGTTATGTCATTTCGTAAGCGAATCTAATCTTCTAAAATTGTATTTCTTCCATATCTCTTCCCACTTGCTTTATTTGCCCATTTGGCTAACCCGTAATTTGTGGATCCCCTAGATTCTACAATAATGTATCTGATACGTATTGCTGCTAAATAATCGCAACGATCTACCTAGCTGTACGCTGACTGATGTTTAGCTACATATCTTACAGATTTGCCTTTTGCAATATCTGTATTCCTTATAACTGCCGTTAGACTTTCACACAATGTGCCTAGACCATATATGTGTCTTACGTACATCACAATTCATCTCTATAACCTTAATTCTATCTTTGTCGAACCTCTGTTTGACCTCTAGATTGGATACGTTTCGTGCGTAATTTCAATAGCCTGTGGTAAGCTCTTGGTGATTAATCCTCTTAGTCACATCGTACTACTGAAATTGTTCATTCATTGGTCTGCATTTGATGTTTATCGAACGATAATCGTAAACATAACATCAGCGTAACATATTCAGTTGTAATTTTTTTTACATAATTATATTTGAATTTACAGCTTACGATATATTTATTACCTAATAGAGCAGATTATTCCCTATAATGACCTACATTATCTCAATATAATTGTTCATTTTATTCTAGAATAAAATTTAGTATCCTGGTTATATATATTTTTAACTAAACTCTTACTGAGTTTATTTTTATTTATTGATTATTATTAATAATGAACTTTCTCTTTTATTATTATTTTATGGAATTAAACACAATATTCTTTGAATGTTGAAAAATTTCTATATTTAAATCTCTATGACTCTATTTATCTCGGGTTTCTAATTTACAATTTTATTTTATGTTCTAAGCATAGAACTAGCTTTAACCTCAAAACTATTCAATATTAATAGTTGTTTACAAAATTACAAACGACAATCTTTCTTTCAGATTTACAAATAACACTACAATGGAATATAATAAACAAACTTACTTTTAGTTTATATCCAAAAGTGTGTTTAACTATGTTGGCAATTTTCAATTTCATTCTTTTATAATTTCGTTGATGATTCACTTTTACACAATACTATGCTTTTTCACAATAATCACAGGTAACTAATTTGGATTACTTCTTCTTGAGACTCAGGAACTGTTGATAATACTTTGTTTTATCCTTTTAGATAAAACATGAAACTTTTCGATGCTTTATTGAAATTATTGATGAATTGCAATCGTTGGAGATTTCTTCTTAATTGGAGGTTACTACAGCCTTTTTACTGGATTCAGATACTTAGAATTATCGTCGACTTTTAATAAAACTTATTAACTTTGGTTTCTTTGAACCTATCGGAGTTTGGAACACTTTCGTTCACTGGTTTTTTATAGGTTATAAAATTTTGGTGAGTTGCAGTAGTACTTTCACTCTACAGATGTAATGGCAAACTGAACTTCTTTACTTTCAGATTCGTTTTTATAGGCCTCCAAAACCGACGCTACTAGATGTCATAATCAACCTATGAGATGATTGCTTTTCAAATCAAGCATGCCAAGTTAATTGTTGTGAAACTGACACAAGTCTTCATTGTTACCAGATTGACATTGGAAATTCCTATTGACCAATCAGAATTTAGTATTCTTTACTTTTTGAATTATTTGAGATTTTCAACTTATTTTAATTGTTAGTGATTCCTTCTTTTTAAATTAATATTGCCTACATTTTTCCCCACACTTTGGTATAATATAACCTATGATTGGGTTATTATTAATATGATTATTCCCATATTTATGGTTTTCTTGACAGTTACTTATTCTTAAATCTAATACATATCATATTATATCAATAACATTCTTTTAACATTACATAACTCAAATTTACTAATCCTAACTTACATCTATAACATTATTCAATGTTTTGTACTATCTCATGATAGTTTTGTAATCATTTTACTTATGATTTATGATTTCGTTACACTGAACGTTTCTTCACTTTCACTGAAGTTCTTGTTTATCACATCTTATACTATTACATCGTTGTTTATTATGTTTTACATTGTTAATATTAATATCCTAACTATTATTTAGCTTTTATTATTGTTTTTAATTCCATAAAATATTTTTTTTTTGATCTTTTCTGATTTTCATAGTTCGGTAAGTTATTATTTTTAAATTTTTATTGTCTATGAAATGAAATCATAACAATATATTTGAATTATAAATAACAAATTTTTCCTGATTTCTATTTGTAGCCTCAAGTACCTTGAAAAATACTTGATTAAAAAATGTTTAATGGTTGGCTTAAATCGGTAATTATTAGTATCTTTCTCTATTTAAGTACGTTTCGATCTCACGACCAACAATAGAAGAGTTTGGACACAAATTGCACAAAGCACTGAGTGTTTTTATCCCATTAATGTGCATTAAAAATTTCTACATCGCAACAACGAACTAAATACGAAAATATAACACATTAATTAATAAAATATTCGAATTTAAAATCAGAAAACCAATACACAGTGATGTTTCTATAGTTGAAAACGGTCTGTCAACACAAATCCCTGTGTACCAAATAGGTACAATGTTAAGTAGATGAGTTTAAAGTTTCATGACTACAATAGAAAAAATCTTTGCTGTGCCAGTATTACTGATTTATTGTAAGATAAACATAATTTCAACCATCATAAAGAAGTACATAGAAATTTGCAACTGTTTAATTTAAAAAATGTGTATAAATTTGACGCATTGATTGTACATCGATTCTACCACTTTCAGACTTAGTATTACATTCTCTTTGTAGATATTGTTTACAATTTCCTATATAAGTCACATCGCAATCTAAGCAATTTAATTTATATACCGTGTGGGTTTGTTCATTTTTATGTATTAACGGCTTCAAATTTGAAAAATATTTACCAACACTGTTAGTAAATTTATGCGCGACATTTATATCATACTTTCTTAAACATTTCTTAATTTTATCCAACGTCTCCGAAATATATGGAATTTTCTAAAATTGTAGTACTATTATAGATTTTGTTTATTGTTTCCTTAATGATGGGTTAAACATGTTTTTGGATAGCGATTCCAGTGTATTACCAACTTCAAGTTTTTGGGATGGTTTTCTGGGTGTAATAAGTTCACACCGCGATCTGTAAGGCTGTTGAATAATTGTGAAAATATCGTTCAGATCGAACTTCTGTTACAAATCACAATGTTTTCATTTTTCCTGTTAGAATCATGTCCATATCTAGGAAATTTATGTTTTTGTTAACTATTATTTCCCAGATAAATTGACGTTAACAGCAAACACTGCCTAATATGCTCTCAGTAGCTTTAATGGCTATTCAATTAGTAAAATTATCAACGAATGCCAATCTTCTGTACAAACAAATTCAAGGGATGTAATTTCAATTGACCAACATAAGGCTAAACGTTAGCTTTGTGAAACTGGCATGTACGAGTATATGGGTTGTGATCAAAGCATATTCTGGTCACCACTTTAAATTTAAGTTATTTGATTTTCCGACTCTCAGTCAAACGTTCGATACCACCCAAGGAGCAAATTGGAAAACCGAAGCGGCTGCCTTTGATCTCTTTAGTATTTTAATTTTCGTAATCCATTATTTATGAAACGTCGTAGTAGCTGGTGTTCAATTTGTGTACTTTCCAGTTCGCTAAATTCTTGGCAATCAAATTCAATCACTACAATAAAAAGGGTAATAGCCATTTGCATTATTCCTTCAGACATAGTAATTTCATTGCCAGATTTATGTCCTTTAGTATTCGATTTATGCGATTGCTGAGGTGAAATCACTTGAACGTGACGACTGAGAATCATATTTCTGTTTCTGGTTGGGATGCAACAGATCTCAAATACCCATAATCCATCATATCGTCAACAATTCGTACATTACCCAAATTTGGCTGAATTATCTTTCTCAACAGTTTCATTGGAATTTTAACATAATGTAGGTTATATGCGATACGATCCGATCATTTTGTGTTATTTGAAATGGGTTTTGAAAGGACCATGGACGATTGAGGTGATAAAACATTATTTTGTTCTTTATATCCTATAATTAAGTTTTATCTTGAAAATGCTTGGGTTCCGGATGTATTTCGCGTCACAATATCATTACTTGATTCTGACGTTTCGCCAGTCATTACAGGTGGCATCTTCAGGGCAGGCTTGATCACTGAAAGAAGAGAAATTGTGAAAATAGGGGGGGGGGAAATAGCGTCGCTTTCCTTCATATTTCTGTCTCGGTTCTCGTTTGACGTGTCGAATTTTATGTTTTTGTGGTCGCTGAATATTATTTTATGGTTATAAAATCAAGAGGAACAAATGTTTTTTTGGGAAACTCCAAAAAATTAAAATTTGACATATTTCTACGACAATCTTTTTGATATTTTGTTTTTCGAAAAATTATTATGATAAAGAATTTCAAGTATCTTTGGTTATGATATGTACCTACAGTATCTCTTTCAAAGCAAGTTAGAAGATAGCAGATGTTTTTGAAGCTTCAATGATGATGCGGCGTACGTGCACGTTAACGCGTACGGAGAACACAACAGTCTTATAGTGTGGAGGAAACGGAACTAGCACACAGCAATAGTATATGAGATGCAACTTTAAGATCATGTCCTTTTTTCTATTTCAATTCATGAAACATGTGGACTCTATGAAATATCGATTTGTATTGATACATTTTATTTAAAAAAATATTTTTTTTTTAGTTTAATCGAATTTTAAGTTATTCCTCGCATCGGTTAAGTAGTTTCTGGAACTAAAATTTACTGTTTTTTGATTTTTGTTTAATATTAAAACGAGAGAACAAGTAAACTTGACCAACGCACACTATATTATTATTACATTGTAATTAGAACATATTTATTACTATCCGTTGTAATTGAGTTGTAATAAGTACGGAGAACTTAGTCACGGAAAATAAAATTGAGTAAATTAAATTAACGTGTATGTGCATTGGAGAAAAAATATCAGCAGAGTAACTTAAAAACCTAATTCATAACAAAACAAACAGTTCGCTTTTTTGTGGTAAAATCAAGATTCAAGATTTTTTTCTCAAAAAAAATTGATTTCGATAATATGAAAGAAGAGACTATTTATATATAACCGAGTGATATCATCATTATTATATAGATTTTTCACTACAATTTTCTGAAAACAAAAATGTATTGTAAAGTGTAATCAAATTTACATAAATTTTCCGGAGAACTGTAGTTGCTTTCGATTTTATAAATATAAAATTATACTCAGCATCCACAGAAACCTATAATTTGACACGTTGGACTAGGACGGAGGAATATGAAGAAAAATGACGCAATTTTCCCCCAATTTTCCAGAATATTCGTTCTTTTAGTGAAATTTGTACCGAGAATCATCACGGTGCCTTATTATTTCAATAACACTGACTAAAATATTTCGAAACACAAAATAATTGAAGTTTGTCGTGCAAAAATGATGAAACTTTCATTTTCCGGAAAACTGTCGTCGATTTTGATTTCATGATTATAAAATGACACTCAGTGGTGTCACGAAAATATATAGGTAGACACGTTGAATGAGGACCGAGATAACAATATGAAGGAAAACGACGCAATTTTCAAAATTTTTCTCCTTTTAGTGAAAATTTTACCGAGACCGGTATCTCATTATTTCAATACTACTCAAGTCAGAGAAAAAATTTCTTTGTTGCTAAGATTTGCTAAAATATTACGGGTTTTCCAGCAATCGGGCCAGATTTTCCATTTTCCTACCTCAGATTCGACTTCAACGGAACAAATCAAAATACTTTGGATCAAAAGAGCCCGAGATATTCCATTTGTTAGTTGAAAATGGTTTTTCATTGTTTAATAATAGTAATAATCACGAGTCCTTTTTTTTTCTGACTTATAATGTGTAAGCTATTTCGTGCAGTCTTTAAAATTTTAGATGTCTTTCACACTTTTGACTGAACTAGTATGAGAAGTTTGTAATAAAGTTTCAGAATAACCATTTTGAGCGCTAAGCATAGAAGTGGAGCTAAACTTTTCCGGATTTTGAAAATAAAAGTGACATTGATACAAATAAGATACTCCATATTTCAGTCTGAGACCCTACGAAAGGATAATTGGAAGCACAACTTCTTTGAAAATCCAGTTTTATGCAATGAGCCCTCTGAATGCTGCGCTGTTTGACCTAAGGTGTCTAGACAGCTAGACACTTTGAAGAGGACATAATGAGGCCTGGGTACTTTGACCAATAAGTCTCCCTCCTAACTCAATCCAGAATCAAGAAGACATACCGGTGGCAATGACTACTGGTAAACGATTATACGAAAGATCAAAGTGGAAAATTTACGATGTAATGTTCGTGAATGTTAGATTTTAGTACCGGCCCTATACGTGACTTGATCCATTATGAGGTTAATCATTCAGTTGAAGATATAGAAAACTACTGTAGCGTATTGCCGTCTATAAAAATACATCACGAATGTATACTTAAACATAAATTATTAATGAAAACTGCGTTCAAGCGGGTAGGATTACGAAGGTCAGATTATTATCTGAATAGAATCACAGGGTACATGATGTTCAATATCTTGGTATATCGTAGCTGGATGCTAGGAAAAAAAATTATGAGTAGTTTCATGTAATTATCTCCCGCAACGGAGTTACTTTTATCCGAGTGAAATGATGAATGCGCCAGGCAAATTACGTCTTCAATTTTGTTTTTACTACAGGATAATACGATGTTGCGTAGGGTAAGGTAGAACAAAACAAAAAGAGTTATATAAGTAGGTATATGAATGAATATAAACTTTTTATAGCAAATTATTTATACAAATTCAATAAAAAATAAAATTTCTTTTTAAGACATAATAAAACAAAACCAAAATTTAATATGATAGACTTATTACAGAAAAAATACGGGCACTGCTGACAAGTGAAAACTGACATTATGAAGTAACCAATTTATTTCCAGAATTTCATTCAAATTCGTATGATTTCACCAGTATCATCTTTTTCTATATGACACAATTTTCCGACAGTGCCATTGGACAATCCATCCCCAACATCTATGTTATTAGTTATCATGTATGGTTGGTTAAGAACTAAAATAAACTCGTATGGTAATCCACCCGTATCATCGGTTCTCATTTTATGCAACTTCTGCCTGACGAAATTTTGTTGCTCAGCATTATGACAACCATCGAAGACATCCGATGCCACAGATACTATTGTCTACGGAGCTTAGTATGGAGTTGTTGTACTCGTTGTAGCATTCGAAATTAACATTTTATTATTTTCAAATGAAAATTAATATAATTAGTTTTTCTTTAGTTGTCACAACTGTCAGCATTTCAATCAACAATTATATACATTTTTGTATTTAATGATAAAAAACGTATAATGGGCGGTACAATCCCTGTAAAGAATTTGAATGTAACCAGATACTCATTATAATGAATACACATTATTTTATTTTCAAAACATATTATTTATTGATATTTACATCGATGTGAATGAAAGTAATGTTAAACAGCATTTTCTTCATTTGCGTCGTCATTATCGGTAACTTCGACGAAACTTGAATTATTGTACTATCCATCATATTGTTATATTCGAAAAATGATGCAATAGGCTTATGGTAACTGAAATAAGATACAAAAATATTTAATTGGAATCTGTGTAAATGTCTTGTAAAAATCGCATCGATCGTCGTTTTATATTTTGCAGGGCTGACTCCTCGATCGTTGGACATAGTTGAATCTAATGATTCATTCAAAAAATGTATTAACAGTAGATTTTTATCATCTGAAAAACTAATATTGAAGTCCCCACTTAATATCATCGGTACCTTGTGAAATTTTTAGCCAAATCTTTTTTCGAGAATTGCAGAACCTTCTTTTGTATAAATCATCAAATTTTCGAATAAAAATTGTTGTATCTGCTTCATTGATTTTCCAGGAGAAATATAAACGGCAACCATTAAAATGTATTGTCCATTTTCTGTTGGGGAACGAGCAACGCATATTTCACCCATATCAGAAACATTAACGCCAATACCTCTACTGAATTGACTATGTTACACATCACTAATGTTATATTCATATGACAAGAACTATATTCACAACATTTAAAACCTTGCACGTAGATACGATACTAAGTAAACAATCTACAATTAATAAATTCAATAAAAATATAACTTTCGTCTGCACGAAGACGAGGATTGAGTAAATGAATAACGTCAAATATCCGACTCAGATATGAACACGTGTGTAAGCATATAGAGAGACTGCCTGACGCCTGACCCAAGTAGTTGCGCTGGCGGCAGTATACATAATACCTAATATATATAGCTACAGCGTGACTGTACGTGACGGAGTCATGGTTTTACCCCCATCTGAAATAGCTCAACGCGCCTGAAGAAGTTTTCATTTCAAAAACTTGACAATTGACTGCTAACACGAAATGTGTTTGTATTTGACTATGCATTATTGGGAGACCGTCATCTGGAGGTAGTATTTCCAACTGTTTCCCTGTCGATTCTTTGAATCGCGAGACCTTCTTAACCAATGCATAGTATTGTGAATTCCACTCTGAGTGGAAAATTTTTTTTCCGTCACATGGTGTTGGAACTTCTAGGTTCGCCAAACAATTCGAGGGTGTTTTATTATATCACTTTCGAAGATGATTGATCAGTGACTTTACGTGTGCCTGGTCTCACTGATGAGCTCGTGAGAAGGGCAAAACAGTTTCCTGAGACTATAGGATGTGTTGTAACTGTTCAACCTGATGAACCAAAAACTTTGTCTATCACAGTAATCTGATATTGAATTCATATCTACTTAGAGTTACGATCGAGTTGGATTTCCGATAAATCCTTTCAGGAAATTTCCTCATAGGTTGAATGAAACCGTTTTGTTCAAGATCAAACAATTGAGTAGAATAAGTAAATACGTATGAATTATACATTGTTTTGGCTACAGTGGCTCTGTAGATCTGGTTGGTTCCATCTTTGATGACGTTAACAGTACTTAATAGCGTTACTCGCTATATTAAATTGCTGTCATGAGGTTCATTATATTGAGGCTGTAACAGGAAGAATGAAGTAAATTATATAGTCCATCAATAATTGAAGATATATATGCGTGAAGCTATCAAGGGGTTCGGACGAGGGAGAGTGGCTGTTATAGACTCGAATTCTAATTTAGAGAAGTGCGCTGCATGTTGAATAAGTCATTTACGATTGGAAATTTCGCGAGACACGTCTGGTGAAATATTTTTCTCTCGTGTGAATCTACCTCTAGATGCGGTTTCATATCTCGGCACAATATTTTTTTATTTGACGACCCTGAACCTCTTTATTGCATCAGACATTTCTCGCGAGATTCCTTTTTACTTCGAATCTAACAAAAGACGGTATTATCGGATAACTCAATTCAGTGCGTGGACTCTCATCAAATTGCTTTCTCTAGAATGAAAGTATCTGAAATATTATTTTCTGCTCGTAATTTCTGAAGAGCTGAATATCTAAAGTTAACTAAATTGCTAAATTATGTGGAATATTCACTGATTATATTGGAAAGTCACGAGAGAAAAGATGAATAACTACGAAATCAGCAAATTCAGTGAACGTGGCTCTATTTATTATACCAGTTGGGCAAAAAGCTACAAGAAAGTTCATTCTTCTTTATTCTTGTGATATTTTGAATACTAAATAGCGGAAATATAGAATGAACAAGAACATTTGAGTAGATCATGTTCATTCCATGTAGACACTGATGAGAAAACGAATCAGTACTGAATCAAGATTATGGGATATAGTTCCGCAAAATCTCTGCTTGTATGAGACATACCAAAGCCCTAAAGTAGCTCATAATGTGGACCAGGCATGTAGGTTATGTGAAGAGGTGAAGCATATCCTAATGGACTGCATGGGCTTAGCAAACATAAAGTGGAGCTGTTCTGGAGCTTAGATCCAGATATCTTAAAGTTGTCCTCTGGTTTTACGATGCTACGTTATTGGAAAAGCACTGGCATCTTGGAGTGAAGCTGATGGTTAATGGGAAACGGGGATAACAGTGGACACAGAGTCTGAGAGACCCGACTCTTGAAGACCTGAAGGCCCCTAGCTGGTGCCTTCAGGAAACCAGATCCTAATACTCACATGTAACGAAAATTTAGACATACAGTAGGAAGGAGGGACACTCTCTTCTTTATGAGATGCGAGGTTGGCAACATGGAGTTGTCAACCCATTTTTCTGTCAAGCACCGGGGTAGTTGAAACATATTTTATAATCCGATTCGAAACGGCAGGGTGATCGCTTGCTATGATTTAAACTTTAAACAGAGGTTTTTTACCCTGTCTTCTCCTTTGGAGTTACAATCAATTCGCATAATCATAACATAAGTCGTGCAGGACGCGGTCATTTCTTATTAAACATGTAAGTGACATTCTTAAAAAGAAGCAGGGGATAGTGTGCAAGGGTCTTTGACTAGGTGAACTTCTTCCTGAGCCCGCTACTATCTCAACTAATACCAATAACAAAGTGGTTGTGTTTCATTTGTTTATTCATGTTTTATATACATAATACTTACCACTTCGTTGTCCATCAACGTATAATTTGCATATAAGATATAAGTGGAGCCTTTGAAAATAGCATATTGTATCCATATCTAGAGAAACTGAGTCCAACTTTAACCTGATAATACGTAACTTGGAAGTAGGGCTTCTGCTGATACTGATTGTTGAGCTCGAGATGAATTCCGCGTCTAGTATATGCGTATATATGTGCTTTTGTAATTTGGAATCCATACAGAAATCTCGAATTCAACATACAATATTCCGAAGTAAACTATTTGTTTTACATTCTATAATTTCCACAGGAATTTGATTATATTTTTTTCAGTACTTAGTCAATAGTTATTCTAGACAATGTTAGTTATAACTAGATCTGATAAGTCCCCACTTTTCTATCATACCCGCCCGCAGTTCATGAATAAATCGTAGACTTTACGAGAATCTTCCCAGAATACATTGTGATAAATACATCTTTGAGTTGCAGAGTTGTCGAAGCCATAATATATAAACACAAGACTGTAGAACAATACTGGAAATATTCCTGTGGGATACAAATGTATACCTTTGTTATTTGACAATGACAGATGAAATGTTGAAGGCACGAAAAACTTCACGAGATGGTGGATTTATTTATTGCGTCAATCTGTGTTACGTTTGTCATTCGACTGATTGTGTTGTCTGGTCAATTTAGAAAAAGCTTCATGTGCCATACAAGAGGCTCAGTCTTGAAAATCCGTTGATAAAACGGCTTCGATGGGTATTACAGAGGTTTGATAAGTTTCATTCGCAACAAATACGTTGTTATTTGACTCACGATTTCCCTGGAAGGCTACAAGTGATATCGATAGTGACAGCGTTCTGGGAGGTGGCAAGGATTTTTCTTCGTTTGCTCCAACATTTTTCAAATGCCGTCTAAAATTTCGATTTTAGGGGGACAGATTCCATGATAAAGCGAATGATTTATTTGTAGGTAGACCTAGGAAAAAATGCCTTTGAGTCGACTAAAATGAAATATCCCTGTGAAAAAAAGGTTGGATCCGATTCATCATATGCCAATACATTCGAATTCTAAGAGATGTGCGCTATTCACTTCAACAGCAACAAAAACAGCACAGTACAAGATATATCAGTTCTACATGTAATGTGAGCTTTTTCCCGAACGCAAGAGAAGTGTTTTGAGAGTTACCACAAAAAAATTATCATTGATATGAAAACGTGAAAGCTGTAGCAAAGCTGCCTTATTAATTATCAATTAGAATTCATTCAGATATCAAACAAGCTGCTAAAATCCAAGCTCGTTCTAAGAACGGGACATGTTTCACCACACGGTGACTTTATCAAAAAATATCGTTATATTTACGCACTAAAACTATTTGATTGCAATTCCAAACTTTAAAAATCATCGTCTGAATACATCAATAAAACCATGTTAAGATTATATAGAACAGGAGGAAAAATTTGAAAGACTAATCTCCTATACTCGAAGTATATATGAAGAGACAATTGACGATTTCTATTGATGAATCGAGTATTCAACCTTTCCAATTAAATATGACATTTCAAGCGGAGGAAACCGATGCTGAGATTTTGGAAAGAGGTTGACTGAATTTGACTTTTCATGTTCGAATGAATTAAAACGTTCTTTATATATCTAACTTCAAAGGATATCAGTTTCATTTAACGTGCAAAGGTGTAAAACACAATTTATTGAAGTAAACAGAAACGTTTGAAGATAATAACTTTCCAAATACTTTACTTTACTTAATGATCAATAAATTGAGTAAACTTCAGTATGTTTGCATTGGTAAATTAACTCATTCACAAGAACTTATATAGAGTATATTTGTGTTTCCCACAATTGTGAATATACAATATACTACTCTTAAACTTGAATAATAATTCAAATTAGAAAATACAACTGAAGGTTTTTCTCAAAAACAATCTACAATTAGGGGAAGTATCCCCGTATTGTTTAACCAATAAGCAAGAAGATAGTTCATTATTCTTTCCCTTTCTCTTCAGAATGTTCTCGATGAGTATTTCTAAGCCTATCTGTCCTTTCCTAAATATTACTAACTGTTTCCTTCTTCACTCGTTATTTCAACAACTTAAGACTATATTTAATTACAATTTTGATGATTAAATACTATGTCATGTCCCGATTTACGTGTGATACACTTTGATTCAATATGTAAGAATGAAAGAAAGACGTCAAAAACTTTCATATCATGATCAACAGCGGTTCTGGAATAATCCGCTTCCCAAGCATCTCACGATGCTTAACATTAACATTTATCATAGGTTAGCATTCGTTTTTCGTCCTATAGGGGATTCTTGTTGTCCTCCAGAACAGGATACTTGTGTGGAATTATTGAGATCATCTTAACCATGCCAGCTATGCACTGTCGTTGAAGCAGGTGTGAATTGTCTTATATTTATTTTAGAAATTCATTTTGCATGCTACATTTGTCATCGATACTGAACCGAAAACATCTCGCAACCCCTAGATGTTCTTGTTACTTTGCTTCTAGATATTTTAATTTTCAAAAAACTAATTTGTCCTGAATATAGGAAATAACCTATACTAAACCATTATAACAAGTACTGCGTTGCAAAAATGGTTAAATATAGTACACTCGGCTTTCAAAATGTAAGCGAAGTCTCTGTTCACATAAGATTCCGAGAAAAAAACTATCTCATCTCCATTTTGCAACCTAGAAAGCAGTTCTATTCCTATATTGATGCCCACTTGACTCCCAAAATACCAGGAAAGCCAATGTTTACACATTCACACCCCTTAAAGTAGGTAAGTACTATAGCGACGCATTGGAATTCATTTATGAGTTCTTAAAAACATTTATGGTCTTACGTATTTGGAAGATAAGTTGAGGATCGCGGAGAGGTTCTCAAATAATCTTTAGAGGCCGCGGAGCCACCCTCAATGACCGGGAATTGGCTGAGATAGCTAATTATTCCTGTGAGCGTAATACACATAAGACTTACTATCTGATGAAAAATACTGAGGGATGAAACTAGCCTTCGATTATGTTTCCCAGACAACGCCGGGTATATCGTGAAAAATCGTGCAATCTTGTTCGATTATTAATTTTAATATAAAAATGTTCCATATTCTAATTTATTATATAACAACAAGATATTCAAATCTTATTAAATTGATAATGATTAAGAATCAATCATAGAAAACATTATCCTCAAATCATCTCAAGAACAATTTAAAATCTCTACTTATAAAACGAGCCTACTAGTCACTGAATGAATATTTTACGAACAAAGATATTTGAGCTATTCCTGTTTCTAAGTATTCTAAGTCACTTTAGTCATATCTGTATGTTTCGTTTCCTTTTTAATGTACTGGACCTAAACACATTCCAATATGTTTACTCAATATTACTTTTACTTACGTTGATACATGTATTCTAATTCACATTTATAATAAATTTTAACTTGACGTGCTCCACACATCTCTGAGGTATTCTTCCATATATTTTTCTGTATTAGTATTGTATCTGAGCAAGAAATATAAACTAAACTGAACTAAACTAAACTAAAGTAAATGACCTTCTGAAACTGAATCTGTAGCTTGAAGTAAGCCTTCACTGAGTGGCGATTCTTGGTTTCGAGATGGTTTTATTGGAAAATAAACTACTTGATATATAATTACACAATTTCCACAGTAATCCTACTACAAGTTCTGAATACATACATAGTCAATAAGCAGATCTTTCAAGATAAAGTAGGAATGTTTACAATGTAAATATGTGTCACTATTCAACAAGTGATTAAACGGCTAAGCTTCTCCACACACCAAAAGGAAGTGAGTAATCTCAGTTAACTTAGAAAGCTCTATTTCAAAGTGTCTGAGCTCGGGTCATAGGTATAGGTATTTCATTATGCGTATTATCTGTGTTCATAGCCCGAGGCGAGCTGAAAACAACAGAGGTGCGAATCCTCCGTGTTACATCCTTCGTAAATTCTCTTTGAATATTGTCAGAGCACACCTCCCTTCGATCCAATACTCACCAAACCGAGCTGCTTCGACCATAAAGTTTCCTTCATTTCTGAAATCATCCGTGCGATTAATGATACAAATAAAATTTACACCACATTATTTTTTTATCTTTGGTGCTTTTTCATCATATTGCTCATATTCTCTCATTTATCTCCATGAGTATTGATTCATCATTTCCAACTATTGATCGGAGGTATTTGCAGCTGTATAGTTATGCTATAATTAGCCATGTAGTTTCATTTCTATGTTCTTATCTCTTAAGAAAGTATCAGTGTTTTCGTTTTCCTTTCATCTATTTTACTGGCGATTGTAAATAGTGTTCTGTTTAACGCTCCTAGATTATATTGCAGGTCATTCTCTATTTCACGTCTGGAGTCCTATTAACTTTTTCTGATTCCTCCATGTCCATCCTGTTGCCACTAGCCATTTGTTGGTAAAGCTGAATGTTTTTAAGTGAATATTGGTTTGGGGGTGAGAGGCATGGGGTATCCCCGAGGATTCTTGTTTGAGATAAGTTAAATTCAATTTGTAACAAACAACATTGGTAAAACTAACTTAAAAACATTCATTAAAGTGAATTAACAAATAAAATAAAATATGACGCTATTGTATATACAAAATTATTTAAAGGATTGAAATCTTGAAGAGAACAAATAACATATAATATGAAAATTTGAAAAAGAATATTCGAATACTAAGTTACTTATTGAAGCTATGACAATTTTACTAAAAGTTATATAAAATAAAAGGTAAATTAATTAAAAATATGAGTAAGTTAATTGTAAATTTGCTGGAAGAATCAGATAACAGTTTAGAGAGTACAGTACACTGAAATGGTGCTCATAGAATTTAATTGAATGATCCGTTCAAGAAATAACAGATGATTTACTGATAAAGCAGTAAATGAGAATTCCGGCTTCATTTAAGTTCACCCAGATCAATAATTATTCCGTAATCTCACCCAGACAGTCTAAAGGAACATAACCATCACAAATTCATGAGGAAGGTCAAGAAAAGTGATACGGAATACCACGCAACCACGCGGGTAATTGCTCGGTCAAACAAGCCTTAGAGAACGAAATAAACCATTCTGACTACTAACTTAACAAATTAAATTCTGAATAAAGATAGGAGAAATAATATAGTAAATGATTATCTGATTTAGATTCGACCAAGCAATTCTGATCAGGCGAGAACGCGTGGGTTAGTTGATTCTTATTTTATTGAAAAAATATCATCGATCAGAGAATATATACATATACAATCAGGATAGACATTATTAAACATCAAATTACAGGTTCACTGTCGATAATAATATTTCAATAAAGCAAATTAATATCAAAAAAGAAAAAGTTATTGAAAATCAACTTACCCAAGCCGTAGTCACATACCAGATGAGATAGTTTCATTTCCGTTTTCTAGACAACCCTCTCCTCGCGTATCGTGCGACCTCACACAAGATTTCGGGCAAAATTAATGACCGATTATCTATTGGAAGATAGATGTCACTCATAGTCACTAAGTTTAATCGTCTAGCAATCCGAGCAGAAACTCTTATTCAGATTATTATAGCAATTTTGAGACGAGTAACGTGGTATAGAGTTACAGCTGACAGGAAATTGCTTAAAGTAAGTTTTGTAATCAAATAATACATTGAAATAAAATATCTGAAATATTATAATGGGAATAAAAATGATTTACAATATTGAAGAAGAACGTAGATTGGTAATAAGTAATAGAGATAATATTCATGTTCATTATTGTTAATTATCATAGACATTCTTTCATTATTACCATTATCATTTAATTGTTATTTTTATTATTGAATTTTATTGTTCTTGTTGAATATGAGTTTATCTGATTGACATTAGCGTTTACCCTTCCACTTACCTTCCAGTGTGTTGAAATCTTGAGTGTCTTGTGAATTTAAATGGTAATTAAATAAATAGCTTGAAAATTAGGAATGATACAAGTTACTTAAATGAAGTTTTATAGAGTTTCATAGAGATACAGTCATGTTACATATTGTTAGAGGATTAATAACTTTTAATCGTTCTTTAGACTAATTACAACTACGTTTCGATTGTAATCACTAGCGATGAACTAACATTTTGGGAAGAGAAATGCCGCCACGATTTACAATTCTATAAACGTTAACTTAGATGCATTTTTTGTAGCTGTACGGCATTCAGGAATTGATTTATTTATACGAAGTAGCATAAAAGACCGATACGTTCCTCATGAATCAGGCCTCTTATCACCTACGGGGGCTATTCACAATAATAAATTTTAGGCCCTGCCACGTAGTTTTCTGTGCGTAGGTAGGAAACAACGTTCCATAAAGAGCCTGCCCTAAGCCCTTTCTCTGGGAAATTCCCATTATTGTTATCACGAGCCTTGGACGATCACGCTCTTAGTTTCAACACTTCAATATATCCGTTTTATATGCAAATGGGTGCCATGTCTAGTGACAACCTACTGAATTTTTATGTTTCTGCTTTCATTACATATTTTCTCTGTTTTATGTACTTGCCTCGAATAATATATACAATTTCTTTCGAGAGGCCGTCAGAAATGAACTCCCGAATATGAATGTTCATACAGGGTAGCGATATGTTTTGGGAACTCGGACTTTCATGCTGAAATTGCTATTAGGCGCTTGGAGATCTCTAGTGTTGGGTACCATTCATATAATCTGGTAGTAGAAGCGAGCATTTATGGTGCGATGGATGGTCTACAATTGGTCTGATTTTCCAGAATTCGAAGTGAGAAACAAAAAAATTATAAACAAGTGAAATTTGTTCCTTGCATTCCTTTCTGATTGAAGCCTAGAAGTAAATTCTTTCGGAGAGTAGAGGTAAAGTTATGTTCAGTCAATTCAGAGTATCGGAAAAGATACGAGTTGTTTCTTACAACCCAAATAGAAAGTTATGAATCTATCATTTAAAAAAGACTAGAAAGTTTGAAGAAAACGAATGAATTTCAAGATGTTATTTTGATATACACTGTTCATTTATGACCGTTGAATGACCTAGCAGATATAGTCACTTGCTCTGAGTCTAAGACAAAAGGTTTTTACGATTTAATTCTGTAAATTACACATACAGATGGCCATATTGTAAATCGAATCACGTGGTTTCATTCAATTTGTAATTGGAATAGTTATTTAAAACGGAATCTGCAAAAATGGAATGGAATCGTTACTAGTAGGTTTTAATCTCCTATCAAAGAAATGATTCCAAAAACCCTTGATGCATTGGATAACTTAAGTCGAATGAAACATCGAATCCTGCTACGATACTTTCTTAGCTTGTTAGCCTTGATGGCATGCAGCTCACTCTGACCACGCTCCCCTCAGGGGGTCTATTAGTTTGTGCGAAGCTATCGCAATCAATATTGGCAAGGAACCTTGTATCCGCGTTATCATCAACCGGAATCCAGATAAGAGAATTCTACGTTGCAGTATTACAACTTTATTCATAATTCGTCTAAACGTGAAAAATAATCATGCTTCCTTGAAAAATGTCGACGATATAATGAAAAGCATGAATTCATCCCAACTGAAAACCCTACACGTGTCTCTTCGTGGCAAATGATTCTAATTCTGCGACCCATATAACGGTTGACCCCGTTTCATCATAAAAACTCCTGGAATAAACACAAACATAAACATACCGTCCATTACAAATAGAGACGGATAAAAGTATCTAGGTATATTGTGTCTTCGGGATGTGTGAATTCACAATAAACCGGAAGTAGAGATGGGTCGAGAACAAATATTTTCTATAGTCGAGAGAAAATACACTTCCGCTCCATTATAAAACATTGACAACGTCGATATTCTAGTCCGGTCTGAGAGAATTATTCTCGGTTGTGTCATAGCCACCATATCCATATGACTATTCACCATTTAATATGCAGTTCTTTTCAATTATCTATATTACGTCAAAGCTGACTCCAATGTTTTCATATAATTTGAAGCATACTATGACGTGCATTGTGACTTTTGCGCTGAATACTTACTAGGGAATAAATTTTCATTTTTCGCGTGACAGGTTTTTGATAAAGCTTACTCCTCTTCGAGAATTTCTGCTAGAGTCCTCACCAGAAAGGGTATCTATGGATAGCCTTTCCCTAGGGTATCTACACAGAGCACGAACGGGCAGAATGACTAATGTCAAAATTGTAGAGTTTCATGTTGAATCTGGTCGAGCTCAATAAAAAATGGAGCAGATATAATTGAATAGAACGAAAAACTCCTCCTTATAGTTTTCTCAAAATATTTACAATAGTGAAGATAATTGGATGAAATTTGCTATTATAATAGAAATAATCGCTAAGCCTGGAGGGGCGTAAGTGAGCTCAAGAGGAAAGATAAAACGTATTTTGTAAATCTAGGCAACGGAACGGAGTCATTCGGTAATGAGCAGTTGACGACCTACGCACAATACAAGCAGGACATATGAATCAATGTATTAGCACGGTTTATAATCTGCTCCAGTTATCCAGGGGGACCAACCCCGCAGTATACCAGAAGTCAACTTCTTAGCGGTATTACCCACATTCAATTGGATTTGTCCCACTCTATCTAGACTGATACGCGGTTTCTTTGAAATGAGATAATTGTAGCCTGATGTCAGTTAACACTAGAAACAAGGTACTTCCATACTCCATCCAGACTCAGTTCCTACTTCCGGGTAACAGCACAATGTGCAGAAGCTAATTTTTCCAAAATACTTCCACCTACTTCCGGGTAACAGCACAGTGTGCAGATGAAAACATTTCGATTCGTTTTAAGCTTCCTTTTACACTTTCACTTCAAATGCCTACTTTCAGGTAACTGCAAAGTGTGCAGACACTTTTAGTGGTTTATCTACAATAACCAACAACTTCCGGGTAACATCACAGTGTGCAGATGGTTGCCGACCTACGCATTATACAAGCGGGGCATATGAATCAGTATATTAACATGGTATCTGAACCAGCCCCCGCGGTATACCAGAAATCAACTTCTCAGCAGTATCACATTCAATTCGACTTGCCCCACTCTGTCTAGACTAGTACGCGGTTACTTTGAAATGGGATAATTCTAACCTGATATCAGCTCACACTACAAACAAGGTACTTTGATACTTCATCCAGACTCAGTTCCCACTTCCGGATAACAGCATAGTGTGCAGAACCTAAAGCAAAATTGTCGAAAATACTTCCACCTACTTCCGAGTAACAGCATAGTATGCAGAAATTAAAACTAAATTATCGAGCATATTTCCCACCTACTTCCGAGTAACAGCACAGTGTGCAGAAAGTGAATCTAAATTATCGAAAATACTTCCACCTACTTCCGGGGAACAGCACAGTGTGCAGATGAAAATATTTCGATCCATTTTAAACTTCCTTTTACACTTCCGGGTAACAGCATGTCTACTTCCGGGAAACAGCACAGTGGTTTGTCTTCAATACCCACTACTTCTGGGTAACATCACAGTGTGCAGATGGAGACTATGATACATAATTTCACAATTCATTCATACCTGACACCATACAATTCTTTATGATAAAATTCTGATGAGCATTTTACGGAATAATTTTTTTTGGATGTTTTTATCGTTGTACAACTTAACTGTGCGAAAAAATTTGGCTAGAGCTAACTCTGACGATCTACAATATGTACTTCACATCTTGTCTGAAGAGAATACGATAACGTCTGCCGCAGAATACTCTGTCAAATGCATACGTCCGTACACGTACAAAGGTTAAGAATGTCTTAGTATATATGTCTTAGTTGGCGACATCCTGCATACGATAATTTATTAGTTCATTACCTTCAGTTCGTTCATGATGGAGGTACACAAACTAGAGAATAATTAGAAGCTCCAATATATTGCTGCATCTTCATGCCACGTAAAGTTTCTGATGCGTTATCTTAACTTCCAACTAAATATCATGCTGATACCCGTAGCAACCATTCCTGGAAATTCACACTCCTCCAACTTACATGCTCCATCTTGCATATACATTACTGTCCCTATCCTAACATGATACATCTTCAGCATATTATTTCCGGAGATAACACGTTATCCACATCAAATTTCGAGAAGTATTCCGAGTAATATAACATCACACAACATTATGAGATATCAATATGTTGCTGAACTCAACTGAACTGGTTTCGGATAGTTCATGCAGGATAAGCTCAACACAGACAACATTAGGAAGTTGATATCATATGGTATAGTATAGATACGATAACTTTGCAATGACGTCAGAGCTATTAAATTCAATAAAGCCATTGCTCAAATTATAATTACTTGAAATTGTGATGCATTACACTTGAGACGGATCACTGATTTGATTTTAAATGTTGACTAAGTTGAGAACTAAATATAAATTCGAGGGAATATCAAATGAACTATGATCAATCGATCACTGACTTTCTCACTTTGTATAGCGACATATTGTAACATGAGTATTATTGCATGAGTTATTGAATATATTTTATTAAGAAGTACTGAGATTTTAGTAAGCGGTTTGAACATTCACAAGACTTAAATTGTATTGATACATACACTTTTGTTCCTTGCATTTCTTCTTCTTTACTTCTGAATCTTAGAAGTAAATTCTTTCGAAGAGTAGAGGTAATGTTGTTTTCAGTCAATTCAGAGTATCGGGAAAGATACGAGTTGTTGCTTACTACCTCAATTGGAAAATATGAATCTCTCATTCAACGAAAACTAGAAAGGTTGAAGAAAACGAATGAATTTCAAGATGTTATTTTAATACCCATTGTTCATTTATGACCATTGAATAACCTAGAAAGTACAGTCACTTGCTCTGAGTCCAAGACAATAGATTTGTCCGATCTACTTTTGTAAATTACAAATACAAATAGGTGCGCCATATTGTAAATCGCATCACTCGGTTTTGTTCAATTTCTAATTAGAATAGTTATGCAAATTATAATTGGCATCATTCGAGTGTGAGTTCATATTGATTATCCAAGGTAATACAGTTTTATCTCACAATCCATTAATCCAGAAATGTGGGTTCGAATTCCGCCCATGATTCAATGTTTTACGTTTATTCATAATCCTATAATAAATTATATAAGTTAACTTCATAATTCAAAAAATTTAATTATATATCTCTTAATGTACCTACACAAAATTGTGGCCAATTAGGCAAAGAAACTTCAAACTTGTCTATATGCTTACCCATAACATTTGTCAGTCAGTTATTTTGAAGTATATAAAAACCGGAATGCTGTGATTGAATGAGTACTGTCAGATTGATTACCAACCATAGTAATACTCTAACCTACACTCCTCACTTCAAAAGGATTGAACTTTAGATGAATGTACGTGAATAGTTGATTTATAGCGAATCATCGTATCGGATTCTGTTCATCAACGATCTACTATTCTTTCAGAGGTTTATATTTACAAAAATATAAGAATCTGACGGGACCAAAGTGGTGTAATTGGTGAACACCCTGGACTAGACATCTAGAAATGTGGGTTCGAATCCCGCCTATGGTTCAATGTTCCACGCTCATTCATCTTTATAATACAATTTTAAATTATCTAAGTTATATTCACAATTCAGAAAATTCAATTCTATATCTCTTAATGTACTTACACGGAATTGTGTTCAATTGGGCAAAGGAACGTTTAACTTGTTTATACTAGCTCAGAACATTTCTGTCAGTTCTATTGAAATGTATAAGAACCGGGATGCTGTCATTGAATGAGTACTGTCAGAGTAATTGACTGGTGCGCGCTCCGACGATATCACAGCAATCGTGCCAGAAAAACCAAAGCTACTTCTCTCCACCGGTCGGTAAGTGGTTTCATGTTCCCAAATCGTTTGCCTTAAGTAGTCTTATTGAATCTAGAATGATTGCCTTCTGCGTCCGGTCAAACCAGCCATGATCAGAATCACTAATACGACCTTGTGGCTATACTCATATAGCGTGCGGAGCAGTGGCGTCCTACTCTACTACTAAGGCTCGAAACATATATTTCGGTGAAAATCCGGAAATTAAAAATTCAGACTAATTACAACACTAGGTAGAGTGGAGATTCAGAAAATGTATACCTACAGAAACTAATGTATAGTCTTGATGTACAGGGTGTCCCATTTTGGGTACTTTTGCGGGGTATCTCCTTTATTTTTAAAGATAGAGAGTTGCGGTTTTCGCGACACTGTGCTACTTTTTCATAAAACTCAAGATGCCGTCAACAGAATTTTCATAGCCCTTTTAGTTTTTAAGATACAGGGCATTTCTGAAAATGTTGCATTTTGTGACCCCCCTCGTATCTCCGTTATCCTTCAACTTATTGAAAAGGTAAAATAACATTCTAATAGATTTTTTTCCGTAGAATGCAGTGGTGTAGATAACTTTTGTTACATATTTACTGTTTTTGAGTTATAAAGTAAACTTATGTTTTTTTAAATGGAACACCCTGTATATTTATAGACTATAAAATTTGTCTTTTTTTTACCTTTTCAAAAATATATGATAGTATAAACTTTTTTTCAGAAACACGCAAATAATTGACAATTTTCAGAAAATTAAAACATATTTTAATAGTAGGCTATGGATAACAATAATAAACAAGTGCAAATTACATATTACTAACAAATAATTGGATACCTTGTGTATAGGTATCTATTAAAAAAAAATCCCATAGATCTTTTTCTAACAGTAAGTTTGTAACAACAGTTTTGTGGCGTAAAGTGACAATATAACAAAAACACAAAAAAATAACATTATTAAAAAAAATTAAATGTGATGTTCAAATTGACCACCATTTTCTCTAATGCAAAATTGGCACATCTTTGAGATTCTTTGAATAGCGTTCAAAAGAACCATTGTTCTCATTCGCAGATTTCGAAAAGCTAAATGAATTGCCTCTCGAAGTTTTGCAATGCCGTCATATCGAGTTTTATATACTTCATTTTGTATATAACCCCATAAAAAAAATCTAAAATTGAGAGATCTGGTGATCGTGGAGGCCATCTAACAGGTCCGTTGGTACCTATTCATCTTTGAGGGAAGTTATTATTTAGAAAGGCCCTTAAGAGCCTAGAGTTATGACTTGGGGCACCATCTTGCTGTAGGTAAACAGCATTATATTGGGCTAATGGAATGTTTTCGAGCAGTTCTGGAATAACTTCCTCAAGAATTTCTAGGTATCTACGTGCTGTAAGACCTCCTTCAAAAATCGTATAAACTATATGTCTACCCAAAATAAAACATGAAACCTCAACTCCAAAGCGTCCTTGTTGTGCCCTTTCAAACATTAAATGCAGATTTTCACTACGCCAGTTCCTGGTATTGTGACGATTGAAAATGCCAGCACTTGAAATAAAGCATTCGTCTGACCAAAAAACAAGTCTGCCAAATAAATCGTTAGCACCGATTTGTTGCAAATACCACTGGCAAAACAGTGCCCGGCGCTCGGCATCGCCAGGATGCAAATGTTGTAGTATATTAAATTTGTATGGATGATACTTATATTTCTTCAAGATCCTCTGAGCGTTAGTTTTTGGCACACCAATTTCCTTCTAAATTTTTCTACATGAGGACGAAGATGTTGTTTCTATATATCCTAAAGTATCTATCTCTTTTCTTTCCCTGTTCTCTTTGTTGTATGTTTTAGGGCGCGGGTGAACAAATGATCCGTGCTCAACTAAATTTGCTTTTAAACGGGCAAATATCCCAAAAAACGGTTGCCTTCTTTCTGGATATCTAACAAGCAAAAATTAAAATGATAATAGAGATTTTCATAGCCATAATAGCTTACTCACCTTTGGAAATATAATTCCGAAGCTTCTTCAGAATTTTCATTACTCTGTATAAAACATACCATCATATCAAATTTCTCATAATTTTCGTAAACTGCCATTATTCGAAAAAATTGATAAATATCTATTGAATAATGATACCAAAAGAACGAAAATAAACAGCTTAAATGCGATAGAGATTTGATGTTTATTTCTGTTTCTTGTCATAAACAATATCAATGGCCTACAATTAAAATATGTATTTAATTTCTAAAAATTGTCAATTATTTGCGTGTTTCTGAAAAAAAGTTTATACTATTATATATTTTTGAAAAGGTAAAAAAAAGACAAATTTTATAGTCTATAAATATACAGGGTGTTCCATTTAAAAAAACATAAGTTTGCTATATAACTCAAAAACAGTAAATATGTAACAAAAGTTATCTACACCACTGCATTCTACGGAAAAAAAACCTATTAGAATGTTATTTTACCTTTTCGATAAGTTGAAGGATAACGGAGATACGAGGGGGGTCAGAAAATGCAACATTTTCAGAAATGCCCTGTATCTTAAAAACTAAAAGGGCTATGAAAATTCTGTTGACGGCATCTTGAGTTTTACGAAAAAGTAGCACAGTGTCGCGAAAACCGCAACTCTCTATCTTTAAAAATAAAGGAGATACCCCGCAAAAGTACCCAAAATGGGACACCCTGTACTTATCGAGTTGTTATTCACTTGCAATGATGTTCATTAAATTGTTATCATCGTTCTCTATTGAAGGTATTCGTAAAAATGATGAATCATTTCTAGGGCATTTATGTTTAAGACCCATAATTGGTATCAAAGGTATACCTGTATTATGTAACCAAGAGAGATTACTGTATCCGAGTTTCCCCTACGGAAGCGTACATAAATGTTTGTGGATCGCAAACAGGGGAAAGCTAAAACGCGCGAAATATAATTTATATGTGGACCTGTAAACCGACCGTCCAAATATCAATTTTCCGGTAGAATTTCTCTATTGAATTTCATTTTCAGTATGTATGCATCACTGCGGTATTAGTATTTATACAAAAATTCAATTGTGGAAGCCGTTACTTTGTGATAGTTTATCATTTTAACGAAATAATAAATAAAACTACTTTGTTTTACTATCACTGATATTAAATATCAGTGATAGTAAAACAAAGTAGTTTCATTTATTATTTCGTTAGTATTTATACACTTAATTTCGAAATCGAGCGAGGCCAGTTAATTTACCCACCTGCTTTTAGGAAATCCAATTTTCATACAATCTCTCCCGGTGATGAGTAACGAAACTAACTTTCTGGATGAACTGCATTCAAGGAATGAAAGAGCCGATGGAAGAATATCCGATTAATTAAACCGAATACCTGCGAACTACCTCCGACAATTTTCAGCTTGCAACACTTTTGAAACTAAAACTGTTACTCATTCTTGGCAGAGGAATTTTGTTCGGAAGTAATTGATGGGGAAACTCACAAACTTAACGACTTTAGTGGTACCTGAATCCCCTGCCGTCATGATCCCATCTTGCGATAGATAAACTGTAGTGCTATCCATTGAACCTAGTTATATTTCTAAATGAAGAGCTTTCAGTGCCTTGTGAATTCATCCTAACTGTTTGTTAAACGGGCGAAAACTTCATTCCTCTACATTCTTTCGACTGTACTAAGTACTATATAACCGTTTCAAACTGAATGAATGGTTATTGTGATAAAATCGAACGAATAAAAAAGAAAATGCATATCTTGAATTCCAAATGATGACCATCTTGAATAATTTTGATATCTGAGAAAGGAACCTGGTTATCTGTTTCTATTTCTACAATGAATTTGAGTGAAACTGGCTATTGAGCGTGTTTAAAAATCCATGTCGATCGAAATCTCCACTATAATGGCAAATATCCACATATCTATGTAAAACTTTTGGATATTGATTCAATTTTGATTTATAGTGGAGTAAATCTGGCAAATGGTTAGCGAAAATCTTACGATGCTTAGCGACCCGGTAGAAAATGTTTGTTATGATACCATAACAACCCCCTGGAGTTTCTATTTCCCAAAGTGGGTGCCCCTTTTTTTGGCCAAAAAGGTTTTTTGTGACATTTTTAAGGGTAGCTTAGCAATAGAAAATTAATATCTCCGGTTGTATTGAAAATCAAGAAACCAAAGTAGAACCCTTTTATTGTCAATGTCCAAGAAATTTCCAGTCCAAATTTCAAGTTGATCCGACCTCCCTTCTCCCCGTAATAGAAATATATATACTCATATATGCAAGGAATCTTGCGTAACGGCTAACTGGGTCATTTTTCAACCGATTCGGCTGAAATTTGGACTGAACATAGGTGTTATGGTTTCAAAACTACCCTCTGAATTTCCAGTGGGAATATTGAATAGTTTTCTAGGAATTCAACTTCAAGTCAATTTTCTAGTCATTTTTCAAATCAAGATATCTCATGTCATTTACATCCGATCTGGATCTGCTTCGCGAGAAAATGTAGGTATTCGCATATAGTTTTATGTCATGGAACTCATTTTTCAATTATTCCTTTTCCAGCCTATATTGGCCATTTTGGTTAATTTGAGATAAATCGTATAACGTTCACGTAAGGAGCGCGTAGCTGGCGAGTTAGAGGAGTGCAAACTCGTTGTACCTAATACGGCTTTACGAGTGACGATTTCGCTCCATGTAGTTAGATTAGGTATCGGACCGTGCCCGACGGCCCTTCTTTCTTCGATAAATGTCCATTAAATAGAAAACTTCAATTAAAACAGAAACTAGTACTCTCAGGTCTCAGCTACGCGCGTCTAACGTGCGACGTACGAAAGGGAATTTTCTAGCTACTAAAATATACCCGAAGCGGGTGGAAGCTAGCGGCTCACAACCGAAAATACTTTATCACAACTGGCGCCGCCCGCACGGGGCACGAAACGGTCCCAACATAACAAGACCGAGGTAAAATGTATAAACTCTAACTGACGCGTAGCGAGCTTCTCGAGGAAAACGTCAAAATGATTACGGTCGTAGCTAATTACATAGGACCTCTAGCGTTCATGCAATTGCGTTTTTATACAATTTGAACCTTCTAATGCCGAAATCCCGGAGCCTAAAGCGCTATCAACTTCTGAGCACTTTTAGAAACTTCAAATTAATTGATTTGAAACAAGTTTTAGGGATATTAATACCGAAAATAAAATGGCCAATATAGGGTGACAAAAGAGATAAATAAAAAATGAGTTCCATGACATAAAACTATATGTGAATACCTACATTCTCCCGCAAAGCAGATCCAGATCGGATGTAAATGACATGAGATATCTTAATTTGAAAAATGACTAAAAAATTGACTTAAAAATGAATTCCTCGAAAACTGTTCAATATTTCCAATAGAAATTCAAAGGGTAGTTTTGAGACCATAACACCTATCTTCAGTCCAAATTTCAGCCAAATCGGTTGAAAAATGAACGAGTTAGCCATTACGCAATATTCCTTGCATATATGAGTATATTTATATCTATTACGGGGAAGGAGGAGGTCGGATCAACTTGAAATTTGGACTGGAAGTTCCTTGGACATTGACAATAAAATGGCTCTACTTTGGTTTCTTAATTTTCAATACAACCAGAGATATTAATTTTTTTTTGCAAAACTACCCTTAAAAATGTCAAAAAAAACTTTTTGGCCAAAAAAAAAGGGTTTGCACCCACTTTGGGAAATAGAAATTCCAGGAGGTTGTTATTGGTACCCTAACAAACACTTTCCACCAGGTCGCTAAGCATCGTAAAATTTTCGCCAACCTTGTCTTTTTTCTCGACAGATTTACTCCACTATTGGAGGATGTTTCAATTCACTTAAAAATATTGGCCAAAAAAGACGTGGCTACATCGAAGCTACTTCTCCCCACTGGTCGGTAAGTACCTTCAGTTTCCCAAATCGTGTGCCCTAAGTAGTCTTATTGAACCTAGAATGACTGTCTGGCTTCTGCATTCGGTCTATCAAGATCTTCGGCGAGTTCTTAGCGAAAACCGAATTCCGCCCAAAACACTGATGATCAGAACAAGTGGCCTGGATATAGCGTCCGGACTTCGAACAGGATATCTTGATTCTTTGTCCATTTTTCCTTCTCCTTCAAGACTACTCGTATGTTCTTCTTTGCCAGAGAAAAGAATTCGATGACATACATAGTCTTGGTTTGTTTATCGATGCGGACAACGTCAGTCCATTGTTGTATGGACCTGACATTCGGAAACGGGTAATTCCAGTAAATATGGCATTTTTCGTTTCGGAAAACGGACTCAATATATCCTGGCATGTGAGGTAGCACAAGCTCTTGGTCTACTCGAAACGAGTGTCTTAGATGGCAATACAGTACCCGTAGACCCGCTTTATGGCGGGGGGTGTATACCGGACAGCCAACAGAAGGTGTAAAAGCATCTAAGGCGCGTTTCGACAGGCTCTGCAGATGACATCATCACATTATTATCCTCAAATGGTATTCAAACAGGCATATTTTGATTCCTAATTCAGTTTACTCTGATGATGACTACTTGGTAGCCGAACGGTCCTCAATACCTTAACAGTATCTTTAGTGGATATGGATGATTATATTTATTATTATTATATACAACACCGAAACAAACCTAATTTACAATTTTTGTAAACATAATGCAATACTTAATTAATGTCACTATCAAGTAGTGCTGTTCATTATATTTAGATTAATTCATATTCAAAATAGCGCGCCAACGACGCGTCGTTGGCAGCGCCGTTCGCGGTCGATTGGTAAGTATGTTTCTGGCTTCTTGTTTATGTTGGCCTGTCAACGTGCGTTATTGATAGTGATTGAGTGAAGTTGTACTTGTATTTGGGAAAAGCTAGTCCGTTAGTCTCATATCGAGCCAACAACATGAAGAGGACTTTATTTTTCTATTTTACTCGCCTTGATCCATGATTCAAACCAGAAAAAACGGAAAGAGGAGATAAATTGAGGAACCTTATCAAAAGTCAAGGTAAATGTGAGGAGAAGGGACTTTATTCTCAATGTTCTTTAATCTAGCCTGAAACTTTTGCGTGAATTTAGTTTGACTTCATTCATACAGTAGGTAACGCTACTTTACCTGATTTTGTTTCGCTATTGTTTTGTTGCTAGAACAATAATAATATTTCGACAGTTATAGGTTATGACCGTCAGAATGGTCTTCCTTTTTTGAATATTAAAAAATTTAAAAACTGTTGAAACTTCTAGTAGCTTTTGCGCTGAACTGTATAAATATTTTATTTCATTATCTTTAGAATAATGCGAAGAGTATCTCATAGAATGTGTAAGAATTATATAAAAATCAAATGATTTGCGTTGAGTAACTTTGTCACCAACACTATTCATCTATTTACAAGAAGCAACACTAGTTTATAGTGCTATAGTGTATGCAGTGTGAACTTTTTTATAGTTGATCACTCTTCTGTAATAAATCACTGTATAATCGACAAAACTCAAAATGATGCCTTTGATATGGACATAAGACATTCATATAAATTAATAAAAGGAGAGGCTCTGATGAATCCCCTTGTGGCAGACCCTATTGTATGATTGTATGAAATATTCTCATTTCGGAACATATTGGTGTCTATTATCCAAATATTCTGCCAAAATAGAAGAATTATATCAATTCATGAAACCACGTCGTGTATAATATGTGGAAGAAAAGTTGTCTGAAACAAATTCATCGTTACGATGGAAGGATTCAGGTTACAATAGTTTGAACGACCTCATGGAAAGATCGCCACATTTTGTCTAGTTAGTTTTTGAACTTTAATTACCTTCAAGACTATCAACAAAAATGGAACCTTCATCAACTTGTAGAATATAATTGGACATAAACGTTAATCAGGAAACTAAATTGTGAAAGAGTAATAAGTCCAAAAAAGTTGTAAAAAATGCATAATATAAGCCCGCGGCGAATTTTATAGACACATAATGGAAAGTTGCCTTGTAAAAACGAGAATTAAATTTTGATAAGGATCCCCAGAACTTTTAGTCGGATTAATCTCGGAAAACTCATAAAAATTGAAGTTTGAAAACTTTGAAACGTTCAATAAAATCAACGTAGTCGTTCGTGGCACGTTCTACCAGTTTTCCCTTGTGTAGATTCTCCTACTCCTCGTTCGAAAATAACTATCGGCTTGCAAAAACGTGTCTCAAAGTTGATGTAAACAACGACGCAGGAGATCAAGCAGCGGTGGTTAATCTGCTATCGGGTCACGTTGGCGTTTTGTTTTTCACTTAAACCTACATCAGACTAGATTGAGTAGAAAATGTCGGCTCTATATACAACAGGATTCGAGAATATTTATCAGCTCAATCAATCGATGCCTTGATTGGCCAATACGGTGAGATAATATTCATTCTGTTTCACTTGGAACGAGACAAATCGAATAACACATACCTTTCGTTCGATAATCTGCAATGGAATAATACAAATTATTCCACTAGATTCCATAAATTTACTTAATTAAATAAATTGCTTTACTTTCTTAAAGGAATCGGTACCGTGACCTAGGTGCGCTACCGAAATAGTAAATACAAATTTTATGCTAACAAATATGCAACATGAACATCAGGTTAGCAAGTTGAGAAGTTGTCCTACATTTTCTTATATGGCGCCAAAGTTAAAAAAAACTCGTTAGAAAGTGTAAAAAAGTTCCATCTTTCCATCTGAACAGAATATTTTTTTGGTCAATATTCGATTTGCCATAAAAGATTTTGCATTCAACTAAAAAAACACTAATTTGCTCATTTCTCGAGACCATAACCTCAAAATCACTTCTAATTACGTCCAAACGCCACGCTTTTACTGTTTCTACAATTTTTTTCTTCACATGTGTTTCCATGTGAGCCACCGTTTTCGGTTTAAGCGAAAAAGAACATGAAAATCGTCGTTTCTCGCGCCAAACATAGCCGTAACTTTTGAAGCTAACTTGTAGGAATTTTTCAACTATTTTCCCCGTTTTCAGTGTATCAAATACGTATTAAAACATAGCAAATTTACACCTGCATTTTTCCTATGGTGACTAGACTGCTAAGATTGTAATTTTAACCATTGATTTACATATTCAATGCCTTAACTGTATAATCGACTCAAAAACCAGAGTCATGTCAGTTCATTGAAGTTGGTAAAACACGTTGCTCATCAAAGATTAATAATCAATTCATCTCATAGTAACTGTAGAAATAGTAGAATCTCCTTCTAACAGATTAGAATTTCATTCATGCTTAGCAAAGTAACTGAATGAAGTAACGCTCATTTTAATGTACCATTGAGAAAGGTGTTATGAATTGTTTGATTACATATCAAGAGGCAGTTATAGCGTGAAAACTTCTAAAGCCAGACAGCTGCAAAAACGGTGCCATCGCAACTGGGGTTTGTATCCTACAGCACCTTTATTCAAAAACAGGGATAACAATAAATAAGCTGTGACGCGTTGAACGCCTGCCGACGGTGCTCAAAGCCTTGAGCGCCCTCTTGTACTTTATTAGATTCGGTTAAAAGATAATGCGAATTCCAACGTCACGGCGGCCGGAGAAAATAAACATATAAATCGGACTTGGGTAATAAAAAATGAATCAAATTTAAGCATGTAGTTGTGGAGTCGTAACTGTATAACTATAATGGATATTACCTTTGCAAGACCATCGTATGAACTTTATTATTATCTAGATGTAACCTTCACTTTGTTACCACACAAATTGTGCACGATCACCGTTCCGTTCAAGTCATTTTCCAGAAAATTGCCACGCGCCAGTTTTTCGGTAGAGCTGAATGTTTTTAATGAATATTGGTTTGGGGGTGAGAGGTTTGAGATAAGTTAAATGTGATTTGATAGGAACAAAATCGGTAAAACTAGCTAAATAAAATGTATTAAATCAAATTAACAGATAAAATAAAACGTGATAAAAATTATTTGAAAATTAGTACGGTTGATTATCAAAACATAAGTTCGAATATCCCCCTTTTCCTCTGTCGGTCGCTTATATAGACTTCGTTGATCAAATCTCGCAATTTAGGATTCACACGGTGAATGAATTTGTCCGGCAGAATGATAAGCCTTAATGCTGAACTTGTTACTTGCAAATATAAGTATCTGAGAATGAAACTAACACCGATTGATAGGAAATGATTTAAAGAATCAGATAATACATCGAAATACAATATCTGAAAGATTATGATGAGAATAAATAAATTTACAATAATGAAGTAAAGTATAGATTGGTAATAATTGAATTTGGTAAAAACGGGAACGATGCAATATTTAATTAATAATGATTCTTGACCCAGGTATGAATCGTATAAAAATTCTCGGGTTTAATGACTGAATATCTGTTCTACGATTTACAGACTTGGAGTCGTGTTTTATGTGAATCATTTCCAGAATAGATCTTTCATAATAATTGGTTCCCTTAGTTAAAATTTGAACATTTTTGTAATCGAATTGATGGTTATAATCAAAGCAGTGTATAGCAAAGGCGGTGGAAATTTATTTTTGTTTCTTGTATCATACTTATGACCATACATTCTTTTTCGAAAATATTGTTTAGAGATTCCTGTACAAGTTCCATCGCAATCTAAGCATTTCAATTTGTATACTATGTGGGTTTGTTTATCTTTAGGTATTAAGGGTTTTGGATGTTTGAAATATTTCCCAACACAGTTAGTAGGTTCATGGTCAACATTTATATCATATTTTTTAAGACATTCCTTAATTTTCACGTACTGCATTTTATCATTGGGTATACAACATTAGGCAATCATCTACATACCGTTTAAAGAATACGGGTTGAAAATCTAATGAATTTATTAGAGATTTCTCTAGGTATTTTTAGTTTTAGGAAATACCGTTTTAGACATTGATACATCTTCTGATGATGATCGTGAGACCGGAACGTACGTAAAGACGAAAGTAATTAGAATATGTGTTAGTGTGACCTATTTCCCGAGAATTTATGTATGATACAATATTTATATTGATTTTTACTATTTTGTCTATTTTCTATTGGTTTGTCAAGCTGAACTTTTTTTGGTACTTTTATGTTATTGGCAAGATTATCGAAGATATTCGCACTTGTCGCTAATTAATTGATCATTACGTATAATCTTATCATTCTCTACGTTATTTTTCTCTTTCTTTTCATCTCTGTGTTTAGGTTTCTTTGGGTTATTAGAAATATTTCCGATGTTTTTTTTTAAGTTCATGTTGTTTTAGAGAAGTAACATACTCTTTATAATTTCTTCTAAATTCTAGGTTAAATTTGTTTTTTTGCCATTTCTTATATAGTAGATCTAGACTTATATAGTTTCTTCTAGGGTTATTTTTCACAATTTTCCTTCTAGTCCATTTAAAGATATTATCTTGAATAGTTTTGCTTAGACATTTTCATATTATCATTAGGTCCATTAGATGTAGGTGAGCTATGCCAATAAATTTTTGAAGCCAAATCTCCATATTTTTAAGTGGCATAGTACCAGAGTATGACAAACTTCAAATTACAAAGAAAAAAGTTTTTATGTCTAATTGATCGAAAAATTACATTTGGGTATATAACCGGCTGTTTCAGAGGGCGTTGAAAGCAGCCATTTAATTTCGTTTGTTTTCACTGTTATACATTGAATAAAGTAAATTGTGAATTACTATGAAATTACAAGCCGACAGAATTTCCCGGGTTTGTAATTTACAGTTCCATAAAGGTTCAAAATAGATGTCTCCCTTACCGTTCCGATGTGGCCGTTTCATTCTGTTTTCGTCTAGTTAATAAACCGCGTTGGCTTGTTGTTGATACTGTTTCGTGATAGACGTTCGTTAACTTTTCTACAGATCGCACACAGCGGTTGCGAAATTAATAGATGACAATTCCAATTAGGTACAACACTTTACCCAACTGAGCTTGTCGGAATGTTCCATTTGCAGTATATGCACAAACAGTGCAACGACGATCGTAATCCGACCCAATTGGGAAACATGAAACAATCACCTCAACAATCGGGCACATATTTGTACACTGCTCCTGATTAGTCAGGGAATAGTATATTCCGTTTGATCAACGTGGTCATACCATTAGGCTGGTTAATGACGCATTACAGTTATTGATTTACAGATTTCTGCGGGTATCGTATGATTGACTGGATTTCCTGTTTTTTTCCACTTAGATGTGTGGTCGCTGGTAGGACGACACTGGTCTTGACGACATTGTGGCAGAATCTCATCTATCATTTTCAGGTCTTGCTTAACAATAGTTTGCTACGGCTTCTTATTACTCAAACTGATGTTTTTTTTTTATTTCATATAATTATACAGAGTTACTATTTTTTCTCTCGAACATTTGGTGAACATACAATTGTTTGTAAATTAGTTTCAAGATTACGAATGATTTGTATTATTTGATATAATAAGCAAATAATCCAATTTTGTTTGTAACAGGGTATCAAAGCTGCAATAACGTATGCTACCCTGTTGATTTCTCTGCAAATAGAGAATCGGAAAACTGTGATAAAGGTTAAGTACAGGTCATTTCCAATATTGAATTGAAATCATCTTCAGAAAATTGAAATTTGATGTAAAATTAAAATATCTAAAAGGAACGTAACGATAGCAACTAAGAGTTGCCAGATGTTTTCTGTTTATTATCAATAACAAATGTGGCATGAGAAAAGTAAAAGAATTTCTAAAATTAATACAATTCACACCCGCCTCAAGGAGCTGGCATCGTCAACATGGTTTCGATAATTTCACACAAGTTTCTTGTTCTGAAGAAAATCATAAGTCTGTCAAGATCTATAACCAATATGGGACGTAAAACGAATGCTAGGCTATGATAAATGTTAATGTTAATCATCTGGAAATGCTTAGGTAGCGGATTGTTCCAGAACCGCTGTTGATCATAATATCGAAGTTTTCAATGTCTTTCCTTCATAAATAACATAATTAATCAGAGTGTATGACGCGTAAATCGGGACATAACATATTATCTAATCAACAAAATTGTTATTAAATGTAGTCTTGATTAGTTGAAATAATGATTGAAAAAGGAATCATTTATTAATATTCAGAAAAGGACAGAAAGGTTCAGAAATTGTCACCGAAAACATACTGAATTAGAGGCCTGAAGAGAGGGAAGAGAGGGAGTTTCAGTTCAAGCCTCAAGCCTGCCCTGAAGATGCCACCTGTAATGGTTGGCGAAACGTCGGCATCAAGTCGAGCTATTGTGACGCGGAATCCATCTGGAAGACAAGATTTTTCAAGATTAGCTGTCCGCGGAAGTCTACTATCCGGGAAATAACTATTAACTATCTTGCTGATTATTGGATGAACAATAATTAATTGTACATTGGTTTTTGAGAAAGAGGAAGCATTTTAAATAACAGGAGCAATGCCAAAAACCTCCAGTTATCTTTTCTAATTTGAATTATCCGCTCAAGAAATCACGTGGCAATTTCAATTAATTTAATTTAATATTTTCTTCAGAGTGTTTTTGGTAAGGAGGGTGGATTTCGCTAATTCAGAGTTGTTTTAGATTTTCAATCAAAATTTGTTGTTCTCAGATTTTATTCAGGTTCAAGTTCAATAATACATTCAAATCAGTTCATTTAGTTTCGATCCCCTGAGTTCATCCTGGTTGGGAATCAATTTAATAATCTCAGTTTTATTTCTGTATCTTAGTTTATTTATCTAGGTTTGCCTTATTTCAGCTTAGGTTTTGATCTTATTTTCATTCTTATTACTAATAAAGTTAATTTTAGTATTCTTTCATTATCTATCGTCATAATCATTGTTTTATTATTATCAATTTAATTGTATCTGCAAGAAGTGAAAGTGCACCAATTGTTATTTTTCACCCTTTTTGAAATATCGTAACAAAATTTTGAAATCAAACCTCAGTAACACATCAGATTTTGCAAAAGTCTCTTCACTTAACCTTCCTTCCAACTTTCATAGTTACCGAGATGCCAGTACACCAAGCAAATAAATGGGATACACTATAGATACGATGAGTATCCTCTATAGTCACCAAAGATTCATTTGATCTTGATTCTCAGCACTTTTTGAGAGAAAGAGTTTAGTCTGAAATTTCAAATTTATTCCCCGGATGGATTGTTTTAATGCCACATTCATTGTAATTCTTGGAATCCATAAAATATCATTATTCAATTGTTTCAGGAACAAGCATTCGGCAGCAGTCTAAGAGTTGGAGGGCGGAACACAAAGCGGCTCGAACTTTAGGCATCATAATGGGCGCTTTCATGTTATGTTGGCTTCCTTTTTTTCTGTGGTAAGCAATACAAATTTTACATAAATTTCCTCCTAGGGCGAAACCGACAAAGGAAAATCTCCAACGAATGGAGAACAACAGCGTCCGATGCGCGCTACAAGTAAAACTTATAAAGTGCTTCGTAAAAATTCCTCTCTAAATTCAACCTCGGGCAAGGTTTTCCGCTTTCCAACACTTTACAAATTTCACAAAGTTGACTTACACACAGACGGAACGCGGCTAAAAAAATAGAGAAAACTGATTTCAATTTCAAAAACTTCCGTGCGACGCTTTATAGGAGAGAGGCGTTACTTCTTTCACTTCGCTAATCAGTTTATTCCTAAGGAACAACAGTCTGAAAATAGAGTGTGAGCTTAGAATTGATAACTAACAATATAATATATGCATTTTTCCGGAAATTCAAAACCAAACTTCAGGAAAAAAAAATTCATATCAACGGAAATACTTCAATAAAGAGCATTCTAGCCGATTTCTCATGAATGTTGGTACTCGTTCAAATAAACCTTCCTTATTCAGAATTATCTCGCATTGCTCTGCTACCCTTCCTTCAAGATGACCCTCGTTTTCAATTGGATCCGAGTAGACCATTGATTTCAAATAAAGCACAAAGAAGAAAATCTAATGGGTTTAACTCGAGTGAACGAGGATGCCACGAAACTGGATCGTTACGGCCTATCCACTTCTCTATCATCTGAATGATTTCGAACATAAACAGTAAAATGTAGAGGTGATTCATCATGCATAGATAAACTTTCTAGTCTAGTTGCGTATTGCACATTAGATAGGAGATATGTTAGGTCGTTTTCCAAAAAATGTAAATATGTGGACTTTGAATTACATCCATCGACAAAAATCTTATTCGAATATTGCTTGACGGCCTTGTATATGATACGGCTTCAGCAACTTCTGTAGCAGAATTTCCAATACACTACTCTTAGGTACGTTTTCCAGTCAGTCTCCTACTTCTAATTCCTGGGTTAGCAGACACGTTACTCAAAACACGTTCTTCTGCATCTGCATTCCTAATTGTACGTTTTCTTCCACGATTCAAAACGTGTAATTTTCTCTTAAGCGTTGATGTAATCGAGCAAATACATTTTTGGAGAGGGCTCGACGATTCAGAAATGTTTGTTGGTAAAATGTGAATGTTTCACGACTAGAACCATTTGCTTTGCCGTATATGAAATCAGGGGCGGATCCAGACTCGATTTTCAGTAAGGGCAATCAGTGTTGTAACTAAGATAAACATAGGTTAAGCAAGATGCCCATTGCGAGCGTACCGAGTCCAAAGTAGCGCGCCGAAGGCGAAATTTTTTCAAAATTTCAAGGTCACGTGTAAAACAAGTACCTCAAAATAAACCTTAACTCTCTTTACTCTCTAATATTAGATTACACTTTTAAATAAGGTTTTATTGAAAAATAAAATTGCAGTGACTGCTACATAAGAAAAAACAAAGATTTTTTATATGAAGCAATACTAAGTAATTCAAATAACAAAATCAATTCGCCGTTTACTTTCCTTAGCAAATTTTTCGATAACATTATCAATGTTAACATTTATATCTTGATGTATATTTAGAAGATATAATCCATTCAAGCGATCTTCCGTCATTCTTGTGCGCAACCAAGTTTTTAATCTTCGCAAAGATTCGGGTAAGGCGTGAGCGTACTGAATAATATATTGCTAGCCTTTTAAAACTTTTTCAGAGCATAGAGGTAGCACAAAGCAAATACATGATGACCGTCATGTACTATTTATGTTATATTGTATAAATGCATATTATTTTATATTAATTATTTTGTAAATAATTTCAAAAATTTAAAAATTTTCAGTCCTGGCAATAGCCCTCATTGCCCCTCGCTGGATCCGCCACTGTATGAAATGCATGTCGGTCATTTCCTAAAATGTGTCCTGTGCGATAACTCTTTTGTTATTGAATGATAATGATCGTAATCACTAAATTTGCAAATAATACTTGGATGGTATGGAAAGTAATCGATTAAGGTCGACGTCATTGATGGAACACTGATATAAGACATTTTAGAAGATGAGAAATTCGATTCTAACGTTAGTTTCAACCTAAAACCATGATTAACCACGTTACCTAATGTCGGGATCCTGATTTCTGCCCATCTCTTACACAATGAGCCTAATAAAATCATGTTGTCGAGAGATAATTCACTCAAAATTTGAATCGGGGTTCTCCTGAGCTTTAATTGAACAAATTTCAGTTTTTATTTCACATTTTTTTTAATAAGGAGGTTTCAGCCAGAGTAAACTAAATTAGAAATAAAATGTGCCTCTTTGCATTCTATTTGGAATTAGTAATGCAAATAAGGGATTACCTTCAGCTGGACAAAAATCTGAATCCATTTAATTGCTGTTCGTTTACGTATACATTCCCATTCATCCAGGGAACTTATTGCCGCTGGCTAGGAGAAAGTGTTAACTCTTATATTGTTTTGCAGGAATCTAATCGATCGAAGGCAGAAATCCTCTAGTCAATTTCTCGTTTGTTTCCCAGTCATTGGCAAAGCATTTCATTCGGTTAATTGAGACTAAGCCCTTGTAAGTCATTTCTGTTATTTACTCATTCTATATCCTCAGCAGGTGTATCTTTTGCAGTTACAATCCATTTATTTAGTTAGAGTATTGACAAAATTCCGAACTGAGTTCACCTCGACTTGGAAAAGTTCCAACTTGATGCCCCTCCTAGATTCAGAAATATAATATTTTGTTTCATGAACTGTTTCTTCATACTGTCTTTCACTATTATCATTTCATAAGAAAATATCGGTTCATTATTCTACGAAAGAGAATGCAACGAAAATAAAATCACCTTATAACGTCGAAATATCTCAATAAAAGATTGATCTTTTGTCATTCATTTCATTTGTTATCCTTCAACCAGAACGAATCAAGGAATAGTTGGATGTAACTTTACGCAAAGGTAAGCAAAGAAAAAAAACACTAACCAACGATTCATTTGAGGATATCCGGTTTCTTTACAGCGTGCCTTCGGTCATTTCCTAATATAATCGGATCTTACTTTGGCGAAGAGATTTGTCTAGTGAAAGAGGCTGAGCGTTTCGAATAAAGCGGAAAACGGGCGAAGTTGTTCGATAGAAACGATGAAAATCTGTTAGCTTTATCAAATAAGGATATTGAACCGGTCCAATTTTGTAAGTTACGTTTCCCTGATTAAGACTCATAGCATTCCGATCAGTGCTCACGATTGAACTGGAAACATTCGATCATTATTTTCAATTTAGCTCAATTAAATTTGCTTTTCTGTGTAAATTGGATCAATAGAAGCAACTTAAGACGTGAAAAGACGTCAAATTATACTCTGTCATAACGTTGATAAACGCTTTCACGTCGAGAAAGAATTGACGGCATTGCTCAAGGTCAGCCATGGTTGTCAGGTTGAGCATGTTTTCAATGTTTTTGAATACGACTAACCATTTGATTCACAAATTTAATTGTTCTTCACTTATTATATAGAATAATACAAATTATTTGTAGTTTTAAATGTAATACTGTTTTAGTATTTAACAAATGTGTAAAGATAAGAGGGTACCTACTAACTTCTGCTTCCAAATCCAAATTCAATAGTACGGAAAATATATATTCTGATATTAAATAACGGGAAGTCATTGAATGGCTGAAAGAAGGTTCGTCCCTGTTACAAAATGCTTTCCGAGTTTACTCCATCGATTATCAAAATAAAACTGATCTTACACTTAAAAGATTTCGATAAAGATATAGGAAATTTACTTTCAACATCATGTCAATATTATTAATCCATATTGTAATATTAAAGTAAGCATTATTATTATGAAATAAACACTCGAAATACCCGATTATCAAAATCTTCAAATTTATGCACGATTTCCAAATGTACTTTCGGTTACCCACCTGTCCAACAGATGACCTAGACAACCTAGACACCCTGGCCTCCAGGTATATTGTGGACATTTTTCAATTTCAGAATCGTGTTCAGCGACGTCAAAAACCCCCGAATAAACATTTTGGTCCAATTTCAATGCATAAATGCAGTTTTTATTTGTATAAGATTTAAAAGTGGGCAAATGGAGTAAATGCATCAAGGAATCGGATGCAGAAAACCGCATTTCGATTCATCTTACTGCACAAATTTTGGAACTAAAATTTTATATTTCCTCGACTATATAGTTCTTTTAAACATGCACATTAACAATAACACAGAATCATTCACATTATCAGCATGTCGAATAGTCTTCGAACATATTTCTCGTGTTGGGTTTTCTTTGCCTCTTTCCATATAGTCATAGAATAATGAATCAAATCAGAGTTCGAATAATTTGATTCAATTGAATTCATATTATAGGCTTCCGCATTGACCCGCTACCGCAATGACCCGCTACCGCATTGACATACTTAGCTTGGGCTATCAAACTACGGAGGTCGAGGTTGTCTAAGATTAAATATCTCGAAACAGCTATCGGAATATTAAATGACCATCAAATAAATTTAGTAATTAACGTTACAACATGAAATACTGGCTCTAGAATGATATTTCAAAGGAATTATGGAGGGCATTTGCAAAACTCTTGAATCTGTACATTTTCCAGATATCGCAATATTTGATCGTTCCAATAATTAGTTTTTATGAACAAAACAAATTCCACAGTGCAATCATTCTTAATATTTCTTAATCATACTTTATATCGGAAATTGAGAGGAATAATGTTTGTTGGATATTCTCATTCCGAAGTTGTAGTTGTGGTTTAAGGTTTAAACTCAAACGGAAATCAAATCAAATTAGAAGTTATCCTGGGAATATAGAAGTCAAGTCCACACTTACACAAGAACATGTGGCCTAAGGTCATCGCTGAAGGATACAACTTTCCCAATTTCCGAAACCTAATTGAGCTTTTTGTTCGGATTCAGGACGCTAACTCGGCAAAACTAATTTGCTGCTTTTTCTCCCCGCCCTAACGGCGTACTTCACCGTTCCATCTTCGTACATTCAATTATTCGCTTATGCATTTTGCCAGGCTCTGCCTCACATGCGGATCATGATAGAGACACCGGCAACCGATATATCGAGTCCCGTGAGCACAAATAACGATAATCAACTCGAACATAGAATATAGCACTATAAATAGGAAGAATGATTTTTCATATGGTTTGATAAGAAACAAGAGAATTCAATTTGGAATCAATGAACGAGTATTATGCACATAAATCACTGTAACATGGAATATAACTTAACAGAATACAAAATAATGATCACCATAAGATATATAGTTCATATTTTCACCACTTTGGAAATTTCGAATCTGTACGGTCAATAGAAAAGACGCAATCGTCTCCATAGTTTTTGCACCCGCAAATATCGGGAGAAATTCAGAATGGATTCTTTGGGCAGACAACAATACTTCCCTTATACTACATATAGTGAGAGTAATATAGCTAGGAGAGTTTCGGATACAGTCCCTCTCATATCACTGCTGTCAGACTTTTTCACAATGTGTCTAAGCCATATGCGAGTAGTCTTCGGAGCTTACCTACTTTAGTTTTATTGAACATAATTCCTTATTATTCCACTACAAATTCATGATCAATTCCCGTGTCTACACCATAGATTCACCAGTATATCGATCTATATATTACTTAAAAGTCAAATAGCAGTCACGGAATCGCCGAAACTGTAAAGCCGACAGACTTGAAATCTGGCAGGTAGGTTCCTTATACGATCTAGACACCCACTGAGGATGAATAATGCGAAATTCAATCCCAAAGCAAATCAATATATTTCTGACAGCTTATATAATCACTTAAGGTTTATATCACAGACAGCTCATAGATCGATGACTAAGACAGTTCGTGATAGAACACCGACGATCATGACATGACCTTAGGTAATGTTTTCGTTTTTTTTGCGGGGGCGAAAAAAACCTTTATGGAGAGGTTATGAGCTTTCGGGTCTTATGGCATGCTGTACCTCGTACGAGATTGTAGAAGTCCTTTCCTGGGTGGCAACTGTATAATTATGGATCGCCATGAGGCTTTCCAAAAATTGACTGTCTTTTGCGATCCAGTGCCTCGCATTTACACAGTATGTATGTCACAGTCCTTACCGCAGAATCTGCATGTCAGATCGCTATCGTACAGTCTCATTTTGTTTAGGTGCTTTTTTAGTGGCGCATGGCCAGTCATGAGTGGTGTGTCCTGGATCTGGAACGTTCTCCGACCCTCTTCTTGCAACTTCGTCAGCTTTTTCATTGCCTGTCGTTCCCTGATGTCCCAGCACCCAGATCAGCTCAACGCGGTTTTGGTCTGACAGTATTTCAAGTTCTTCGTAGCATGTTCATACCAGACTTCCTGACTTCTCAATTCCTTAAAGGCAACCTGACTGTCTGTCAATATGAGGATCTGCTCATCTTCTATGACTCTCTTACTATTTCCCTTCAGACATTGAAGGATTGCATATACCTCTGCTTGAAAGACAGAGATGTGTTTACTCAATGAATAGTTGAAGTCAGTCTATGGGTTTCTTGAGTATACTTCCGCACCTGCACCTTTTTCAGTCTTAGACCCGCCTGTATACCAGATTTTTCCCTATAGAATGTCGCCATGGTTTGTATCTTCCCATTAAGTCGTTTTTGGTATTGATACTCTGAATGTGTTGTTAAAATAGTATCGCTTCGGAATGTGATCTGTTTTCATGCCTCACACGTCCCTGGTCACGATTTTAAGATGCTCTTGTGTCCTGGCCCAATGTGAACATTCTCCAGTGTATCTTGTATTCTGAAGGTGCCAAGCCTTGCCTCTCCTTGAATTACCAATTGAAGGGGAGGTAATCCCAGTAGTGTCTCCATTGCTGCATTGATCGTTTATTCCATGGCCCCTGTGATTTCAGGACATTCAATTCTCTTGACCTTTTCGTGATCCCTCTTTGTTGTGTTTTAGGCCACCATGCCAAAGAGGCGTATCTTATTGCGAGTTTAATCACCATGTTGTACAACCAGTAGAGCATGTTCAGTGGTAGCCCCCATTTTTTCCGAAGGAGCATCTGGCTACAAATACTGAGGTCTCCGACTTCTTAATTACTTTTCCCAGATGTTGGTTCCAAGTAAGTTTCAAGTCTAGTATCGCCCAGAGATATTTGAGATAATGTTTACCTGACAAAAAGGTGATATATAGACAGTCACACAATTTCCATGACAAACCACCCTGAAGATAATTCCCTTTCAATTCAAATGAACTTTCATAGAGTATGATGACTTTCCACGCCTCTGGTTGTTTCTAGACATTTACAATATATTAGTTAACTGTTCCGACGGGTGTTTTTTTGTAAAGCTAGTAACGTTAAAGATTTATGTCGTAAATTATAATGCACTGCGTTGTTCCTTACTGGAAATAGGGAATTCGTATCCAAAAGAGCAAGTTATGAGTTTGTATTATACACATGATATAATGGCAGCGCATAGCGATTTTCTAACGTAAATTAAATCTTTCTTCACTATTATTCCCAGTAGGTCGAAAGCGCTTTCTACTTCAAGGTTTATAATTCGAGAAATTTGTAGAATATTATGTACGAGAGCTAGACCAACACAATCGAAGGTAATTCCCCTCGGCGCTCTATCGATACGAGACTTTCGAATGAAATCTTCAACTTGAATTATCGAATCGTTTTCCGACTAGATGCCATTGTCCAGAACTAGAGGCACAAAAGAACCTTAATGTACAAAGTTAAGTTTCATATCTCTCCCAAGTGTCATTAAGAGATTATGGCTTCAACATAATACAAAAGCGCCTTTGCATCAAATCTTTATCGTAGAGTAAATGAGTTCTGAAGGATGGTATTGCTTCGTTCGGCATGTTCTCTTTACCGCCATCCTTCCGCACTGCATTTCGTACAGATGGAGAGGAAATAATTGGACTCACAAACGGAAACTGCTCACGCTTTGTACTGGATTCAGTTTATCAACAATACCGAAACTACGACGGGATAAGCTTATCTTAGATTGTCGAACTTTTGTTTACATTCAATTTCTGAAATAATAGAATTCAGTTTCAGCTAAACGGAAATCTGTTATAGATAAGCAAGCTACTAGAAGGAAGTACACATATTCTTTGCCATCACTGCACGAGACGTATCCCGATTGGAGGCGATATCCTCCAATCCAAATAACAGAGTATTCACAAGATTCATATTGGATGATATGCCGCAGCAAGTGATGTTTCATTATAATTCAATATTATATACTAAAAGTACGAAATAATCACCCGTATCAACTAAAAATACTATCAAATTATTAAGAACCTTTCAGCTACCAAGTAGCCATAATCAGAGTAAAATAAATTAGGAAACAAAATATACTTGCTCAAATGCAATTTGGGGTTAATAATGCAAATAAAGAGTTACCCTCAGTCTGAGATAATTCAGGTATTTAAATAAATGAAAAGTATATATAGACCAGACGGCGGGGACGAAATAATATGAAAACGTGCATTTTCCGGGCTGTAGCAATGTTTCGATTGATTCTTATGTATTTTTTGCCGTAGGATACGATTATCGTTACCCGTGCTTTGTAAAAGTTGTGCTTCAGTTTTCAATTTAACAATTTGTGAAAAAAAATGACTTTTTAACCTTTTCCTTCATATCTCCTTTTCTGTGCATTTTTAGCATTATGCACCTCTATAGTTTTTTGTTCCTTACTTAATTATCTAGTAAATGAGATCTGGTGCGATATCTCAAGTGCCATTGTTAAACTGCAAATTGTGTTGAAAGTTGAAGAAGCGTGTTTTCTTAAACATTCAATATCTCAACAATTAAGATACTTAGGAACTTGAAAATTTCAGAATATGTTGCTATTACCAATATAAATGAATGCACCAAATTCAAAAAATTCAAAACAATCGCTTTCTAACTTTTAGAGTTATTAACGATCATCAAAAAATATTCAAATTTAATATCCTGTTGAAATTTAAAAAAAAATTTGATTAGAACCGATTTTATAACTTCAGGAATTAAAAAAAAAATTATCTCCGCTCCCGTGCATGCTAGGACATTTTTTTCAAATTTGGAATCAGCTTTTAAATTATGCAAACAAGAATCATCAATATTCATTTTTCAAAAAGTTATATAATTTTATACGTGTTAAACAAATCGTTATAAAATCGGTTCTAATTGATTTTTTCAAAAATTTCAACGGGATATTAAATTTGGATATTTTTTTGATTTTTTGAGACCAGTTGGATCAGCAACTCTGGCGCATTATGCAACTAAACTCTGAAAAAAATTTTGATCGTTAATAACTCTAAAAGTTGAGAAGCGGTTGTTTTGAAATTTGGTGCATTTTTTTTTGTTAGTAATTGAAACATATTCTGAGAATTTCAAGTTTCTAAATATTTTAATTGTTGAGATACTGAATGTTTAAAAAAACGCGCTTTTTCAACTTTCAACGCAATTTACAGATTAACAATGGCACTTGGGATAATGCACCAAATCTCATTTTGTAGATAATTAAGTAAGAAACAAAGCGTAATGCTAAAAATGCAAAGAAAAGGATATATAAAGGAAAATGTAAAGGAAAGTGATTTTTTTTTTCACAAATTGTTAAATTAAAAAATGAAGCACAACTTTTACATAGTACGGGTAATGATACTCGTATCCTACGGCAAAAAATACATAAGAATCAATCGAAACATTGCTACCGCCCGAAAAATGCAGGCAAAAATCTCAGCCGACTGGTCTAATAGGACAGGGAGATATGAATTCATTTCGATAAGCTTTGGCGTAAAAAAAACTAGTATCGTTCGAATTTAACGTTTCGAATTTTAACCTCGTATAGGGATGGGAGATTTCTATACAACAAAATCATAGAATAGTATCTTAGGTATTTAATTAGCTGGATTTAATCCATTTCAAGTAAATCAATTCGATAATTAGCCATACATTACTCTTTCAAACACAGCCGATCCAATGTTTTTTGCAGTTTTAATTGGATTTTAAAGAACACAAATCGGCTGCAGACGCATTTCATTAATCGGTCAACTATTCTTTTCTGAATTACATGGAAACACTAATTAACATAACAATTTTTGAAAAACATATAAATAAAATATCGAAACGTAAAAAAGAAGAAAAATTATTTTATTTTCAGTAGTAATATTAAGAAAACGTAACACACATTTACAAATAGTTCAAGAATACAAATTTCTAGATGGAGAGTTAAGCAAACTTCTAGTTCCTTAGCGGCATTTAACTTTGAACACTATTTCCGAAAGCTAGTTCTGGTTTCGACTCGGGGGAGTGCTCCTCGGTATATGGGTATTAAACCACGCGCCATACATATTTCTCTGAATTCATGCATATCTAATTAAATCCCTATCGCTGAACCCTTCGACAGAGTTCACTTTGCCATTAATCGATAAACAGCTACATATGATTGGGCACACATCTCCCATCAATTCACTTGTGCATATACGTTCATTGGATCATCCAATTAAAATCTAAATTCATGCACGTTTAGGCGAAAACACAGCTAATCCTGGCAATTAAGACTGTAAGAAGCTTCCGGTTAATGCGTTTAGAACTAGATTTCCAATATTATCATCTTGTATCCACAGTTTGCTTTAGATGCTCTTAAACAGTGTCCAAATTTATTTATCCATGGAAGTCATTGTTAGTTTTATGGAAAAATTATAAGAAGATGTGACAAATAATACATATACATTATATACATGCAATGGAGTTTTTATTCGATATAATTATCAGTTATGGTTGGATCATTAACATTCAGATATACACATACTCAGCATTTTAGAAATTCGATATGACGATTGACATGATGAAATTTAGTGCCTCGGACCCCGGGTTAAGATATGATATTTCAGGTCTAAGAATCTTTTTATGTGTCATTTTAGTTTAACATAGACTATTTTAGTGAATATTTAGGCTGAAAATGGCATTTTTAGATATAACCTTACAGCTAAAAATGGCATTTTCAGCTATAACTTTACAGCTAATATAAGAGGTGGATTGATAAGTTTCCGGCCTGACCAAGAGATGGCGCCACTAGGCCTACGTTGTGGTGGCGTTCTATAGTACCATCCTTAGATAGCTTGTAGCTATAGTTTCAGTCCGATCACCATGTTAGTTTAGGTTTGAGAGCACGCTGAACAAGACGCCTCTGTGTTTTTCGTAAAAATGGAAAAGCTGGAAAATCGTGCTGTCATCAAATACTTTTATTTGAAGGGGTTAACGCCGAAGGACATTAAAGAAGAGATGGACTCAACACTGGGGACATCCTCCCCATCATATTCAACCGTTAAGCAGTGGGTTTCCGAGTTTAAAAAGGGTCGTGTGAGCACCTCTGATGAGCCTCGCTCAGGATGCCCCATTGAGGTCACAACTCAAGATGTGATCGAAAAAATCCATCAAATAGTGCTGAAAGACCGCAGATTAAAAGTGCGTGAGATAGCTGAGACCTGTAAGATGTCATATGAACGTGTACAAAATATTTTGCACCAACATTTGTGTATGGAAAATCTCTGTGCAAGATGGGTGCCGCGTTTGCTAACAGTCGACCAAAAATTGATTCGAAAGAACATTTCTACCGCCAATTTGGCGTTGTATAAGCGTAATCCAAGCGAGTTTTTGCGTCGATTCGTAACCGTTGACGAAACTTGGGTCCACCACTACACTCCTGAAACCAAAGAACAGTCTAAACAGTGGATTGGGCCAGGGGAACCAACTCCAAAGAAGGCAAAAACAATTTTTTCGGCGAACAAGGTTATGGCTACTGTTTTTTGGGATGCAAGAGGTATTATATACATTGATTACCTTAAAAAGGGTAAAACTATCACTGGTCAATACTACGCAGACTTATTGCAACGTTTGAGCCACGAAGTGAAAATTAAACGACCTCATCTGGCGAAGAAAAAAATCTTGTTTCATCACGATAACGCACCAGCGCACACGTCCATCGTTGCGATGGCTAAAATCAACGATCTGAAGTTTGAATTGATGCCTCACCCTCCCTACTCTCCAGACCTAGCCCCGAGTGACTATTATCTGTTTCCTAACCTCAAAAAATGGCTTGGCGGTAAGAGATTTGCGGACAATGAAGAAGTAATCGAAGCTGTAAATGGGTATTTTGAGGAGCTTGACGAATCAGTCTATAGAGATGGCATTACTAGACTAGAACACCGCTATGAGAAATGTATCAGCCTTGAAGGAGATTATGTTGAGAAATAAAAAGAAATAATTCTTAAAAACGTTGTTTTTCTTGGTCAGGCCGGAAACTTATCAATCCACCCTCGTAGACATAAATTAGGTCGATTCGGATATAATTTCGGTACCTTCTTGAGCGTGCGTTCCATAGACAAACTAAGTGAATTTTCCGTTTCGACAGGCCGAAGATAGTTAGTAAACGAGTTTTCGTCGAGATAGGCCAGACGATTTCAAGATTATGCCCATACAGGTATAGAATATGTACATACGGGTCTTGTCCACAGTCCACAGCTTTGCAGATGATGATACACTAGATACCGCTTTTTCATCTAGAGCCCCTATACCATACAATGAAGCCAGAGGAGCGAGGCAGAGACACTATGTTCTTCGAACATTAAAGGTTTCTCTCTCGTGTAATCAAAGTATGAAAAAAAAGTCCTAATATAAGTTATATCAGTGAATTTCTCTTTAATCGTGCGTTCTATCAAAAACTAAGTGGATTTTCCGTTTCTACGGGTCGAATATAGTGAGTATACGATTTTTTATCTAAATCCTTTGTTTCATTCTGGATTGGTGTGGGTTACATTGTCCGGCTATTATTATATTCTCATATTAACATTTTTCCGTGTATATTAGATTTCAGACGAAATTGGCGAAATTCCTATTAGAAGTCCGATCAACTTGAAACTCGGAATCCCTAAGTTTATCGGCTATTAAAAAAGTCCTACGGCACTTCCTTCCTGTTCGTCCTGCGAACCGACAGACATAAGACACATTTCAAATTCATTTAATCCAGATCCGCATTGGCATTTCATTTGAATAGATTCAAATATCTTCAATGAAAAGCTTTGATTTCCACAAGATGGTCCGCTTCCAGACTTCATTGTTCGTATTTATTTAGGAATGGTCGAAGCGGTACAATTGTATGGTCTTGATATCAGAGTGATATTAGAAATTTTTGGTAGAAGAACTCATGAACTGACTACAATAACTCTTTTTCACAAATGAAGGATGACATGAATGTTGGATGAACTTGCTAAGTAATTCCCGATATTATCTATTACAACAATTTCATAAGGATAACCGTGGAAAATAGCTCCGACGAGATCCTAGAATTGAAGTTGTTTCCTACTGGATGCGCCAATTTATATTTGCCTTCATCGATATGGTGAAAAATCAACCAAATTGAAACTCAAATATTCTTCTAGTTCAAAGATCATGGCCTACTATGTATTTGTATTGTCTATAGTCCTGAGTTTGTGTATTATTAAATCAGATTTAATTCAAATTAATCGATTTAACTCACATGAATATGGATTAATGTAAATTTATGTATGAAAAATACATAAAAGAAATGATATTCAATCATGTAAAACGCTTAAAAAATACATATGGTGCTGGCTTTGATTGATTTCTACCAATTTTATTTTAAAAATGTGTATTCGATTTCTACCTCATTCAAAATAGTATTCAATATACACGATAACTGAAAGAGTTTTCGTTGATGAACGAAAATGATGGCTAGCCAGTGGCGGCTCGTGAACTTTTTGAGAGAGGAGGCTGGACATAAAACGTTTTTGTAAAAATATACTACATTTAGTCAATTAATTTAATCTTCGCGCAGCGACCGTACCAGCTACTTCAGTGACAAAATTAATTGTTACCCAGCAAGAACCAAGTTTCTCTTGCACACAAATTTTGTTTCGTTCGTTTTTTGTTTTTTATTTTTGTTGGATTTTCAATTTTTTTTCTTTTTTTTTTGGAATTTTTCATATTTTGTTTTTTTTTATTAATTTTATCAACTTTTTCATATATTAACGAAATTCTACGGTCTTTAATTTGTGAAAAATGATCAATAATATTATCATAAAATGTATCATTATGTTTTAAGTGTTTTACTAAATCTTTTTCAATAGATATTAAACTAACATTGTATTTCGCATGTACGTTTTAATTTGTTTGAGAGTAGAAAATGTTCTCTCTACCGATGCCGACGTGACAGGAATGGTGACTGTCAAACAAAGTAGTTTATAAAACTGAGGTAAGACTTGTTGCAAATCATTATCTATCATATATTTTATCATATCGGCGTGACTGTCGTACTGGCCTAAAATATCTTTATCCCAGTATACAACGCATAATTCATTGTGCAGCGCTATTTTATCAAAACAATTATATTTTAGAACTAAGTTATCTGAAAGTGTATTGAGAAACTCTTTTGAAAAAGATTTGAAAAATCTTCTATTCTTCAATCGAAAAACTTCAATTCATGTAAATCGGAAAATCGAATCTCAATATTTGACCTTTAATAGCATCTAAAATTTCATAAAAAAGTTGTTTATAATGTAGTTTCTTGTCTACCAAATTATTTGTTTTCCTCCTTTTCACGGGAGAAGCCTCATCAGTTGAATAATTTCCAAATAAAATATTAAAATGAAATTCTGTATAACGGAAACTTGAAATTTTATCAATGAGATGTTTTAAACGATCTCTTGAATGAATTATATTAGTGAATTTATGTTGTAAAATTTGAAAAATAAGATCGTTTGTTCAAATATTAATTTAAAAGTATCAAGAAAAAACAAAAATTCTTCATTTTCTAAATAAGATTTTAAACCAACAGCAGCATTTAATGAAACCTGATCTGTTGAAAAGTCATCACTGTTTAATATAAAATCAAATGTTTCAATTAATTTGTCTTTATTTTTATGGATGGTAAATACTGCACGTGATGTAAAATTCCATCGAGTTCGAGCATTACAGGAAATTCTGTTTCCTACTATGTTATTTAAAACTTACGTTCGTTTGTTTGAAGACCGTTTAAATGTCCCGTTAATGTTTCCATTAAAAAATTAAATAAATTGACCGCTGTTCTTCTCGAACTAACATCGTAGAAGCCTAATAATCTTTCCACTAGTTGTCCATTTTTACAATTAGTAATTTACCGAACAGACGAATTCTAATCTAACCTTATTTCGCGTGGTATCACTCAACCATTATACCCGCATAAAACAAAACAAGCACTGACGCAATACGCATGTGTCGTATTCCGTACCACACCGACTGTACTGAACTTAAAGGCGGGCGGCAGGCTAGCCTCCAGACGCTGTTGCCATTTTCGCTGTTTCACGCTATTTGGCGATTGACTGGTCGGAAAAACGGCAACTGTGTTGAACAACACATGCTCAGCGTTTGAGATATATAGAGTCTAGCCTCAGGGCACTGTTGCCAGATTAAAAATAACTACTGAGAACGGGGAATTAATTGTAAAATTCAAAAAATTATTAGAGAAACAGGAAATAAAATAAAGAATGATCAACAAGATAAATTTGTGAGGAGGCTGAGCCTCCTTAGCCTCCTTCGAGGAGCCGCCACTACAAAGGAATAAAAATAAATTAAAAAAGGAAGACATAATGACACAAAATCTTCTAATTCTTTAAAACCGCTATGGCCTTTAGGGCTAGCAAGACTAATGATATTAAATCCTATTTACATCAAATCACCACTTTTATAACAAACTTACAGAAGATTAGTTGGTAGATGAGGAAATAGATGCATTTAATGGCGATTTGCATTTTGAGTTATTTCTATTTTTATTTTTTCAGATGTTTTGTAACATAAGATTTTTTCTATTAGCCAATAGAGAACCAGGTATTTTTTTAATTCACTAATAATGTTTTTTATCATAATATTTGGATGTAATAACTAAGTTCCTTTGAAAATCAGGAATACCAAAGTTTTAGTTAAGCAATAGAGAAGAAGAAGAATAGATCAGAAAAGTTGTTTTGCTTATATACATTCGAATTATTATTTATTATTAACTTTGCATTCTGTAAGATTTTCGAAAGAAATTATTTGCAGCCCATATTTTGTCTATGAAGCGTCCTACCTTAGCGAAAGGAGAATTAAAAGATCCTTCTGATAACCACCTTACCCTTCCAATAACCCTGTTCGAGATCAGCTTCCTAATGAGACTCGAATACTCGACGCGACGGCTTAATATTCCAATCAGGCGAACCGATCTTAATCCTATAAACCGTCCAATGTCTGGCGTTAACCTCGTAATTAATGATATTTAATTTGTTCCAGGTACGTTATTACGACGTTATGTGGAGACGATGTATGTCCCACACCGGAGTGGCTAGTGGGAATGCTATTCTGGGTAGGATATTTCAATTCAGCGTTGAACCCACTCATCTACGCATACTTCAATCGGGATTTCCGGGAAGCTTTCAAGGACACGTTGCTGTGCGCCATGCCGTGCTGCTTTTCCTGCTGGAAGACCCCGGCGAGATTCCTTTAGCGTCAGGACGTCCCACCAGCTTACCAGGATGAGAAACTTTAGTCTAGTAACCTTAGCGTTGCCAGCTTATAACATCCGGTGTTCCCGTAGTTTATTATTGTTCAGATCTTTTTTCGTATTAAATAACAGGAAACGAACATGAGAATTACACGTTCACATTTATGGAGATACAGCAAACGATCTCTATGGAGCCCAAACGTACATAAAATTATATGCTACACGATGCTTGAACATCAAATTCCAGTTACTTCAACTTGAACTAGGATTATACAAGGAATTGAAAGGAATTGCTATATTCCATCTGATTCCTTGGAAATTTCAATGTGTTAATAGAAAGTGAAGAATGTAAAATACCCGCCTACGGTTTTGGAGTATCAAATCTACAAGCACCAAGTAATTGAATTGAAGAATCGTATGATTTTTCTGCATCCTACCGGATGCGCCAGTATCGCCAAAATGATGAATGATGGCCAGTATTGGAGCTGAGGAATTCATGTAGTTCAATGATGATGATATGTACATAGAACATAAGCAGTCGAATCGATGTTGAGATGTAACACAATAAATTTCTACGTCTATGGCTTTCACTGCTATGATGTGAACTGCCTGGTATTCATTCGAACTGCAATCAAAGTTTCAATCAACACCTTTCTATAGATGCAAAAACCGATCAACGTCGGAAAGTTGCCACTAGAAGAAAATGCTCATGTTCGATTAAGTTAAATGTCATCAGATAATTGGACAAAACTCATTACCACCTCATCACTGTCAGCGGATTGAATGTATTCTAGACGATTTATTTCCCGTTTTCATTTGGCTTTTTAGAATTATGAGAATACATCAACTGCAATCAGGCAATGTAAATTATGTTCCGATAATTGATTTTGTGATGCAGCTTTGATAGAGAATAATCGGAATTGATTTTAACATACCCAGTCATTTGTTGTAATAGAGTGAAATATTGCGGGTACTAAACTGATGAAATTTTGATAGGCAGCCGACTTGCATGTGAAAGAGATATTTTACATTACGTATACAGGGAGAAGTAGTTTTCATCGCAACACCTGAAAACACGTAATGATAGACATACGCATATCGGATTGAATTGATGGAGCTGTTACTTCATGCAAAATTATGTCAACAATTATTAATACAAAGAAAAGTTCATCGCTTCACACTTCACTATGTGATATGAACACTATTTATGAGAAATAATCACCCTTATCCACTAAAAGTACTACTAAAGTACTGAGGACCTTTCGTCTACCAAGTAGCAGAGTAAGCTAAATAAGAAATCAAGATGAACATGTTCAAATACCTATTGGGGATAATAATGTAAACAATGGGTTACCCTCAGCTGGAGATATATCGGAATTTAATAAATTGCTTTTTTGTTTATACATTTCCATCCCATCTAAATTACCTAGAAATTTCCCAGTACTGTGTTTTAAAAGTAATAAACTTTCCTAATGATGTGACCTGTATTCAAATTTAGAAAACAAACTATGGAATTCATTCATTACTGAAGAATGATCAGTGAAACTTTTGATTTTTGATCGGGAAACGGTATATGCAATTCAAAAAATTTAGATGATAGAGTTGTTGACCAAGCTTTTATGATATTCGAAAGGAAATTTTGGAGCATTTTAGGGATTCACCAAAACGTTTAATTTTGAATTGAACTGAAGAGGAAGAGGAAGTTCCAACTGATTTATTGCAGCTCGAAGTATTTTTTATTTGTTACCATGAATCTGTGGGAACTTTGTTTTCCTGTTTCACTCCTACTGCATCAAAGTATGGAATAGTATTATTTTCTATCATTTTTCTACTATGTTTTTAACTACACGTGAGGGAAACTCATAATGTTTCTGAAGGTTATAGGCATAGGGAAAGACCTTATTGGACAATTTCGCTATTCGAAAGAAAAATAAAGTCTGGTAGGAAATAGTTATGCAGGTTGTTGACAATGAAGGGGTGACTAGCTTGTGATCGTCTATTCCGCCTATCTGGGATCTCTCGTGGTAGAACAACAAACGAGATTTGTGATAAAACATCAACCATGGAAATATTTATAGAAAGGAGGTAGATTGACAACCTTTCAACGATGTTTGGTAGAGGTCATTGAATTCGTCAGTGTGACAACATCATTCACATGAATAGCTCTCTTCTGGATAGAATCCAAGAGCTTCAGCCTATGGTTGAAAACGATTTCCAAATATGTAAACAATGTTCCAGGATATGTCGAATATGTGCTTTACACAATATGAGAAACTGCTGGGATGTAAATTAGCTCTTGGCTTCCTGTCTCTGTCTCTCTCCTTTGGCTTCATTCGATGGTATAGGGGTTCTAGATGAGAAAGCGGTATGAAGTGTGCCATCATCTGCAAATCTGTGGACGGGACAGGCAGTCACTTCTAGCAGATTGTTGATATGAAACAGAAACAAAGTTGGTGCCAAGACCAACCTCTGTGGAACACCAGCGTCCATAGGCACTGTATCGGAGGAAACTCCGTCAACCACCACATGGAGTGATCTATTTGAGAGAGTACTCAATAGTAAGCGACAAAGTTGAGGCGACAAACCATATGACGGAAGAGGGCTTTGGTGCCAGACACGATTAAATGCTTTGGAGATATTCAATGGTACAGCTGGAGATTCTCCATGTGCTAAGCAAGCGGGTTTCCTGTTGATCTCTGCTGACGAAAGCCATAGTGCAGGTCATTCACGATTTTAGAGCTCTCTAGGTATTGGATGAGCCCGATGTTGATTGCTCCCTCCCTTATCAGGAAGGTTTTTTTTTTTAATTTTTTGAATTGGTTGGACTTTTTCTGTCTTCCAGCTGTGAAGAAACATACCAAGTTTGTACGAAAGGGTAAGCAACCTGCAGCAAACTGGTATTAACTCAGGAGCACATCATTGCTTGAGAATGACAGGTGGAATTCCGTCTGGTCCCATAGACTTTTTAGATAAGATGTATATGCGAATAACACCTATAGCAGTAATAGAAGCAATGATCTGCCTTCCACCTATCAACTATCTGCGTTACATCCGGGTTCAAAGGGACTCGGAGTTGATGCCAGGGAACGAAGGAAGAGGGAAAAACTGTCACTTCTGTACTACAAACATACGACATACCACCTTACTATGTCTTTGTTGCCGATAGAAATCACGAATGGGTAAGCTCTACATATTTTGTCTTCACAGAAAAATCAAAATGACTACTGGGGAGAGTATTTACTAAAGCGATCTGAGCATATCCCCAACAATACTCCTGGAGATATTTACACCAGTACTCCAATCAGAAATCTGTACTATCAATCATGGGGCAAAGGAAATTCTGAACATCAAAATCAGCGGTGAAGACATTGAGTTATCCTGACGGATAATAAAGCAATAATATGAGCGATAAGTAGCAAGAATATCACCTTAAAACTAGTATTAGGAAGTCATTAAACCCTAAGACAATCATCAAATGCTAGAAATATCAAACTGCATTAAGTGCAACGACATAAAAGGAGGCAATCGCAAGGGCCCATGGGGAATTTATCAAATCCCGAAGAACAATCGTATCATCATGCAGAAAATAGGAATGAACGTCTTGTTCAGAGGAGCAATGCATTATTTAACTCGTTTTCACATTATTTTCGATTTGATGAAAAAATAATAGAATAATGAAACGGTTGGTCGTTACTACTAAATTTTCCAAAAAGAAAAATCTAAATCTGGATATGTTGAATATTACATCATCCTCTGTCTATCTCTGATCGATTTTTTATATTGGAAATGATGAAGGTTAAGCGTATAAAAGTGCTTTTGACACGCGATATTTCACTCTTATACATCACTTGAATTAATAAACGATTATTGATTGTAACGAATCAACTCCTGAAAATGTTTAATCCACACTGGACGATTCTCGATGCGGCTAAAGATAGACTCAATTACATTGGTTCAGTTTTCGTGGTCAATGTTTTAATGTTTCGATATCATAATGAGGATTGAATAGATATAGGTGAAAGTTGCTATTCTAAAATCTATAGTATTTGCATTCATTATTATAGGATTCTGATAGTAATTCTAATTACAATAAGATAATATGTTATATGTAAATTATTATGTTTCATTGTCACAGACAATGTTGTTTATTCAGATTTAAACAAAAAAATTGGAATTTTATAGTTTAACATAGCATAAGCTCGGTTTTCAATCAATTATTTATCAGTTTTATAAAGAACCTCATACAAGTTTATTGAATTATTTATTTTATTTATTATATCAAACTCATATTTATAAAAACATGGTGATATACATAGAATGGTCCAATCTAATCGACACGATCCCTCAAACGAAAACGCTTGCATATTTCGGAGCGAAATTTTGTACACTTATGTAGACTCTTTTTGGGCATAATTGAGGAATATTTTTTGTTATTCAGGATATTTCAGAAAAAAGTTGGATATCAAAGTTATACTTCCTCGAATAGAATACCCTGTATTTGAGGTCACTTTTGGATAGAGTTAAAATAAAGGTGAGTTGCTGTCACATATCATATACCTATCTCAAATAATTTTATAGATAAAAAAGATATTGCAAGTAGGTATAGGACATGTAACAGCAGCTCACCTTTATTTTAGCTCTACAATCCAAATTCGACCTCAAATACAGGGTATTGCAGTTGAGAAAGTATAGCTTTGATGTGTATTTTTTTTTCTGAAACACCCTGTATATTAAATAATATTTTTAAATTATGGCCACAAAGAGTTTACATAAGCACAAAATATCGCCGCAGCGTTTTCGTTTGAGAGACCGTGTCGTATAGATTGAACCAGCCTGTATGTATTCCAATAAATACCAATATTTGAAACATAAATTTTGTTTTCAGCCTACTTATAATTTTTGATAATGGAGTATAATGGGTAGAGCTCGAAACGTATAGTAAGAATATCGAAAAAGGAATATTGTGAAAATCAAACTACACATTTATAATTATATAAATCTTATTTCAACACCTTGAACATAATTCAAGATAATTCATATTTGACAACAGATTGTCCGTCCTTTTTATCTATTTTGTATTAGATAGGCTTAGTTTGAATATTATTCCTCAATTCCGAACTCTTGAAGCATTCTAGGAGAAAGAATTATTTGTCTGACCAATATATACGGCATCACAGTCTTCAAAACTCGCCAACTACATGTTTTGCACCCATTGGTGATTTTTCTTGCATACTGAATGATATTGGAATAAAGGCATTGTATGTCAATAGTAAACATAGATGTTGATCGAATAAGGAAAACTGTTCAATGACACTAACACAGACCATTATAATAAACAAAGCAACGACGCCCAATGTTCATTTGTTTAAATCGCACCCGCAATAAACACACAGTGTTGTCATTATACAAAAACGCAATCCTCGAAAATATGTAACATAAGTAAATATGTATACTGAAAGCAATAATTTAAGACTCATTTTCTGATGTTTGCTAGGATCCGGAGATATACGTAAATTGTTTGAGATATTTTTCGGCATAACCAAATCATCAATGTGCAACTCGATACAGCTCTATGATACTTTCCAGTTGTTTACGGAGTCACGATATACTCTTCTGTGACAACTGTTGTATCATTGATTGACTTTTGTTGTGGAATCATTATACAAAACGTCAAGCATGGTGGTAGAACGAATAAAATTCTACAGACACAAAAAAGCGGAATTTTCAACATGGCATTCTTTAATTAAAAACACATTTCGTGTTAAAATAATTCTATGACAAAGCTTTGATTCAACAGCGACAACAAGTTTATCGATTCCGGACAACAATTTCGCTCTCCCATGAGCTCTTAAATACAATGAGCCACACGATAAACTCACTGTCCAACCATCAGGTAAATTCCTAATTGGGGAATGTTGCCAGAACCAAGCTGTCCCAACACCATCTACCGGAAAAGAAGATTACCCACTAACAGCGTTATTCACATTCAGACGCATTGATAAAACAGGTTTTGCGATTCAAAAAAATTGACTGGGAAACAATCAGCAGGAGTAGAAAACACCCCTTTCATCACGGATTCCGTATCTTGTTGAATTTGTGTTAAAATGAGAAAAATATACTTACCTTTTTTGGCCCAAAATAAGATGTTTCATGATTTTTTCTGAAAAATAAATATTTTTCTAGACATGGCCTCTCTAAAATTCCTAAAGGAGAGGGAAATGTAGAAAGGTGAGAAAAAAATTTGTAAAATTTAGGGGAATAAAGATCAAAATAGACGTTTTTTTATTTACCACTTTTTTCTCAAGTACGTTTTGTCCTAGTTTTTACGCAAAAATGTTATAAGCCATCCCTTTCTTAGACATTGCAGCTCTTTAAAATTTAATTGAAAAAATTCAGGTGTATACAGCCTTCTTATTAATTTTACCGACCAAAGATTGTTGTTTTTAAAAGTATTTTTTGAATCATATACCGAAACAAATGATTTTTTTGGGAAAAAGTTATTGATATAAAATATTTCACTTCCCAAACTTCCATCAATAAAACTAGGAATTTTGAAAAAATTTATAATTTCTCGAAAAGTTTTCTATTTCATTCTATTTAAAAATTTGTTCTAACGTTTGAAAGTGGTTTGAACATATCGTTTTGATATTTTCTTCACAATAATACCTAACAATTCAACCTATTTTACGAATATTTTCATATTTTTTATTTGTACTAAATATTTTTTTACTATCTGTAACTCAAAAAATATGCAAGTTCTAAAAAATTCAAGAGACAAAAATTGTATAAAAGTAAACGTTTGATTTTTTCCAATTTTTTCAGTTGAATATATTTTAGAAGCGCTAGTGGCAAAGGGATTTTCATGTTTTTCCAGAAAAACTTGAACAAAACGCAGTTGAGAATAAAGTTTTTGAATAAAAATCTTGTATTACGATTATACATTCTCCTGAATTTTTTTCCGATCCTTCCCCCATCTTTTACATTTCCCCTCCCCTACTTCAAGAATTTTCGAGTGACCATTTCTCGTAAAATATTTACTTTTCAGAAATACGCAAGAGTACATCTTAAGTAGGACACAAATTGTACAAGTTACGGAAATCGTGTTAAAGGGTTTTTTTATACCCCTTACGATCATTTCCGTATTATATTTTCATTACTTTTTCTATTGATGTAATTACCAACCTCATCGAATTCATTCAGAAAATAAGTGTTCAAACAGACATTTGATTCACCGAATGCTTCTTTCAATCACAACGTACTTAGTAAATCGATCAATAGCTTCACCAGAAATTGACTTAGTGAGAGAATCTTGAAATGGTTTTTTTCGCCAAATGATTATAAATTCAAACTAACAGTACTTCCACATGAAGTCAAAAGGAATAATCACAAATCGACATCATGTTTCTGTAGAGTCCAATCGAACTTCCGTTGAATTTCAAATTTCAACTTTGCTTGCTCATAAATATACCGAAAAATATCTCGAATGAAGTTAATCACTCTTTTCTGTGATATATTAAATATTGTACCATAGTTTATTAAGGAGAGTTGTATATATATCTAAGACGAAAGTGTGATATTTATATTATTATTCTGTAAATATATGATGCTGTTTTTGTATAGTATGAATAAATGTATTTTTTAATTGTAGGTACGCAAATTAGTAATTGTTGATTGTTGACTCATTTCGAATGTCTTCCTTTGAAAACATACTGCTGCTTTTCTATAAAAGAATTCTTTGGAACAGTTAAGGTATATTTTATATGTAAATCTGGTCAACATTATGTTTCAATGCAATTGTAATAATTATTTGCATATAATTATCTGGAGAATCCACTGGCGAAGGTGTGCCTAGAGTTTTATTTTTACACAGTACCCTGGAGGAAGCTATGATGGATCGTAGATCTCAAAAAAATTTATTGAACAACGAGTTGAATAATAATTAGCTCATCAAGGAATCGTTTGAAATTAATAAAATTGAATACTTTTTTTTGGGATGGTTCTGTATTTAAAACGAAACTGAATTGGCGTTATTTATTTCAAGATTACATATCTATGAGAATCGTGAGCCAGTTTTGGAGAGATAAATTATACATGTTCTGCCCTAGGAGTGCGACATCTTTTTTTATACTGTGACAACGCGAGAGGGAAACCTATAAGTTTCGAAGAACATCGTGTGAGCCTGCGTTGGAATGTTGGGAGATGAGATGGGCATTCCAATTTTCTCGAAGGTTTGGAGGTAATATGCATAGAGAAAGATCTCACTAGGTGAAGAGTTCCACAACTTCGCTGTCCGATAGAAAAATGAGGTCAATGACATCATCAATCAAACAAATAGCTCTCTTCTGGATATAATCCAAGAGTTTCAGCGTATGTTTGGGAGCCGAATCTGTGATGTGTAGATTATGAGGAGGGCCTGGGATGTGAAGTAGCTCTTGGCATGGAATAGGAAACCAAGTTTTTGTGAAGCGGTTTTCGCAATGATCGTTCCATGAAAGGGTGCTGTTAAAGGTGATCCAGAGCATAGATATGGAAGACTTCATAGGAATAATTGTACCTGAGATTATCATATTACGGATTTTGGGATTCGTCTTCCTGAAAGAAGACGCAAACTTGAGTTTTGTTTGCATCAAACTCTACTAGATTATCAAATCCACATTCCAAAATCTTTGCCAGATCTCCATTAATTGCGACAACCTGTCTCTGTCTTGCTCCTCGGACTTCATTGGATGGTATAGGGGTGTAGGGAACCAAGAGAGATCCCTGTGGAACACCAGTGTTGATAGCCATTGTATCGGACGCTACTCCGTCAACTACCTCGAAATTGGCAAAAGGTTTCTCAAGTAAATGGCTCAATGATTTCAAGTAATTTTAAGATTGAACTGGTCTTTACTTGTTGGAAATTAAGTAGCTAGTGGCTTTAGCTTCTCACATAGTTGTATCAAGCACTTAAAATTCATTTGTAATTAATGGCGACTAGGTTCGATTGTTACGTTATCGGAGTAGAGCTATGCACTATGGGCCATTCAATGAATAGTATATCGGCTGGACGGTGCTCAACGGTATCCAGAATCTGAACGGAATATCCTCAAAGCTTCCTTTCTGAATTAACAACCTGTGTCGTTGGATATATTTTGATTTCATTATTAGAATATTGTTGGCCAGAATGTCGTTTTGATTAATAGTTCAATTCAGTTATGACCTCCAATTCGCATCCAAAATATGGACAACTTTAAATGTAATGTGATTTGATGTTAGCCGACTTTAATTTTTTTTTGACATTTTCATAATTACGTAGAAGCTTGTTGGCAGATATATCATATTCGTAGGAAATCTTGACATAATAAAAGAAAAGGAACGTATGAGCTCATGGAACTTGATTTATTATTTTTCAATCGCCCGGATACGTTTTACAAATTGTACATAATATATTGTAAAGTATTGGTATAAAAGACAATCTCATAGGCCTATTTTGTAAAAGAATGTCATGTCGGATGTTGATGAGATGAATATCATTCATGTTACATGTCATGTAAGATTAATATACTTATAACAAATATATTGTTTGTTAAATAATGCATTGTTTCATTTTACCTTTTATCTAACAAGGATCTGAACAACTCTACTCTCTTGAAAATAAAGTAGAAAATAAACTATTGTCTCATCCTGTTGAAGTAGTGAAGGCAAACGAATACTAGAATTTTTATCTGTGAATTAACCCAGATCTCTATATAACTAGACACTCGTCGAATTGTTGAGCGACATGGAGCATTCATCTGAAATTTGTGTTGCAAAACAATACCAGCGCTTTTATCTGTAAATTATCACATTTTTTTGTACGATGAGTTAACCCTTTAGGAAAGAAATCATGGAAGCCGTTCGTGACCTGTTGATGCATATCTTATCATCCGCATTTAAGCCATATGAAGCAGTATTTAATCCACAAGTGGAATAAATCAACTCTATCCCACTGTTACAAGCATGAGATAATAATTAATACAAATTATATGTAAATTCTTGAGAAATAGGTAACATTAATACATATGCCAACTACATTTTCCTCTCTACGTACGTTTCAGTCTCACAACCATTATCAGAAGACGTTTGAATACTAATCACGTGACTAAAGCGCGAGATTCCTTAAGCTAATTGCACTAAGCACTGAACTTATACAGGAATCTGTAAACAACAACAGCACCATAATTAAAATGTTAAAACGAAATGGGAATAGGAACTCTAACTTCAACACCGACTTATGAAAGGTCATCTTACTTCAACAATGAAAGTGTTAATCTTTTATTCATAGAAAACTGTTGAATTCAACCAGAACACTTCTTTCAAAGTCTGCCTTAGTAAGGAACGTAACTAGATCCATCAAACGTGAACTGTAAAATGAAGTTGACTCTACCAAAAAAGAGATGGCATTGTACGCACACATAGTAACGTCTGTTCACGAAAAGATAGGAATGACGTCATAGCATAGCAGCATGAGATACAGCGTTGTCAACTTGACCGCGTTTTTAAACTAACCTACTAACTACAGCTAGAGATTCCCTATGATTTTCTGCCATACATGTGTTAAGTAGGCGAGCAGGTTTCCTGTTGATCTCTACTGAGAAAAGCTATATTGCCGGTCATTCACGATTTTGGAGCTCTCTAGGTATTGGATAAGCTCGAGGTTGATTGCTTTCTCCATCATCTTAGAGATCACAGATAATAGTACAATGGATCTATAATTATTAGGGACGGTCTTCTTTCTTTTTTTTTGGAATTGGTTGGACTCTAGCTGTTTTCCAACTGGAAGGAGAACACCAAGTGTAAACAACCTGTGTTTTTTACCTGCAATTTCATTGACTGTTGAGACATCTAGTGTACAAATGGAACAACTCCGTGTCTAACGACAGGAAATTATATCACACATATTTGCGGAAGCTGAACAATGAGCTCCATCAAGTGAGTTTCCGTTTACCACATAGCAATATTGACCGAGGTACAGGTACAGCTCATTAACGGCTCAACGAAATACAAGCATTCAAAGTTGGATAAGATCCATTCATAGAAAACCCAAAGGTTTTCTCAAACTACAAGAAAATACCTTCAAAATGGTTCATTTATATCTCTTTTAATGCATCATCATTCAATTTCTTTTACAACTGAAAATTTGACCGACAGTCTGTAATTGATTTTTCAAAATCTCATGTAATATTTGAGTTATCAAACAAAAACAAGTTGTAAGAAGTTTTATGGGCATTCAGTAAGGTTGACCCTAGTAGGAAGCTCATTTTTTCAAGATATTTAACCTCAAAGGTCTCAAGAATAGTTCCTCTAGCCTCTAGCACTCACTCTTCTGTTGGTTTTTATTGTACAGCGATAAAAAATACGCTGTGTCTAGACTCCCGGTACCGGTATCCAAATAAATCCCGGTAAAATGATGACGTCTACATAATGACGTAATAACCTACCGGTATTTGCAATAATCCCGGCAGTTTTTATTATCTTTTAGAACTAATTCCTTGAATTGATTGATCCAATGCGATTATTGGTCGTATTTAGAAAATTACAGTTGAAATATTTTTTTGTCATCGACCATTCATCTTTAATTTTATACCAGTTAGAATTAAAATAGTCTAAAACAACTTTGGGAACATTTTCGCACATAATTTTGTATAAGTTGTCGAACTCCTCCACAGTTTTGGAGTAAACCATTTTTTGAATTATTTCAAGGCTTAGATTTCGTTGGCTAGAAGATATTCCCATTTTTTCGCATGATATTTGCCTCTGAAATGTACGCATGGACTGGAAAATACAGATAATAACGTTAGCTTCTGGGAAGCACTCTTTAACAATTTTTCTTTCCAGTAAATCTTTATCTGTCATTATACACTTTGTTTCGCTCCATTTAGAATTTTTAAGTTTAAATTAGTTCAAAAACCATTCAAAACTTTCTTTGTCTTCGTGAGTTAGTAAACAAAATGCAATTACTCCGGTTTGGCAATTTCCATCTTCACATACGATTAAAAACAAAGGAATACCTATATTAATTAATTTGTAAGTTCCGTCAAGGCTTAAAAACTCTGGAAAAGCATCAAAAGTAGCTTTCATCTTTTTGGTTTGCATAAACATGCCTCTGAAATTGTTAGTTTCATCTTTTAAAATACTAACTTCACAGTCATATGATTTTTTTTAAATATTGACACACTGCTCCAAATCTAGAGGTCCTTTATTGGATGCACTTTGCTTAATGTTGGACAGATCTTTTAAAGTTAGTTTCAAACCGGTATCTTTCTCCAATCGTTCTCTAACTCTCTTTTTATTTGCATCTAACAATAACATTTCCTTTGCTTTTTCTCTACTATCAAGTGGTAACTTGCGTTGCTGAGGCAAAAAATCAAATAACACCTTGCTTATTTCGTGATTGTTCTTTTTGAATAGCTTTAACTTCTAGAAATTTGCCATTTTGGGACACCCGGAAAGAAATGCATGCAGGACAAGGGTCTTCCTTTTTAAAACTTCTTACTTCTTTTTTATTGCTTCCCGCCTTTCGAAATTTTTGACCTCCGAAAATACAGCAATATTTTACTTCATAATACTTTAATTCTGCTCTGGTAGTTTTTTTAATTCTTTTGATGAAGGAATAAGCCTCGCGTCTCGTTTCCAATACTTTGAAAAGGTTTTACCTTCGTATTGCTTTATAGCTCTGTTTACAGCTTCAAAAGTTTTGAAGGTCTGACCCACGAAAAACACCATTATTAATTTTGCACACTCAAAACAATACGTTGTAAACACCGGGAGTATCAATATTTCTACGTTACGTGAACGATTTGCCAACCTAACCTCAATTTTTTTCTACGCACCGAACAAATCTACCGGGATTATTGCAAATACCGGTAGGTTATTACGTCATTATGTAGACGTCATCATTTTACCGGGATTTATTTGGATACCGGTACCGGGAGTCTAGACACAGCGTAAAAAATATATAATGGTTGCTGTAGTCGAGTATAATAACAATAACCTTGAAGAGAAATTTTGAACTGCAGATGGATCTGATGCGATTTCATTACAGTTATCTGAGAAACAAGAGCATGAAAACAACATTAAAAAGATATCAATATAGTATAATGCAAGAATTGTAGTTCTCGCCATCTAGTAGTGAGTAGATGAAGCCGGAAGTGAGCTTCTTTTCGATTGCTTAAGCTTCCGGCTGTCTGTTACAGCGTGTTACAATAAGCTGCCTAGATTCATTCGAATACTAGAAGGCTATTCTCACAAAATATTGGTAAAGGCTTCCAAAACAAAGATGCTCTCTCACATCATGTTTCGATTCAAAACAATACGCGATACAAAAATTGTTAAATCTAAACATGCCAATCATTCTGAGATGTTGGTGAAATTATATTATCTTTAGATGTTTCACAACATCGCTCTGCAATGTTCTAAAAAAGCTTTGTTTAAGTAAGAAATTGTGTTTTTCATAATTTTTATGGTGAATTTTTAAATTTTATTTACAAATAAATTTATTGAAAATATTATTTAATTTTATTAATTTTTTTCATTTAGTAGTATAATTTTGATTTTTGAATAAATGAAATATATGCTTATTCATTTGTTATTAGTATTAAAGATTCTTGACCCAGTATGAATTATATATAAAAATTCTTGGGAAATAGGTCACAATAACACTCTGTTTTAAAATTTTTGTCTTTACGCACGTTTCGGTCTCACGACCATCATCAGAAGACTTATTACTTCAATAACCTGATTACTTAGAAATAATTGTATTAACACAAAGCGTCCTTATCGCACAAATTTCGTTTAAATGCCAACGTCGCCGAAACGAACAGAAACATGAAATCGGAATTATAACACAGCAATGTTACTACAAGGCGTAATATTAAAAATCCACTATTTAGTAGAATTATCAACAGATACGACCACATTTCATAAATGTCTACGAGAGACTAACAGTCAACAGACAAGACCATCTCAAGTGTTCATTTACGAACCAGATGTCATGATTTATTGGGTAATAAAAGAAGGTCTCTGGCCTCTGAGGAATACTTTAGACAATTCTACTTAAAATGAACTTTTAAAATTATAAGGACTCAAGTAGGAATTTGCAAGAATATTAATTAATTAAATTAGTATAAATATGACTTAGTGTTTGAACGTCAGTCCTATGATTTACAGAATTGGAGTCACGTTTTATGTGAATCATCTCCAGGATAGATCTTTTATGATAATTGGTTTCCTTAGTTAAAATGTTAACATTTTTGTAATCAAATTGATGGTTATAATCAAAGCAGTGCTTAGCAAGGGCGGTGGAATTTAAGTTATTATTTCTTGTGCTATACTTATGACCATACTTTCTTTTTTGTAAATATTGCTTAGAGATTCCAGTATAAGTCCCATCACAATCTAAACAATTCAATGTATATACTGTGTGGGTTTGTTTATATTTAGGTGTTACAGGTTGTGTGTTGGGAAATATTTCTCAAATCTTGACATTGTCCTCCTTGATAAACAAACCGAGGCTATGCATGTCATCGAATTCTCTGCTCCGGCAGAGAAGCTCAATCATTCCGGCCTAGAAGATCATGAAAGAATACAGAAGGCAGTCTGTCTGGGTTCAATAAGGCTACTTAGGGCGAACGATTCGGAATCCTGAAGCTATATACATATATAATTATATATTAAGAGATATAGAATTGAATTTTATGAATAATGAAGATAACTTTATAGATTTAACATAGGATTATAAAGATGAATAAACGTAAAACATTGAACCATAGGCATGATTCAAACATATGGATCAATATTTTACGTTTATTCATCTTTATATTTCTATGTTAAATTATCTTCAGAATTCAGAAAATTATTAATATAAGAATACAATATCAACAAGTGGGGTATGAGTCAGAGACCACAATTCATTGCATATGAGTAATCCTTTACAATATATGCCATTACGGGGTTAACACCCTTATGATTGACTTACAAAATAGTGTGGACCTGATTGGTCGTTGTAGTGACTACATTTGTAAAGCAATCAATTCGCCGTAATATAAATGTGAACTCTTATTCCTACTTAACAAATTGCTCACATCAATTTGAGGTTGTTATGAATTCATATCAAGATAATCGAAAGTTCAGTGAATGAAGCTTTATATACACGTAACGAGGAGTTATTTATTGATGAAGACATTGATGAATTACCACAAGGGCTAGCCATGAGTTGCTCAATATTCTCTACTTGTTCCGATCCTCAGCTGGGACGACCATTCCTTAATTCATTTGGTTGTAGAACATCATTTGTCTTCTGTGACTTAACTCATATGATTTCTTTGATGAAACTGTACCACGAACAATAATAGAAGAATACGTAAACGGATTTGCCGAGATTATACTCCATGTCTAATTAATATGTACCAAACAAATCTGGGATCAGTTTCCTTGCAGGAGCACTAGTATCTTTTATTTTAGGTCTATATTTTAGGTCAATATAAGGAGAATTTCGTACTTGCAATTAACATTTTCGAAATCTATTTTAACTGGGAGGCGCGCTGGTAAGACGTCTAGTCGATGAACTTTTCCCTCGAGATGTATAAAAAAATACTTCTGAATAACATCAGATTTATGTGCTTATTATGTACTCGACTTATATGCAAAAGGAGATTTTTGTACTTGCATTTAACATTTTCAATATCTATTTTAACTGGGGTACTTTTTGAGTACATATTAAACATGTAAAAATGATTAACATGTAAATTTTGATGAGCATTACTGACATGTTCCTTTTTTTGTTTAAAAAACCAAAGATATGTTTAATAAGTTTGAAAGGAGTGTGTCCGCAATGAAACACAGCGAAAATCAATTTCTTAATGGTCCAGGACACTTTTGATTATGCTCTCCATAGAGCAAGCACATAAATAGCACAAAATTATACGCATATTGTTAATTATTTTGTTTATGTTTTTAGTTAAGGGGGCGCCAAAAAGGCGTCTACCTAGCGCCCCCACTCTTCAAACCCGTGTTTTTTGATATATTTTTGTAGCACGAAATGTTTAAGTTTGGGACCAAATTAGCACATAAAAGGTACAAAACATTCAATTTTTTTTTAATTTGGAGCAAGTGGGGGCGCCTACTATATAGACCTTTTTATTTTCGTATATGCAATATAACACTATACAATGACTTTATTTGGTATGCCTGTATATGAAACACGTCACATAATAATATGGGAAATAAATCAACTTTTAATATAGTGAATTATAGTAAAAAATCAGCGGGAATAGGATATCAAGAAAAAAAACGTTGTTATCTGTTCAGCGACGTTTCGACCATACATTTTTTTGTCTACTTCAGGTTAAAAATATGGTATACACATAAGAATTGGCACTTTATACTAAATATCATGAAATAATAACATTCACAAGTTTACAATTTCAACGTTTGAGTAGACCACTGAAATAACTGAAATAATCTGGAGTCACCTGCCTTCCAAATATAACATAATTGCTAAAATATTGAAATTACGTATATGGCAAATAAAATAAAAACATGAAAACATAAATCTGGAAAATGCAATTGTAGGTCCTCTTCGAATAAAACACCATCAAAAATTTAAAACAATATTTCTTTTAAGTCTGGAGATACATCTAGGAGTGAGTTCATATGTATATCTTCTATTCTTGCATCACATAGGTACTTATATTTTCATATTTCCCTATTGCTATTCATCTAGATATGTTCAAAACCTGATAATTTGTAGACTAAGGTAGTATTACCACAATATTTATATCTGTAGGTAACTTTGAACAAATAAATCTTTTCTTCTTCTCCTGTATGTGACAATGCTATCAAATCAGAAATTGATGAACCTTTCTCAAATTACAGGGAATAACAAAAGAATATCAAATTTTAAGAAGACGTCACACATGAGATGCTGTGATACCTTTGGTGGGAGGTGGGTAAAATCATCCCTAGCACCAGTAGAGGACGTTGCTGTTGCTGGAAAGCGGCGCGAAGCTTTCCCTTTGGGTGATTAGTCACAGTAACGTGCGTGGTCTGTTCTGGCAGGGTCGTACAACCGCCTCCGTTATCGCAAATATCGTGACCGCCGCCAGATTCTCGAATGTGACACGCTTCACATCTACATAGCGTCATCTGTATCACTGTGGATTTATATTTATCATGTAGGTACATGAAAATTCGGATAATAATTATTTATGCACACTCTGCACCAAATGGATGATTTTTTTGAAAACAAAAATTTCATTTCTAATAAATATAAGATGCACATGATGTTAATAGCTCGTAATAATTCCGAAATTTCGACGTTTGCTATGTGTAAATAATTCATAAGGAATTGAATGTATATGTGAATTGACTACTTATCCTCTCTTGAATAACAATGCATTGACATTTCTATCACAACACAATGACATCATCAGAATGAATAATGAGTGGTATATGCAAAGGTTTAATTTTCCAAATAATATGGCAATGGATTATTGATATATATATGCACAATTGAAATTGCATTACGATTCTGATTGAAATGTTTCAAAATCTCTACTTAACACAACAGTCCAAACTATTCAGGCGCTGCTCAAATTTTATTGTTGAATTTATGTTAGTAATGAAAACAATGGAATGAATTAGAATCGAATATTTGGTGTTGCTCAGTACAAATTGAATTAAACAAACGAATATCTGAGGAATCAGGAAATACTCAGATTAATAAAAATCAAACGACGTTTGAAATTTTATAATAGGGAATTTATACAAATCCCTACTATCAAATATGAGGAGTCCTATTGAAGACACTGTTGCCAATGTTATATCTCTGTCGGAAGCGGTCGAAAAAAATAGGAAACTTGTTTTAATATATTTTGACTATGCGCGAAGATCATATTTCTCTAGATTCAGCGTGAATTCATTGAAAAAAATTAGAATAGATAGCACAAATTCAAATTTACACTAAAGCAAAGTTTAGTTGCTGGTAATTATTTCATCAAACAGTAAAATTATATGAAAAAAGTAAATTGAGTCCCGGGTTGCAATATAATTCCCAGAATATTCTTATAAAAGAGAGTGTTAAGATTAGCGATTGCAATATTTGCATTCTATATCAACAAAGTTAGGTTAGGTTAGGTAAGGTTAGGTTAGGTTAGGTTAGGTTAGGTTAGGTTAGGTTAGGTTAGGTTAGGTTAGGTTAGGTTAGAAACAAATGGGGTACAATGAACAATCATAATTGGTTATTATGAGAGGGTTAAGATTAGCGGGATAACAATATTTTCATTCTATATCAATAAATTCAGGTTAGGACTTACTGTCATTTGAGGTCATCATAGATTAATAGAAAATAATATAAAACAAACTAATCAAAGATTATTATTCACAATAATTTTAGGTATTTATTTTTCTATTTTATAAGGGAGAAAAGTTGAATTTATTGCAATAAACATAATAAAATATTGAATTTTTAATATTTGGTTTTTAGGTTTGAAACAAAAGGGGTACAATAGACAATCATTATTGGTTATTATGAGATTGTTAGGATTAGCGCGATTTCAATATTTGCATTATATATCAACAAAGTTAGGTTAGTAGGTTAGGTTAGGTCTTACTGTCACTTGAGCTCATCATAGATTAATAGAAAATAATATAAAACAAACTAATCAAAGATTATTATTCACAATAATTTTAGGTATTTATTTTTCTATTTTATAAGGATTTGAGAGAAAATTTACATAATAAAAAATTGAATTTTTATATTTTATGCAAATACTTGCGTACAGAAGGGTAGTTGGCCTAGGTAGCAGGTAAATCATGCTAAGTATCTGACCTGACAACTAGGTACATACTTGGACACCAAGAACTGAATTGACCTACACAGAATGACAATGAATAGATGCCGGACTCTATTTACAAATTCAATCCTTTAATTTGATACTTAAGTTAATCAATATCCCATTAAAAAAATCATTTCCATACAGCATTGAATAACATCAAAGATGGCTATGATGTCAAGATAATAAATAAAATACTCATTAAACTTAATAAAAAACGATCACCCTTATACACTGAAATAGCTATTTGTGTATTAAGAGCGCAAAGTGATATATTGTCGCTCGACAAAGAGAGTTACCGCGCGACGCAAAGCGGAGCGCGGTAATCTTTGGAGAGCGACAATGACACTTTGTGCTCGAAATACACACAAGATTTTTTCTACAAACGCAGTTTTCAGAAAAAAAAAGAAAAAACACCAGATGCTTTATTCAACAAAAGTACATCAAGTACAGTTTATAAATTCCTGATTAATGTTGATTTAATTTATCATTGACTTTACTAAAATTGAATGTACAATTGTGACACTCTTTAATTATTATTCCTGAACATGATGGACGATCAGTAGATTTATCTAACATTAATTCCCCCGAATATTGGAAATCTACAGAACGAGATGTAGATGGTCTTGAGAATATTCTCTTGGTAGTTTCAATCTTATTGTTGATTGAATCATCTATGTAGCCTTCTGCTACATTGTTACTTTTCCATCCACCATGTTTTTTCAGTTGTATTAGGTCACCTCCACCATTCACCAATAAAGTAGCAGAGGTTCGTCGGAGACAGTGTCCAGTATATAAATTATGCTCGGGCAATTTCAAATATTCAGCAATGTCACTGGGAGTCTTGCCGATTGTATTCATACCCACAACTTGTTTCATACATCTACCTTTTTCATAACGTAAAAATAGACGTTGGACAGTATTGTTATTCAGACAATGTTTTCTGAGTGCAATATATTTTTTACAAATTGAAAGATAATCAACTGAATTCTCTTCATTATGACCAACAATCGTAAAAACACGGCTTATTCTCGTTTTTGAATCGGGAATTCGGACTATTAAAATAGAATCCTTATCTTCTATGTCACCAATCTCCATTTTGACCAACTTATCGCGCCTGCAGGCACCAGCAATACCCATAATTAGAATAACCTATAAAAAAAACTGCAATTAATAGCTATTCCAAATGTCTATGCTAACCAAATTGCACTAAATTCAAAAAAATACTAACCGCTTCTCAAACTACTAAGAGCATGAAATATTAAAATTTACCTTTTTTAGTAGATATTCTTCATCGGGCGCTTCTTGTAAAAATTTGTGAATATCTTCAGTGGTGAATGTTTTGGATTTTTTCGCTTTATATCCAACAGACTGTTTCTTCAGAAATGCGATAAGTTTAGGATACTTATTGATTTCGATATTATTTTTAACATTCAAGCATGTCCGTATCATCGAATACGTAGACCAAAGAGTTGATGACTTACAAATCAATGATTTTTCTCCAAAATAAGCCAGTAATACGTTTTCTGAATACTTATTCACCTTCTTCGACTGGCACCACGTCATGAATTTACCGTATTGTAATTCATATTTCTTCCTTGATTTCTCTGGTAGGAGATTCAAAGTAACAATTTTTGCACTTTCTGCTACATCAGGAGGAGTGTTTGATAATTCACTGTCACTATCATCAATCATCATGCAGAAATACGTTGGAGAAGCGAGCGTTTTCGAAATATTTCCGCTTTAGAGCGCAAATGCTGTCACAAAATGACATTTCACGGAAAACGTCAACTTTGCGTTGAAATCTGAAAGCGTCAAAGGCTACTTTGTTAAGCGTTTGTAGAAAAATACCGTTAAGCTACTGAGAATATTTCAGTAATTAATAAATTCTATAATTTGTTTTCTAAATGTGCCATACAACCCGTTTATATATGTAAAAATAAGCTACCTAACCGTATGGGCAATAGATTTGGTAAGATTTCCGACTTTGACGAATACCTAGAAAATCGATTCCGAGTCGTGTTATGTGGGCCAAACTGGAAAGGACCTTCTAACTCGGTAAAAAAACATGTTGTCCACATACAGAAAAATTATTTTTGAATACACCGGTTCTCAAGTTTATAAAAAATATCTGGATAATTCAAAAGGGATGAAAATGTATAAGCAAAAAAATAGGAGGATGATCCCTTATATACCCTGTTCATACAAAATAATATTGAAACAGGCACATTTTGATTCCTAATTTAGTTTACCTTGATGATGGCTACTTGGTAGTTGGGAGGTCCTCGGTTCTTTAACAGTATCTTTAGTGGATAAGGGTGTTTCAAGCATTTTTAATTGAAAGACGTTTTTGTGTTAAAGTCGGCGACTCTTTCTCCTCCACTTATCTTGTTCTTCGTGGTGTTTCACAAGGCTCTATTTCTGGGCCGCTATGTTATCAACATACCCAGATTACTAAAATCAACCTGTTGGATTTATGCAGATGATAAGCAGATATACGCAAGCCTCTTAATCTCTTATGAGCAACTATAGAAGGACATTTTCTCAGTTTCTCTAATCATTAATGTGTGATACTATACTGGATGATAATACAGTGTCTACTGTTCAATCTCACGTGGATTTCAAGAGGCCGTTGCATAGCAATCTATTTCTAATAATCGAAGTCATCTCATGCGCTGTGAGAATAAGACTAAAACCAAAGTATAATACGCTCAAGTATCCACTTTCGAACCAGATGTTGAATATTTATGAGGTAATAGGAATAACTTGTCAGATCTTACTAAAAATATTGTTATTCCAGCATTCTACCCAAAATATACGTTCAACATCAAAGAACTCATGTAGGAATTTGCAAGAGTTTTAATAATTCAAATAAATATAAATTTGACTTACTGATAGATCGTATGTTCTATAATTTACAGATTAGAGTGTGCATTTATATATATAGCGTACATGGGTCAAGAATGATTATTAATTGTAAAGACTTAACTCTATATTATGTAGCTTTAGTTGATAAATCCTTAGTTTTAGTAACGCCACAGTGTGGTGAAATACGGGTTATCATTAATTGTTGAAATATTCTAGTGTAGATTCGGCTTTTATTTGCCCAATTTTGGAAAGTTCAATATGATTTTACATCTCTTAAGCTCCGAAATCATAGATAGGTATTTATTATCTCATGAAATGAGGTGTTTAATCAGCCTGGCCCTAATGGATTTCATTATATTACCGTTTGGGATGCTCTGCACTATATTCAATGATATCTGATAAGGTGATTCAGCTTCTACTACTGCATTTATAGAATGTGATTCAGTAACAGTAAGCTCAATATCATATTTGCATCCCCTGTCAAATCTATCAATATCGTTATCCTCGAAAATTTGATTTGCTGAATCCATTATTAATTTTAACGTGGGGCTTGATTATAACTGTCTATGTATTTCTATACTGTTTGAATAAAGCATTAGCTACATCGATGTTACTGAGTTTGCTTTGTGAAAATTCATTACGAACTAGATAAATTGTAAACATCCCACAAATGTTCCTCCTAAGTAAATATATCTTCATATTGGAAAATTTGAACATCACTATGAAGATGTCACTTTCTAGGTTAGTGGATTGTTTGTTTATTTTTGGATGCAACAACATTGAACATAGCAGCTAATATTTCCAATTAAACGTAATGAGCTCGAAATTCCGAATATAACAAGTAACTTATAAATAATGCTAACTGAGTCGCTACGAATATAGCAGTTTTTTCAAGTGCAACGAAAATTCTGTAGCCCGGGCATAGTCGAGTATATTAGCTAGTAATACAGTGAAGCTCTTAATATCAACCCGTGTGGAACACATTTATCTAGTCAATTCGAATGAGATTTCAATGTACAACATAGAGTATAATTTGACTTCTTTATACGTCTTTATTTGTTACTAATCGTTCGTAATATATTTTCGGTTTCTACGAGTGAGGGAAGTTAGTAATCTATATATCACAGTTTATTTCAGAAATGTAGAGATTTTCTGATGCTCATTATAATAATCATTTGATGAGACAGCTCTTATTCCAGTGAATTCTTAAGTGTGTAGGTATGGTCGGTCATTCATGAACTTAGAGGATTATTACTATATGATTATTGAAACTATAAAACGGTTCACACTATGGATATACTGAAACACTATAAGTGAGAGACAATGACCCTTATCCAATATAGTACTGTTAAAGTATTGAGGACCTTTCAGCTACTAAGTAGCCATCATCAGAATAAACTAAACTAAAAATCAAATGTGTCTTTTAAATATTATTTGGGGTTAATAATAGGATGAAGGGGCTAACCTCAGCTGGAGATAAATCGGAATTTAATAAATTGCTATTTCATTAATACATTCCCTTCTGAATTAGCCAGATATTTGTGGGTGTTTTAAAAGTAATAAATATTCTTGAGAAATGATGTGACCTGTATTTAAAACATATTCGGCTAACGCTGATTTTTCACCAATATTTCTCTTTATACGGGCAAAATGTTCTTTATACCGAGTTGAAATTTTCCTTCTAGTTTGACCCACATAGCATTTTGAGCACGACTCCCAATCGATTTCATAAATCTCAGAGAGGTCGGAAACTTCATCAAAGGTGTTGCCTGAACGGTTCTTCAGGTTGTTATTATATGTATAAACGGATTGTATTGCAAACTTAGAAAACGAATTATGAGATTTATTAATAATTGAAGGATGTTAAGTGAAATATATTCTATTGAACTATTTGAAGGCTTCCAATTTTTTTGTTTAGAAATTAAATTTTCGATCAAAGATTTGTCGTAACCATTTCATTTTACTCATATAATATATGAACAAGACTGATAAGTGGGGATATTTTATAATAAATAAGTAAAGGAGGTAATATAGAGCAAAATTTGCCAAAACCTCGTTTTTTTTTCGCCAAGATAAATTGAGATGCGGTTTTCGGCATTTGTTTCTAGAAGACATGTAGAAAGAATATTACCATTTTACATGGGACACTGGTTACGACAAATCTTTTATGAATAATTTAATTTATAAACAATAAAGGAAATTGGAACGCCCAATTATCCAAAATAGAATCACTTCCTTCAAATAATTCAAACAATTCAAACAATCCAAATGTTTCACTTAACATCCTTCAATTATTAATAAATCCCATCAATTTGTTCTCTAAATTTGCCATACAATCCGTTTATAGATGTGAGAACAAGTTAAAAAACCTTTCAGGCAACATGTAAGGACGAAGAAACTTTATTAAATTTCGATTCCTACTATTCGCAATATTTACGCCAAATAGTATTTAGTCATGCACATTTTGATTTGCAATTTAGTTTACTCTGATGATGGCTACTTTGTAGCTGAAAAGTTCTCAGTACTTGAACAGTATTTTTAGTGAATGAAAGGAATTGTTTCTCATTCATAATACTGTAAGTGTTTTCACATTAGAACGTATTGCTATTAATAGCAGAGTATATAAGCTAATCAAGACAATTATTCATGCAATAAATACATTACATAGCTGCAAATAATGGTAAATAGATTGGATCTGTTTGATCTTTGAGGAAGAGTATTATTCGTCGGCTTGTACATTTCCAAAAATGTTCAGTCTTTATCAGCTATATGTAAAATATGTGAGCTGTCTATTCCACCATTTACCATTATTCAAAGCTATGTCATGTATTTATTCTTCGAATTATTGTCCTGATTAGGTTCTATACCCTACTGTTGATATTAATTCGTCATTGTAAGAATGTAAAATCTCAGCATGTAATTCTATAGTAATAGTCCCCTAAGTTCATGAATGACATGCCACAGTAAACCTTTGCTACCCACCTATAAGTGTATAATTTATAGTTGAAGTTATTTGTTTCAATTGTATTTGAATACCATCTAAAGATGGCGTCATAATGCTGAAGCTCGAGTAACGGAAGTGTGTAAAAGTGGTATGAATATAGTAGTGTTTAATTTTACAATATGGATAACATTTGGTTCATTCACAAGTTATATGAATGATAACCTAATAGATCCGAATAGAATACAAACCAATATCTATAATTTTTACTGAAAAGAAACAATTTGACGATACAATGCTTGAACATGTAAACCAAGCAAATATGTCACACTAAACAATAACGTCATTATGTCATATATTCTATTAATGGATCTGCGGTCTAGATTACCAACCGTGATAAATATTACAAAACGGAACAATAACTAACTTGTACAACATACCATTACAGGTCCGTTTATTGTGCTTAACGTTTTCATGTCCTGAATGATAAAATCACACCTACACTTACAACCCCGCCTACCCATGACGCTGCTGGGTATTATTTTGAGTCAAATAATGTTTTTATTGCTGATAAATCAATAAATATTATTTCGTTGCAACACCTACAAAATTATTATACAGTGTGATATTATTCCAACTTGCGAAAGTTCAATTCACTCAGCGTCCATCCTGCAGTGTCAAACTGAATTGAATAGAATAGACTGTTTTATCAGGAAAGTCTGGAAAGTGTTGCCAACTGTTCAAATGAAATATTCTGGTTTGACAAAGATATCGCGACACTTATTAAGGGGAATTTTCCAAATGAATTGGTTGCACCGAATCACTAACGTCACTTCTATTTAAAATGAACAGTCCCTATATTATAGTATAATCATTTCGATGGGGAGAATATCGATTATTTATTGAAAGAAATCCATAATCGAAATTTATAAATGCATCTGAAGTCACCCTAAACAGTCTGAATCCTGTGCGTTTCTGGGGAAAACTGAATTTGGGCAGAGCTACAAGTTAAGCCATTTGAACATCCTGGATGCATCTAGGGGAATAACATTAAACGTTCAAAGGGAAGTAAACATGCAGATGTTGATCGGGGAATCCCCTTCCTGAAAAATATTCAACCTCGAATTTAGTTGCATTGAACTCTACTAGATTATAAGATCCAAATTGCAGAATCTTTTCCAAATCCTGATTTATTGCATCGATTAGTCTGTCTTGCAGCTCTGGCTTCATTGGATGATGATTTAAGACTCTAAAGGAGAAAGTGGTATGGAGCCTATGATCAGTTCCAAAGCTGTGTAGAGGAAAGTTGGTTACTTCTAACAGATCGTTGGTACGGAGCAGAAATAAAGTTGTTGTCAAGATATATCTCTGTGGAACACCATCGTTGGTAGTATAGGAGGAGACTCTTTCAAATACCACATGGAGTGATCTATGAGAGGAAAAATTTGATAGTTAACGACGAGTTGAAACGGCATACCATATTCCGGAAGTTTCTCAAGAAATCCTTGATCTCAGACGCGATCAAATGTTATGGAAGCATCCAATCCTACAAACGTATGCGAGAGGCATGAATCATCCGGATGGAATGCCACCTGTCGTTCTCAAGGAATGTGCCACTGAATTATCACCACTTTCCGGCAAGTTGTTTACCCTCTCATACAAAGTTGGTGTGTTTCCTTCCAGCTGGAAGACAGCCAAGTCCAACCAATTCCACAAAAGACCCGTAAGAAGACCCTTCCCAATAATTGTAGACCCTTTGCTCTATTATCTGTGATCTCTAAAGTGATGGAGGAAGCAATCAACATCGATCAACAGCTTACCAACGTAGCACACATATATAGCAGAAATCTATTGAAAAACATGTGGAATCTCTAGCTGTAGCATTGGATATCTCCAAAGCATTTGACGGAGTCTGATACCAAATTCTTCTTGAGAAACGTCCGTCATATGATTTTCCGCTTCAACTTTGTCGCTTACTAACAAGTTTTTTCGCAGATAGATCACTTCATCTGGTGGGTGACGGAGTATCCTCCGAAACAATGGATATCAACGCTAGTTTTCAACAGGGTCTTTGCACCAACTTGTTTCTGCTTCATATAAGCGATCTGTTGAAAATCACCACCTGTCTCGTTAACATCTTTGCAGATGATGGTTCACTTCATACCGCTTTCTCATCTAGAGCCCCTATATCATCCAATGAAACCAGAGGAGCGAGACAGAGACAGGTGGACAATTAATGGAGATCTAGCAAAGATTTTGAAATGGGGATCTAAAACTTGCTTCTACTACAGGAAGGCGGATCCCACAATCCCTAATATGATGATGTCAGGTACAGATATTCCTATGAATTCTTCCAAATCCGGATCACCACCAATAGCTCCCTCTCATGGGACGATCATGTTTACAAAAACTAGGTTTTCTATTATTCCGTTCCAAGAGCTACTTTACATCCTAGCAGCTCCTGATAATCTACAAAGCACAGATTCGACTTGCCATGGAGTACAGCTCACATTTTTGGAGTTCGCCTCCCAAACATACGCTGAAGCTCTTGGATTCTATCCAGAAGAAGCTATTCATCTCATTAATGATATCACACTTACGAGCTCATTAACCCCTCTAGAAAATTCTAGAAAGGTGAGAAATCTTTCCCTTTTCTATAGATATTTCTATTGTCGGTGTGAGGTTTTTATCTCTGCCTATAAACACCAAACCTTCAAGAAAAATTCGAATGCTCATCTCCTCGTCCAACATCCTATCGCTGGGTTACACGAGGTTTTTTTTTGCGTAGAGGCGAGGAAATCTTGGATAGACGCCTCGGGTACCCGTTCCCCTGGGTGTGCCGGATTCTCATCGACTAAAACCCCTCCTCCATGAGGTTGGTTCTCCACAAATGGAGCCCCACTGCACTGCGGTCATCAGTGACCTATTGTACCCTCACATATTGCTATCTCCTCATAAGTCCGGTGTATTTTATGAAATTCAGCAGCTTCATATATGGGATACTTCTGATTTTCTCAGGTATAGTCTTACAGTCTCCAAGGTATGTCCGACGACCAGCCGCGTATGGCGTGCACTGACACAGGACAAGCATGGGTGTCTCTTCTTCCACGCCACATCCCCTGCATGTGGGCTGATCTACCAGACCCATTGTCACACGATGTTCCTCGAACATTATAGGTTTACCTCTCGTGTATTCAAAGCATAAAAAAATTGCGAAAAGAGAACTTTGAAGATAATTATCATCATCTTCATGAATTTTCAAAAACACTGACGTTTCACCTTTACTAATTGTAATAGTCTCAGCTCACTTAGGATGAGGGTCAATGATGAGGTACATATAACGATGAAAATAGGATTCGTGGTGCGTGCAAGCGAGATGGGATCATTATACATCAGTGATTTCATTATTTACTATGTTTGTTTAATGGCTGCCACTAAGTATTCAGTGTTGTATATTTAACGCCCATAGTTTGCTGTATTTTCATATAAAATGTATTAATAGCTGGGAGGCTCAGTACGCTGAGGATATACCCGAAAGATTAAGACGGAGTGAGTCAGTAAGCCGAAGAGAGAAGACTTTGTTCGCTATGGTCACTCCGTCTTAATTAAATTAGTGAAAATCAAATTCTTCATTCATTTTATTTCCTCATTTCACTGCTCGCTATGCTCACTCCGTCTGAAAGGATAAGTCCGTTTTTATCAAATGAGGTTGTCGGGGGTCGCATCAGCAGGAGCGATCTGCAGCGAACGTCGTGTTTCTCTCTACAATTGGCCAACTAGTTCGCGCACAGAACGACTCACAGAATATTATCTAGTTTGAATCAAAATTTCAAGTGGATTGCAGTAACCATTCGGCCGATACACGAAAACATTCCTTGTGCCATATAACCCAATTCAAGAGAAAACTCCGTTTGCTAACGTTCACTCTGTCTTAATAATAATAATAATAATGATATCTCAACGTAACCAGAATGAAAATAGCGTCTAATTGAAAAACTATAGTCAGATATGGATCATCCTGTTTACTATACAACTTTTGTTAAGAGCCTTTACAGCGTTCGTGATCATTTCGCTTAAATTCGCTACCAATAACGAAATATTCCACGTAGGGAGGATAATATTCTATTGAAGCGTTCTCCGTTCACAAATAATATTCCCAGACAATTCCTACAGCTATTTCAATTATCAGGAAGAACGTACACCGCTAAAAGGATTATTTCCTAGCGCGGGCGTTAAAATTGTCTTTCACGCATTCAGAACGCTTCGGGAGAATTATCCATCTCCATCTCTTCCATTATACACCATTTTTTCCATGAATGTGAAATCTGTCGCAATTGTATCTTTTAATCAAGATACTCCACCAGGCTGCGTGAATTTGAAACCTTACATTCGACGTTCCATTTCCACGTTTCCACTGCGTCCTGCGAATAAATTTGGCGAGCAATCGAAATTGCAGATTTTTTGATTGAAACGATATTCTAATTTGTTCCGTTCGGCAATTTGATTTCGCAGTAACAAAGAAGAATTACAGAATTTCCCTTCGTTAAGTTACAAAGGTATTATACGTTCCTTTGTGACTTCAGTTTTGTAAATAAACGATTCGAACAATTCACGAATAATTCGTGGAAATGATTATTAGACTGAATCTTAATTGATACATTTTACTTCATACAAAGGAATATCCCGCATTACGATAAACAACAAAGCTGCAATATTCTATCATCTGACGGTGTATTTCCAGATGTAGCTGTGGTTTGGTGATGGGGTGATGTGGTGATGTGGGACCAGGCAAGGGGGTCCTTTCGGCTTGCTGCATCCGGCTGCTAGCTCTGGAACAGAATATATTACACACAGGAGCACTGGGCATATTAAAAAAATCCAGGAGAAGACCCGGATCAGGATATCCTATTAAGTGTCATGGTCATGACCCGTATGCTCAAGAGAACCTCCCTAAAATGTTGAATTCCTCTGTAGAAGGTATTTCTGTGAATTTCTTGAAGACGAGGATAGTACCAGGATTTCTTTAGCTCCAGGTGCGTCGTAGTTCAAATCTGGAACCGGATCAGCGACCCCAAAAACCCCCGAGGGAGTAATTTTGGCTATATTTGAAAATTTTTTCTGACTTTAATTTTTTATTTCTTCAAAGCTCTTGAAAATGCAATTAAAAAAAATACATTTTCCTCTGTAGAAATGCTAAAATGCACATTAAAAAAAAATCATATCAGTTTTCTAAATGACCTCAAGAATCGATGTAAAAAAAATTATCAGAATCGGTTCATTTGATTTTTTTTCGAACTTTTCTGGTCTATTTCTTCGACTAATAGTGCAAGTTATCTAGATGTATAAGTGTTACAATGAACCATAATCACACTAGCCATAGCTACGGACCCTAAGAACCTGCCAAACTAAGTACCTGACCACGACAGAACTTTTATATGATTTATTTGAACGTTCAACAATTGTCTTGCACTTGTTATGAATAATGATAGTAGCTTTATCTCAAAAGTTGAGGGACAAGTCGTATTCAAAATATCATCAATTGTCGGCATTTTATAGGTTCTAAGCCTCACTAATGATCAATGCTCCCATCCAAATGGTATTTCTTCAAATAGATATAACATTCAAATCTCAATCACAGTTTTTTCAATGTAATGTATTTTTTGATTTAGTCCTATTGTAGTCTAAACAGATAAGAGATTTCTCGAAATGTTACTACGTAATATTTTCATACGATCTAATCTTTTCTTGCTACTGTTTCTTCATGCTATTTCATTAATTTCAGATCAAACTCCCAGAGCATCATGTAGAAGATTCACGTGGAATAGATATGAATAACATCGTCCTTCCAATCTTAAGCTCTAGAAGAAACATAGATAACAGATACATGTCTACGAAACTCAGCAAAAACAAAATGAACGATAAGAAATTCATATATCTGAAAGTATTCAACATTCATAAGGATGTTAACCATCTAGACGTCTAATTTTTTATAAACATTTCAACTGATCTTGGAAATAAGACAATCATGAACGAATTAATGATGTTATCAGATATTGTGACTCAGTCCTCGATGGGGCACATTTCAGACATATTCAACGTGTCAGATTTAGACTACGTTTCTAACAATACGCTACATACAATCATAATGGGTGGGGACCAAAATTTTCCAACGAAATCCTGGCTATTGTGTTTTTTCATAGCCCTCAAACTCACCATCATGGCTCTAATAATTGTCGCCGCTCTATTTGGTAATCTTCTAGTCATAGTATCAGTCATGCGACATAGGAAACTGCGCGTGATCACCAATTATTTTGTAGTGAGCTTAGCTCTGGCCGACATGCTGGTCGCCATATGGGCAATGTGTTTCAACTTCAGCGTGGAAGTTACAGGAGGTCGTTGGATCTTCGGATATTTCATGTGCGACGTTTGGAACTCTTTGGACGTGTATTTTTCCACGGCGTCCATTTTGCATCTGTGTTGCATCAGTGTGGATAGATATTACGCCATAGTGCAACCTCTAGACTATCCGTTAATCATGACAAACGGTCGTTTGGCACTCATGCTGGCCGTTGTATGGTGTAGCCCAGCGTTGGTGTCGTTTCTGCCCATTTTCATGGAATGGTACACGACGGTGGATAATTTAGACTTTAGGAAAAAGAATCCACATTTGTGTTCGTTCACAGTGAACAGGACATATTCGGTGATTTCGTCCAGCGTCAGCTTCTGGGTTCCAGGAATGGTGATGATTCTCATGTACTACAGAATTTACGTGGAAGCCGATCGTCAGGAGAGAATGCTCTACAGGTGAGTGCACATTTTTCAAAGGAGTTGATTCTGTTCCCTAATATGATCACTAATCATTTTTCCGCCATTCTAATATATAGCACCTCAAAACACTATTTAAGTGAGGAAAAATTGACTTGAACTTCAAACTAGTGTCTTAGTCAGACTAGTTATATACAGTAGAACTTCTCAATAGGAGTCACCAAAAATATCATAAAATCTTGGCCGTTTAGAGGAGTGGCCACTATGAACTCTGAGGGATTATGTGAGATGAATAATAACAATAATAAATGTACTATTTAGTAACAGTTACATTTCCATATTTTTATCACCATAATGTGATATAACTGGAATACAAAACAACTTCCAAATAATTAAGAATTACACTTTGGTTTTTGTTACTTCATTTTCACATTTCATTAAGATTTGGGAAATAACAATGGCCAAATCGCCATTGTTTTTGGTCAATAAAAAATGTTGTATATCCTTCAGTTTTTCACATACTGCACTCATATGTGCACAGATGAACACAAAATCTCTTCGTCTTGGTCACTTGCTTCATCTTCATCCTGCAAATCAAAATTTGTGTTTTCCATTAAGAGTTCTGGGTTGATTGAGAGATATTTTCTCAGATCTAGATTCCCTGGAATATTTTTCAAGAGAGAGGATCACCGACTGAGTGAAATGTTATCTTTTTCTTCAAAAGCCTCATCTTCTTGGATCGTTTCAATAAATCTTGCCTTTTGGAAATATTTTTTATAGTCACAAATAGAAAATTTTTCCATGCTTGACGAATCTATGCTTCTTTCTACTCTCTCAGAATTATCTTCGGTGTTCGTAAAAGTCTTTTTATCAGAAATTTTGTATATTTTATTTTAAAATTTTGTATTATCCCTTGATCCAGTGGTTGGTAATGAGACGTAGTCTTGGAAAGTAGAAAAACAATTCGAACATTTTCTATTCTATTTTTAGGTGGGAATTAGCATTATCTACGAATAGGAGAACTTTTCGACCACGGTTTTTCATTTTTTTTCAACCAAAAACGTTTCATATCTGTTGTCTTCCCAGCTTTTTTACATCTGTTTTATTATATAATGTTAATCGTACTCCGCACTACTTTTGGAAGTTAGAATAAGCTGTTTCAAAAGCTGTTTTTGACTTACTTGGCAGCATATTTGATACTATAACCTTTGAACTTCTTCAACGTCCGAAGGTAGGGACTCTTCAGATTCTCATTTTCAAGTACAAAATGTGAATATTTTGACAAATATGGTATCAAACTATCTGAATTGAAATGAAATGTAATGAAAATTTTATTTTTTTTCGTTACTACTGAATTATGTATAAGAATCGTGTAAAAACACGATGCAAAACGGCATATTTATTGCACGCGCTACGTTCGTGGTCCAATCTTCACATCTAGTGCACAAAACACGCTGATTTTGCAACTACCGGGATATCAAAAATTATCTTGGTTGAGGGTGGTTGTGGAATCTAAAACGTGTGTCTTACTTTACGTTTGAAATAATTATGTCACTGTCACACTGACATCATCAGTAACCTACAAATTTTATACCCTATTTATTTCAGTTGTGAAACAACAATGAACTACAAATTATGAAATAATTATATGAACTTTGAACCTTTTCAGGGGTCGTGATAGCCACAATCCGGGTCAAAAACTGTTTTGAAATAGTTAATTTTCCGTAAATCGAATGGCGTTCACGTAAGAAGCCCGTAGCACGCGACTTAGAAAAGTGCAAACTGGTTGTACCTAATACAGCTTTACGACGACTTTTTGCGTGCCGTTTTCGCTCCATGTAGTTAGATTTAGTATCGGACCGTGCCCGACGGCCCTTCTTTTTTTTATAAATGTTCATTAAATAGGAAAATTTAATTAAAACAGTTTGAGCTATTCTCAGATCTCAGCTACGCGCGTCTAACGTGCGACGTACCAAAGGGAATTTTCTCGCGACTAAAATATACACGAAGCGGGTAAAAGCTAGCGACCCATAGCCAAAAATACTTTATAGCAACTGGCGCCGGTCGCACGGGTCAAGAAATGGCACCAAATTAACAAGACCGAGGTAAAATGTATAAACTCTAACTTACGCGTAGCGAGCTTTTCGAGGCATATGTCAAAATGATTTCTTCTGTAGCTAATTACATAGGACGTCTGGCGTTCATGCACTCATGTTTTTAGATAACTCGAACTTTCTAATTTCGATAGGCCACGTGAAAATCCCGGAGTCCAAAGCGCTAAAGACTTCTGAGTGTTACAATATTCGTATAAAATTGTGAAATTTCGCACTTTTAGAAATTTCAAATTAATTATGACATAATTATTTCAAACGTAAAGTAAGACACACGTTTTAGATTCCACAACCACCCTTGACCAAGATAATTTTTGATATCCCGGTAGTTGTATAAATAGCTATTCTGAGTATTTTGCTACAAACTAAATAAGTTTGGCTCTCTCATTATGTAGATAACCAATTATTGATGAATCGTTAGATTCAGATTATTGAATCGAGTATATAAAAGTGTATTAAGGGATTCGACATTGTATAATAATTCCACTTTGAAATCTTGTCATCACAAACTGTCAAAACTATTCTATAATCCAATCGTACAGAGGTAACATTAAAATAATTGCATTTTGATGTGAAGTTTTGTAGGAATGTCACTCTGAAATGTCTAAAGGTGTATCTAAAATTACCGCCGCATGTAGGTATATGTCAGGTCGAGGGCGAACGTTGGTATCAGGGATTCGGATAGTCTATTCACTATTCCTGGGGAGTCGTATCTCGTGTTTCATCATTTCCCTAATGAGTCTAAGAGAATTAGTGGGTAAGCAAGTTTATGTAATGTGGTTATGAGGTGCATGTTTGGAATATACGGGGATACAAGTTCAATGGCTAACAGTTTAACAGTGATATTAACACATATGTCTATTATATTTAAACCTACTAACTGAGTTGATAAATATTTTCAAATCTATATATCCTAAGATAGACAATCCCCCAAGGTATATAAATTAGAGTGTTCATTTCCAATGAGACAAAAACCAGTGAATTTGGTTGATCTAATGAATTACAATATAGAACCGTCATAATACACTCTCACAGAGAAGAACATCAAATCTACCATTGGTGTTCACCTGCGATGCTGAGGCAACGTATCGAAACTTTCTGATACCCTGAATTTAGGTCACCCCTTAGATAAATACAAATGTAAAATCACTTTCAACTGAATTAATGTACCCGAAATTAGTATCCAGCAACTTCTGAGATCTCATAGAACAAATATCATCAGTTACAAGAACCCTTTAGAAACTTCGAGTTTTCCCGAATCTTATGGATTCCGAAATAAAAGCATCTTAATATACTTCCATGGAGGAGAATATCGAATATACCATTGGTTTCCACCTGAGACGCTAATGCAACGTATCGCAGCCTTCTGAAACCCTGAATTTCAGTCATCCCTTAGACAAATACACTAAAAAAATCATTTTTAACGTGAATAATGAACCCGAAATCGGAATACACAACCTTCTTAGATCCCATAGAACCAATATCATCTGTTACATGTAACTTTTAGAAATTTCACATTTTCCCAAATTTCATAAGAGGTAAAGTATGGAAAAATACTGAATTCGATCGATCTCATGGATTCCGATATAAAGCCTTCATGATACAATCTCATGGAGGAGTGAATCGAATCCACTATTGATTTTGTATAAAATCACTGTACTAATGGACAATCATGAGAATTTCAAAATTATCCCTACAATGTCATTCTCATTTATGGATGAAATTGTTTTTGAAGTCTTTGTCAAATGAATGAAAACTGACATAACGAGACATTAGTATAAACATGTTGTAGCGAAGTTTGTGGTCAACAGTAAATGGATGGCTTGTGAAGCTTCTGAAAGTTGTTCTTCATTATATGCGATTCGCAATTCAATTTGCTCAATTAATTTGTTGCTAAAGTCATCGAACACACTGCCGAACCTAAAACGTAATTCCCTTGTCAAAGTTATAATTGTTGAATATTGGTTATTTAGTACAACAACTATTTGAAGCTAGTGCCAAAATGGCATGCAATCACATTATTGTATAAATTTCATATTATTAAAGTATATTCAATAGAATATTAATTATTATGTTGGGTTATTGGTATGACACAAATAGTCTAAAAGTCTACCATGTTCTGTTAACTTCAACATTTTGTTGAGAGCTGGCGTTCCCGAACAAAGAAACACAAACGTGGGAATCTTACACAAAGTCAGTCACACTCCACATCATAAAACATAAATTGATTGAACTGAATCAATAATGTACCAAGTGGTTGAAGAATTCATTATCATTAACGTACATTTTCCGGCGCATCCACCAAATACGGAGATTACAATTAAACCTTTAAAGAGGCTCATATGAGGAGATGAGATGCAAATAGTGCTTCGCAAATTTTCTTGGTTCCTCTTTCGTTCTCGTGGCGAGAGCGAGACAAGAATGTGCTCCAGTTTTAGCGAGAACGAGTCCGAGGATTCTTATGTCGAGAGCGAGAATTTCAAGCAGCTTATGAAAACATAGCATATCTACAACTTACTTTTTCAATTTCGATACTTCCGAAGAGACAACGCATGAAAATAAAGTGGAATAGACTCTATACTTTGAAACCTAAACGCCTAAATCTATTATATGAGTTAACAGAAGTCTGCAGCAAGAAATTTATGAAATACATTATTGCATAAAAATAGAGTCCTCATGGGAACCATTCATTTATTTTACTCGAAAGGATTCCAATGAAAAATACCCTTCTTTGGGAGGCGACTCATCCATTAATGTGTAAATTTGTGCATAAGTATCATTGGAATTTTGTTGGTAACACATGATAAAGAACAATAGAATGATTTTCAGTTCCACGAGTATTCTACATAATTTGAAATTGTTATTCTATAGTACCATTAGATTGACCGAACTAATATGTCTGTTTCACAAAATGACATTACAATATCATCAAGTTATACAAGTTCAAAGGATATAATTCATTCTAGATCCATTAGGATTATCATATTTGATAATTTATAAAATGTTTGCGAGTGATGTTGAACCATAAAGTTAATAGTGAAGTGAGTATGGAAAATAAATTTAACGTATCTACATACTCTGGCGACTATCTTCGATAGGGTGGATTGACATTTAGGTGTGGCTGGATTGGGTGCCAAAGAACTAATTAGGTGCAAACTTCCCTCTGGCTTCAATGATACTAATTGTAAAAGTCACATTTGGGCAATAAGCTTTGGATACATCCAACTAAATTCACAAGTTGGGAAGTCCGGTTTTCGATGCATCAAACTAGCATCGATCGCTACTCGAGCATACAAAACTGGTAGTCTCTATATTTGGTGGATGCGCCATAAATATTTGCAATATCGTTATCCGACACAAAGTTTGTAAGAAAAGAACATCCAAGCCATATTCCTCCAAGGATTATGCTTAACCCAAACATAGTTTTACAAAGACACTTAAATGGTATACAGATGGATGGAAGGAAATTGGAGAAGCATATTAGACATATTTACAAAAATTTATCACCCAAATATACCTTATGGCTCTCATGGTGAGAGTTTTATCAAGAAGAGATATAGAAAATTTCAAGCAGGTGTCGGTACAATTCTCGCTTTCGGCTCATAAGTTTGTGAGAAACATAACATATCGATAACTTACTTAATACCATTACCTACTACTTACTGAATTCCATTACTTCCTGAAAATGTATGTAATCATATAGGGCAGTGGTCTGAGGTAGTAGAATTAATCCGATTAGTTCAAGGATAAATCAAGGACCAGCCTGTGTACCTATGCATAATAGGTGCAATGAGAACATGCCCAACGGCTGCTATAGGAGTAATCCTAAGCATCAGACTCCTCTATATAGCAGTGAAGAGTATGGCGATAAAATCTGTAGATCAGCAAACCTCGGACATGCTACAAGATATAATGGAAAAAAAAATTACCGGAAGCTAAGTCGCATAAGCTAATGATGCGAAAAAACCATCGTAAGACTCAGTAGAAGAGCTATTAAATGGTACTGATATACATGTTAGTGCGGTTAATCTGATGGTACTATTGAATAACAAATTCAAACCATGTTGAATACTCGTGGAACTAGAATCATTCTATTGTCCTCCATCATTAGTTACATACAAAATTCCAATAAAGCTTGTGCACAAATTCACACGTTTATGGGAGAGTCGCCCTCCAAAGAATGATATTTTCCAGTGAAATCATGTCGACTGAAACGAATGAATGGTTCTCATGAGGACTCTATTTACACAGAATAATATAATTCATAAATTTCTTGCTGCAGTATATAATGGATTTTAGCGTTTAGGTTTTAAAACTGAAATAAATTCAGACAGCTTTTATTATCTCTTTGATTCATGGAAAGAGAGTATTCCAATAAACGTATAGACTCTATTCCACAATATTTTCAAGCTTTGTCCCAGATTCAAAACGGAAACTAGAGTATATGCTGTAAATGCCATTTCACAACTTTATTCCCCTTCAAAAGATATTTGTATAAATACTCTAGGACATTATACCGTTGTACGATGAGACTGAAACATAATGGTTTCTCTACATGAAAGAACAATTTTTCTGTTAAATATATTTGCATTCAATGAACTTAATATGCGCTTTGTAAGTCAAAACAATCTTTGGTTCATTGAGATATACTCATTATAATGATAATTTTCCTTCCTTGTTCAAGGAAATTAATTAGTAAATTAATTACTCAGTCACTATATCAAAGAACAAAATCTGAATTCTACAAGAGAATTTTCTTCGGACATATTTTTAGAAATCGTTGATTCCATTTGAATTTGGGGCGTTCATCTGTTTAAGTTGTTTTACTCATCACATCAAGTATATGCATAGCTTGTAACACCAAATAAAAAAAATTCACATATACTAGTCCAGGTTCAATGCTAGCATATTATGTTCACAATTTTGAACATAAGTTATTATCATACTAATATTATTGAGCATACTAACTCCTTGGATCAAGAAATAAAAATGAACGTAAGGTCATATTTTAATATTGGCAGTTGGCGGTTAACAGCAGTTACCACACGTAGGAACGATCAGAAGTGTCGGCTTGGCCACAGCTCCAACTAATATATTGCGAATAATTAGAAATATCATGAAATTACACTCTATGTGGTGACATTGAAATTTTATTTAAATTGACAGGGATAATCTAATGGCAGGTTAACATAATTATGTTCTAAAACTCTTTGTCTTGTATTCTAGGTATTATTATAATATTTTGCTATCGGATGAACGTCGTTGGATTACAACCGTTTTCTTCTTCTTGGATTTTGAATTTCGCAAAATCCGTTGTTAGGAGGTGCTTCAGCATCATCATCATCATTAAGGGGTAGGATTTCAACCCCTAGATGTACTTAGGCCACTTGATTGGGCTCATTTCGCGCCTTATGTTCAGTAGCTAATTCTATTCTAGCAGGTTTGTGGCCCGAGTATATTGCTTACGCTGGCTTCCATAAGTTCCTCTGGAAGCAGTTGTGAAACATTTCAACTAGGTATATCTTTCATTATGACTATAAGCTCCTATCCTTCAATACAAATTCGGAAGCATATCCCCTTTACTAACATTCCACCGCTTGCTCACACGACGTTCTTCTAACATCTTCCTCTCGTGTAGTAAGAGAATGAAAAAACATAGACATAAACAGTTTCTGAATGAACAGAACAAAGCATGATTCTACATTATGATATATTTGAACATATTTACATGAAATACGTATAACCTATAGAAGAGTTCACATTAAGGATAAATTATAACTTTATAAATAAGGTACAATTTTTCTTATCTACTGGAAATACTGTTGAGTTATTGAGAACCTTTCATCATCAGAGTAGACGGTTTACCCTAGAAGATTCTGAATACTTTAACAGTATTTTGATAGATACGGGTGATTGTTTCTTCTTCATTATGAAACACAAAGTTGATGTGAGCGAAAAGGTATTCCCTCTGTATCAATAACAGTGGAAATTTAATTTAACAACGGAATATTTTGATGAATTTATATTTTACTTCCATTTACTATTTATATGAAATGCATTAGGCAATCAGCTCTGAAAAATATCACACACTGGTTTAATGTAAATGAACGTGCATTTCCGGATGAGAAGAAATTTTATTTGTTCCAATAATATTGGTGAAAATATGGTTGGATTAATACGAACAAATTTCCAATATGCAACTAAACTGAAAAGTTTTGTAATTCATGCAATCTCACGGATTTTGGACATTTTATTATAATGATAAATCAAATGTTTTATCACGTTTATAGGCCATGTAAATTGCTATTGCCAATAATAACATGTACATTATTTGAGAATCTGAGAGAACTTGAACCGTCAACCATATTATCGATAATATCCAATCAATGGATTCCTAAATCCTCTAATGATAACAATAGTACATATCCATGATTCACGTGGCTATTAGAAACGGCGAATAATAAATCGTACAACTTTTTCACAAGTGTGCATTGTATGAATTTTCCCAGAAAAACATGAAATACCACCCATTTCCTTGACATTGTAGTAGTTTAATTCATAAAACATCAATTGATAAAAATTGAAAATATTCAGACATATACATTGAAGCCTTATGACAATTTTTGTTTCTTGAAAATTGTTTTCAATGCATCTTTTTGAGATGAGAAAAGTAATAATTGTATCCATCATTAATACGGAGCAAGTTTTTTGCGGAAAAGTTATTGATACACAACCCTTTTATCAACCGTATATATCACTTCTCAGTCGTTTAGCATTGAAAATTTTAAAATAACATTTGTTTTGGCATTATGATTAGAAAATTCAGTACTTTTTATACAACTATTTCATATTCCATAAGATATTCTTCGCATTTTTGTGAAGATAATGAAATAAATTATTTATTATCTTCATCATTGTGTTCATCACACGATTTCCATGACAAATAATAGTATTCGTTACCAAACATCAAACGATTTTTTGTCAAAAGGATACCGCACACTTTAGTAGGGAAAGTGGCCCCCTGTCGAATTGGCTGAATTTTTGATATGTTATAGTCCAAGCCTTTCCGAACAAAAAGTTCAATGTGCACAACTTTTTCTATAGGCTGGTTTTGGCGCTAGAGGCTAATGAAAACTTTCATTTGTTCTTCATTGTTAAACAACACGAAACGTTATCCTGGATAATAATCACTTTTCTGAATAATCAAGATCTAAACAGTCATTATCATGACATACTGTTAAAAATATTTTTCTTTGGTATTGCTACATTTGGTATTGCTACAGTTTGTTCCAGCTACTTACAATTTTTAAAGTGCAATAATTCGAAAATGGTTACAAATCGTCTTAGGGATCTACAATGAAAAAATGTTTATGAATCCTATTCTACACCGTATTCTACATCACATATTCGAAAAGTTCCGTACCTACCATGTATTTCCTATTCCAGTCGTCAAGCTGTGAGCTTGGCAATTCAAAAAGTGCGTGTATCATTATTACAACAATTCGTTCCACAAAATGTAGGGTATCAGCATATAGAGAGGGGCCAATATATTACTAGACATGTTACGGATTTTGCAAATACCCTTTACAATCCTGAACCAAATTATCGAAGAGCAATAGCTTATATTGACGGGACGTACATAAAAATACCCAAAAGTCGGACATTTCAAGTATTACGTCTATCATACTGTGTACACAAGGGTTACCATCTTTTGAAACCTGCATTGATTGTTGCTCCGAATGGTTATATCCTAGATGTTCACGGTCCTTATTTCTCTGATTCAAGAAATAATGATGCGGCAATGTTGAGACATGAGTATGAACGAGATTTAATGGGTCTGAGGAACTGGTTCCAAGAAGGTGATATTTTCATGTTAGATAGGGGATACCGTGACGCACAGAATTTCTTGGGTGACTTAGGTATAGTAGTAAAAATGCCCGTAGCACTTGGTGGTGGACAGCATCAGCTTACAACCGAAGAGGCAAATTCATCTAGACTAGTTACGAAAACGAGATGGATTGTAGAAGCTAGAAACGGTCATATAAAGAATATGTTCAAATTCTTCAGAGATACTGTACCAATGCCACAAGTTCTACATATAGGAGACTATATCAGAATAGCATGTGCGATAATCAATAAGTATCATGAACCAATTAACATGGAAGGAGCCAATGCTGAGCTAGCTCAGATAATGTTAAACCGTGCCAATGAAATAAATGAACTCCAGTTGAGAATAGAAGAAGAGGGTCTGCTACGAAGACATGGTAGATGGTTTCCAATGGAGGAAAACCAATTACTAAATTTTCCAGTTCTCAGTTTGGAGTACCTACGAGAACTAACATTCGGAATTTTCCAGATAAAAATAGCTCCATCTTATGTACAAGATAATAGACAGGATTTGGGAAACGTTTTATTTGAATTCGACGACCGTATTGAAATTCCAGGTCTATTGAGGATGAGAATAAAATCTCGTCATCGAAATAGTATCAAATACCAACTGTGGATCAAGTACAATGTCAGTTTGGAAGGTGTGCCAATTCAGGGGTACTACTGTACGTGCAAATCAGGAAGTCGTACATTGGGTACATGTTCGCATGTAGCTAGCGTACTTTGGTACCTTGGATATGCCCGTCATGCTGCCAATGTTAAGTATCCTTCGACCGAAATACTTCATACCGTATCTGATGCTGCAGAGAGACAATAATGAAGAACCTATGATTGTTTAGACTGTTTATGGCATATTCTCCTTGTTTCTTTGTTCATATTGATATGTTCTCAGATGAAACACCCTGTAAATCATTAAATGAATTATTAGGGTTCAGTCGAGAGTTTTTCATTTGGGTCAACGATACCAGGTTCAATGGTTAAGTTAAATGTTACATATAATATATTTATTGAGTTATAGCCCATTATTTCCTTCCTATTATATTTATGCTGAATGTGCAAATGGAGGCTTTGTTGACCCGCTAAAAGGAGTTTCTCCGCCACACTCCTTGAGCATCAGTACAATTATCGGATGTATTTACGTACTCATTCGACACAACCCTATCAAAATGATAGACCAATTTTTGTTATATTCTTGAGTTTCATCATCAACTTGAAGTATTATTTTGACCGTGATAGCTGGAACACGCTGTATAATTGATCACCTATAGTGACATCAATGAACAATACTTCTAATAGTATCTCATATTAATGACTGTTCAGATCTTGATTATTCGGAAAAGTGATTATTATCCAGGATAACGTTTCGTGTTGTTTAACAATGAAGAACAAATGAAAGTTTTCAATGGCCTCTAGCGCCAAAACCAGCCTATAGAAAAAGTTGTGCCCATTGAACTTTTTGTTCGGAATGACTTGGACTATAACATATCGAAAATTCAGCCAATTCGACAGGGGGCCACTTTCTCTACTAAAGTGTGCGGTATCCTTTGAATATGATAGACATTTTTCAGTTATCGTGTTTACAAGTAATTCGTGAGAGACATCCAGATAGACAGACAGGTAGACAGATAAAGTTGCCTCAAATTCGATGAAAAATACGTTGGAAGGAATTTTTTCTATTCTATTTCATAAATAACTTGAGTAAATGTGATATACTCTGCAAACTTCGTCTGCGAAGAGTATAACAAGAGACTCTGGTCATTTTAGCGCTTCATTGACTGTACTAATGGTAGTTTATTATGAGATGATATATTCCAGGATCCTATTCTCCAACCAATACCAATAGCTCAACCAAAGTGTATCAAATTGAAGATAATATATACCTTCAATAGATGCAACTTTGCGTCTGGATTTCAGAGCTCAACAGAAATCATTCAGCTTTCATCATTCCTTGGATTTATGGAAATACGACAGTATGAAGTTTCAATAGACGGATACTCTCCACTTTATTTTCATACAATAATGCGAAAGTACAAATGGAACAGGCTACAAACAGCATTTTATAACTTCCATCGAAGCACTCGACAGTTCTCCATTTGCATTCACTTCGTAAAAATATGATTTTGATACATTATTTATTGTAAACCGTAGATGTGTCGGGATGGCCATCAACTCATCCACTTTGATGATGATCAGTCGGTGGAAACTTTTGTTGGTTAGTTAGATATCAAATTAAACTAGTGGTGCATGGAGTCTCTTATATGAAGATTATCTACCCCGGTATAATCGAACTTGTGAATGGAAATATCGATATAAAACGAGCACCTTGAACCCCTTGTCACGAATATCATTTCTCCTGTACAAGTTCTGGACACGCAAATGAGGAACACGCGTTCTTTGTATAATAGTAAAGAACCTTCTAATGTCGTTATCCTCGCAGGGCTATTTCTCTTCAAACATCACAGGCCCGGACTGGCACTTGGAACTGGCCCAAGCATGTTAACATCAATCGCACCTCCACTTCACACAAAATTATTCATTACTTCCCTCACAAGAACAATTCAGTTACTCTCCTATGATGCCGAGACATACCGAAAGGGAAGAAGCAAACCAATTTGCAAAAAAAGGGCCCAAACACCATTCCTGGGACCTCAACTCTTTCGCGGAATAAACATAATTACAATAGAGGAAGAACCCAAGAAAAAAGTGGACTATAACCCAGGGCATACCACAGGGATCAGTACTCAGTTCATTACTCTTTAATGTGTATTCTTCTAGCCTACATGAATTATGGGAATTACACATTAAAATCATCCAATATGCAGATGATATTTGCGTTTATATAACCATGGGAACCTATAAAGAATGTATCAAAGAGTTGCGACACAGTACATAATCTTACAAGATGGATGTCAATATATGGTTCCAAAATAGCTCCAGAGAGAGCAGCTATAATTTTTTTCACCAGAAAGCAAAGGAGCAGAAGCAACCATCACCTCAAATGGATTGACAATCCCCATAGTCAATATATATAGATACGTGGGTATGATTCTGGATGAGGAAATTTTGTGGTCAAAACACATAACATATATTGAACAAAAATGTGAGGAGGGCAGCAATGTTCTTAAATGCACCACAAAAAAGCATTGGAGTGCTGATATTGAAATATCACTCATTTTCTACCGTGTATATGTAATGGACTATGGCTGCACACTATATGGTTCTGCATCGGTGACAAATTCAAGGCATATTGATTCAGAATAGGTGCAACAGAGTCTGTCTATAGCTGTTATATTACCAGATGCACATGAATCTTCATTAACAATCAGGCGAGAGTTGCTTTGACAAAAATATATAATAAAAAACCTTTTTTTTTGACAATCACCGAAATACTCCCAAAATTAGCAATTTAACACCAAACGCTCTCACAAAACCTTATTGAAATAAAAAGAGGGACCCACTATTATGCTCAATGTTATCTTTTGTTAAAGAACAATTTAAAATAAATGACACACTTAATAAATATCCCATCTTTTCAGTAGACTACCTTGTTCTCATCAATGGCCCTAGTGTATATTTTCCTGCTTACACTGACCACGAAACTTCAAACAATAGTATCTTGAAAATTGTCTTGCTTGAATTACCAAATTCTATTGCCATAAACACGGATGGCTGAAAAACATGTTCAGGAGTTGGCTGCGCTTGGTCACTGAGTAATGGGAATACTGAATACTATAAATTACCTCAATATACTGCAGAAGCAATAGCGATACTGAAGGCCAACAAATGGGCAAACAAAACTAACACGAGTAATTTAATGATAACACTATAAAAATAAAACTGTGATATCCTAATGATATGTTTTGTCTTGTATATTCGAGGTGCCAATTTTGATTTTGTATGGGTGAAAGGACACACAAATTTTGTACAAGCTTCATACAACCCATATATATTTTATATCCAGATGATCCAAAAATCGCTACATATATAAATGCGGGTGGATACAGCAGGAAATATCAAACTATAATAAACATACTTAAATTAAACCATGGAAGTTTCCCTTCTCATTTAGCAAAAATTGGTATTAGAGGAAATGCAAACTGTTCTTGTGATAACACAACTATTGGAGATCATAATCACATATTTTTTGGCTGCCATCAGTAGATTAAGTCCACGAGTTCTACGCCAGGAAATGACTCATCGACCGGATGTTGCGCGCGCAACTTCGGATGTAACGTTACTAACCCGCGAAATTCAAACGTGTCCATAGAGCTTACGATGATCACCGAACTTCCAACCATAGAGGTCTAGGTCATAGAATGTGAGGTTGGTTGTATGTAACGTTACTAACCCGCGAAATTCAAACGTGTCCATAGAGCTTACGATGATCACCGAACTTCCGACCATAGAGGCCTGGATGTGAGGTTAGTTGGACGTAACGTTACTAACCCGCGAAATTCAAACGTGTCCATAGAGCTTACGATGATTATAGAACTTTCTACCATAGAGGTCTGGATGTGAGGTTAGTTGGATGTGACGTCATCGACCCGCCAAAATCAAACGTAGAGGTGTTTTGGTGATGTTTATCATGGCCGACGTTGGAAGCGAATGTCAGAAGAATAAACGTCAAAACCACAATATGACTGATGTTGTAGCTACATCGCAGCCATCTTCTGATGAACTATCATACTTAAATGTCAATGTCAGACCAGTTAACTTCAAACGACTACATCTATGAATGAACCGATCAACCGTCATGCATACCTGTCAACGTCAGAAATGTTAACGTCAAGGGACGACATCTATGAGGTCACAATTCAAAATATGACTGATGTTATAGCTACATCACCGCCATCTCTTAATGAACCGATGAACTATCATACTTAAATGTCAATGTCAGAACAGTTAACTTCAAATGACTACATCTATGAATGAACCGTCATGCGTACCTGTCAACGTCAAAGGACGACATCTATGAGGTATCTTGTTAATGTTTTTGCGCGGGAAATTTATGAACCGATGAACTATCATGGCTGGATGTCAATGTCATAACAGTTAACGTCAAAGGACGACATCTATGAGACTCCAATTCAAAATGTTACCGATGTTGTAGCCTATATCGCCATCTATCACTAAACCGATGAACTATCATAGCTGAATGTCAATGTCAGAACAGTTAACGTCAAAGGACGACATCTATGAGGTATTTTGTTAATTTTATTGCGCGGGAAGTTCCATCTTAATTCAAAAACGATTTACGTAAGCAGCTGTGAATACAATGGAGTCATTCATTAGGTCAACAAATAACAATAAGTGATATACAAGTCTAGACTTGTTAGTAAGCGAATTAGAATTGAGAGTTATGTTGACTACGAATTTAATTCTCGTTTGTTCAGTCATCTGTTACAGCTCAAACGAAACACATCGTTTTCTTATATCCTTTGTCTGCGGTCTTCTATTGAACGGAAAATGTAAGTTTAATTCAATTATTTAATTCACTGCTATAAAAACATACTTGTTTTGTCTCTTATTCAGGATAAACAGTTAAAAAATTATTCAATTCACATTCATAAAATAACAAGTATAAAATTAATTAATTAACTTTTATAAAATAACTGTTGTATCAATTTTGTGTGTGTATTACGAATTTAAAGATCTTCAATTTTATTCATATTGTTTCAGATTCATGATGGATCTAACAAAACTTAATCATTGTGCTCTTTTGGAGAGAAAACCATTAAGGAGAGTTCCAGAACTCGAAATCAATAAGCATTATACAATACTTCAAGCGAGAGTAGTAAGAACCAAATTTGGTGAATCCGTATTGCTCGAGTTCAATGAATTCTCTATCTTCCTACCCAATCGACTGACCAATCAGATTATCCCAATTTTGGAACAAATCAACATGAAACCTTGTTTGATTTTGATATACAGGGGAAAAGAGGATGTTAATAAAAGCAACCCGGCTTTTAAACTTGAATTTTTGGAGCTCAAGTAATAAGAAATCTAAGGTATGGTGTTTATACTAGCGTGTGTATATAGTCGATGAAATCATCAGTATTAATATGTCTCTTGAAGAATACACACGTAAATTGGAAGAATTCGGTGCGAAAGTAAAAGCTTTGAGTAGAGATTTAAAATTTTACGAAGATAAAAATATCGCTATAAGACAATTGAATAGTTTAAGTATTGGCGGAGAGGATGGTTATGTTAGAACCCAATTTTATAATCCTAACCTCAATTTTGAATGGAATCCTGTATACAAACGTTCCGAATCGAGTGGAACGTATTTATATATGTCCCAGGAAAGATCTGAGAAATGAATGTAATCGAACAGAATGGCAGCCAATAAATTATCAAATGATTAACGAAAATCAACTAGAGGTATTCACATACATAATCGAAACGATGCGGTCCACCACCAATCACACATTCAATTATAAGCTCAAGCTATTATTTCCAAATGGTACAGAGGGGGATGTTATGAAGTGGCAAACATTCACCCCATCACCTACATCGATGTCTTCTCAACCACCACCACCACCACCAAACACACCATCACCGACACAGATAGTAAACGAGATTTATGCGATGCAATGTTTCAATCTTAGTGTCTTATTAGTTTTACTACTTAAAATCATCATAAAAATTGTTAAGAAACATACAAATAAATACATATAATAATAATAAAGAGTTGTTTTATTGAATAATAGTAATAACATGTATTTAATGAATATATATACAGATATATTTAATTTGGTAGAATAGTGTTCAGGAACCATTGCTGTAGATTATCCACGTGTTGAATTGTACACATATATTTTTTTCCATCATTACGGTGATTCATGCAGCTCATCCTGTTTGAAGGTTCGAATTTTCCTGTTTCACATAGAGTATTATCAAAGTTACACACATCTACAATGTGTGGGAAAATATTCCTTTCTTGGCACTTTCTCGTTAAAAAATCAGCTTTTTGATGACCTCGAACATAAATATAGTCTGCCTTACATAGAAGATTAGATTTTAGAATATTATCTATTTCGGTGTATTCTACATCTCCAGAAGAATATTTTATTCCATGTACGAGTCTCTCCACATAACATATAGATTTTCGATCTTGAGCATTCAACGATGCAAAGGGTATGCATGGTTTAAACAATGAATAATGTCGTTTAAATCCAATCTGAATAGACATTTCTTTCGGATGGAACACATCGTCGACGACGAAACCTTGAATGTCAACCAAAGCGATTCTCATGGTGTCACGTAATAAACTGATCGAATTTATGTCTAAATGAGACTCTTGATGATTTCGGTGAGGGGTGAGTATTCCATTAAACAATCGTGAATTATGATGCAATAAGCTTTCGTATTAGCGGGAAATCCTTTATCTGCTTCGATTTCCAGTCGCACGTCGACAGTAGCTGATTTCACGGCTTCTTCTTGCTTAGAACAATCGATTACGTACAAAGCGCGTGTTTTGAAACTGCTATAACCCAATATTGAATGTTTCACAGCAGAATTCGTGTAGCTGGGGTAGAATTCAGTGTAGTTGTGGTGGGCGAGAACGTAATCATTTTTGGCAAAGTCCAAGTTCATTCGTTCACTAGGGAAATATTCTCCGTTCAGAGATAAGCGAATACTAGAAATGTGTACGTGATCGAATATCGTGGGATTAGCTTTCACATTGTTTCGCTTGTCTGTTTGGAAAAATACTATAACATAACGCGGTTTTTCAACAGCTGCACTAGTCTTGACAGCCCAAATTTCCCTTTTCGCGTCAGTCGTTATAGCAGGCAGTTCATGTGATTCCCATTTTCTGAATGGAATTAGGATGGGCATATCACTTTTGATGGCTCGCAATAGCTTTTCTCTAATTATGTCGTTGGGAAAGATATATTTGACTTTCAACTCCATACTGTCAATCGAAAATTTAACTGTGGTAGCATCGTTTGCAATTATAACACAATCGTTATCGTTTCGAGCTCGCACCAATCGAATTGTTTGTCGCCCAAATGTAATCATAGAATAATCATTGAAAATGTTGAATATATGCTTTAGTGGAATCAGTAAGCTGAAAGTCTTACTTTGATCTAAAACTACACTTTCTTCGGGGTAAGTCCAACCGGCAATAGACATATGCGTAGAATCAGTAGGAGTGTAGCAAGTGAATGCCCTTACAGCACTAACTATTCCAGGATCTCGAACAGTTTCGATGTCTCGCCCACTTTCGCTGTAAGAGCATGAGTCGAAAAGAAAGGCTCCATAATTAGGTACTATTGAGACATTCCCAGCTCCAGTTATTTCTATTTTTCCTTTGATAGCCAATAGGGTATCCTTCATGGAAAAAAATGCATCCACTTGATTTATTCCAAACTCCACAATATCGCTGTTATTGAACGCCTTAACGAAAGGTGTGATCGATCTATATTCAGCTTTTCGTATCGACTCATCGAATTTCGGTTCTTGATAGATATCAAAAATTGATGAGACGACACTGTTGTTCAAATCCACATCGTTGATAGCATTGTTACCTACATACTTCCGCTTAGGCATTTTTTTCAAATTTAAGTCGAAACCCAAGAGATTGTAGAACTGATTGATTAGCTTTGGTGAGTACGTCACGCGGTTTTGGTGATTTGTTGAAGACTGATGAAGATGGGATGTGTGAAGTTCTTTTATTGTCTCCAACAACCAAACCCATTTCAGACTTCTTGTAAATGTAGATGTAGAATACTTTCTTCCCCGCGAAAATTAACCGGATTAGAGTGTTGATCCAAAGCGAGTATGGTGATGTTGGTAATCTCACCGATATTGGACACTGGTAAATATAGAGGATTTTTTGGTCGTTCCACAATTCTATAACCAGGATCGTCGGTTATTGGGAAGTCGTAAATCGTATGCGCCGGTCTGTCTCGATAGAACGCTCCTACGGTAATGTTTGATTCGAAACGGATATTTGTAACTTTTATAATGTTCACAGGTAGATCGGAAACGTGCAATACACCTTTCCTTAATACTTTACGTGAAAACCCTAATATTTTAGCTAAACTATCATCCTTTTCGAACGATATATCGAGATGTGTACTGAATATTTCACACTTTAGGGTATTGTTATTGGGTTTCAGTGAGAATATATCTTCTTTTTGCTTCAGATTCCTTTTAATCAATTCTTCGATATCGGTTATTTCATAGTTACCTGCAGGTATTGCGATTTCTTTCAAAGTTTTATTCTCGTAATAGTAGAATTTTTCGTTGTCGATATTCGGTATGGAATTGTAGGAAGTGAATCCCAACAATGCTAAGTAATATTTTTTGTCTGGCCTCAGCACAATCGAAATCTGCGGTGTAAACGAGAATATATGGTTGGTGCTTGTTAACGTGAACAACTGAGACATGATACTAATAAAAATTTATTGAAACATCTCTATTTATATTTTAACATTAATAGATGGAATAAGTATGATTTCATAAAGTATGGGTCGTCTTTGCAAACTTCTTCTATCAACACTTGCTTCTCATGATGAGTCATTTCCTCGTTCTCCATGATGTGAGAAATCTGCTCAGATAAACATTGAGAACATAGTTTGCGTGGGGGTTGTGGACCATCGCAATCTTCATCGACATGTTCCTTACACTGCATATGACGGTAAAGGTATTCAAACATATGTTCCGGAACCTCTTTCTGATTGAGAAACACCACATCCAAATGTTTTAGGATGTATTCCATCGGTAGAAACATTAAATTCTTACGTGTAAGTTCGCTCGTAGGTTTATTGATAGCCTCGATCAAATTATCGTAAATAAAATTAATTATTGTTCTCAAACTACTTCCTCCTTCAGTTTCGCATATGTATTGTATTAATGCCGAAGCGAAATCCATGATGGTTGTTACTCGCTAAATGTTTAGGTAAGACTGAGAAATTTCAAACACAAATGTCCACATATTACTTGATTGTATTTCTGAAAAGGATCGTTGTTATAGGAAATCCGAACGTTCCCACCCAGATATCGAACGAGTTCCTTCGGTGGTTTCAAATTTCCAAACGAATCAAAATACTCTACATCGTTACCGTTTTTCTTGAATGCTACCCAATGAGTTCCGCTGTTTTTCACTGAATCTAAATTTAAAATGATGCGTTCTTGACACCACGGTTTTCTAGGTAGATTGTCTCGCATAAAGACACCTCGAAAATGTGGTATTTTCATTTTATTTGCGAAACGCACCAAATCCCGATCGTTCAGCGGTCTATCATAGGGTAGCTTTATTGGAAGTTTTTTTGTTGCTTCTTCAAAAACAATCCCAGGCCTCCTTTAGCATTTCGTCTCAAATATAAACCTTTACCCAACGATTCCATAGCTTTGTTGTGACGTTGATCTTCTTCAAGCTTCTTTTTCGCATTCTTAGCATTTATTACTGCATTCGCTATGGTACTCGCACCTCCTGCAACCGATCCTAAGGCTCCTAGAGCTCCTAAGATGGGTAGTAATAGTGGGAGGAATCCTCCAGATTTTGGTAGTGGTATTACTCTTGGTACTCTGATACGCTTTTTACCTCCAGCTCGTTTAATCGCAATCCGTGCTGCTTTCAACGCGTTCATAGCGGACTTTCTCAAAGAAGAAGATGGCTCCATTGACTTTGCGATGCTTCCAACGATATCTTTCCGGAAACAACATCCTCGTTGTCGCCTCCGTTTCTTGATACCCATACCTAGTTTTCGTTTAACCTTCATCCCACCGGTAACCAATAAACTAGAGAGTCTTTCACCTGCGCTAGCGTCTCTTGATTTAACTCGTTTCCAAGCAGCGTCCTCTAATATTTTATCGGCCTTATGACGTTCCTCCAGAGATTTGTTTTGTGAATGAGCTATATCGTGTTCGCGACAAGCGGAATCTAAAGGATTGATACCTTTATCACCGCGTGCAAGACGCTTTTCCAATTTAGTTCCAGGACCACAGAATTGATATGAAGGAATGTGTAATTCAAACGGGAGCTTGTTTATGAGTGTATTCAATAAACCTTCACCTTGATGAATCAACATTGTTAATGAGCATACGCTCTGGTGATTTTTCCTTTTATACGTTATCATTAAGTAGAAATGGTTCACACGATGAAGACCGTTCAACAAGAACAGACACTTCCAATCGAGAATTTAGATTTAAAAGTTAGAACTAATCGCGTTGGTAAACATGGTAAACTGTTACCAAACTCTTTTCGTGCTTTAATTTGTGGTCCGAGCGGATGCGGAAAAACAAACGTTATGTTATCGTTGTTATTCAATCCAAATGGTGTCAAGTTTGAAAACGTTTACGTATACTCGAAGTCATTATATCAAGATAAGTACATACTGTTGCAGGAGATTTTGGAACGAGTAAAAGGAGTTGGTTATTTCCCATATAAAGACAATGAAGAGATTATAAGTCCGAACGATGCAAAACCAAATTCTATCTTCATTTTTGATGACATATCCTGCGAGACACAACAGAAAATTCGAGAATATTATTCGATGTGTAGACATAGAAACATTGACGCATCATATCTATGTCAGACATACTCTAAAATTCCTAAACAACTGATTCGCGATAATTCTAACCTGATCGTGTTATTTAAACAGGATGAAATAAATCTAAAACACGTGTTTGATGAGCACGTATCCCCAGACGTTACTTTCGATCGATTCAAAAAGATGTGTTCTATGTGTTGGATGGAGAAATTTGGAACATTGATAATTGTTAAAGATTTCGATTTGAACAATGGAAGATACCGCAAAGGTTTCGATGTATATATTAAAGTGTGAACGTGAAATCAATAGCAAATACACAATGGACGCTGAACGGTTAGCACGTAAGCGAAAAATCGCTCAATTGGCACGATCTATACGCAAGAAATATCTCACATTGAAACTGGGTAAAACGGAAGAGGACGAGTCGATCAATAAATTATTTAAACCCATATCGGAACCACTTCGGGAAATAATCAAATCCAATAATACACCATTGATTAAACGTGAAATTAAGCAAGAAAAGGATGATGCGGATGAAGAGGAGGAGGAGGAGGAGGATGAGGAGGAGGAAGATGAAAGAGGAACGGTATTGGATGTGAGCGATGCAAGTATGAAAACTGTTATTGAAGAGTCTGACAACGATGATGAGTATGACGTATTAGAATCTTACCCAGAGTTACTTCAAAAATATATCGGTGATTATTGGTCCGGGAGTAGAAAAGTCGATAAAGTTTATGGCCCAGTTTACGATGCTAGTTCGTTGTCATGGTTACTAGGAGGTAAATTAATCGATTTCAAAAATAGAGATACTATCGTGACACAAGGGAGAAAATTCAAAAGTACCGTCGGTCTGTGTGAACTTATATTCTATGACAAACCTAGAAATTTCACCAAGAAAGATAAGATGAATTACAGGATGATTCTGAACTTGACAAATCCCCACAGAAATAGTGCTGGAAACTTGAAAGGTACTCGAAGATACAAGTACATTAAAATAATTCGACCTCTAATTCATGAGGAAGCTCTCGGTAGCGGTATGCAATTGACATATAACAACGAACCAGTGGAGTACATGTACTGGGACGATCCAAACGAACTCGTGGAACGCCTAAAACTATTGATTGCTTCTCAAGAAGCTGGGAATACGTCGCACGATAATGAGATTGTTGCAATTATAAATGAACTTCGAGAGGCAGATATCATTTATTAGATGAGATACAATAGCGTTTGAAACAGTTATATCATGAGTCTCGACAAGTTTGGTAGGAGATCTAGGAGCGGAGGAGACGGTGTAGTGAACAGCGTCGATGTTCTCCGAATACGCTCGATGTTTAAGAACGTTTTGACTCATACACCAGACGGTGATGTGGATATTAAAAATTTAAAAATTTCCAATATGAAAACACCTACTTTAAATAACGATGCCGCGAATAAGAAGTACGTCGATAGCGCGATAATTGAAGTGGAAAAAAGGTTGAAGGAACTTCTTGACAAGTATGCAAAGGCTAATAATCTTATGAATAAAGCTTTGAAGAATCTTCAAACCGATGTGCAGAAAGTGATAGACGTATATAAGAAACAGACTGAGGATGATATTGCGAAATTAACTAATGACATTCATAATATAACTACACAACAAAATGTATTCATCACTAGTCTGAAGAATATTGATAGCAAATTGGTTGTGTTGGGAGGAAATTCTGATAGAGTCAATCCTAATGCGATAATTCAGCATGTTGCAACAAGGTAAAGAACAAGTTGTATATGAGCTTCATAAACCAAGTAGAAAGAATTTCAACCGCCGCCGAACAATCATAAAAGGTTTAGATGATCTGTGGCAGATGGATCTGGCTGAAATGGGTAATTATGCGCGTGAAAATCGAGGATTTAAATTCATTTTAGTGATGATCGATTGCTTCTCAAAGTATCTATGGACTCGTCCGTTGAAAACGAAATCGGCTGAAGAGGTTCGGAAGGCTGTTGACTCTATTTTTTTGAAATCTAACGGGCGTATACCCACACATTTACAAAGAGATCAAGGAAAGGAGTTCTTCAATAAGCAATTTAAAGAGTTGATGAAGAAACATAAAATCAATCAATATAATACTTATTCTGTAAAAAAAAGCAGCCATTGCAGAACGCGTTATTCGAACGTTGAAAGAAGCGCTCTATAAACATTTCAGTTTGAGTGGGAAATACAAATGGTTTGATATACTCGAAAAGATCACTGAAAAATATAATAAGCGTAAGCAGAGAACGATCAATCTGGCTCCGTGTAAAGTGACAAAACATAACGAAAGTGAGATATTGAAGCGATGCTACTCACACGTCAAGCTAGTTCTACCACACAAATACAACGTTGGAGATGTGGTGCGTATCAGTAAGGCAAAACATATTTTCGAAAAATCGTATACGCCTAATTGGTCAGCGGAATTATTTAAAATTATAAAAGTTAAAATTACGAACCCTGTTACTTATCTACTCAAAGACATGAAAGATTCCACAATCACCGGATGCTTCTACGAAGAGGAATTACAAAGAACGAAGCAACCCGAAGTATATTTAATTGAGAAAGTACTCCGAAAAAAAGGTAATAAAATGCTAGTTAAATGGTATGGTATGGAGGATAAAAGTTGGATACAGAATACCGATATAGTATGATCTGCGCATGTTCAGATAAATATTTGGTATGTGTTGGTGGTAGAGAAGTTTGAATGCAACAGTCAGTTGTTGCGAAATGTCTTTGCAAGATAGTCGGTTTTCCAACGCGAATAGTAGTAGTAGTATTAGTGGTGATGAAGAGTTGGATAGAATTTTAGAAAAAATTGAAATAGCCTCAAAACATGAACAATTTCTATTAATGAATACTGTTTACCCACTGAGAGAAAATTTGGAGGTTAGATGTGGACTAAGCCCTGTGAGGAAATTCACTTCAACTATCTCGTTGCATCAAAGAAATCAATATGGAAAACTCGTCTTTGGAAGATACGAATGGAACGACTTCATCAATATAGTGCGGATGAAGATCAAGGAATTCTTTGAGAGTCAACATGCACATTTCGATTCTACACCTATAGCATGTGGATATTATTGTCTAATATTACAGTGCGTTTATGCGAATAGCGTTAAAGTACTTCAAGTTACCAAGCACAATACTGATTTTTATTTAAGCGAGCAAGATGTACGTGAAATCATTAGAATTAACGATGAAGTGTTATTTCATCGAGTGTCGTTCCTTGAACAACTTGAATTTTGTTCATATTATTATAAGGTCATTGCAATAATTAAATCAATGAGGGGTCTTGCTAGTTATATGGAACTTTTGTATTGTTTTATAGATGTTGCACCAGAAAGCTTATTAGCTAATACTCTTAGAGAGTTTATGTTTTCGCATAAGGATAAAATTATGTATGATATAGAGCTTGAGTGAGCAAGATGTACGTGGAATCACTAACCATGCTAGTGGATTAGAACTCTTGTATTGTTATACCGATATTTCATCAACAAAATTTTTGTTTATTAACTAATACACTTAGAGATATGTTATTTATATATAAATAAGGTTATGTATGATTTAGAACAATAAATGATTTTTATGTAAAATAGTCTTTCGGTTTGCTGTAAAGGGAGAGAGGAAAATGAAACAAATCATCATCATAGAAATATTTTATTTATTTTCATAAAACAATAATAAACATAGATATGAAGTATGAATAATAATATGATGGATATATAAACTTATACAATTATGGTGATAAAGAATAATGACCATAAGGTAAAGTGTTTATCCCATTACCAATTATGTGTCTTTTGCTGTCGAAAGGGCTGAGGGCAATTTTATTTTGTTCGATTGTATACAATTTGAAATCGAATGAGCGGATAGATCTTTGTATGCGATACATCTCAATGCCTTCTTCTAAACATCTAACATAATCTTCGAATGTGATTGTGTTCCGCAACACATAATCCCGCACCCCCTTCGCTTTCTTTGTTGGGTTACGATCCTGAACTGTATAACTATACATCTTGGATCTTAACCCTACAAACTTATCCATAATCATCCCCCCATTCTCATCCTTCATTAAGCCGACTACTTTTTTATTTACAAGTGGAATCTCAAAGTTGTTGTTTAGCGCATAATCGCTCGTATCGAATTTATGAATATATTTATTGATGATGCTCTGATAAATATCATCATCAGTAATTATATGATAGATCAAACTATCTGTGTCAGTATAACATAATCTTATCATTTCAGGATCTTTATAAAGTGTAAGCATGAAGTTGTAATGAAAATCGTACACACATGTTTTAGAAACGTCCAAAATCGTCATACCCACGTAAATTGGTTTATTGAATAACACTTCTAATTTATTTTGTTCAATGGCCACTAGATTCTCTTCAAATATTTTACTACTATTAAAATTGGGTTGTGAAATATAATAACGAGCTCCATAAGGTCCATACCATTTGTTAACTAATTTGACCGCTCTATGCTTTCGCACGTTCTCCATCGATTTCCCGAAAATAGCATTGATGAGCAACTTGAATAGTGCTATCTCAAAGGCGTTCTTAGAAGCCGCTCTCAATCTAGTATTCAAATCAATATAGGCTTTCAACCACGGCGCTTGTTTAAACTCTAGAACTCTATGGACTTTAGTTAGTACCATTCCTAAAGTCAAACATTGTTTTAAGTTTCTATAATGAATGATATATCTTGATTTTTTATGAAAAGTTGTTAATAATTTTGGTAATTTACTACCCGGTGGAGCTGTATGAGTTGGACAAAGAGGGAGATCTTTATGAAGGTCATGCAATGTTGTAGGATACTCCAAATCAACCTCTAGAATGTACCCGATAGGGCTTTCATCGGAAACATGTTGTACGTCGATATTATCAACATTTTCAACCCACTTAAACCCATCGTAAGGTAAATATTGAATCATAGCCCACCCATATAGATTACATACATCGAAATACATTAAATAACTATTTTCTTCTTGTGGATTATGATTATGCATATATTTATTGTTGGCTTTTGCAAATCGATTACTGCATTGACTCACACCCCCTCTAATCCCCCGTTCCAAAAATAATATCATATCGATATCTTTTAAATATTGTAGTGATACGTTTGTATATTTTAGCATACAATCCCATGTGAATGATGGAACAGTGAAGTAGTGTGCGGGATCTAAATCAAACAGGCCCACGCATTTGTTTCGGAAATTCTCGAATACATCGGCCAGCAATAAAACGTCTGTTTTCAAATACAAATCCGAATAATCACCTAAATTTTTACACTCAAATCGATTCCAAACTGATTGAGCGTGTTGATAATCTTCCTCACTTATCGATTCATCTCGAAGTTTATTGAAGAATTTCTCGATCGGAGGAAGATTTTCATCGTTTAATTTCCCCCACTCATCCATGTGTTCGTATGGGAAAACTCCTTTACGTGTTAACAGTTTGAAATTTTCTTGAGATAAGTGGGAAAACTCTCGTTTCAAAATAGTCAAGTCATCCTCACTCAAATAAGAGACTAATTTATCTAAACTTGAATCCAAAAATCTACACGAGTCTATAAATCGAAATTTAACAATAGAATTTGTGGAGCTTCTGGTGAAACTTATATATTTCTCTTTATTCAAGGGGAGCACCTGAATATTTTGTTTAGACGATCTAGCCAAATCTCTAATTAATAAAAACATATCGTACCCACTCAAATTGTGAGCTACGACCGGTACCACAAATTTATATTTATAATTTAAATTGCAATCTTGGTGGGCTAATCCTCGATATTTTCCTGTAAAATGACAATGATCTTTAACACGAATGTCACCCTCTTTGAACAACACACCACAAATGTGACATTTGGTTTCATACATTATACTGACTATACTAATTCCACCAAAATCAATGGGTATATTACATTTTAGTTTTAGATCGATGAATTCTCCAATTTTATCTAATTGTTCAGTCAACCATTTAGCCGGATTAGGTCCTCTATAACTATTGTAACGTGATAGGGAATCGTTGAAATGACATTTCAGGTAGAAGCCTACACTGTAAGCTTCATGTAGCTGCGTTCTGTTTGTATATGAATTTGTACTAGATTGAGAGCAGTTTTGGATGGGTAATAATAGAGCTTCAAAATCAAAGTAGATAATAAAAGGTACAGGCAGTTTGTTTGAATGATTTTTAAATTTCAAATAATCCTCTTCGGGGAATGTTATTTTACAAGTATTCATCTTACCACAATCCTCGATATGATTATTGTACTTGATCTCACTCCAGAAATTATTCAAACATCTCTCACATAAGTAAGTTTTATTTCTGGTGGTAATTTGAGAATTTACTAATCTTGATAAATTTTTAATTAAACAGTAATGAAATTTCACTATCGGATCTACTTGAATGGAGGAGGAGGATGATGATTCCTCTTCGCGGTAATACTTGTCTTGAATCAATAATAAATTGAAGTGTTTTTCGAGTTTATTTTTGGTCAGGTATGCAGGGAGAACCTTTAATTTCTCCCCATTTTCATTTTTACATAATTGTAGAACAAACACATGAATAGAAATATTATTATTTTTCTCAAATACAGGGATTTGTGAAATGGGTAGGGGAAATGTTAAATTTTGCAAATTCAAAATTGTACTAAAATGCGGATATGAAGATACTCGATCTGGATGTGTGTTAGTAGCAGGATACAATCCAGCTGTTACTGCCCAAGCAAAACAGTATTCGTCATAATTTTTAATGTTAATAACTGCACGCTTAAGTTGGATTTCTTTAGGTAAAACAATATAGGAAGATCCTGAATTGATAGTTTCATGTTTATTAATATTGATTTCTAGACTTATCACATCTCTGAGGCTCCACCCACTCTCTCTTTCAGTGATTTCTTCCAGTTTAACTTGGAGTTTACCAATGACATACTCCTTAAACCACTCCAATAAATTGGTCAAAGTATCTATTGGAGCGGATTTTGTATGAAAATATTTGAATTCTACCTGGATAAGCTCTTCATTAACATTGGGTTTGATATATTCACAACAAAATGTTGTGGTGACTTTAATAAAATTGTATATATGTAAAATTTTGACAACTCTAGAACTAAAGAGATTAAAAGCATCATACAAAAAATTTAATGGGTCTAAATGTGAAATATTTATTATCAACCCAGTTCGAATTCGTTGAGAAAATGCAGACTTACCATCTTCCCAACGAATACGATCGCTTCGATTTTTATTTGAGGGGGCGGGTTTATTTCGAATTTGTAATAAAATTTTGAATCTTCTTATATGTCCCACATTAGCTTGAACTTGATTTTTCTCCCCTAAATTGAGAGAATCTTTACTTAAATGCCTATTAAAAGTTTGTACATATTTAGTACAAAAATCTATCCACTTTTGTGTCTCTTGAGGAGAGAATTTTGATTTAACGAGGTTCTTATGAGCTTTACCGATAATTTCAACAATTTCAGAACTAAGTTTCGCGATGGACGACTCCATAATAATAATGAGATAAACACCTCACCTTACAATAAATGAAACAATTTTAACGTTAACGCTGCTGCTGCTACTCCCTCTCTGCTCCTATATCAATACTTGTCGGTACTTAATTTTTCCTCCCCTCGGAAAAGTTAGTCTATAGTTTTCTACTATTGGAGAAATTTTATCACGTTTTGGTAGGAACCACTGAAAACTCTGCAAGCTCCACCAGAACAGCTGCACCAAATTCTGTTTTGGTTGGTTTCAATCTCTTGATATTATTTTCGAAAAATCCGTTTCTCTAAAAACAAAAATGAAAGTCCTTAATAACATATAACAACAAAGACGAATTTTACATGTTAAATTGAAGTGAAAAACAACTTATTGATATGGAGTTAATTTGAATTGTTTCAATTTGAAGTGAAAAACAACTTATTGATATGGAGTTAATTTGAATTGTTTCAATTTGAAGTGAAAAACAACTTATTGATATGGAGTTAATTTGAAATAATAGTTTTCTTAGTAAAATAATAATATAGACTCACCTTTTAGATATAAGCACTACACAAAACACGAGTTGATTGTTTAAGGATTGAATGTATAATGACTAAGATCATGCAATCGCATTCCTAGATAGCTAATTCCACTCACAGTTGCTTACGTAAGTAATGACTAATGAAACGATAATTAAATTCGCTTACTAGCAAATCTAGACTAGAGTATATCACTTATTGTTATTTGTTGACCTAATGAATGAATCCATTGTATTCAATTATTCTCGTATAAACTGAATGTGATGACGTAGATGTATGCAAAATTAATTGCTTCCACGTGTTCTCATATACTCAATGTGGTTTCTGGTGTAATAATTTCATATACGTAAGTAATCATTTAACGTTTAGGAAATTTGTAGGTTATTTTAAAAGTTCATTATTTTTGGAATTACGGTGTGGTTCAATAATAAATGACAGTATAGCTACAACATGAGTCAAATTTTTGAAATTCCTCGCGCAAACATCAGCAAAACACCTCATAGATGTCGTCCTTTGGCGTTAGCTGTTCTGACATGGACATCAAGCTATGATAGTTCATTAATATATCGTTTTTTTGAATTGAGATGGAACTTCCCACGCGAAAACATTAACAAAATACCTCATAGATGTCGTCCTTTGACGTTAACTGTTCTGACATTGACATTCAGCTATGATAGTTCATCGGTTTAGTGATAGATAGCGATATAGGCTACAACATCGGTAACATTTTGAATTGGAGTCTCATAGATGTCGTCCTTTGACGTTAACTGTTCTGACATTGACATCCAGCCATGATAGTTCATCGGTTCATAAATTTCCCGCGCAAAAACATTAACAAGATACCTCATAGATGTCGTCCTTTGACGTTGACAGGTACGCATGACGGTTCATTCATAGATGTAGTCATTTGAAGTTAACTGTTCTGACATTGACATTTAAGTATGATAGTTCATCGGTTCATTAAGAGATGGCGGTGATGTAGCTATAACATCAGTCATATTTTGAATTGTGACCTCATAGATGTCGTCCCTTGACGTTAACATTTCTGACGTTGACAGGTATGCATGACGGTTGATCGGTTCATTCATAGATGTAGTCGTTTGAAGTTAACTGGTCTGACATTGACATTTAAGTATGATAGTTCATCAGAAGATGGCTGCGATGTAGCTACAACATCAGTCATATTGTGGTTTTGACGTTTATTCTTCTGACATTCGCTTCCAACGTCGGCCATGATAAACATCACCAAAACACCTCTACGTTTGATTTTGGCGGGTCGATGACGTCACATCCAACTAACCTCACATCCAGACCTCTATGGTAGAAAGTTATATAATCATCGTAAGCTCTATGGACACGTTTGAATTTCGCGGGTTAGTAACGTTACGTCCAACTAACCTCACATCCAGGCCTCTATGGTCGGAAGTTCGGTGATCATCGTAAGCTCTATGGACACGTTTGAATTTCGCGGGTTAGTAACGTTACATACAACCAACCTCACATTCTATGACCTAGACCTCTATGGTTGGAAGTTCGGTGATCATCGTAAGCTCTATGGACACGTTTGAATTTCGCGGGTTAGTAACGTTACATCCGAAGTTGCGCGCGCAACATCCGGTCGATGAGTCATTTCCTGGCGTAGAACTCGTGGACTTAATCTACTGCCATCTTTAAGAAAATAAAAGACGCACCTTCAATAAAAAATTACAAGAGCTAGGCATCATGTTTCAATTCAAAAATGTAACCAACATCTAATAAAAAATTTGTGTGTCTAAAAGAGACAACTCTAAGGTCAACTACCCTTCCGCAACAACAACAAGAATCACCGTTGAAGGTAGTCATAACCGGCCTACAACGTGGTAAAAAGACTAAAACATCTCACGCCATCTATGAATAGATATCCCACTAAGAAATCAAGAAATGTATCACATTGACAGATTTCTCGAACTTCACAAGAGTTACGGAAAATGTGAGACTACTTGAGTTTGCTAGATGGCGACACCAAACCAAACCAATGTAAGAGAATTAGAAACAAATGAATACGCTAATTTATCTCGTTTGTAGGCGGATTATAACTACCTCGAACTGAGGCAATTCCTGCAGGAACACTGCTGACTTGCTCTTTCCACTGATGAGCTCTATGAGAAGCGAAACAGCTGTCTGGAACTATAAGTTTGTGACGTTACTGATTAATCTAGACTAGAAATACCTCATCATTATTATCTGGCAAAAGCCAAAATGAAATGAATGTATATTCATATATTCATTTGTTTCTAATTCTGTTACATTATAATTGAGTTGTAATATTAATTTTTCCATTCCTGAGTCTGATTTGTGCCTACCCACAGATTCCGTCGTTGGTATATGTGATAAAGCTTCAGTTTTCCTCAAACTTGAACTTATCTCATCCTCGGATCGAAGATTGGTGTAATAGATTGAGACATAAATGTTACAAACCCTGATGAACGCTAATAGTTTTAAAATGAGGGTAGTAAGTTTAAGTGGAACGTGTTTCGACACAATGGCGCTGATTAAGTTAGGCAACGTCGGTTTATATCAGCGATCAGCGAAACCATTGTACTTTCAATCAGAACCTACCCACCATTAAATTTGCTTGACATCATACAATACACCGGTGTCGAGATAACGTCTTCCAGATAAATAACGAACAAGAAGCAACTATTTCAGCATTGTGTACGGTTACGTGCTACACCCATCATTTCGAATATTAATTCGCTACGGAGGAACAAAAAATGACGATGAATTTATATGAGCCAATGTAGCTCACTGAAACTTGGTTTTTCACACAATGTTTCAGCATAACATGTACGTGTAAAGCTTGTCACAATACTTAACTGGGGTGAAGAATTACAAATCGTTGATGAGGCTTGGCAGAATATTCACCACTTTGTCTGCAACATTTCCCTTGCTAATGAGTCAACAAAATGAGAAATAACATATCGATTATGAATAATTGTTAAACGGAATGAACAACACTGCTTCTACTATCTGATTTGCCACCAATCTAAAGTTACAAATCGTAACTGCAGATTTGATAGTTAAAATGACAGCATCAAACAATAACAGGAAATTATGAATGGAGAGGAATACAGGTAATATATACTGGGTGAAAATGATCATGAAATCTGAAGACTATCACTTCACCATTGTGAAATTCACCATTTTATCTCAGCATAATTTTGTGTTGTATACCTAAATGCAAAATCAAATATGCCGGTATTTTTGATAGGTTCTATCATTCAACAGCTGCTTTCCCATGAGATAAGTGCCTGAAACAAGATCACTTCATAGATTCTTTCGTCCTTAATGAAAATGTATACGTATATTGTAAGCGTTTTTCCGACTGTGAAAATACTAGAGAAGACTAGATATCCATTTGTGTTCGCTAGTAAACTTGCTCAAGGCAGGGAAAATCTTGCATTGAAGCCTCGTGATATTTTAAAATATAACGACTCTATTTCAAAATTCAAATACAAGAATTCGAGTGAATTTTTTCATAAAGCTTCCGAAAACATAATTTTTGTTTCCCTAATTATACCTTTCATATAGTGTGAGGGAAGTTATAGAATCGGCCCAAAACTATATGTGTCCTGGCTGGCTTAGCCTATTTCTTTGCAGGTTCTCCAAGGGGCAAGTCAAAATTGCGTAGAGCTGTGTCTAAAGAACCGTACTGTACATGCTTAGGGCCACTGATATTGTGATACTTGCCCGTTTCAGCTACATTCGTGCTCCAAAAGCGAAACCCATTTCGGACAGGTTTGTAGACCAAACTAGCCCACCTGGTGGCAACAAGGCGACATTGTTCCAATCTCCCCTAACAGGGATGAGGATTTTGGGAGAAGCCGGACTCATGCTATTTTGCGTCATTTCTAGTAAGGTGCACTTAAAGGTGGCCTCATCCAAATCGATGCCTCGATCTCATGGCTTCAGCTTTCATGAATAAGTGTAAAGGCGGGATTTCAGCAAGAGCTTCAAGAGCCCTCGTTGGAGCCAAACTCATACCACTCGCGATACCTACATATGCAAGCCGCTGCATTCGATCCAAGGGACGTTGGGACATAGCAAAAAGTCCTTCTTATAGATGATATTCACAAATATCACATGGGATTGTGGCGCCATCTATTTTTAGGAACTTTTCACCTTGCCTACCTATACAGATAGAAAACTGATACAGACTCTCATCTGATGCAGATCGATTTGATCCAAACTGATATTCCTGATGACGTAGAGGTGAAGATTCAAAGGACAAGCTTTATATGATACATTACCTATTATTTCAGTCAATCATTTATTATAGCGGTTGAATAATAAATTTGCGGTTGGCTGCCGAACTATCAGTTTATTTGTTCAAAATGGAATATCATGAAGTATCGGAGATCTCTATTCAATTTCAACTATAGGAATGTCTGCACGTATATTGTAAATGCTACAAAAGCTCTACCGCGGCTTTGGTATTCGACCAATTGTCCGGAAAAGTTATATCCATATATGTCAGTCTTCTTTTCTATAGAATCGAATTCAAACGAACTATTAAACTCCAGAATCTTGAATTAATGATTATATCTCGTTTAACGGAAGTATTTTTAGAACTCTCATTCCGGCTTCAACATCGCACAGCGTCGAGATAGATGTTCCCGCGAGCCACCCTCAGGATGGGTGACGGCGTTATAAAACTCAATATATAAATACAAAGAGTAGAATATCTCCGGGGCATCGTAGAGAACGTTGAAACCCAATACAATTGAATTTCTCGCGCGCGCACACACACACACATAGAAAATGGTAAAGTCTATTTAAGGAATTCTTGTAGGTACCTAGTACTTTTATCATTCTTCAGAGAGAAGGCAAGCGCATTGCTTAGATGTCTATTTGCGGAATATCAAACAAATCTAAATCACTTACGGAACTGAATTGAATCTGTTTTGAATTCCAGTGTAGAAGCAGCGGAATTCTGTATAATATTACCAGTCTTTTGAAGTTTGTAAATTCGTAGCGGGTTGTTACTTTTCCCCGTTTATGCCGATTGTGAACACTCCATGTCTTTTCGTATTATGTAGAGATAACTTCATATCATAGGAAATGTACCGTTGTATTATAATTTCATTGTATTTCGCATATGTAGCAAAGCTGCCTTATTAATTATTAATTCGAATTAATTCAGATATCAAACATGTTGCTTAGTTCTAGGAACACACATGAACGTGAATAAAAATAGCACATTCTGGGTTGTCAACGACTATCCCATCATACATTAAAACAGTTTGTTCTTCAAATCTGTGAACGGCAATAAGATGTATAGTCTCTGAATCCTTGTTAAGGAAGGGTCATTATAATTTGTAAAATATCCATAAAGTCGAAGAGGTTCCTCACAGTCCAAATAGGAAATCATAAATTACGTATTTAACAGAAATGGTTCTAAAGAAAACAATTGCTTCACAGTGTATTGATAGCTAAGACATATTTTTATGATCTAATTCGACACGGCAAGTTGATCGCTTCCTATGTTTCTTATTGAACATTTAATTAGAATATTAAGTTGATATAATTCTTATTTATATCTAAATTCAAGGAGGTCATAAAATTGAGGCCCCTGTCAATTCAAGTGTAATGTTTCAATAATTTTTTTCTGTAATATAGGTGAAAAAATTACTAATGACATTAAAGTGAAGAAAATACGCACACAATTAAACAGTAAAATAAAAAAACAGATAATAATCTTTATTTCACTCCAACCAGTAAACACGAAATTATGAATCAAATAGCTTCACTAAATAAAAAAACAGGAAATGATACAAAAGAACAATTGAACATATACAAAGTGTTAAAGCTACACAGGCTATTCCTTTAGCTCACATCACAAACTTAATTTTATCAACTGGAATTCCGATTGCCTATCTGTGTGCCACGCAGTATCCAAGAAGTCTCTATTCCGGATTTCTTGATATGCGAGCTGCGGTTAGTTTTTTGACCATATTATAGTCAATTCATTTGTTAGGTTCAAGGGCGTTTTTCATTGGTGGGATAGAGACTTCTGCTGGTACGTTTGTAAAGTGAAGTCTTCGTTGGGTTTTTTTAATAGAAATGTGTAAAACGTTGCTTTGAAAACCATATTGGAAGACATCATCCATCATTTTGGTTTGGAATTATTGGTATATGGATGGATGTGTCTCCGTGAACGGATTATAACCCCAATTATATATAAAAATTCTCGTGAAATAGGTCACATTAACCATCATCAGAAGACTTATTATGTCAAAAAGGGTTTATTTAAACTAATTATAGCACAAGCGTCCATATCGCACAAATTTCAATCAAAATAGCCCACGTCGTCGAAACGAACAGAACCACGAATAATCGAAATTGTATCGTCGAGAATTTTTATATATAATTCATACTATGTCAAGAATCTTTATTATAGCCCAAATTTTGACGATCAGGTGATTTGAAGCCAGTGGAATTGGAACTCGAGAGAGTGTGATTTGGAGAAAGCAATTAATAGCTTCCTGTGAAAAGGAAATTTAACCCTATACTCTAGGTAATTATCTCAGTATTCTGAATTCTATTCGATTCATTCACCTCACTCCACCAGATCGAATTATCTGTCTTCCTCAGGCTAAAAGTCTTCCAGGAAATAGGTTTATTTAACTTTTGTTCAATCGATCGCTATGTATTCTACTCATTCTGAATGCAATACACGTTATATTCAGAGATGTGAACGTTTTGACTTCCACAGGGTTCTTCCTAGGGGTCTATCGGTCTCCCTTAAGTGTTATTCCTTCGAATGAGTCTGCTTTAACTTCCGAGAGCTCTGTCATTGGGGCAAGAGTACAGTATCAAGTTAAGGAGGTACATCTGATAGGAAGTATAATTTCACCAACATAATAAAAAATCTTACTAACACCGGTTAAGTGTTGTATTGATTGTATTAGTGATAATTATAGGAATTGAGTGTATACCGCCTAAGTTAGCTGAAAGTAGGTTCTCACCATTTTTGTTAATAGTTGTATTGTAGATTTAATTCCATTCCTTTCACCCATTCATATTCCAATATCATTCACCTTTTGTATTCACCCATTCGTAATATTTTTCTATAGCGTATATCAAAACCGATTCAATTTCTGACAACAAGTACATTTCAATCACACTCGGTATGAGCCTTCTATTTCCTACATTTCAGAGTAATTTAACCTGGGAAAATTTGAGTGTTTGAATCCCCTAGTTAGGGGCAATTTATTGGTTGGTCAAAATGATCCTACGACCCGTCTTCACTGTAGCTGTCGGCAACCATGCTATAAAATAGTAACAATAGTTTGTCCGCGAGTAGAAGGAAATTGATACCCTTACAACCGATTAACCAAATAAGAACAACTACCTTCAAATAGGTTTCACTTATCATCCTTCAGTAATTGATTAATTTCATGATTGGTTTCTAAATTTTGCAATACAACCCGTTTATAGATGTGTCAGCACTTTAACAACATACAACGTCGAAAGTCTTGGACCCCCTATATATCAAATGATTCGATTAAGCGCGATTATTTTTCTTACTGTGGTAAAAAGTAACATGTATTTAAATTATAAAAAAGACAAAAAAGAGATGTCAATAATGAATTCTGTCTCTATTATCAATGTTTTGACAGCAGTGGCAGTGAAAGCATATTCAGCCAAGTGACTAGTGTAGTAATTTCTTTTAATTTTTTGAATTATCATACCTGGTCATGAAATTTCGTTTAATCGAGCAAGAATTACTGCTTTACACGATGGAGGCACTCTAATCATCAGATCTCGGAGATGTTGGGCATTCCTAGATCATCTGTTGTACGAATATTCACAGGTACCAAGAATTCGATACAGTGGAAACCAGACCACGTACTGGACGTCCTCCAGTGTCTAATGGAAGGGAAGATCGTTGTTTGGTGCAATATACTCGCAGACACCGCACAACTTCAGCTTCAGCTCTCAGAAGCCAGTTTCAGCTTAAGTTTCGTCATGTTATAACGACACCCACAGTTCGAAGAAGACTCCATAATGCAAATGTACGTGCTAGAAGACCATCACGAGTCCCCACTCTACTTCCAAGATATCGTGCAGCCCGTCTCCGATGTGTGCGAGAGCACAGGGGTTGACTTTTGCATCAGTGGAGGTGGGTGTTATTCACAGACGACACCAGAATTGGACTGGTGAGTGATGACAATCGGCAAATAGTCTGGAGAGAACCAGGTCGTCAACAGCGACTTCATTTTCCCCGAGAAGTTGCTCCCTATCAAGGGGGTACTGTAATGTTTTGGGGAGGAATAAGGTTTAACCACCGCACCCCATTAATTCACATTTCACAGAATATGACCAGCCAAATTTACGTCGAACAGGTTATTATGCCCATTACCTATCCCATACGTAACGAGTTAGGCGAAAATTTTGTGTTTATGAACGACAACGCCTAACCACATCGCGCAAGTAGGGTGCAGGATACACTTCAAGCAGGACATATCAATAGATTGGATTGGCCAGCCAACTCGCCGGATATGAATCAGATTGGAAACATGTGGGATTATATAAGTAGAGCCAATCACAATCGAGTTAACCCACCTCAGACTGCAGATGAGTTAATCGTCGCGGCGGTAGAGGAATGGAACAATATTCCACAAGACACTATAAACCGCTTGATTATTTCAATGCACAGACGTTTCAACATGTTATTCCAACGTGGAGAAGATCATACCGACTATTAGTCGATGTACAACATGTTTCATTACTTTTTTCAATCAATAATTTTTTTCAACAAATTAACACAACTGTTACTTTTTAATTTTGTAAGTATCCCAGTTTGTGTAAAATAATCCTTTCACAAGAAATAGATTGAACAAAAAATATACTTTGATAGATATCTTTTGTTTTTATAAAAAAACATTTCATTAACAAGACTGAATGGGGGGCCAAGACTTTTGACGTTTAGTGTAGTACACTATAAGATTCTCATAATTTCAAGGAATTTGTCATCTTTAAAGCAACGTTTCAATATCCCGAAAACTAACCCGATGATTACAGAATCTCGGTTTCATATTATTATATATTCTCTACATTCAGCTACCTTACATGCAAACCAACTATCTCTATGCAATAATTTCAAGTGATATACGATATAACTAGTGGCTAAATCTGTGGATTTCATGAAATCCACTCACCCTAAGACTAGCTTCATACTTAAGCCTCATCCCTTTCAAGTAGGCAACTGATTAAACTAGATAAGCCAATCGGCTTAATATCGCTCGATTTCATTATGATGAGATTGGAACTGAACTCATTTCCATTACAACGCGAATAAGGGAGGAATATCTAATCAAATGACAAACTTGATTTGATCAGATTTTGGATAAATCATCATGCAATTTCTTTCGTATCTGCACACGTCGACACACCTAATATATTGGCGGCATTGATTTTCTACAAGATTTCATCAAGAAGATGCGAGATTACGAGGGCACCGCTGACGGAGTAAATATTAGCTGGATTGGCTTAGTGCAGTTTAGAGAAGCTATTTCTGTAGCAATAAGCTTACTAGCCTCCTGGGGATTTATCGGCTTGGACACACTTCAACCTTAGACGCTTCCATCTATCTGATGCGCAGAGGAAATTTTTTTGATGGTCTGAGATCAAATTAACTCGCTTTCTCAATCTCGTGTAAGCTGGATTTTCATCCACAATATTTTAATTGATTCGATTCGGATATAGCTATTTTTCATTAATCACATTCAGTCCACCAAATGATTGAGAAGGGCTTCTATATTTTTGAGCCATGACTCATATTAAACGAATAAGAAATCAATTCCTTCACCAAATGTTCCTGGGCTTATTAAAACGTTGATTACTATTTCGAACTACAGCAGGTATTGTTCGAACATATTTCATCGAAGAGATTGGAACCTTACATATATTCATTCCGCTGCCTTGAGGCAACTACTCAAGTAATTATCCCAATTGACGACACACACTATGATATATACAAGCACAGTCTATGTACTAGGAGGTCTTTGGTTCAAGGAATACATATGGTATTCACGTTGATGGGGATTCATTCCAAAAATTCAGATGTACTGGCGTTCTATGAATCTGATTACTCATGGACGGATAACTATATTTGGAGGTCTTTTCTTTCTACTCCAACTACACGAGAAGAATACCTAAAATGTTCGAAGAACATCGTACAAGCCATCGGTGAAATGTTTGAGAGAGGAGATAGGCATTCGAATTTTTCTTCAAAGTTTGGAGGTTATAGACGTTATTGAGCTCCAAAACTTTGCCATTCGATAAAAAATTAAGTCTGGTAGGTAGAATTTCGGCAAGTCTCGAGCTTGACAATGAAGGGGTTTCTAGCTTGAGCTCGTCTAGTCCACCTATCTGGAATTGCCTGTGGTGAAATAGCAGACGAAATTTCTGAAGAGCACCGACTATGGAAATATCTATAGAAAAAAGAAAGAGAGGGAGAGATATCGCCCACCTTTCTCCTATGTTCTAGAGAGGTCAATTAATTTGTAAGTATGACATCATCAATCAGATGAATAGTTCTCTTCTGGATAGAATCCAAAAGCTCTCCAACGTATGTTTGGGATCCGAAGTCCAAAAATCTGAACAATACTCCAGGGCAGGTCGAATCTGTGCTTTGAAGATTAGGAGGAGCTGCTGGGATGTAACATAGCTCTTGAAACAGAATTTAAAAAAAATAAGTGTTTATGAAGTTGTTTTTGCAATGGATCTTACATTATCATCCCATGAGAGGATGCTGTTGGTGGTGATCCCGAGCACGAATATGGTTATGGTTCATGGAATAGTTGTACCTGACATCATTATATTGGGGATTGTGCCAATTTCTTGAAGAAGATGCTTGAGATTTGGTTGCATTAAACTCTACTAGATTATCACAAACTCATTTCAAATAATTGCGTCTCTGTTTCGCTTTGATAGGTTAGGGCCTCTAGATGAGAAAGTGGTATGGAATGTACCATCATCTGCAAAGCTGTGGACGGAAGAGGTGGTCACTTCTAACAGATCGTTGATTTGGAGCAGAAAAAAAGTGGGTGCCAACACAGACCCCTGTGTAACACTAGCATAATAGATTTCTGCCTTTTTCTGTAGTTAAATGTAATATAATATCTAGATTTGATTGGAGCAAAGCTAAGCTGATACTAAGAGTGATCAGTAATATAGATTTCCCTTTTTGTGTTCAAATGTAATGAAATGTTAAATTTATGAGGACTGTGGTAATAAAAGTATGTTAAGTTGACAAGTTAAAGAAGGGGAATTCTTCAGAACATCATACAAATGTTACCGATCAAACAAATTCCATAAGTGTTATATATCTCCCGCTGAGAGCAATCCCTTATTTGTATTACCACATCGATTTTGTTTTCTAATTCAGATTACTCTGATGATGGTTTCTTGCTCATTGAATGATCCTTAGTACCTTAACAGCTTGGTTTTAGTAATTCTGTGTTTGCAAATCAGACCAAAATACAACTGGATGTACTCTTGTTCATCAATAATAAAAATTAAGATTGTTTGAAATATGATGTGGTGATATCAGTGAACAAATATTTCCGCGGGTGACATCCCCAAGCAACAGCTAGTAAATTTATTTGACAATCCTACATTTAACCAGTTTTTCCAGAAGTCCTTTTTCGTTATTTTATAATCATGATACTCTGAAACTTATGAGCTTAAGCTAAAAAGCGAATTTTTCTTCTTCAGTCACTTAAACCAGTTAATTTGCAGTAAACCTTTTCTAATTTAATATTCCACTAGAATAGTTGCCAAACATTAAGAACTTTCTTAAGTTATCCGAGTAAATAGAACTTCATGCTGACACCCTAAATTCCGTCTAAAGTTTTCTGTTTCATCATGTAATGAATAAAGCATGGCAGAGTGAATCGATCCGACATTGAACTTCTTAAGCCCTTTTGATTGCTTCACCTGGATTAAATACCCACATACTAAGGTTACACAAGTATGAGGGTGTGAAATGAGTGTTCAAAGGTGAGGGATATACTCGAGTAGGTTTTAATTTCATGAGAAAGTTCATCAACTTGTATTACCTAGTTCATTCCAATTAATTACTTCGTTTGAGAAGTTTGTAAGTCTGGTATAAGCTTGAAAATGAAATACGACAGTTTATGATTGATTGAATACAAAACTAGGTATCATTTACTCTTCTTAGTGAATTAGTTATTCCAGTCCATCAATGCAATTGATGCCAATTTACTAATAATGGATCAATAATAATGTAGCTAGATGCATTTGTACGTTATGAGCACAATACGTGTCACTTGTATCGAAGCCTCATTATAAATAAATATAACTGATATACCTGGCGTTGTCCTGGCGGAAAAATCGAGGTATGTTTCCACCCTCAGAGTATTTTTAACATTGAATATGTTTTTAGTTTCCCTGTATTAACCCCGAAGTCGTAAAAGTGTCAATGTTGCATTTGCCACAGGCCGTAGACGCGTAATAGATCGAGCAGTACGAGCCACAGCCGACTTGATACAAGCCGGGAATTAAAACATGCAACACCGCATATCTCCTCAATACCCCACCACTCCCCAAAAACTTGGTTTTCTATTCGGTGCCAAGAGCTACTTTATATCCCAGCAGCTTCTCATGATCTACAATTCACAGATTCGACCTGTCCTGGAGGACTGTCCAAAAATGTTTGAACTTTGACTCCCAAAGATAAGCTGAAGTACCAGATAGACGGACTAGACGAGCTCAAACTAGTCAAGCCTTCAAGAAAAATTCGAATGCCTATGTCTTCTCTCAACATTCCAATGCTGTGTCACCCGATGTTCTTCAAAAATTATAGGTTTCCCCATCGTGTAGTCAAAGTATATTAAAAAAAATTGAAAATTCGGTTAGTCGATTATCTATAAACTCTAACAGAATAACCGTCCAGTAACATTGCAAACTTTCTAGTTCTGCTGATGCTGACACAGCAGTAGCAAAGCTGACAATTCATTCAGATATCAATTAAGTTGTTAAAATCAAGCTGGTTCTAAGAACACCCGGAACATAAAAATATAAATAGGATATTCTTTGTTCCCTTTTATTATAGACAAGTCGAGTACATGAGTTCATTTCTTAGTACGACCATTCCATCATAAATTAATACAGTCTGTTCATTGAATCTGTGGGTGTAGCTTCTGGATCTTTGTCAAGGAAGAGTCATGATAATTTGTAAAATATTGACAGAGTTGAAGAGGTTAGTCACAGCTCAAATAGGAAATCAAAAACTACGCAGCTACCAAGAATGGTTCTAAAGAAAACAAGTGCCTTACAGTATATTGGTAGCTAATACATACGTTCATGATCTTATTCGAAACGGCAGGTTGATCACTTGCTATGGCTCAAACAAAGGTTTTCCTTTTCCTTTGAAGCTACAATCTATTCACGTACCCATAACATTACGAGCAGGGCTCAGTCGTTCCTTATTGAATATCTAATTAGAATATTAACTTGATATAATTTTCATCCCTACCTGAATTCAAGCAAGTCATAATAAGGTCATAAAATTGAGGTTCCGGTCAACAAAAATAGGATATTTCTTTTGTATTGAGCTCACTGTACAGGGGCAAGTCTCTCTCTTATTGGGTGAAAGTTACTACCCTCAAATATATTGATCAAGGAGGAGTGGTTATCCAAGATCATAAAAAACCAAACTCATCACACCAAAGTCAGTTATAATTTAACTTCTTGACTTAAATCTTGCTTTGACTATTTCACGAGTCACTTAAATGATATTTTAGAAAACTTTCCAAGTTTTCTAGTTGAGCTTGCGTTGTGGTGTTTATGGTTGAGTTTTCGCTAAGTTCATTTAGAATCAAGTCATATTGCTGAATACATAAAATTTAGAATTCCTTGAATAATTAAATCGTAGTAGTTTTGGTCAATCCGGGCTGGATTAGTTTCAACTTCATATCTAGATTCTAATAAGGTTAATATGAAATTAAGGATTGAATAGTTTTTCTCTAAATTTAACATAATTCATCGATCAATATTTTAGTTTCACTTAATCTTTCAACTATTAATTCTTTTTTATAATTGTTTTATTCCTTTATTATTATTAAATATTTTATATTTCTTTCAATTAGGAGTTTTTCTACTCTATAATTCATCCACTACCCTCGATCACACAGTGCTTAATGAATATGCTAGTGTTTCAACCAAAGAACAGTGAGTATTACATATATGTATTAACCGTATTATTACCTGATTTGTATAGCTAATGAGAAACCCGTGATATCAGGTCACTTTCTGGTTATCGGTACACATACTGCAAGTTATATTGATTTTAGAAAATCAAGGAAAATGATATATGAGATCCAATTTGATAAAACAAGTAAATTGATAAGCTATAGTAAACTAAGTAAACCAGAAAAGGCATCGTTATTACCGTGCCAGGATTGTAATATTGCTGATCGATCTACAGTATGGAGACTTTCAAGTTTCACATTCATCTTGTGAAGCTTATTCGAAAAGTATATCAGAACTGCTCTTTCAGATCAACGCTTACGGTTACAATATTCAACCAGATATTCTTCAATTATTCAGAGATTTCAATCATCTGATACATAATTGAAAATACGAATAAGTTACCGTGGAGATTGAGATCCACGAAAGCCGAGACGAAATATAATAAAAGTAACATCGTATCACGTTGGAATTGGAGTTGAGCCGACAAATTAAACTGGAAACAAAGACTCACTTAATTCATGTGTTGGCAAAACAAATTTGGTGAGAGATAGTGGAAATAAATCGGGTAGTAATCTAAACAACGAATTATTAAAACGACCAAGCTTGAAAAACCACTTAAATGAGAAAGCAAATTAGATCGTAAATTGCCGCTAGTTTAATATAACAAGCGCGCAAGCTTAACATTCAAAAGACAATTACGATTTAATGTTAGTCCTCATAAGGATATAGTCATAAAGCACTGAGGTAATATTGAAAATTGTTTTCTCAAAACTTTGAATATTATGAATATTATAACAGCTGGAATTTTAATGTTATAAATGCCCGAGAAATTATTATCTAAGTTGAAGATAGTGCCCGAATGAAGGTATGTGGCTATCCAGATGACGGAAACTACCTCACAAAGGACTAAAGTTATTTGAACTCTTATTCTTCTTAATTGATGGCTTGATATCCAGAAAGATTTTACATCGGCAAGGGGAAAAGTCGCTGAAACATGAAACAGATGGCGCCACAATCGAGAATCCTGTTATGTCATCCAGTTCTGTTTTGACACCCATCGAAAGCAAGCAGCCTTGAAGATTTTTGTAAACATTATTTCACATTATTTCTTGCATGGTAAAAAACTTTACGCAAACCAAAGCATCGCCTGTTAAACATTATGGTTACTCTTGATCATCGATTGGGAAAATTAACAAGTGATTTACTAATTTTCATTGTGGTATTATGACCACAAAGGACGCCGAGCGTTCTGGTGGTGGTCCAATTGAGGTTACAATGCCATAAATCGTCAATAAAATCCATGGTATGCTTGTAAGAGTACAAATTACTCTTACTTATGGATAAACGATAAGTTCTATTTTATCGCTTGGTTGCCGACAGCTACAGTGAAGACGGTCGTGAGTTATACTTTAGATGTTGAAATTTCGGCACCAGAATTTTAACCAACCAATAAATTATGCTACTGAACTAGGGGATGCAAACACTCAAAAGTCCCCAGTACCCTGAAAGTATACAAAAAAAATGAAGACTGTACTCAGAATGATTGAAATTTACTGGTAATCGAGATAATTATTGTTGTTACAATTTATCACGGATCTTATGAAGTGTATGAAATTGAAGTATGAATGAAGTTAGATTTCTTAAATTACAGTGAATAACAGTTAAATTTACATATATCTAAATATTCAAATGATTGTTTCAAAACGTTACATAACCAAAATTAGGTATCCTGACCTGGTAATTGCTGGGCAAGAGGTTATACTTGCTCGACTATGGATTGGTACTTGATGTATGGATACCGTTCTAATACAGTTTCCACGATTGTACATCACAAGTCAATATGCAACTTCTAAATCAGTTTTCCACAGCAGATTCAACCAACCTCAGAACTTCGTACCTTTGTTGAATTTTTCCCACAACATAAACAAAAAAACCCCGAAAATCACGAAATGTTCAAACCTCTATTGCTCTATTGTCCACAGAAGACAGACATGAACAGAATACATAACGATTGTTGAACAAATTAGGACTAACCTATGTCCTGTCAGATATCACCTGGGGAGGCCAATTAATTCTTGAAGCTAGTGAGTAAATCAAATGGAATTACGAAGATATTTACCTTTATCACGATGGGGTATTTTACTTTTCCTCTCAATCAAACGACTTTACTTCTTGTCCAAAACCAGTCACGTTAAAACTAAGTTTTAATCCCCTAAGGTGCATTAATTAAACAAATAATTCCAATAATTTCAATCCAAATTGGTAATTGATGCCTTTGCTTTCAACGGGAGAATATTCCCAGAATTTGGTTCCGAACATACGCTTGGTATCACCTCCCTGTTGAAATAGCTTAGAAACACGACTTCCCACTTGAACGATTTGACCAGAAATGCCATTTTCTCCGCCTTTCCGACGCTTCGATGTCTCACAGAACAACTTCGAAATAGAAGCGGTAACTACAGAGTTTGACACTGAATATCCATGACTCGGAGAATATACGGTCTAGCATAGCTGACGTCACAGGAGTTAACCGATTGTAGTACAGCGGCCATTTCTGAGCCGTTAAGTGGAATTTACACGTTACATGATGTTGAATAATTGGCGAGTTGAAGTGCACGAAATTGTTGAGGCTATGAGCATCTCAACCGAACAAGTACGGAACATTTTGCATAAATTTTTGAATACGAAAAAGCTATCTGCCAGATGGGTGCCAAGTTTGCTTCCTGTTGACGACAAGCGCGACCGTGTGACAACTTTGCAAGAGTGTTTGGCGATGTTCAAGCACGATGAGAAGGATGTTTTGCTCTGTTTCGTAACCATGGACCAAACATTGATCCATGATAACACACCAGAGACCAAAGAACAGTCAAAACAGGAGACATATCTTGGTGAATCGAAGCCAAAAAAGGTCAAACTGGGTTTATCGGCCAACAAAGTCTTGGCGACATTTTTTTGGAATGCTCACGATATCGTCCATATCGATTACTTTGAAATGGGGGAAACGGCAGAAAGAGATTTGGCTCCAACGATGAGGTCATCGCTGAAACAAACGCCTATTTCGAAGAATTGCCGAAATCATATTATTTGGGAAGGATCAAAAAATTAGAAAGATTTTGGACGAAGTGTTTCGGGTTACTAGGAGATTATGTTGATGAATAAAATAAGTTTTGTGTGAATGAATCGTTTCTTGCTTCATTTTTCAGGAACTTTTCACCTTGCCGTAGTATAATACAGAGTATTTTATATCCAATTTGTTCCAATTTCAAAAAAATGAATGATAAACAATAATTCGTGATTTATCTTTGATACTAAATGAATATGGACAAAAATTGAATAGAAACTGTCATTACGTGATGAAAATCTATTCTAAGCTAAATGTAATAAATTTCGATTTCCACTAGTTTAATCAATAAATGTAATGGTAGCTTTAAACAATTATTATGATAACTTATTACAAAAGAACTACCTAATATATAACTTTAATTAGCGTTCATCTATGTCAACAGAATTATTATTTAGAAGCATACATTTATATATTTTTCTCGTACATTTACATTTTCAAAAGAATTGTGTTGAAATAAACAATAAAATATTAAAGATTCGAATAGTGGTCAGACCTATAATTTAAAAATCAACCAAACCAACTGCAATCAGATTCCATGAAACATTATCTATGCCCATTTGATGGACGGAATTAAATTCACTCGGATTTTGTGAATCGTGAAATCGGTCCGTTGAATTTGAAAGAAAAGCATGTACCGTATAGACCCTGTCTTTTTCTAAAGCGGATCCGACGCATTTATATTTCAATAAGCGGAGAATGGAATCGCCCGAATTCGAGAGTTGAAATGTTCCACCTGTAGAAATATTTCTATGAAAACATCGGGATTCGACAAACACTATACCTGATAAGTGATATACCTCACCAGTGTGTCATTAATCACGCTTTTTTGTTCGAGTTTTCAACGCTTAATGAATATTCGACACGTTTTCGCGTAACTTTTCATCAGCAGCGTACAGACTCTCTCGATTGGAAATCGATAAGCAATTTTCGATACTCGGGAAAGACAGTGTAGGTATATATAAACAATATAGAACTGTTTGTTCTTACTTCGGTGAAAAGTTGTAGAACAGATTATAGGATTTCCCACATTCTTGGTTCTAAATTTGCATTCTTCTTCAGTTTTTGTATTTAGTGTGGAACAGAAAAGGTCAGAAGTTGTTTGTGCAATCTGCATCGAACTTGATTCATATTTGTCTTTAAGACCAACGTTTGCTAAGTGATCTGCATTGGCCAAGCTCGAAACATCAGCATTCTCGTTGGTCGAATGGAGGAGCGGGACTTGAGAAGTGAATGAGAGAAATTACGGAAGGTGTGAATGAAGAGTCGCTACCTGTTACAGAATGCAATTTTTTTTGGCATTTCTCAACCAAAAACTCAAAGTTCAACCATTGTCCTTTCAATTATATTATGTTGCTGAAGATGAAAGCTGAGATCAATTGATCATGTTACTTCCCTCATTTTTTAACTTGAAATTTGGCAGATAAGTTCCTTATATGAAGTAGTGCATCCCCTAAGAACTGAGTTTTTGAAATTCAATCCCGAAAAGGGTGAAAGGACTTCGATATATTTGACGTTTGTTGATTAATTACAGTTCAGACAGTCTATGCTATGACAGACAACACATTGTAGCAAACTGCCTTATTAATTATCATTTAGAATTTATTCAAATATCAAACAGGTTGAGGAAATACATGCATTATGGATATTTTATAAAATAGTCGTGGACAAATCAATTTTTCACATGACATAGAGTTTAATTTTACATCGTAAAATTGATCTTATGCAATGATGAATCAGTTTGAATGTGAATATGTAACAATAACGAAAGACAGTAATGAGTTGTACTGGCTCCACATCCACACCTGTTGTACCATCATGGAGAAACTTCCAAAGGATTCATTCTCGCCATCTGATGCTCGCACAGAGAAAATATTGAACATAAAATTTTGCAAACAAAATTTCACACATTTATGTGGCTGTTGAAATACCGAGAAGTGGATATTTCAGACGGTACAGTGTTCCAAAGCTACCATAAAATCAGTTTTCCGATATTCTCGCCTTGTGAAAGTAGCTTCCCTATATCAATGTGAATGCGAATAATTTTGTCGTCAGTTCTGGATCACAAATTTCCTCATTTGGCAATGAAAATACCGTACTTGACAATAATCAATTTCGCGATGGTCGAAGACGTGATTAGGTAATGTATAACTGACAGTTGGTGTCCAAGTGAACAAGTATATCCTCACCAACTTTTTTCTTGCAAACAAAACTGAAATCGGGCAGAACTGATACGCAGAAGGCAAGTCGTATCACATTTAGAACGGCACGCGTAGATCTAAGAAAAATACGTAGCAAAAAATTTACACATTTCACACCCGGAGGCAAACTAGCTTTTGGCAGCTTTGACGGTATCGAAACAATTACAAAATGTGTAGAACTTCAATTCGAAGGCTTTTGCTCGATAATTTTTCATATGCGAAAACAAATCGCGAGAATGAATATTTTTCTCAAGCTGCGGAACAAGATGCACGGGGTGAAGCCAATAATACTTAGGACAATTTCCGTCCTAGGTACCTATTCACATTCAAAGTCCTTGAGCATTGCATAAAAGAAATATTTAGTTTGCTTCGCTGGAATATTAATTTCCCTCGCAGCGTATACTGACCCTCGCCCACTATTCAAGAAGAATCACCGATGCTAGTTTTATTAAGGTGACGGAGTTTATTTCGAAAATTTTACTGTACTAGTGCATAAACTCATATATCTCAATACATGTATAATGATTGAATTGGATTATCATTATTCCAATGGTGAATAAAGTGTTGTGAAGATGATTCTCATAATAAACTCATTCTGCAGGAGAGGATACTCTGATGATTTCTTATAACACAAGTCGTATAAATCAATTGAAGCGCAGTGTAAACACATTCCATTATTCGGATATTGCGGTTAACTTTGTAACGAGCAAATGAAACCACGGTAAACTATATACTTTCCGGAAAGTTGAGTGGCTTTTGTTTTCTTTCTAAAGCACATAATGCCGTGGATGCGGTAGATATAATGGTCTCTCCATATGGAGCTGATTCCGTGTAATTCATCATCGAATTCGACCTTTATGAGAATGCCATGAGTCTTCGAAGTTCCTTTAGAAACTTGATAGGCTCACCTTAGACGCCTCTATAAACTGCACGTTCTGACCAAATTAAACTCGGGGAAAATATCGAATTACTAGATCAATCGCTATTTTGACTTAGTTTGATGATATTCTCTTGATATTCTAAGAATGCACCATCACAAACTCCAATTCGACCAAATACTTCCTGAATTGAGTGAAGAAACTTTCTACAGTCGACTTTATAGTGATTATTAATAATAATGTATTCTACCAGTGATGTTCAAGTTATAGATTCATCATCTTACGGTATTGTGATACGTGTCGAGGTAATTTGAATTCTGATAATCATCGACAAACACGTTGTAATACATACTGAAGCCGCTGAATCGCTTCCATATGTTTCCTGCTGTGGCGGGGGGTTCAACGTATACTCTAAGGTTCATATTGTATGCTCACAATTTGGAGGATGCGCCAGTGTAATCATATAGTAATTTGCAATATATCATTAGAATATGATAATCATTGCCCCCGAAAAAATATCGAATCACTAGATCAATCACTATATTAACTTAATTTGATAATATCCTCTTCTTCCAAGAATGCATCAAGACAAACATTAATTCCACCAATTACTTCCTGAATTGAGTGAAGAAACTTTCTACAGTCGACTTTATAGTGATTATTATTAATAATGTATTCTATCAGTGATGTTCAAGTTATAGATTCATCATCTTACGGTATTATGAAACGTGTCGAAGTAATTTGAATTCTGATAATCAACGATACACACGTTGTAATACATACGGAGACCGCTCAATCGCTTCCCAATAATTCCTGCTGTAGCAGGGGTTTTAACGTATACTGTACGGTTGAATTTTTGTTCACAATTTGGTGGATGCGCCAGTGTAATCATATAGTTATTTACAATATATCATTAGAATATGATAATCATTGCCCTCGAAAAAATATCGAATCACTAGATCAATCACTATATTAACTGAATTTGATAATATCCTCTTCTTCCAAGAATACATCATGACAAACATTAATTCCACCACTTACTTCCTGAATTGAGTGAAGAAACTTTCTACAGTCGACTTTATAGTGATTATTATTAATAATGTATTCTATCAGTGATGTTCAAGTTATAGATTCATCATCTTACGGTATTATGAAACGTGTCGAGGTAATTTGAATTCTGATAATCAAAGATACACACGTTGTAATACATACGGAAACCGCTCAATCGCTCCCAATGATTCCTGCTGTAGCAGGGGTTTTAACGTATACTGTACGGTTGAATTTATGTTCACAATTTGGTGGATGCGCCAGTGTAATCATATAGTAGTTTACAATATATCATTGGAATATGATAATCATTGCCCTCGAAAAAATATCGAATCACTAGATCAATCACTATATTACCTCAATTTGATAATATCCTCTACTTGCAAGAATGCATCACGACAAACATTAATTCCACCAATTACTTCCTGAATTGTGTGGAGAAACTTTCTACGTAAGTTTATTTATTATTTCTCCATTGTATTATTATCTGTCTGTAAATCTGAAAGAAAGATTGTAGATTATAACTTTGTAAACAAAGATAAATAGTAAATAATTTTGAGGTTAGATCATAGATCTATTTGAACATAACATTGTAAAAATTGATACCCGAGATAAATTAGAGTCATAGAAATTTAAATATTAAAAGTTTTAACATTTAAAGAACATTGTGTTTAATTCCATATATAATTCAATATAAAAATAAAAAGGTAAAAATTCATTATTCAATTCAAAACAAACATAAGATTCAAAATAAATAAAATACAATAAGAAAGCTAGCCGGTAGAATTCAAAACATTGAAAGAATCAAATAAATCAAATAATTCATAATAAATAATAAGCTAAAAAGACCTTTTCTTAATAATATATTCATATAACCAATGATTAATTATTATATCGCCATCCAAAATACTCCATTCTGTCAACTTCCACATCAGCAGATAAGTAATTCTGGATTATCAGACTGACGAACTAACGAATCAGCAAATGGAGTTGAACAAAAGCTTGTGAAAAATTAAAATACAATCGAATGATGTTCGGTGATGTGCAACCAGAAGAATCGTGGATATTGAAATGATTCTCTTGTTGTATTTTGAGAATGGAATATGGCCGAACAAAATTCAGATCAGCTTTTTTCATATAAATCTAATCCATTGTTTATTGTGTCACTGTTTCTCATTCAGCACCAGCCTACTGCGCTTTTATCCGACAAATCGCCGGCATTATCAGGAAACGCTGAAAAATATCAACTGTTTAAAAAACAAAACGAACTTACAAGAGGGATCCAAGTCGGCATCGCCTTTCATCTGTCTATTCGACTGTTTGCAGGACAAATTGCACAGCTCATTTTAGCATGCATAGGATCCGTTCACGCGATCTAAATGGAATGTTCATTCAATTTGTAAATTTGGCAATAGACCATTTTCTAATATAACAACTGAGAATGTTGAAATACCGAATAAGATTTATTACAGTTATCAGATGTCGCATGTGTCAACATAATGACGGAAATACACAATTGATGATCACCAAATGAACAAACGACTTATTAGATATCATCCATAAACAATTGAGAAATAAACAGGATATTTGTTGCTAGCTTTCTCTAGACACATGACAATAAGGTTTCTCTCGATCGAATTGTACCATGATAACTAATAGTTCCGGGCAGCTGTTCCTCTATCAAACTCATCAGCGGAACGAGTAAGATTGTAACGCTGCTGACAATAATTCTATCGAGGTACACTCAAACCCTCTGACAGAATGCTAGAGAGTTCGAAAAGTCTAGTGCCAACTACTAACCCATTTAACTAACAGACAACAGACTGATCGAATTTGCTCCTCTCAGGTAAATGCTGTTCACTTCGAGATTGAAATGACGTCATAGTTGACTGCTCTTATAACCAACTCACATCAACTATTTTCCTACATAACTGCCGCACTTTTCCCATCATCCAGGTGTATTCCATTTTTACAGCTGCTAACAAATTACAAAGTTGCCGATATGAACTGTTGACTTATAAAATAGACTTGACAGTTCATAAATATACCATAAATTCTCCCTTGAGGTACACCAATAGATTCTTTTTACTTGGGAAAAGAATGTGGGTATCCCATTTCACGTTATTTTGACTTTTTGCGTTCTACTCTGGAGATAATATTTGATCCTTCCCTTTGATACACTTATGGGTACGATTAAATCATCCAGAATCCATGTTTCTATATCCTGGTATTGAGGAGAAGTTGACTCAGTTTTTGTAATAGAATATCTTCTCAATTACTCTCTAACTCATGCATGCTGCAGTAATAATCACCTTGATTATAATGATAGATGGTACTTGCGAAGGTAACAAGCCTACCATACCATATGGTGGAGTTTTCGGACAGCTTTCAGCTGGAAGATAGCCAGAGTTCAACCAATTTCAGAAAAGGGAATGAAAAAAGCAATCAATATCGAGCCCTTCCAATACTTAGAGAAGGCCAAAATGGTGGATGTGACTTTCGTCAACAGACATCATCAGGAGACCTGCTTACCTGCGTATGTGATATATATGTTAGACATCTGATGAAAACTATGGGGAATCTCTAAGATGTAGATGCACTGGATGCCTATGAACCATTTGATCGAGTTTTCTTGAGGAATTTCCATAATATGGTTCGCCTTTGTCATTTACTATCTATCTTTTCTTTAGATCACACGAATCGGTCTCCGATACAGTGGCTCATTACGTTGGGGATCTATTTTAGCACCAACAATGTTTCTGTCCCACATCAGTGATCAGTTGTAAATGACCTCATTATAAAATACTCCATCTCCTCTTATAAAATTCCACCGGTTACTCACACGAGATTCTTCGAACATTATAGATCATCCTCTCGTGTAGACAAAATACAAAAAAATGTAGGCTGAGCTTAGCGTACATTATGTGAAATTACGTTCGTTCATTTTCGAATTTATTGAAAATTTGTATCGTGCAGCGATTAATTTAAGAAGAGGAACCGTGATCTTTCACTTTGATTGATCAGGCTACTCAGACCGTACGTCTTCGTTTGTCTCGAAATGGAACAACAAACGCATAGCATCTTATTCGGACCATTTGTTAACATTTGACGTTGTTAAAAAGATCGGCTGGCCTACCGCCTCCACTCTACCGACTCTGGATCGTTCCAAGCTACTTCCTTCACAGAAAGCATAACAAGACGGAGAGAGTCTCGAGAGTTTCGCCGCATCTCGAGAAATCAACGGCTCGTAGGCTGTTTCTAGCTTTGCTTTGTTGAGAACGGATATTATTGCGCTGCCTTGCTGTAGGCACTTGAGCGGGAGGCCTTTGGGAGAGGAAAGATACCCTTACCGTATCTGAAATCGTGCCGTGAAAATTAGAAAATGAAAAATTCCGTGAAACTTTCATAGCAATTCCTGCGGAACGGATGGATTTCTATGATTTCGAGAATTACGGCTCTGTATAATTAATGACTTAAGTTTCATTCAGGTAAATGTATGTAAATATTTATTATAGATAATGACGAACGATTTTGACAACTCCATTTCCCGATCGATCCCTGGAGGGCGTGGGAGTGATGACTGTTTGAACCTATAGCGTTTCGATGGCTTCATTAAACTCATTAACGGATAAACAGTGAAGAAATTGTATCTCATAATATTTTCAGTAGAACCGACTTTCAATCATAACAGAAAGCTGTGCTTGCCATTGCCGCTGGCTATTACCTTGCCGAAGGATTTGAATGCAAGCCTGAAATGTACTGAAGATAGGACTTCTACCAGTGATATGTCAGGGAAGATCTTGTATCGCAAAAGGTCAATTTAGTACCTTGTGTAGCAAAGCTCCCTCATTGATTATCAATTAGAATTTATTTAGATATCAAACAAGTTGCTAAAATTCAAGCTCGTTTCAAAAACACCCATGAACGTGAATAGAAATGGGATATTCTTTGTTGCCTTTTATTCCGGACAAGTCAAGTCTATGACTCCATTTCTTAGTGAGACCGTCCTATCATAAATTGATACAGTTTGTTCTTTGTATCTGTGGAACGGAAACAAGATGTGAAGTGTCTGAATTCTTGTCAAGGAAGAGTTGTGATGTATCGACAAAGTCGAATAGGTTACTCACAATTTCAATACGAAAACATAAGTTACGTATTTAGCGGAAAAGGGTCTTCGAAAGAAGCAAGTGCTTTTCAAAATACTGTTAGTTAAGATATATTTCATGACCACATTCTAAACGGCAGGTTGATCGCTTGCTATGGCTATGTCCCCGTCAACAAACTTAGAATAGTTCTTTCTTGTATACAGCTCACTAGGCGGGTCCAGCCTCTCTCTCATTGGGTAGAAGTTACTACCCCCAAACATATGGGGCAAAGAGGAGTGGTTATCCAAGCTTATAAAAAATCAAACTCATCACACAAAAGTCAGTTACATTTTCTAACTTGAGTTATTCTTGACATTTTCAATCAGTAGTTTCTTCAGAGTATTTTTGGTAAAGAGTGTGGTTTCTAAATTAGTTTCCGTCATAGAGGCGAAAACCAGAAAAAACATGTTTTTGCTACTTTAATTGCTGATACAATTTTTTTTCCTGTTCCTTACGAATAGGAAACACATATATGTTATTCTACGAAATTTACTATTCAACGTAGTATAATTCGTTTGTACTTGACAGTTTCGTCGGAAAATCCATTATTCATTTCGTTTCTTAGTTGGGTTACAATAGCATATTGTATTATAACACCAATTACATTACAATAGCCTTGGAATATATCATTCCAAGAATCTTACATATATGAAGTTGAATCTTTAACTTTTTAGGAGATGAGATAAATTATCTTGTCTGATTCCTATAACTCAGACATATTCGATCAGTAAGAGATCGAGGTCACTGGTTCAATCAACCAACTTGATGCATTCAAATTGCACCAGGTTTTGGAGGAATTCAATTAATAGGCATCTATAATTCATAATAAAGTATAAAAGAGTCCACAATGTGGATATATTATGAAATTATTGATAATGAATAATCACCACTAAAAATACTATCAAAGTACTGAGAACCTTTCGGCTACCAAGTATCCATCATCAGAGTAGACTCTGTTTTACTCTGTACCTCAGTACTTTAATAGTATTTTTAGTGAATAAGGGTGACTATTTCTTATCAATAATGTATAATCCATATTCAACGAATAATAAAACAAACTATTGTATCAGGGCGAATGTTCTACTCATAGAACTGAAGCCGATTTAATGAACAGATATTACGAACTATATCACGTTTGTCGGCCATGCATTATATTTATTTGGGTCGGAATTAATGTCAGGCGGTGGGGCATGGAATCTCTACACTATATTGGTAACTCCCTATTTTGTATGCTACCCGAGAGCTTAGGGAGAAAGGTCTGAGTCTATATCAACTACTAATAAAACAAGTTCGAACTCAGTTGAATCCGATCATATAAACTCATGTTTCAGAAGCTCTTCTGAAATATCGTGGTAATATTTCACACACTCGTCTCGAATAACAATACATCCGAAAGGCTTATATGTGCTGGATAGTGATAAAATATCGATATCATATACAGGAAGGTCTTAGTCATGGATGAAATCGAGATTACCACGAGAAGACATTCTTTGAATGAATCTGAGAGCACTAGTAAAATCAATGTATTTTAAATCAAAAATTCAAGTAAATCATGAAACGTCATTTGTAGCAAAGCTGCCTCATTTATTATTGATTAGAATAGGTGCCCCACAATTTCAATAGAAAATCATAGATTACGTATTTAACAGGAATGGTTCTGGAGAAAACAAGTGCTTTACAGTATATTGGTAGTTAGGACATATTAAATGATCTAATTCGAAACGGCAGGTTGCTCGCTTGCTATGGTTTGAACAAAGATTGCTTACCCTGTCTTTTCTTTTGAAGCCACAATCTATCCACGTAACCATAACATAAGACGTGCTGGATGCGGTCATTTCTTACATAAAGTAAAAAATAATAAAGATCTAGCGTCCAACCGTCGTCGCGTAGTAAATGGCCAAAATCCATATTTTCTGGGAGCTGTAATATGGTTTATTGTCGTCTAAGTTCGAAAGTAACATAGCGGTAGAAAGGTGAAAGATCATTAGATTTGATGTGGAACATGTAGAGCCAACTCCAATAAATTGCAACTAGACGGTGGAACGTCATGAAGGAAGGATAATAACATATCATTTGGAATATTTACCGCATCGCCTGGTTATTTGAATATCATATTTGCATATTATGCAGCATTGCATACAAGATTCCGAATACATTATTTCGGGGAATGAATGATCGATTGCATTATAAGAACGAGTTCAAGAATTTCAATCTACGTGTACAGACATTGAACGAAATTCAACGTATATAACTTATATTGAATTGATGAACAAATTGTTTCTTGAATTACGCTGTATTTTCTCGAAATCTACCTTTTTTTAGGAATTTCCGATGATCACTCGCACTTGATTGTTCAAATCTCATTCACCTCATTGTACTTTAGCTCCTATTCACACATAAACTGTTTATAATTTACTTTATACTTTTGAATCTGTTTGATAATGGCACTTTGGTGTTGAAACTATAGTCAAACATGGCTCTTCATTAAACTCTATGACTTGACTAAAAAAATTATATTATTCTTAATCCTCAATCTATTTATATATTGACAGTGTGATCTTTCAATTCAGCTAATATTAATCAGACGAACTCGTACTCGACAACAACAATAAAATATAATAATACAAATAACAGTTAAATGATAATGATAATAATAGAACAATGTCCATGATAATTAAAAATAATAAAAGAATATTTTAAGAATAAGAAAATAGGATCAAAGCCTAAACTCAAATAAAACAAACCTAGATAATCTAAATTAACTAAAAGAAGAAATAAAACTAAGATTATTAAATTGATACCCAACCAGCATGAACCTAGGGAATCGAAACTAAATAAACTGATTTGAATATATTATTGTACTTGAACTTGAATGAAAAAATTGAGAACAACAAACTTTGATTTGATCTAAAACAAATCTGATTCAGAGGAATCCTCCTTTTTTCCCGAAAACACTGAAGAAGAAACTATTGAGTTGAATTAATTGAAATTGACTAAGTGTCACGTGTTTTCTCAAGAGAATTAGAAAATATAACTAAATGTTTAAGGCATTGCTCCTGATGTTTGTAATGGGTCCTCTCTCTCAAGAACCAATCTCCAGTTAGGAAGAGGATCAACGAATTATTCAACTAATAAGCAGTAAGATTCCTCTTTTGAGGTCTGTAGTTCAGAATGTTTTCGCTGTGAATTTTTGAGCCTATCTGTTCTTTTCTGAATATTACTCACTGATTTGGATGTACAAAATGTACATACTATTTCAACTATAATCAATACTATATTTAATTACAATTTTGGTGATTAGATAATACTTTACTTCTCAATTACCGGTGATACATTTTGATTAATTATGTAACTCATGGAAGGAAGACGTTGAAAACTTCCATATTAAGATCTTCAGCGGGTCTGGGAAAAGCCCAACACATAAGCATCTCCAGATGGTTAACATTCACATTATCATAGCTAGCATTCGTTTTCCGTCTTTTATTGGTTATTCATTTTGACAGGTTCATGATTTCCTTTAAAACAAGAAACTTGTGTAAAATCATTGACCATCTTGACCATGTCAGCTCTGATATGATATTACTTTCCTTGAAGCGAGCGTGAATTGTCTTATATTCATTTTAGAAATTCATTTACTCATCTCAAGCTACATTTGTCATTGACACTAAACAGAAAACGTCTGGCAACTTCTGTCAACTTCTAAATGTTCTTTGCTCTTAGGTATTTGAATTTTACATATAATTTTAATTTGATAAAAATGATTTTGTTTTGAATATTGGAAAGAAATGACCTGTACTAAAACTTTTTTCAAATAGTTTTCATCTCATTATTAAAAGTGATATAAAAACAAAGTAATTGTTCTTTCATATAATCATAACAAATGCTCAATAATTCCTCTTTGTTAAATCAATATTAGCTACCAGCTCATCGTTCAATTCCCCCTGATAGTTTAAATTAGGTAAAATTCCAAAACCAATCTATCCTAACACTATTGATGATAAATAATCACCCTTATCTACTTAAAATACTATTAAAGCACTGAGACCCTGTTTAGTTTACTCTGATGATAACTTGGTAGCCGAAAGGTCCTCAGTACTTAAATAGTATTTTTAGTGAATATGGGTGATTATTTTGTATCGATAATGTTATAATATATCCACAGTGTTAAATCTTTCATAGTATAATCTATCCTAAGATTACCATTAAAGCTATATATTAGGTTGTTAGCTCTTGTTTAGTGAGTTAGTACTCCGTAATATTGATTTGAAGAAGCTACAGTGGTAATGAAACTATATTTACAATTAGTAATTCAATCAGGGAAAATCAAACTTTCAATAATTATTATTTCCAAGCCTAGAATGGATTTCCATCAACTGATTTTCTTCAATTTTATGATATGTTTTGTACAGTTCACCTGGTAGGGAAGACATCTGGAGACACTTCACGCTTTACTCTGGATGTCACGCAAAGTTGCCAGATTGTTTAAGACTACTCATCTTTGACAACAATAAAAATGCCCAACCAAATCATCAGAATCTTACATTTGATGTATCACATTTATTCTCTAACTCTACTAAACTACACTTAAAGCAAATTAGGAAATTTACAAATCATGAATCACCATTTAGTAACTTAGTTATTCCAGAAGTTATATACGATCCATCATACTTCGGGTAAAAAATTCATTATGCTTCTTGACATCCTGATTCTGACAGGTAGTGTCGGCACATTCAATCCGTACACTCTCATCCCATATTTATAAGCTAATACCATGTGAGACGAAGAGTGGAGAATTTACTCCATACAAATCCAAATAGACGTCTCTGCTCGCTGAAGAGAGCTTCATACCCCGTTCTTATCAGATGTCGGAATTGTGTCTTCCCATTTCACTCGGAAAATTGTCCCCGTACCAATATATTTTATTTCTCTTTCATATGAAATGTTTGGAGCTAGGCTGAAACATATGATTGTAAAGTGGAACGGACGCATTTTATCGTATTCCTTTTACGTCTTGTTTTCTTATATTGAGGTTCTTCCTTGAATCACTGTATAGGTTTTTATGTTTACGGCAACCGAATGGAACAGCTTTTCTTGTTTCACGTCAATACCTATTGAAATTGATCCATGGGAATTATGACGTATTACCTTTACATCACGAGAGAATTGTGGCCGCGTTCAAAAGCATCCGTATGGTCGAATGTACACAGTCCATAGCTTATTGTGAGGACCAATTCAACATTATTCTTGAAATTGAAAGAGATGTAGAGGAAATATTCATGGATGAATTGCTAGAATTTACGTGTTTAATAGTTAATAACAAAGTTCGCGGTTTCTAAGGCCGCGTTATGTTGTTTAATATTGTGAATGTACAAATGAAACCTTGTAACTATATACACAATATATTGTAATGGAAAGGTAATGAGGGAATATCGTCAATAAGTCCTAAATTAGGTAAATTTCGAACATTACTCTATTTGTTTAATTGTTTACATGTTATAACAACAAGCTATATAATGAGGTTGATATAACATACAAAGTGGATCATATGGGTAATAATGCACTGTAAGCTTATTGTTAATACATCATCCATGTCAAAATCGATATGAATGAATGTTATGAAATTGAAATGGAATAATAGAGATTTTTTCATTTAATTCCATAAATTTACTTAATTCGATAAATTGCTCTACTTTCTTAAAGTGATCAATTGCGTGGTATAGGTACGTTATCGATATAGTGAATACAAATGTTGTACTGATAAAAATGCAACATAAGCATTAGGGCAGGAAGATTAGGATTCAATATCAGCCTTCGTAACTATATCTTTGATCAATAATTCAATTTCAAAACAAAAAAGGAAATTGGATCGTAGTCAACTGATCAGATTAGAGCCATTACCTCCAAATACTTCGTAATCGTGGACACTTGTGTGCGCGGTAGCTCGTTTCGAGTGGTATTTCTGACATGCATCTTCAGTTTTCCGAATAGAATTATAGTATTTTATCTGGTACAGCAAATGCTTCTGCAAAACACCCAAGTCGATCTTAGAACCAGGAAAACCGAATCAAAATCAGAGTTTCCGTATGACCACACGAGCTTCCGGAATTAACCGAACTCTGGGAAATCAACGAAGCCGTATATGGTGCCGCAAGCGACTCGTTCCGGGAGGACGGAGTGAGAGACCTCACGACCGGATCGAGAAAACCGAAAGGCGCCTAAACTAAGTCGAGGCCAAAATCCATTCAGCGAGGCAGCAAGCGTCTCGAATCCAGTGTGTGATGAATTTTATTTCAAGCAGAAGGGCTTTCACGCCAAAAATTAGGCATATAGCCTACCATCGCATTCTTCTTCTTCCATTCCACTCTTTTGTTTTAAGAATATGTATGTATATGAAAGTAGGCATGTATATATTTTTCCATTTGTATATTTCAACACATCAAACGATAATCTAATATTTAATAAATATCTATCTATTTAAGTTGAGCTACCTTGAAAGAGTCACTAACAAGCCCTATGGCTTCAGTGATAATTATACTTTATATTAAAATGTAAGCAAGCTAAGACTTTGTAATAATCATGTAATTATGAAATAAAAATCTATCTATCTATCTATCTATCGCGCACTAAAACTTACAGTGTTGCAGATCATCAAACAACATTGTGCTGATAGGATTCATGGCCTGGACGTGGTAAGGAGAAATCCAGACGGGTTAGGCGCTTCAGGGAGAATTGCTTCCCCCAACTGTGGAGAAAGTCGATCAGTTCTGGAGAGGAGTGTACGAGTCACAGCCTCCAATTCACTTAGACACTCCAGCCTTAGCATACTTCGAAGTGTTTTGCGCTGAACATCAAATTCAACAAACAGAAGTGTGCGAGGCAGTCAGCGAGGATGAGGTCCGACAAGTTCTTGTCGGTACCAAAAACTCGACTCTTGGCTTAAAGAGAAGCAGCAAATTCCAAGCTGGGGTATCGGGGGGTACACTGTGCTGCTTCCCTACTACAAGTTATTTAAACGTATGGCTGTTGAAATCGATAGGTTTGGTAATTAGTGACATCAACGAGCAGCGTAAGACAAAGAAAAGCATATAGGGTCACCGGGAGAACCTGGTAATAGATATATCTATCACTTAGAACTCTATACGCGGTACCAACCCCACAAGTGAAATGCATGTAAGATCTGTTGCCACTCTAGAAGACTCGTTTTGCTATCGCATCGGGCACACGATGAGTTTTGACAGAATTAGGAACATTCAAGAGGAGTGATTTACAAGGAGACTCCTTGAGTTCCCTCTTGTTCAACATCTCACTAATGCCGCTTCCATTGCATTAAGACGAACTCGTGGATATTATTCTGGGCCACCGAACGACCGGAGGCATCAGATCACCCATTTATCTTACATGGGTGATCTGACACTGTATGCCTTCGAGAGGAAAAACTTCCATCAAACTCTCATCGTGGTTCAAGCGTATACATGAGCTGTAGGCATGGAGTTGGAATTGGAGAAGTGCGCAGTGTTTCATTTGAGGAGAGGAAGATCTCCGGAAGTGCACGAAAATATGCAGCTTTCCGACGGAAGCATCTGAACGTCTTGATGCTGAAGAGACCTATCGATACCTGGAAATTCCTAATTATGAATGTTGGAAGCTGCATATGATAGCCTATTGATTATTCTGCAAGTCTCAGAGAATCATGAAACTGTTGACGATAAAATTAGGTGGAGGACACAGTCTAAAAATCAGCATGCATTAATTGTCTTCATTCTATGTATATAGATTAGTATAATACAACGTATCGGATTCTCGACTATTTGAATTGAAATTCAAAGTGTTTCAAACACTTGATTCTTAATGAGAAGTCCTTTTTGTCCCCTCATGAATCGACTGGCACGGGAGGTTTCTTCAAATGTCCATTATTTCTGAATTCGTTCTTTATCTCTGTTCGAGCTCATTTCCATTTTAATTACTTCACTCTGTTTGTTTGTGTCAAACCTACTTAAACACTCTAGTCTTTGTAATGGCGATAAAACAAACGACTGTTGACTGTTTGTAACCAACCTCTTCACAAGTACTTACGTTTCGGAATTTGCTACAGTAATGAAATCGGTCAGTGGTTTCTATAACTATTCAAGTCTTAGAATATTTGTAATTAAACCATTGTGGCAATTGCGTCGTTCCTATTAGCCGTAAGAATTTGAAAATTGGCAAATCGCTTTAAAGTGAGGAAAATAGGAACTGTATTGTTTTCAGACGTGATAGCGTCCTTGACAGTTCTACTCTTGGGATGCATCTTAAGTTATTCGAATGGAATCTGAAGTACTTTTGTGTCTCACCCAATGTGCGTTAAAATATGAGTAAATTGAATGATTAAATAGTAAATATGTATATCAACAATTCACTATTCAATCTGGGAACAATTCCAGATATATAGATTAACCGGGAGCAATATCTAATCCGCACAAACCATATAACTGAGGTTGGAAATAACCGGCCGCCAAAGTAGAAAACAAATGCGCATTTGGGAATACGGGAATATATCTACTTTCACTTCAAAATTACCATTTCATGGAAGCTTCTTGCAGGAAAACGTTTCAGTTCAGGTGTCGTAAAGTTATTGTTGAATTTATGCTTCCAGGATCGCTGGTGACAGATGTTTTAAAATTTCAGTGCGCGCCACAGCTGAACCTATGCCAGGGGCCTTTCACGGTAAAGCTTCAAAATCTAATTAAAGTCTGAATTACCTTTTAGCAAAATTTGGTAGAGCAAATCAGGAGCTTTTGATTTCGAAGGAATTATAAATTTTAATTAATATCCTGTTTTCTATAGGATACACTTGGTATCATCCTAAGAAAATCTATACTAACTAGAAGATTTATCTTGGAAAGCATCAAGGAAATAGTCTGACGAAAATTTCAACGATTATTCTTCAAGAATGTGTATTTCAAATTCATTGTAGTATGTATTCTTAAATTGAATTATTCGTCGAATTACACATAATAATTATTTCATGGAATAGGACTACGTTTATTTAACGTTACACTCTTGTAGAAGTATAAAACTCAATTTATTATGAACAAAAAAATCTCTGAATGTAACATCATTCCAAATAATATCGACGTTGCAGCGACCTCAAGGCGTTAGCGCATTTTATCAAATTTACAAGAGACACGCAACAAATCAGGAGCTTATAATTTGAAATATGATGATTGTAGTGGTGCTTACATAGGACAGACTGGAAGAAACTTCAGCCATAGTCTACTATAGAGAGTTAGGCTCTATTACTCCAAGCGCGCTGTATTCATATGATATGTACTATGTCAACAATAGAGCGAAATATAATTTATACATCAATTATCACCTCATAAAACGTGGCAGAAATAGGGTCAATTAATGGAGTCCAACTTTTTCCAATGAACTACCACTACTGATTAGGGAGCTCCAACTGGACAATTTTTCAAGGATTATCTAATTTTTTTTTACTGAACATTGTTTTTATACTTTTAAGGAATTTTCAGTTCTGATTTAATAGTATCAAGTTTTTATTTTTCTTTGTTCTATCATAATTTGAGTTTGTTTTTTCTTCTTTCTTTCATCTTTACGAATGTAAGCCAAAGCCAATACTTGGTATTGAGCATGAATAAATTATTACATTCTATTATATTCTATTGTAATATTACAAAGTACTTCTTTGTAGTATTGGCTTGAAAAATTGAATCGAACTTTTAATGGTTATTTGATTTAAGTTTAAGTATATTACCGGTTACCGACTGAATAACAATTCAAATGACCTATCATGATCTATCCTCATGAAGCTTTCCTGCAACAGTAATATTCAGATTGGTTTCTTTGTCACGTTTTCCGTATAGATTACGGTGTCATTTTTTTTTCATGCATTATGGAACTGTACGTGATACCGCGGAATGTTTAATTCTGTGTTATACTTCCTCTGTATTGATTCGCTTAGCGTCGTCTCCCATAATAGATAACTGCCTGAAGCTGTCAGACACGAGTGAAGTACGCTAATGGGACTTACCTATATGCTTTCAATAAACGCGAATACTTCCGGCCATTATTAAAGGCATAATATCTACGTAATTGATTTGTTGGGCTCTAATATCGAACTATAGGTTATGTAATATTGGTTCCTGGATTAATTACGAGAATAAGTGCACGACTATACGCCGACGCTTCGTGAAATATTACAAGTTACATGGTCAGGACAGGCATTGTTTTTTCAATAGATGGAAACAATTTGGGGAGTGACACGGAAAAAAAATACTGACCCGAAATTAGAGTGCTGTTGTTTCTACTGCATCCCTACAGGACTATTCTATTCAACTCTCTGCACTTTTTCGACAGTGTGTGGCTGTGTGTATGATAATATAAGTCAAGTTAAGTTAAGCTAAGAATTATAGAACATATTACGTTTTAAAAAATGCATTACATATTATACTAACCGATTGATGAATAAATAAATATTATATTAATACTATAGCATATTAACATCGGGAAAATTATTGGTTTCCGGATGAATTCCGCGTCATAATAGTACGACGTTTCGCCAACCATTACAGGTGGCATCTTCAGACGAGGCTTGACGCTTGAACTGAAACTGATTCTTCCGCGGAAACCTACTATTCCACATATTAACATCATCCAAAACATCAGATTACTTACTTATCAAGGTGATATACGATGTTTCGGTGATTGAAATTCGCGAAAGCTTCATCTGGATTTTCAACGTAATTCTCTGAAAATAAAAAACTCAAAGTATCTGATTAGCTTATAACACACTCAAATAACAATTCACATGATTCCAGTGGAATAGTAAAAATAATCTTAGGAATCTTTGATTTTTTTCATGATTTCTGCTTTGTTTTTAAAATCACAAAACAGTTCTTCAGATGCACGTATAAAACAAACTTTGACGTACTCACTATCTGTGAATGGTTTTCCTCTTTTTGCAATTTCTAATGATACTGCAAAGCTTGCCAGATTTACATTATTGTAAGATTGCGCCCAGTTACTTAGCATGGAATTTGACATAGTCACAGAGTCTCGTATCTAAGAACAAAACACTAGTTCAAATTTATCTCATTAAGGTCATGTTAAGCGTAGCGATATGTAATTAAAGATTATGAAAATAGAAGTTATTGATGAATTAGGTACTTAAAAATATATTTTCTTATTTTTCAAGGGTTTTGATAAATTATTAATTTTTGCGTATGGAACTGGAGACACCAACTATAAATTTAAACAGGCGCATGCGGCTCGCGAATCGCAAGTTACCAACCCAATATAGTAGTAATATAACATGACATATTTCAATCCATAAACCCTGTAAATAAGACTTATTCCAGAAAAATAGTAAGCAATTGTGGCTTATTCAATTTAATAAACCATGTTTCGTCTCATACAATTTATAACTCAATTCAATGTGGTTGTCATAAATTATTCATCTGTCGGAAAACAGACTACGACGGTGTCGCTTTAGGGGATAAGAAAGATTACACGATGTTTCTTGGATCATTTGCTTACGTAGGAGAGTTTTAATTATTTACAGTTTCCTAATGGAAAGAACGTGACAACTTCAACATTAACATCTTATTACCCATGTCCCTCTAGTTTTTCACATTTTCATTCTTCCTTCTACTGTTCTCATATTATCTCAGCTGTAAGAAATTTGCGAGGTACATTTGAAGAACCACAACTTGCTTTCATTTATTATCTAATACAATGCAGTAAGATTTGCTATTCAAATAGTCTCCAATATGAATCCCAGCATAGTCTATAACGTTATCAGCGGTTTTTAAAGTGTAGAGCGGCTAGTATATAGTTCATATTATACCGTTGTGTTGGTCCCAACATCTTCAAATCGCAAAAATGGGTTCAGGGTCGGCTTAACCTACAAATTGATTTACTTTTATTTTGAGTTAGAAAGGCATTTTACACTTGAAAATAATATTTTATTTTATTGCTAAAGATATGATAAGTACAATAAAAATTAATGTGGGTACACGGTACAAAATAACAATAATCAATTTAAACAACTTAATTCTATTTGGAATTGGAGAGAAAAACACCAACTACCCCTTCAAAATCTTCACCAATTATGACTGAAAAAAAAAATTTTGTCACACAGAACATAGCTTACTATGAGTAGAAAATGCTTGCAGAAGACTTTTCCTGTACGATGAACGATTCCGGAGATATTTGCAAAAAACAATCAACACTCTGTATCTCAAAAACTAAGCGTCTGTGCATATATGTTATTAATAATTTTTTTCTCAAAATCAATTTTTCTATCGTCTATCAAATTTTCCCGATCATATATACAGGGTGAGTCAGTTTTTTGTAGACAAACTGCAACAGGAGATAGAACAAGTGTTTTTATGAAGAAAAGTTTCTATAAACATATGTCGTAGAAGGCTTCGTGTTCGAGATATAGGGTGTTGAAATTGAAAAAAATTTTCGTTTTTTGCGAATATCTCCGGTACCGTTCATCGCACAAAAGACAGCTTTCGTAAGCATTTTCTACTCATAGTAAGCTATGTTCGGTGAGATAAAAAAAAAATTTTACTTTTACTCTTAATTGGTGAAGATTTTGAAGGGGTAGTGGGTGTTTTTTCCCCCTACTTCTACCCCACTGAAAAAAGTACGGTTTTGAGACAACCATTTGAACTGCCAATATTTTCCACACAAAAAAGGTACTTCTGGTTATAAGCTCTAAAGTTGACCGTTTTCGAGAAAAATCAATTTTTATCTTGAAAAACGTGATCAATTCTTACTAATTAAACAAAATTTATTCAACGTTAGAACAAGTAACAAAACCAAAGGATTGACCATGATTTTCAACATAAAAAATGATTTTTCTCGAAAACGGTCAACTTTAGAGCTTATGATCAAGAGTACTTTTTTTGTGTAAAACACATTGACGGTTCAAATGGTTTTCTCAAAACCGTACTTTTTTCAGTGGCGTAGAAGTTGGGGAGAAGAACACCCACTACCCCTTCAAAACCTTTACCAATTATGACTAATTTTTTACCGCACAGAACATAGCTTACTATGAGTAGAGAATGCTCACGAAAGCTGTTTCCTGTACGAAGAACAGTTCCGGAGAGATTCGCAAAAAACGAAAACGAAGCCTTCTACGACATATGCTTATGAGAACTTTTCTCCTTAAAAACATCTGTTCTATCTCCTGTTGAAGTTTGTCTACAAAAAACTGACTCACCCTGTATACTAGTGAGGGTAGGTATTTTATTGTCCTTGAATGCATCTCTACAAGATTGTCGGTTTGATAAACCTAAAATTGCTCTAATAGCCCTTTTTTGCAACTCGAAGATTCTGTGATCAAAAACTCCAAAAATCCTCGAGTAAGAAATTCCTACCTGTTTTGGCTATATTTATTCATTTTTTCAACACTTTCAATATTATCTCCTGAAAATGCATTCAAAAAGATGCATTTTCCTCTGTAGAAATGCTAAAATACACATCAAGGAAAAATATACAGGTCATTTTTTTCAGAATCGATTAAAGAAAAATGATCAAATTTTTTTTTACTTTGGCTTTCTTCTGCTTTATTTCCTCAACTACTATTATCTTTATCTAAGCCCAAACTGGCCATACGGCATTAAGACTAAATGGACTGTCTACTCCAAACCTTTTTTTGATGATGCCACACATACGTTTATAGACAGCACACAGGCCTTCTTTCTCTGAAACTGAAATTCACTTCTTTAACTATCACTGCATTCATTTAATAAAAGTTGTTTTCAATTTGGAACTCATTTTCACAATCTACAATTGTATGCACCAACTCTCCGATCAATATATCATTGAAACGTAGAATCTGGTATGAATTTGATTGGATATTACATTTCCTAAATCAAATTTAAGATGTCACCGAACATGTTTATTGAAAAAGTTGTATAATTTTCATTTTCCAACGGTGCGCTTTTAACAAAATTACCTCCACCTTTGAATTGAATTCGGAAGCCATTAAAAGTTAAATTAGACGTTTATTCATTCCGACTAATCCCAAATAATGTTTCATAACTTTTAACTTTCGCTCAGGTTTAACATTGTGGAGGCAATTTTCTCGAACTTCGTGACAACAGTTGATAATTTATCTGTAATATTAAGTTTGATAATATATTCAAGAAGTAACATCAAGAACCTATTTCTTGATGAACTGCTGAACTTACTTTCCTGTCCCTGAACAATACGCTTAATCGATATTGGAAGAATTAGCGATATAAGATAGCAGAATGACAAATAATTTCGATATTTGTGAAATCTCTGAGATCTCGTTAGAGAAAGTATAGTGTACTAACACGTTTGGAATGTCATATTCCACACTCACGAACCGTAGCCTTTGGCTCGGGACTACAAACTTTCGCTCGTGTGAACTATGAGTCATTCCAAACTTGCCTAGGATACACTATTCCCGATTCATTGTGCCCTAATATTTAATAAGATCTTAAATCGAAATCTAGTATTGAAGAGTTGACGCATCATCATTAACAAGAGGTAAAAATGGAGTGAAGCATGAATGGCTGGTGCATTCTCTCGGGTCCTAGATTCATTCTAACATGACACAAATATAACAGGAACATGAAGTTGTGCCTTATCTTCCAAGGGACCGTTACTGTGTTATTACTTGGTGCTAATATTACACTTTGGGTTGCTTATGGACGGTAGTGGATCTAACGGGCTACAGAGGATGCTTTTGGGGAATATAAAACAGTCTGCAGAGAGTTCTCGTAAATAATTTTCCTCGAACATACCGCTTGACCAATATTACATCGGATGCGAACTACAACTTTATTCAAACCCTCCAAATTATGTTTACTCTGCACACTCAACTTGTTTCAATGATTTGTTCCAAATTTGTTCATACTTGGATATTCTCTTTATTAGAAAATATTCGATATGATACACTATGCAATAATGAACATGGACTATTTGAAGTAGGAAAAATAACCGTTTGACAGTGGGGGTTTATGACTCTAAAGCATAGTAAAATGAAACACTTTTACTTTGTTTTCTATCACATAGATTATAGGAGCAAATCGTGACTATATTTTCGACAAAAGCGTGTCCTCTTCAAACGATACTAACGGGGACTGGAAGATTAATTTGCCATAGTTGTATCTGTGGATGCAGGTTTTCTATAAATTTTGAAAATATGATATTATTATGGTGCGTGAGAATAAGGTCTAGGAAATTTGTTCTGTTATCTTTCTCAGTTTCTAAAGTGAACATAATGTTAGGGTAGATATTATTAATGGAGGATAAGAAAACGTTAAAAAAAATGGTAAAACTGTACAGTTTGCGAATGACAACTTGAGGGTCATACAAGACAACACTATGTATCAACTGAAATATGATATTCAGGACAATATCCTAAAAATGCAACAGTGGTTCACAGATAACTACATGAAATTGAACGTAGACAAAACGAAAACAATAACTTTTTCAGCTAAGGAACTATCATTGATAGAAGTAGAAGTTCTACGAACACAACAAAATTCTTAGGTTTAGAAATAGATTCAAAGTTGAATTGGAAAGCACATGTCCACCAGCTAGCTCTGAAACTTATTGGTTTTGTTTTTGCACTTTCTAACTGTTCCATCCTGTAGGCTTGTCTTGAAGCCTATTATGCATACATATTGTTATGATTTCATTTCCTAAACAACAAAAATGATAAAATTAGAACTTACCGAACATTGAAAATCAGAAAAGATTAATGAAAAGATATTATATGGAATTAAAAACAATATTAAAAGTTAAATAATAGCTAGTATAATATAATAAACAATGTAAAACATAATAAACAACAATGTAATTAGAATTAGAAGTGTAAAACAAGAACTTCAGTGAAAGTGAATAAACGTACAGTGTTACGAAGGCAGAAATCATAATTAAAATGATTACAAAAACTATCATGAGATAGCACAAACTATTGAAAAATGTTATAGGTATAAGTTAGGATTAGTAAATTTGAGTTAGATAATGTTAAAGAAATGTTATTGATATATTATATTATTTAAATTTATAATTATTATTGGAATAATCATATTAATAATAACCTAATCATAGGTTATCTTATACCAAAGTGTGTGGAAAAATTTAGGCAATATGAATTTAAAAAGAAGGAATCATCATCATTTAAAATAAGTTGAGAATCTCCAATAATTCAAAATTTATAGAATACTAAATTCTGATTGGTCGAGGCGATTTTATAAACGTCTGACTAATAACAATGTAATACTTCTGTTAGTTTGCAACAATCATCAAAGCATTCTCGGTAGGTAAACTAAGCACCTCATTGGTTATTTTTGAAAATACTTGGCGTCCTTTTTGAAGGCCTATAAAAGGCATCTGAAGACAAGCCAAGTTAGTTAGCCATCAACATCTGAAGAGTCAAGGTACTCAAGCAACTCTTAAAGTTTCCATAACCTTAGATTATTGGATAAACATCGGTGAACCCAAGTGTTCCAGTAGCTTCGTAAGGTTGAAAGTAACCGAAGCAAATAAATAATTTCTACAAGTCAAGTAGTGTTCCAAGTCTCCGAACAAAGTTTGGAGGTTACAATAACCTACAATTCATAAGTAACATCGAACGATAGCCAGCCTTCGATAAAGTTCCAAACATCATTAAAGAGTTTAGTATCTTTAATAAAAAGAATAAAACTAAATTAACAGTTATCAACAGTTCCTGATTCCTAAAGAAGTAACCATAGTTTACCTGTGTTTATTGTGAATAGCAAAGAAATTGTGTACGGTTAAAGTGAATTATCAAATTAATAAGAAGATCAAGCCAATTGAACATTGCCTACATTTTAAAACATATTCTTGGATATAAACTCAACGTAAGTTTATTTATTATTTCTCCATTGTATTATTATCTGTCTGTAAATCTGAAAGAAAGATTGTAGATTATAACTTTGTAAACAAAGATAAATAGTAAATAATTTTGAGGTTAGATCATAGATCTATATGTGAACATAACATTAAAAATTGATATCAGAGATAAAAATAGAGTCATAGAAATTTAAATATAAAAGTTTTTAACATTCAAAGAACATTGTGTTTAATTCCATAGATATAAAATAAAAAGATAAAAGTTCATTATTCAAATCAAACAAACATTAATAAGATTCAAAATACAATAAGAAAGCTAGCCGGTAGAATTCAAAACATTGAAAGAATCAAATTAATCAAATAATTCATAATAAATAATAAGCTAAAAAGACCTTTTCTTAACAATTGTCACCAAAACGTGGGGCAAAATAAATCAAAAGAGGTTTTCTTAATTATATATTCAAATATTAAGTATGGCATAGTAATGTAGGAAAACAGTGTGGACAGGGGCTATAAGAGCAATTTTAGGTTTATCAAACCGACAATCTTGTAGAGACGCATTCAACGACAATAAAATACTTACACTTACTAGTTTATATATTAGAAGCATCGCGCTTTGTAAATGAACATCCAGAAGATTTAAAAAATATAAAAAAATTATTACCAATGAGAAACTCATCTTATGTTGGTGCAAAAAAATTTAGTTTATTCATTAATTAATATTTTCAATCAACATCCTGATGAATTCAAACTCATAACTTCAAAACATGCATTAAAAAAAAAATTAAAATCTCACTTACTGAAAAAATCATTTTAACATCTGAATGAATATTTTGAATGTAGTTTGAACTGATTAATTATCTTGACTTAATATTCCTAACTGTGATTACTTTTGGATTTATTTATTCTATAATAATGTTCATATCAAATTGAATATTTAAATGTATAACTGAGTCTGATATCATTATTGGTTTCCCATTTTAATATGTGATTTGTTCTTTTTTTTTATATGATTCTATTGAATTATTTTATTAACATATATGTAAGCTGTTGACTTATTCTACGCTATAATGGCTTACTCTATTCAATTGTAGTGATGTACCTTTGAAGAAGGATATAACATCATCTACATATCTAAACCAACAATGAATAAGTTTTTTAGCTAGCTCATTATAGTTTCTTCAATATAAGACATGAAAATATCTGCCAAAAGAGGACTTTATGGGGATCCTATATTTTGTGTGAAAAACTCGTTATTAAATTGACAATAATTTTGGCTAAGGCAAAGTTCAAAAGCTTGTTCTATCTCGGATTTCAATACGGGATTCGTATGTGATTTTTCGGGAATTTTTGATTTCAAAATTTTACATTCATTGGGAGGCATATTTGAAAACATATTTGAAACATCGAAAGATACCAATATTCCATTTTTAAGGAGAGTTAATCTATTTATTAATTCTGAAAGTTCCAATGAGTTTTTTACTGCATAATTAGGCTTGAAGTAACTTAACTTTTCGAAAATTGAATTTAATTTTATCGCTAGATTATGTATAGGGCTATTAACATAGGATACTACGGGCGGATAGGAGCATTTTGTTTGTGATGTTATAATGAGGCCATAAAGTTTAAGAGAAGATGGATTACAGGAAATTAACCTACTCTTTTCAAATTTACTATTAAATAAAACTTGGCTATTTGCTACAAATTATTTAGTTTTTAATTGGAATTGTACGATCTTTCTTGATTTGAATCAAAAAAGTTGAAACGAATGTATTCATTTTATCGTCATAATCTATTTTATCTAGAGGGATAGTTGCATTAGATTTGTCGGCTTTCGTAAGCACTAAATTTTTGCTTTTTATTTCATATTTGATAGATTTTACAGAGGACAATAAAATTTTGAACGATCAGTTAGATATGCATTCTGTTTGATGTCTTGATAACGTAAAATTTCCCATAATCCTCTTGTGCCCTCCTAGTATACCTTCGCATTAAAATTTCCTTATCACAATATTAACTCTACCTCATTATCAAATTTCAATTAAACTATTCTGATAACGTATTTCCCCAACCGGAACCCCACTGGTTTGGTTGCAATCGCGATTCATTAATTTTTTGGATGAAACATCCGTTGCTGAGTGAAGTATAACTGATGGTGTTTTGTTTTGATTTCAGGAGTAAAGTAGCAGCTGCCCTCCTCAACAAACATCTCCAAATCAACGGCATATCGGCCGGATTGACGTCGCTGCGACAGTCGGTGGACGCAAATCTGGTCGACGACAAGTCCACCGACCCCGGAACCAGCAATAAAATGAAGAGAGAACGTAAAGCTGCGAGAACTCTGGGTATTATTGTTTCAGCGTTTCTCGCTTGTTGGCTACCATTCTTCCTCTGGTAAGGAACTATTATATACGACAAGCTTGTATTGTTCCTAATGAGAGGCGCTGAAGCCACATACAGTGGGCCTTGATTAATGCCTGCTCTGTCAATTGATTTTCGTGTCTGGCTCGTTAATTTGTTTGCTGCGGTTATTGGCATCCCGCAAGTGAAAACCGAAACTATTTTGTTTTCAACCGAACCCGTTCTGAACACCCGTTGAGGTTTGTAGTTATAGGGTACGATTTTGATGAGGATAAATCGGGCTATAATGAACGCTTAATTGTTAATTTGCCTTTTAGTACAGCTATTTCCTCAACAGAACGTGAATAATTTATAATTCATCGTTCGGTACAGCTTCGTATATAATGGGGATAACTTCTCACGTCTCCCATTAAATCCAATATCGTACGAGTGGATTACTCAAATAATTCCAATGGCCCGATGGTATATATATGCGTCTTTTATACAACCTGCTGTTTCCCAATCTAGCATTACCAGCACTCAATTTGAAACGGCTTACACTGAAAGCGATATTAAATCTATTCGAACGAGGTGCTGGCTTGTAAATGCTCAAGTAAGCATGGTTTTCGGAGAAATAATTATACATGTTTCTCTGAGACGTATACATGAATATAGGTATGTTCTAGTCGATTGAATGGTAGCAGCTTTCAAGCTTCGCTGATCTTCACAGAAAGGATAATTATTGGTTATTCAAATTGTTCACGTTTAACCTTATAGTTCTTATGTGGTATGTACGTTTCTTGAATTTAAAATACTAGACATTAGAAATTAAAAAAATCTTTTTCACATTAGATTGTGGCTTTATCATACATTAGTTTCACAAACTATGGCTTATTCTTTAAATATTAAAATTAAGATCAAGACGGAGGGGATGAGTGAGGTTTTAGGGATGAAAATCGATCGAATTGGTCATATTCGCACCCTTATAGATTATTTTGGCAATATATATTATGTTTGGATTTCAAATCCACCAAGGAGGTTTTTTGGGTTGCTGCAGATCACGATTTTGACGTCAGATTTACTTGAAATCAATTCTGGGGGTGGAGAATCGATCAAATTGGCCAATTGTCTACCCCTAGAATTGATTCCAAGTGAATCTGACGTCAGACTCATGATCAGTGACCCAATAAACCTCCTTGGTAAATTTTAAATTCGAAATTACCCTTTAGGGGGCCATTTCTGTGTTATGAATGATCCTGATAACCCCACAAATCGAATCCCACAAAAATTTTCGATTCTGATCTACATGTCTTTTTTTTCGGTTCATTGCCTGGACTAATACTTATTGGATCTGAAATGTACTTCGTAATTATAAAAATTACAATTACAATTACATATGGGCATTCATATTTCTCAGCTACAATAGGCATAAACTTATGAATATAATACCTACAAATATAAATTGGCACATAATTTTGCTGAATATCACTACGTTTTTCGAGGACTTTGATTGTGGTATCCAAGCTTGAACTTCGATTTTCAAAAATATACAATATACTCTCTATTCATAGGGAGAGTAAATTGGAAGATGGAGATATTCCTTTACTTTGATGAACAAGCCTTACTAGTCGAGTCAAATAGGTATTTCATTACGAAAATCGAAAGATATGGACCGATTTTGATGAAACAAAGTGCATTCGATTCGGGATGACGTCTAGAAAAAAGCTTACCGGTTAGTTTTTTGTGCAAATTTGTTATTATTTTTCTAAACGAAAAATTGACCAATTTTCTGGCTGATTATTGGAAAAATTTAGTCGGGGGTTTTTGGGGTCGCTGATTACGATTCTGAAGTCAGATTAGCCAGAATCGAAATCCCCAGCTGGTAATTGGCCACTATAATTGGACAAAATGACCATTTTTTAAAATTTCATCAAAAATAGCGAGGAAAAATCACTCGGGGGTTTTTGGGGTCGCTGATTACGATTCTGAACTCAGATTGGCCAAAATCGATCTTCCCAGCTGGTAATTGGCCAGTTTAATTGAACGAAATTGATCATTTTTTCTTAATTTCATCGCAAATAGACAGGAAAAATTACTCGGTGGTTTTCGGAGTCGCTGATTACGAATATGGGGTTTGATTGGCCAAAATCGATCTTCCCAGCTGGTAATTGGCAGCATATACATATTTACAATATTTTTAATCAGTTGAATATTATTTACAAAATGCATATTTCAGTAAGTACGAGTAAAATCAATCTTCATCGTCACTATCATAATCATAATAATTGTCATTGTGTGTTTGAATATTTTCAATGCCTTCTTCTTCATTGGTATTATCTACTTCATCATGGTCATTGTCTTCGCCGTCATCTCCAGGTGAAATTGGATTGATCAAACTGAAATTGTTACTACAATTTCCCATACAATTTGCACAAGCAACAGTACAGTTCATATTTTTTTTGCGACGTCCACATCTGCTTGACGCGCATTTCTTTTTGCATGAGCATGATACTGTATTTAAAAGCTCTAATATTAAATGGACGTATATGTCCATAGTATATGTAAAAGATGCTGTGTGGAATATAAAAAGACTGAGTAGAGAAGATAGAAAAAATGTTAGATGAGCGGGAATTTATTTCAAAATGAAAAATTAAAAAATTAGAATTCGATTTTGTTTATGATTTAAATTAGTAACGACCCCCTTTTAAGAAATTTTTAACCATTTAACATAAAACAACAACCTCCACAACCCCTAACTGAGGATTTTTGATTAGTTTTGATGAAATTTTGGAAATTGGTCAATTTTGTCCAGTTAAACCTGCCAATTACCAGCTGAGGAGTTCGATTTTGGACAATTTGACTTCAGAATCGTACTCTGAAAACCACCGAGTGATTTTTCCTGTCTTTTTGCGATGAAATTAAGGAAAAATTATCAATTTTGTCCAATTAAACTGGCCAATTACCAACTGGGAAGATCGATTTTGGTCAATCTTAGTTCAGAATCGTTATCAGCGACCCCAAAAATCCCCGAGTCATTTTTCCTGGCTATTTTTGATGAAATTTAAAAAAATGGTCACTTTGTCCAATTAAAGTGGCCAATTACCAGCTGGGGAGTTCGATTTTGGCCAATCTGAGTTCAGAATTATAATCAGCGACCTCGAAAACCCCCGACTAAATTTTCCCAATAATTACCCAGAAAATTGGTCAATTTTTCGTTTAAAAAAAAATAACAAATTTGCACAAAAAACTAACCGGTAAGCTTTTTTCTAGACGTCATCCCTAATCGAATGCACTTTGTTTCATCAAAATCGGTTCATATCTTTCGATTTTCGTAAGTCGGCCTGTTTTAATACCTATTTGACTCGACTATACGTTTTCATCTTGATTACTTCAGAAGAAAAGCAAAACAAATTGTGTCACACCCACACACACGTATTCGTGTTTTCTCTTTCTACGATTACTAATAAATCGGCCTTCTGGAGGCCTATTTGTCACTGATCAGCGATTTTCATGTAAATTAATGAATGTTTGTCTGTTACTCATGTTGTTTTTGTTCTATATCCGCACTTGCTTTGGAAGATATATGAAGGTCATAATAAACCTCAACCGTTTGCTCTTCCTCTAAAGGTTCTAATACGGAAAAGACCGAGAGAAATTAGATATGAGTTTAGACAATCCAGGTTGAAGTGAATGCTTCAGAGCACAATTAAGACCATTGTTTTCTGGAATAATTGAAAGTAGCTTTGATTGCAAGTTTACGTTCATTGTTGCATTGTTTGAACTCTCATACAAAGAACATTATTGTTTAGATATTTTATGGCTGATTAAAGTGCATGTTACCTCTATAGCAACTAGAACCACCTGTTTACTCCTTTGTAACCCTTGAAATTGATTGTTTTTCTGAGATCATTCATTCTCTTATGGCGATGAATTAGTTATTGATCAAAGAACTATATGCATTGATTGTTACTGATTGCATTCCGATTAGCGTTGGAGTTTAGTTATCAAGTTTCAATACTTGTCGATTCATTTCCTCATTTTGAGTGAACGTAGAATTGTCACTGAGATAAATCTACAAATTGTGAAATTTGTTGTTAGGTTAGACGAATAGCAAAATGTATCTAAGGAGGAATTATCTTCGAATGAATTTGAAACATATTAGAAGCTACCTGCTCCTACCTGCTTGCCTACATGACAGATATCTATCGAAAAATATGAGAAATCTCTAGCTGTAGCATTGCATATCTCCAAAGTATTTGACCAAGTGTGGCACCGAAGACTCCTTGAGAAACTTCGGTCACATAGTTTATCAACCGAACTTTGTGGAGTTTTCTCTCAGATAGATCCCTCCATGTGATGGTTGATGGAGTCTCCTCCCATACAATGGCTATTAACCGTGGTGTTCCACAGGCACTAGGTTTATGCCGTCCTGGCCCACCCTGCTTTTCAGATAATGGTAAACTTCATACCGCTTGCTGATCTAGAGCCCTATACTATACAAATGAAGCCAGAGACAAGTCGATGCAATGAATGAAGATTTGGCAAAGATTTTGGGATAAGGATCTCACAATCTAGTAGTTTAATGCCTTCTCCAGGAAGGCGGATCCCAAAATACAATGAATATTCTGACCTTGTAATGGAATATTGAAAGACTTATCTCCCTCAATTCCTAGATCACTTAAATCCGAGGTTACTCTATTTTTCTTAACAATAATTGAAGCCTTGTAATCCAAGATAAACAATCATATGTGAGGAATGCTTAGGTTCTCAAGATTGAATCAAGTCAATGTCGACCGGGTCAACCTTCGCATCTAAACGATCTTTATTACATCGTATGAGAACAAGGCTTTCCCTTTTTGGAAGTGTTAAGTTAAATTAAGTTAGTTATTAGTAAGTCATTAGGAAGTCTAAGTCAAAGCCTTAACAAGTGACTACTCTGTATGTAGTGCCATCAATCACATGTATAAATATGACCCAATAAGCCACTTAAACCTAGGATGGTATAATTCCACCTATCCAAATGTTACCAATTATCAATCCCAAGAACCCTGATCTTTACATGGCGATCCTCTACCAGTTCTGGGTATCACATACCTTTACAAAGGAAGCAATAACGGCATTTGAATCAGTTCTCGTCGGGAACGTTCACAACCTCTCTGGAACATCATAGAAAGTAGGTCATAATGGCGTAGCTGTTCATTCCTATTTAACTGTGAATTTTTTAATTGTTCAGTTAATACAAAAATATTCGAGTGAGGGTAATAAAACAACTATGGCTTATTCTTTAAATATTGAAATTAAGGTCAAGAAAGGGATGAGTGAGATTTTAGGGGTGGAAAATGGATCAAATTGGTCATATTCGCACCCTTATAGATTATTTTGGCAATATATATTATGTTTGAATTTCAAATCCACCAAGCAGGTTTTTTGGGTTGCTGATCACGATTTTGACGTCAGATTTACTTGAAATCTATTCTGGGGGTGGAGAATTGATCAAACTGGCCAATTTTCAACCCCTAGAATTGATTTCAAGTAAATCTGACGTCAGAATCATGATCAGCGACCCAATAAACTCCCTTGGTACATTTTAAATTCGAATTTACCTTTTAGAGGGCCATTTCTGTGTTATAAATGATCCTGATAACCTCACGAATCGAATCCCACAAAAAATTTTCGATTTTGATGTATTTTTTTTCGGTGGTTCAGTTAATATAAAAATATTCGAGCGAGGGTAATAAAACAACAACAATGAGACGCTTCACGTTTGTTGTTCTCACCGTAAGGGAGGGTTCGGCCCATATATTTGGAGGAAAAATCGCAGTTTCACTGATACAAATACAGATACCTTTCAAACCAACAATGAATATTATTTCGGTAGAAATGTACTTCAAATATTAGAATATTCACCGCACATTTTCTACGTAGCAAACAATTGTCCAATTTTCTTTAACCTATAACATTACAAGATAAATACATGTGAATTTTTTTCTATCGGAACGAAACACAAGATTTTATACATGCATAGGGTCATACATCTCTAGCAAAGTGTCTATTATTCTCCGGCTCTAGAACGAAAAAGACTTCGCAATAGCTTTAAAAGCGCCGAGTGCTGCTACAGCAATTTCTAAAACCGCTCTCATTTGTTATTTCGGGATTCAATTCTGTTCTCTACACCAGGGATATTCATTTCATTAATACTTAAGTAACATGTACCTTCTCATTAATTTTCATTGTTCCAGTTTTATGCCATAGATTAAATCTGTAAGTGACTGACTCTTCATTCGGCGACAGTATGCTAATATTTTCCAGAATTGCTTTGACGTCTAGTTTTATCAACGAGACAGATCCGGATTAGCGGAGTCTTAATAGGATTAGCGGAGTCTAAATAGGATTAGCTGTCTGGGAATTCGCCACTTGAAGATCCATCAATCTCTTTGAGCTATTCTGGATGATGAACATTGAAATCTTCACCATTTGAGGATGGTTGCCAATTTTAACATTATAAAATCGGAAACAAAGTGGGCCGCTTTGGAATATTCATCCATAAATTCAAAAATTCAGAAATTGAAAAACAATCACAATTCTTACACTAACAATTAACATAATTAATTTGAATATTTTCCAAAAACCCTCATTCACCGATGTCACTATCCCCACAGATCAATACACTCATTCAATCCCAAACTTGCAGCTTTTCACTCCGGCCCTTTTGGAAGAATTGATACAATGAGTAGGCTCTACTTGCTAAGTTATCAAAAATTGGGATTAAGGGTAATGCTCTGAACTTGTTCAAAACCTACCTATCGAACAGAACTTGTATTTAAAGACAAGGGTGAAATAAACGTTGAAGTTCCACAAGGTAGCGTCCTTGATACAATTTTTAACGTCATTTTCATATGAATTGGTTGGGTCTGTTTTTGTTAATTTAAGAGTCCCTGACTTTTGAAAATCTGATGTTTCATTGATATAATTATCCCGGTCAATAGCAATGACTGTATTACCTTTATCTGCTTTCGTGGAAACTGTATCATAAATAGTTATTTTTATGGAAATCGATTTAGCAATTTTGAATTCTTTTTTGCTTTATAATCATGTTTTCCTGAATTTGATTTGATTTTCTTAGGTAGATCATATTTCAAAAATTAAAATCCTGTCCATATCTGCTCCCAAATAATCTGAGGTTTTCTTATTGTAACTAACAGTTAGATTATGTTCAAAACATTTATTCAATAATTCTGTTTCATCTTTGTTGAACTCAGTTTCCGTCATATTGAAAAATCTTGTGAAAAATCATGTTTAGAAATTTGTTTAATATCTGTGTTATGAAGTTGTTTTTCAAAAATTTTATTAAGGAGCTATGAAGCTAATTTATTTTTCTGAGTAACATACTTTTTGTATATCAAATTATCAACTTTTTCAAATTCCAGATGTGTAAGTTAATTTAGTGTGTATTACATTCAGATGTGTATAATATGTATCACGGATCCTGACTTGATAGTTCTTTTCTTCACGTAACCATCTGGTTCTTCCAACTTGTTGAGCGATGACAGCGGCTTTACTATTGTTGGTTGTTTAGTAAATTCAGAAAACACTTTTAATTTAAGGCAATGGTTAGAATATCAAAAGAACTCATTCATTATATTATTTCCAGGTATGTAGCAACGTCGCTTTGTGGCAGTAACCATTGCTACAGTCCACCGTCAATTGTCACTCTAGTCTTCTGGGTGGGCTATTTTAATTCGGCCTTGAACCCTTTGATCTACGCCTACTTCAATCGTGAATTCCGAGTAGCGTTCAAGAAAACCCTCCAAAGTTGTTGCCAACTAACCACCAAAGTATTCTTCTGGCGATGCCGCAGTGATCAAAGAGACCCACCAATAGCTTACAGCAATCAATCGAGCGAGATGCAAGCCAATCAGCTCAGGACCGATTTCCGGATAGAAGGTACGATCCATCATCAAAGGTTCAGTTATGTCATTTCGGAAGGTGAAGTTATTAATTTACAAAGTGAAGCTGCGATTTAAAGACAAAGTAGAGTGCTAGTTTTAAGTAGAGGTTATCATTCCTTCAGTCTTCAGGATTCAATCTCTGAAGGATGAAAAATACGGTGCAAAACCGACGCAATAAAAACTATTTTGTAATTTTTGTAATATTTTATTTTCCATCAAATCCATCAAAGCCCTAGGTAAAAGTCGGGAAGGGTTCCAAAATAGACTGTATAATAATCAATAAGTAACGAAGCCCCTTTTTTGTTTTGCTAAATAATTTTGTAACAATTCTTGGAACTAATAATTTGTGGCTTCTTCGTGGAACTTTTGATGTTGTTGGTAGAATAATAATGGTACTTTGCACCTTTAAGTGATATGTTTTTTAACGAAAATATTGAGAAAACACTTGATACAGTTTCACAAATTTATTTCCATGTCTTAATAGACCGCACAAGAATGCAAAATTCTTTTTGCATCATGTTCAGGATGGCTTATATTCGTTAGTCAGAGAATAAAGTGGAGCTCGTGACTATTACTAATAAGAAACAATAATAAAGATTCTTGAGCCAGTATGAATTATATATAAACATTCTCGGGAAATAGGTCACATTAACACTCTGTTTTAAAATTTTCGTCTTCACGTACGTTTCGGGCTCACGACCATCATCAGAAGACTTATTATGTCTAAAATTGATTACTTAAAACTAATTGTATTACACAAAGCGTCCAAATCGCACCAATTACAATTAAAATGCCCACGAACAGAAACACGAATAAACGAAATTGTAAACCTCAATGCTATAGTAAAATTATCAATCCACTGCTAAGAAGATTTCTTAATAAAAGCGTACTCATGTCAACAACGGTAAGTGATCGACTGAGACGAGACAAATAAAATTTAATTTTTAAGCAAACACTTTCAAACCAGATGTTAGATTTACGAGCTAATAGAAAAAGGTTTTGTCGTGACAGGAGGTATACTTGACTTTCTACCTAAATGTATACTATTAACATTATAACGAGGCATGTAGAAATTGGCAAGAGATATTATTTGATCAAATTTGTATAGATACGACTTAGATTTTGTGTGTCTGTCCTATGATTTATAGAATTGGAGTCACGTTTTATGTGAATCATCTCCAAAATAGAACTTTTATAATAATTGGTTTCCTTAGTTAGAATATTAACATTTTTGTAATCGAATTGATGGTTATAATCAGAGCATTGTTTAGCAAGGGCGGTGGAATTTATTTGTCTTGTGATGATGGTCGTGAGACCGAAACGTACGTAAAGACGAAAATTCGATAACAGAGTGTTAATGTGACCTATTTCCAGAGAATTTTTATATATAATAAGAAACAATGAATAACCCTTTTCAATTAACAAATGGAATGTCTTTTATAACAAATGGAATAGCTCGGGCTCTTTTAATTCAAAGTTATTATTTCAATACCACAGTCCGATAAACAAATTTTGTTTGTTGCTAAGATTTGGTAAAATTTTCCGGGTTTTCCAGCAAACAGCTCACATTTTCTATTTTCCGACTTCAGATTCAGCCTCGGCTACCAAATTTCAAAAACTTTGAATTAAAAGAACACGAGATTTGTTATAAAAGGCATTCCGTTTGTTAATTGAAAATTGTTCATCAATAGTAATAATCACGAGCCTCCTTTTTTTCCGACTAACGATAAGTCACGATGTAAAACGATGTAAAAACAAGTTTGCATTTTCTTAGGGTCTATGAAATTTTAGTAATGTCTCATATTTTTCACACTTTTGACTGGACTAATGGGAACAACTCCGCAGGGAGGCCCCAAATTCAAAAATTGTATGTACCCCTCAAAATTACTTTCTTAACACTCTTTTCTTAGGAACGCCATTCTGAAACATCCATTTTCCAATTTCGAATTTCGTAATGTTATAATGAATCGTTTCGAAGATATTCACAAAAATACATTTTCAGGGTTTATTCTTCAGAGGGCTGTAGCTCCCTCAGGCAGCGTTTTTCGATCTTTGTCTAAGTGAAACTTTTTTGTAAATCACTCGAAGAATAAGATCATGATGATACTAACCTTATTTCGGAAGATCCTGTATAGTTATTCTTCCAATCAATTTGGATGAAATCACGTGTGGCAAAGGCCGAAACCCTGGAACTGTTGGAGCATCGGAAAATATTAGTTTTCTGTATTATTTATTACAGTAATGAAATGTTCATTAAACTTTTCTCGTAGTTTCCAGTTCTAGAACGTTTGAGGTTTTTGTGTCTGCTTGTATTTCAATTACTGCGTAATATCTTCAATAGTGGGGACGGAAATCGCGAGGAAAAACCTTCAATTATCATCTCCGGATAATAAAAAAGCAAACAAGAAATTCCAATTATTCATTTATTCTCGTTAGTTCCTAGTCGTGTGCCGCTATTTATAAATCCTGAAAAGCGTAAACCTCATAATTCGCAGAAGAGGATTATAATGTTGAATCAATAAAGTTAGTTCATTTGATATTCAACATGAAATTCAAATTTTCCAGATATTGCTAAAATTGAATGGATTACGCTGTAACGAGGCAAGATCACATATTTCACTCTCATCCCTTCTCCTTATATACGCTGTTCGTCAAATGGAAGAAAACTTAAGGTGTCTTCAGAGTCAATAAAAATTCCGTCGAATACCATCCATCATACAGTGAGCGGCAAATGATCGGAATAACTTCATTAAAATTTTTATAAATGCTTGTTTGTGAAAAAGTTCAGTCGAGAGGAATATTCACATTCTCATATGAAAATCAAATTCCGACCTTCTTTATTTGTTCTATAATAATCTTTTTGTTTACGTTCCATTGTCAAGATCTTTGAAGCCTTACGTAATATTCTGGCAGAATGGCAACTTTCATTATTGCGTAAATTATCGAAAATATTGTTGATGTACTTAATAATTAAGCCTTTGATGGTGTCTTTTCTTCAGTATAATGGAAAAATACTGATTCCTGGATTCGTATTTTCATCATTGATCGATGACAAATCGTTCAATATGAGAAACTATAATCTTACAAGGAATATTCCAATACTGTGACCAAATAATTCTCCTAGTCTTCTATGTTTTTCCTCATCATTATCTGTCATGAGGATGCAAAATCCTTCTTCTCCCCGGTGTCCAGGTGCATCTTTTAGCTTAGTTTACGATCGAGGATAACTCCAATATACTTCATTAAGCCTTTTAGGTGCAAGGTCCTCTCTAACAGACGAATCCCTGATAGGGGTCCTAGTTTACGTTTCCTTGTGACAGAACCACTTCAGTCTATTCAGGATTCACCTTGAGTCCTTCGACCTGACACCAACGAGCAACGAAGGCATGTGCAGCATTCTGCAGGTCACACAAGGTAGCCGAATTTCTGCCGAGATTCACATCTGCCAAGTCCTAAGTGTACTCATTATTGAATTGACTTATCAATTACGTTTTTGATAACATATCAAAATCTTATTCTAATCTTTCAATTTTTTTCAAAATTATCACAGCAATTCTAAAATTTCCTTGTGTTCTATTTTGTATTATACCGTAGGGTGAGGCCGTATATCTGATACGAATTATATGAATGGCTTGAAGTGGGTGGGGGTGGGTATTGACAATTGAATGAGATGAATGAATCGAGGAACAGAAAATCCAATTAATGAATTCCAATAGGAATTTCGCGATCGGTGTCTTCTTTTCTTCTTAAAATAATGATCCATTGTCATTCTAGATGTAAATTATCGAATGTTTTTTTTGTTTGTAACACGTAATACGATTCCTTACAACCCTGTTCTAAATTCGGATCATTCATCAAACGTTCAATTACATCGTCTGTCTCTGCAGTGTAATATAACAGTCAATATGAATAACTTTTATCAATTTAGTGGATATTCCTTGAAATGAATATCGATTGCTTTATACGTAATTGAAGAGTTCGGTGAGCATATTTATTCTTAAATTGTATAAAATCAGCCAATATGTGATTAAAATCCATTCTAAACTTAACTCAATTCTTCAAACAGGAATACTTTGTAATATATGTTTATCAAACTAGTGAAAATGGAACTTTTAATAGTTTTTTTATTTCTGATATTACAGAATGGATAGAATTCAGGGTGGAAACATGTTCTTTATATAAACATAATTACTAGTATGAGTTGAGATCTAAAATACAATTTCCAATGAATTCATGGCATATCAATATTGCTCGGAATCAGCAAATAATCTGGGGATGATCCTGGACTCGTCACTGAGCTGAAAATAGCATATGGAACGCCAGGCGATGCTGTCAAAGCTTCTGACTCAATCAAACAACCTTTGACAGGCATTGGGGATTGTTCATTGGCATTCATGGGTGTAACTTACCAGAGAGTATGTCTGTTAGGGAGGACCTTGCACCTAAAAGGCTCAGTGGAGTAACTTGGAGTTATCCTGGATGCTAAACTGAGCTGGAAAATGTACCTAGTAACCCGTGTGAAGAAGGATGTTGCATCCTTATGGGCATACAGAAGAGCCTTCGAAAACACATGGATTTCACGGCCATGGGTTCTGCGTGGGATCTACAAGGCCATGATCGACCGTGTGGTAGCCGGCGACGAAAAAAGCTCTGTCCCATCTGACGCGGGACAATGCTGAGTGGCTCTCCTGCGTGGGGATAACGGGGGCTATGAGGGCCGCTTCCACTAGGGCTCTGCGTGTCTTGGTGGGGATCGTCCCCCTGCAGCTCCACATTGGAACAATGGGAGTACGGCGTACTGATATTCAACTATTCTCATGTTTTATGCTGAGCCAAATGTCGTTGGTTTTTTGTGTGTTCAGAATCAAATGACGTTGAATACAAAAAGTAGTGACCCTGCAGAATACCCACTGAAAGTGTTCTTACTTCAGAGAGGTATTTCTCCCATTTTTCTCTTTCAGTCGCGCATATTTGTTGGCAATCCAATAGGTAAGAGCGTATCCAAGCAAGTGCTGATTCTCTTATACCATATCTTTCCAATTTTTCCAGCATTATCATATGGTTGAGGGTATCGAAAGCTTCAAATAAACCTGGGAAAATGCCAAGTGATATCTTTTTTGACTTTATACTCCATAAGTATTTACTCTATGAAGTCGTTCACGTCAATTTCTTTGAGTAACCATTTCGAAAGTGGCTCAGTACATTTTCTGATTAGAAGAATCTTTAGCACATAACTATTTCGAGAACATTTGAGAAACATGGTAAAAGCCTAATGTTGATTATGTGGCAACCCTTCTCTTATATTGTTTTGAGTTTCTGAATTATTGTTCGTGGTTTCATCAACTGTTATCGGAATTAGTAAAAACTATGATCTTTCATTGAAAGTTATTCTGGTAAGTCTTCGAAGAGATTGAAGGCTACATCGAATATAAAAGTATTAAAATGGTAACCTACTCACTGTCTATGGATGTCCAGATATATCAAGCTCCTTTTCTTGTGAATTTTCCCTTTTATTACAATGTATTCGGCATATTTGTTGTCACTTTGTTCAAAGTTATTACTGTACTTATTACAAATTATCCGCAAACCCACTAACATCTAGCTGAAGTCAGAAATAACAGAGAAAACAACAAGTGAGAAATATTTATAACCATGAGTTAATATATTCCTACAAAATGAGAACCAATGATGTGGAGATAATCGAGGTCAAAAGTTTCGTTAGTCCAAGACCGTAAATGAAATATAACACTTCGCAGCGTTATGATTTCAAATTTAATAGTGGTCCAGGTTTCAATTATTCCCATGTATTCTGTCTTTGCTCATTTTGTTATTTCAAACACTATACAGGGTGTCCCAATATTGCTGGGACACAGAGCTACCACGTATTCTAGAGGTCAAAATAAGTCGATTGAGCCCAATTTACCTGTATACCAAAATGTACCGTTTGTCCGTGAGAAGAGTTCAAAGTTTACTAAAAAAAATACATTTTTGTATGTTGTTCCGAAGTGCTTTATACAAATTTAATGAAATTTGGTAAATGTGTATTCTAGATGATTAGCTTACTTTTAGTAATCAAAAAAACCCAAAGAAAATTGTAGAGGGGTTGGAACCACCCTCACCCCTTGGCATTTTTTCCCCCATTTTTGTAGGGGTGGGAATACGGTTTTAAGACTTTTTTATCTGGAAGGCCTACTCATTATCTTCATTTTCTTACTCTTGTAAAAACTCCGTATTTTGCGTAGTTTTCAAGAAAAAAAATGTTTTCGCAAACACTGATAACCGATTTTCGGGTATAGGTTTAATAAAATTGTAATACAAAATTTAGTTGGCCGCGGACACAAAGACAAAACCAAATGTTATGATTTTGACAGGAAACATAGTTTATTGTTAACAGTAAATGTGTCAGTTATTTGTTCTCTTTTGCTTGTTTTTTTATTATTTCTTATTGTCATCACTGTTTTTGTTTAATTGTTATTGCTGTTGTTGCTGTTCCTTTGACGTCCCACAATTATGAATTTTCCTTTTAATGAACAGACCGACATGTTATTAGTTCTTGGATATTGTCAAGGTAACTGCCGCGAAAGTGTTCGCGTGTATCAAGAGAGGTATCCAAACCGGAGAATTCCAAACCATAAAACTTTTGCCCGAATCGAAAGACGTCTTCGAGAAACGGGGAGGTTGACCCCAGTAAGAGTTAACGCTGGAAGACCTCGACAAGCTCGAACACCTATTGCGGAAGAAGCTGTTCTTCAAATGATTGATAACAATCCTAATACCAGTACTAGAAGATTGCAACGAGAAGCTGGAATTCCAAAAAGCACTGTAAGTCGAATCATTAGAGATCAATTAATTCGGCCATTTCACATCCAGCCAGTGCAAGAATTGTTGCCACCTGACTACGAATTACGTTTAAGTTTTTTACAAACTATTCGGGAGCGCAGAGTAGTCGACAACGGATTCCATACTAAGATCTTGTTTACTGATGAGTCTTGTTTTACACGTCGCGGTATGACAAACCTACACAACGATCATGTTTATGCAGATGAAAATCCACATGCCATTAAAAGTAGACATTATCAACGTGAATTTAAAATTAATGTCTGGGTCGGAATTATTGGCGAATTTATAGTCGGACCGTTACGATTACCTGATCGTCTGAATGGCGATAGTTACCTCCGTTTCCTTCAACAAAATTTGCCAGAATTATTAGAAGACTTGCCTCTTAACTTGCGTAGAAATACGTTCTTCATGCATGATGGTGCACCACCTCATTTTGCACGTGCAGTAAGAGAATATCTTGGTGAACAATTTGGTGGCAGGTGGATAGGTAGGGGACAAGAAGCACCCATTCAATGGCCTCCGCGGTCTCCAGATTTAAACCCTTGTGACTTCTTCATCTGGGGAGAATTAAAAAGACAAGTGTACGAGGTTCAAATAAATAACATCGAACAACTGTGGAATAGAATTCAAAATGCTGTAAATGCGCTACGAGAAAATGACGATGTTTTAAGAAGAGTGCATTTCAATTTTTTACGTCGAATTGACCTCTGTATTAATGAAGGTGGAGGTCACATTGAACACTTGTTATAAAAATTATTGTTTGTCTTGTGTAAATGTATTGTGTAATTTGTGTCTAATAATTTTATTAAACCTATACCCGAAAATCGGTTATCAGTGTTTGCGAAAACATTTTTTTTCTTGAAAACTACGCAAAATACGGAGTTTTTACAAGAGTAAGAAAATGAAGATAATGAGTAGGCCTTCCAGATAAAAAAGTCTTAAAACCGTATTCCCACCCCTACAAAAATGGGGGAAAAAATGCCAAGGGGTGAGGGTGGTTCCAACCCCTCTACAATTTTCTTTGGGTTTTTTTGATTACTAAAAGTAAGCTAATCATCTAGAATACACATTTACCAAATTTCATTAAATTTGTATAAAGCACTTCGGAACAACATACAAAAATGTATTTTTTTTAGTAAACTTTGAACTCTTCTCACGGACAAACGGTACATTTTGGTATACAGGTAAATTGGGCTCAATCGACTTATTTTGACCTCTAGAATACGTGGTAGCTCTGTGTCCCAGCAATATTGGGACACCCTGTATCTCTCGTCCCCAGAAATAATACAGGACTACGAACGCTTGAAACAACAGAACAGGTGTAGTTACTAGGGACTAGCCTCTTGTGATATGATGTTTTTCTGGCTTCTTAGTCTACCAAAGGGACAAAATATTCCACACACCGACACTTAAAAATTGGAGGGAAGCATACAAACACCTATAAACAGTAAAGGGCTTGTTATGAGAATCTCTCTTAAAATATTGTATGTGCTTTTGGTATGTTAAGTTGACCATTCAGAGGGTTATTTGGTCGTTGAAAGTAGTCTGCTTAATGGACCCGCGCCCTCGTCAGCTTTTGAGTGTTTTGTTTCCCTTCAAAATAACTTTAAATTCTACTGCTGAGGGAGCATTGCAAATATAATGTGATACAAAGGGTACGCAAATATAAGTTTTTTTCAATAATATATTCTGTAAGTTTTCATTTACTCACCTGAGACATATAAAACATGTATTACCTACATTAGGACAATGAAGTTCAAACACACAAGGTATACGAGGGCAAGATGGAAAGTACCTGAAAAATAAAATAGATGGGGCCACAATCGGAAATCACATGTGACTTTTGTGATGTACCACCTTTAACTAGAACGCTTGAAAAATTTCAGACTGATATGTAATTCAGTTCTGTTTTGACACCCATCGAAAATTAGGAACCTTGAAGAAAAAAGTGAATTTCACCTCTTGATTGAACATTATTTCTTGAGTGGAAAAAACATTACGCAAGCCAAAGCATCGCCAGAAATCGTCGATAAAATCCATGGTATAATATTGGACGATCGGCGAGTTAAAGTGCACAAGATTGCTGAGGCTATGGGCGAGCATCTCAACCGAATGGGTATGGAGCATTTTGCATAAATTTCTAAATATGAGAAAGCTATCGGCCATATGGGTGCCGCATTTGTTCTCTGTTGACAACAAACGCGAACGTGTGACAACTTCAGAGGAGTGTTTGGCGATTTACAAGCGCTATAAGAAAGACATATATTATGCATTGCTGTTGAATCGATCCGAAGCGAAAGGGGGCGCATTTGGCAAAGAAAAAAGTGCTCTTTCACCAGGACAACACACCAGGGTACAGGTCCGCAGTCGCAATGGCAAAATTATATGAATTGCGTTACGAATTGGTTCATCATCCCCCATACTCTCCAGATGTGGGCTCCTGGGACTTTTATCTATTGCCAAACTTAAAGAAATGACTTGGCGGAAAGAAAATTTGTCTCCAACGTCTATTTTGAAGGATTGCCGTGATCGTATTATTTGGAAGGGTTCGAAAAATTAAAAAAAAAAACGTTAGACGAAGTGTATTGAGCTAAAAGGAGATTATGTTGAGAAATAAAATAAGTTTTGACCGAATAAATCTTGTTTCATTTTTCAGCTGGACCTCATTTGAAGTTCATTTCTCTGAATACATTATAACAGTGAAGTCGCGAAGGTCGCGATCATGGCAAACTCCTCGAAAAACTATTTCTTAATGTTATGACGCAGTCATTATTATGGACATATGTGAACCGAATCTAAAGCTAAGGCTACGAAATAATGTGAAATGCTTGAAGGGTCTAATTAGGAAGAAGTAACCTATAATCAGCAATAATTTAGGCACTTAGATAGATAAGGGATAACCCTCAGCTGGAGATGAATTTTTCGCTTGTATAATAAGAAGCCACGAAAGTAATCATCCGATTTCCAAGAACCTCCAAATTTTTTCCTGTTAAATCGAGAAAATAATATCGATCGAGTGGCCGCCGCCAGAGATGCACATTTTTGAACGTTTTTGATCATTATCCATCACTTTTCTCAATACTTCAGGCGGCAGATTTTCTATTTCTTCTCCAATGTCGTCTTTTAGGGCTGCCAAAGTCAAATCGGGCGATCTTGCGGACCAATGCTATCACCAACACGGAAAATAAAGCAATCGGGAAATATCGCTCGCAGAATGGCGGCATATCCATTGTTGTTGCTTGTGATGTGTGTGCAGTCATACCATCCTGCTAGAGCAATATATTCGTTGAGCCCAATTCATAAATTTTCGGCTGCAGAAACTCGTCTAACATGGTTCTTAGCGCTCACTATCCACAGTAGCAGTGTTGCTGGGTCATCCTCACAGAAATTTGGGCCAATGTCTTTTCCTCCGTGAATACATTGCACCAAAGAGTGACTTTGAGAGCATATAATGGCTCTTCGTGCATTATTCGAGGATTTTCAGTCTCTCAAAATCGTTGAATATCGCGCATTAACGTATCCGCATAGGTGGAAAAGTTTTTCGTCGCTCATGATGATTTTCGACCAAAAATTTTCTTCTTCGTTGTCGTCTATGCTGTTCGCACTTCATATGGGAGATATCCAAGTCTTTTACCAATATAGACTGTAGAGACCGTCTACTGGTGTACAATTGCGTGGCGTGTCGTCCGACTGATGTTATTGGGCCATTTTGGACACTCCTGCACAAATTTAGACGAAACATTCGGGAGAAGAGTGCGTTGTGAAACAACTGTACGAAGTAGATCAAAATGTTTAACTTTTCCTTAACTGTCAGTGTAAATTGCAGTTTGTGCGGGATGTTCGTGTTGGGAGGACGAAGCAGTTTGATAAATTGATAATTCATGTCAAAAATACACGTTTCACCGTTTCGTACAACTTGACATTGCTTCTGTCCGTGTAATTATCCGGAAGAGGTTTTTAACATGTTGGTCACGGAACGTGTTACATTCCATTATTTGATAATCCCTTTCTCGTGCTCCTGCCCAGTGTTGGATTAAGGAGGAGATTCAAATCTTTCCAATCCTCCGAATTGTTTGATGTAGCTTATGTTGAAGATATGTCTGGATATGACCATATCACTCTTCAAAATGTCGAAATTATTGTTCAAAACTATTAACAACTCCAGAACTACCCCTTCCGAAAGGGAATAATCGCTTTGTTCCAATGACGCGCAGAGTGAAACTTTTTTCAGTTTTTGAGGCTAATAGACAGGGAAGGGACTCTTGGAATTGTTGAGCTGTGGCTCCAGAGCTATTAATGCTCCTGTAAGAACTCTGAAAAAGTTCGACTACTTCATAAAAACGGCGTTAACTTCACAGGACTTTAATATTCAATAAAATAATTGTATTTTTACAAGCTTTCGAACTTTGACCCACTGCTAGTCGTCCGATCAACTTGAAATTCGGCAGATCTTTACCATTCAGGTGCATTATGACATTTTTTCAAAAAACAAGAGGGCGGATTCAAGATGGCGGACAAGTAAAGTGATAATGGTCCCATTATATTCATACTTGGTATATGGGCGTTTTTGGTGTCAGAGATCATGATATTTCAGTTAAAATTGAAAAAATCGATATGGTGGATCCAAGATCGCGGACAAGTTTTGTGATTATGGTAGTTCTATTGAAAAAATTGGTATGTGAATTTTTTTGGCGTCGGAGATCATGATTTTCATATCGAAATTCAAAACAAGATAACGGCTGCTACAATTATTTTTTATAATGAGATCAAACAATATGTGATAGGTATCAAGGGCGTATAGTTTCGTTTGCTATTTGATTCTTGGTCCATTTACTGATATCATCATGTCATGCCTCTCATAATATACATTTATTTAACTTCAATTATAACCAATCTATATTTTCCTTCAATATTGTAAATCATTTGTATTCCTATTATAATCTTCCAACTATTCTATTTCAAAGTATTATCTGATTACAAAACTTACTTTGAACCGTTTCCTGTCAGTCGGTGTTGATTTCATTTTCAGATACTTTTATATTGCAAATAATAAGTGAAAATGTGATGTCAGCATTAAGGTTCATTATTTTGCCAGACACTTTCATTTACCGCGTGAATCCTAAATTGCAAGATTTCATCAATTAAGTCTATATGAGTCACGGACAGAAAAAAAGTGGATATTCAAACTTTCTTCTCGAGTGTATACGCATCGATCTGAATAATGCAAGTAATGTTTTTTCATTTACATATAATGAAGAATTAATGATTCAATTGAACTGGTTTCGAAACTATTTATCATCATGTGTTTTAAATTAACTGAACTAGTTTTGAAATTATTCATCATTGTGTTTTATTGATCAATTTATGTATTACCAAATTTGAATAGCGTCGTATTTTATTTTTGCTTGTCAATTTGTATCAATAAATTTTAATAAGCTAGTTCTATCAACGTTATTTCTGTTAAATTACATTTAACTTATCTCAAACAAGAATCCTCAGGGATAAGCTATGCCTCTAGCCCCCAAACCAATATTCACTTAAACACATTCAGCTCTACCAAAAAACTGGCGCGTGACAATATAGTGCCCAAAGTTTATTTCAAAAAGGACGGCCCTCTACCCCATATGAGAAAAATTGAATATAAAATTCAGACTCTAATTTAAAGTTCGTTTCATTCGGGCATTATATAAATCAAAGCTGTCCTTACAATCAATCGAATACATTCACATAATCAAATCTCATCCGAGATACCTATTAAGACACCAAAACTCTCCCTACTCGAATCCTGAGGACGGTTCTGTGCTTATCTGAATAGGAGCAGAATTGGCATCATTAATAAAGGTGCGTTATGTAAACGTCACTTATTCCTATTCTGGGGGTCGCCTTCTATGTTAATCGTTCCATAATAAACTCTAACATCAAGTCGACTGAGTTCGTTTGATCTTATTCTCAGTCGTTTGTTTTTATGGGGATTTTATTACGCTCCATTTTCGATACGTAACGACATGAGGGCCTTTTATACACATAGATTTTACAACTCCGTTGATGTCAATTGCCAATAGCGATAGCTTTTTGATATGGGCTTACAGATAATATATTTTTCATTAGTTTCCAAAATGGTGGAGTTTGTATTAATATTTTAATTCAAATGCGCACCAGTAGTTTCCTATGGGTTTTGATAATAGCATGGTAGCTTATCAATGATTATGACTAAGGAGACCCAAATATGCAAGTGGAAAACCCGAAAATATGCGACTTATTTAGTCAAAATATGCACCAAAATGTTAAAAATATGTAAATGAAAAAATAGTTAAAATACATAAATTCATTTACCCAAAAATAAACAGACATTTAAATTTTTCTACATGCCATAACCAAAATATTATGTATTCACAAAATAGGTTGTCGTTAGTTCTAAAAACAGTAAAACACTGAATGTTTCTCGAAGTCTCCTGTCAGAATATAAAAATTTATAAAATTCCTTTCCACATCAACCGATGTAATAGAAGCTTTTTTAAAATTGCTTAATATTACAGGATTCAAATCAATGAATCTAGTAAATTCACCCTCTAAAATATTAGATACTTGGCTAGTAAACCGAAATACATAATTGTTTTAAAATTTTCGAAAAATTTTGTACCCCATTTTGCCTGCGACATTTTGGGAAGCTGCCTCAGATTGTTTGACTAGTTCTACATATCGGGTTAATGGCAAATTAATTCAAAATAATAAACGAAAGCGCCCCGAGTGTCCAAATAGTGCGAAATCGGTCGATATCTCTGTTATTTTTCGAAATAAAAAGATATAGATAGAAAAACAAATAGATAATATACCTAGGGTTCCAATTAAAACATTAAGTTAATACTGACAGGGCAAAACTGAAACGCCCTGTACATTTTCTCTGTATTTTCATTGTGTATGTCTTTCAGAAAGGAACTTTTTTTGTATCTCAAAAAATATCAACCGATTTCGCATCACCCTCTTTATTGAATATTCAAACATCATACTTACAATTTCAACGCAAGCAGAACAGTACATTTTTCCCAAATCTATACGTAGTTCTTTGTATGGCTTAACACACATCGACGCACTACTGACTTTGGGCATTTTACTAATAAAAATAAATAAAATACCACACCACTACAACACATAAATCTAGTTTTCTCAGAAGGGAAAAAGTCAAATTTCCATCTCCAATTTTTATATTTTTTATTTTGAAACATCCAGTTTCCCTATTTTCCTAGATGTGGCTACAATAGGGAAATTTTTCTACAGATGGCAACTATGAAGCGGCCGAACGAACAGAGAGCAGCTACCCCATCAGAGCCAGAACTATGACCCCTCTCAACTGTTGGTCCGTTCTGCCGCAACCTGCACTATAAATTTCATTTCTTATAGGTATCCTACAAATTGGTCAAAGAAAATTATATCGAAATTGATCTCTCCCTGCACGATGCAGAATCGACACAACTTGAATTAATAATCTAATGTTGTAAATTTTTCCCAACAGGTGGTGAACTCGCTGACTTCTATACACTTTTACCCGCTGTACATGACAGAATCAGAGAAAATCGTAGAAAGCTTGTACTAACGACAGAGAGCACTAATCCGATGGATTAATCAGTCGAAAATAAAAAGGTTCCTATACTTTGGTTTTGGTAACTATTACTCTATTTTGGCACATAAGTTTCCTCACAATTTACTTCAGTCACAGATTAAAGTAGTAAACTTGTATTTTGTGCTTCAGCTTCGCTTTTGTCCTTCATTGTGTGTTCAGAAATCAAAGCGTTCTACTTTTCTCAGGCTTCTCTGTTGGTATGTTGCTTAAATTGTCCACTTTTTTCTTCGGATACAGCAGTGTTGCCAGGTTATTGATTTTTCGGTACTTCTACCAATTTTAATCTTATTGCTGCCAAAATAAATATTCAATTTATTCAAAGATTAAATTTATGGTATGTTTTTATCATTTTAATTTATAAAAGATTAATTTTCATATTGTGTAATGATCGATTTAAGAGGACATAATTTTTGATAAAATCGATTAATGAAGTGGGGTGGGGTGTAAAATTCCCCAAAAAATTAGGGAGGCTAACTACCAACTAACCCCAATTTCTTTACATTTGAGGATATGGGAAGTATCTCTAGCAAATTTCAAACTGATACATACAAAATTGACAAAATAATAACAAACAATCAATTTTGAAATCAAAATTTCAACTTCCAATTTTTTATATTTGTATAAATATGTAAGTTATACTAAATCGTCATATTTTGGGGCAAAATTACGAAGTTAACTGGATGATCTGCTATTTTGTAACAATCTGTATATCCTACTTCTATCTGCAGTTCCTATGTGTAACGTATATCTTGATTGTATAACCGCGAATAATAAATCACCGATTGATAATTCAGGTTAGCAAGCAAACAAATCTCCCTGAAGGATTTATAACACTTTCCGGAAACTGAAGCCACAATATATAGACCTAACTCCCTTCCTAATATAGAACACGGTAAGGAAACTAGTCAAGTACCCATCTCTGCAATAAATACAAGGTACACCTCGAGAACAAACGATTTTAAAGCTAGTTTCATTTCTAAAGCAAAAATCAGAGGAGACTGCTGGTGCTGTCACTTTTGAATTGTTGTCAGAGAGCAGGTTCTTTTCAGCGAGATAACATTTCATCATAATGCAACAGTGGTTTGCTCTCTGCTACACATCGCTCCTTTGCGATAAAAAGCTTTCATCGAAATAATAACACAACGAGCTTTCCGAATTCATTTTAATATTGATTGAAATAATGACGTGCCATTTGCTAACGACATTAAAATGTGGGTAAATGAACTGTGATCAATCGATCACTGACGTATAAATACATTTCCGAAATTAGAATTCCTGCAAGGGTTAAAATTTTATGTTTTGAATAATGATCTGCATGAATAGTTTCGTGGTACGCCTGCAATACACCTGATCATTTTCTTCTGATGAACGAATATATTAGAGGCTAGAGCAGACATTCCCCGAAGGCAAATTCCAAAGTGATGGAGAAAGCAATCAACATCGAGCTCATCCAATTCCTAGAGAGCTCAAAAATCGTGAATGACCTGCAATATGGCTTTCGTTAGCAGATATCAACAGGAGACTTTGCCTACGTTACAACATGTATGGCAGAAGAATATGGGGAATCTCTGACTGTAACATTAGATATCTCCAAAGCGTTTGACCGAGTCTAGCACCAAAGCCTTCTTGAGAAATTACTGTCATACTGGCGCCACAACTATGTCGCTGACTATCGGATTTTCTCTCAGATAGATTACTCCATGTGTTGGTTGATAGAGTAGCCTCCCATACAATGACACAGGAGTCTGTCATGGCACCAACTTCGTTCCTGCTCCATATCAACGATCTATTGGAAGTAGCCACCTGTAGCTGTCTTCCATGGAAGGAAACACACCAAGTTTGTATGAGAGAAAAAATAGCCTTTTTGGTATTGGGATAAAGCAGAATGCGTCTAATTGTTCGCTGACAAAAGATAATTTCAGGCGTTTGGCTATGGATGGCAGCAATATAAGGAGGATCTTTCCCTTGTGAGTCCAAAGAGGAATTTTCTGCAAAAGTTCCATCAAAAATGTTGGCTTCTTCTTGGTGTAGTAGCCAGTGTGCCATCATTTTTGTTAGGGGAGAGAATGAACTGGAAGTGAAATTTGATAGGCTTATTTTGGCATTATATGCCCCATTTGAAGTGTCTATGGTATCGTTGCAGATATTTCTGGCTTCAACATATTCTTTTCTGGTCTCCAGATACGACGGTATGCTGTTTGTTTTGAAGCGACGGCCCTAGAACAGATTTTATTGAACCATCGTTCACCAGATGTTTGGTTCCTGCTTTCGTTGACCTCATAACTTTAAAATGGTATGCACAGTTGCCAGTTCTAAATATAATTCCACAGAGTAGGGAAATGAGTCTGTCATAATTTCTCAAGTGGTATTGCCCTTGCTTGAGATATGTGAATAAGTGAAAAAAGACGCGGAACTTGGAATATTAATCATCACTAAATCCATTTGATTTTCGTGACAAAGTTATAAACGAAATAGTGTTACCTACATAGGATTTCATTTTAATGGTACCTGATGAGTATAGTTTTCTTCTGGATATTGAAAACCAACAAGCTTATGTGAATACAAAAATACGTCTTTGAAGTTTCCCATACCGGTGATACAATATGCAAAGTGGGAAGAGTGTCTGTTCTATAACTGTGAAATCAGAGGGAATAGTATATTTATGGAAATTGTATAAATAATTCCTTGCAATCAAATCAGCAATTTAAAATAGAAGGAGTAAACATCGTACGAGTGTTCGAGATTGAAAAGCTTTTGATAAATCTACTAAAACACGATATAGTAATCAGATGATTAACAATTACTGCGAAAGTTCCATCTAAACATTTCCATGACAGCTTATTTCCCGACTCTCGTATTCCTGCTCTTTCATACCCACTTAAATACTGAACGGTCGATAAGCGCTGGAATGCGCGTAATAAAAGTTCAAAGCACGTTTTACTAAATCCACCGCCAAACACCACGCAAAAAACATCCTGTCCAAACTATAAACCGAACTGGTAAAACTCACGATTATGTTTTATTGGCGTTGGTGAATGATTGATAAAGTATCGTAAAAAAACTGAACAGCTTACAATTTATTATGTACATTAGAATATTACAACCAGTAAGTAAAGTATTGTAAAAGACTGTAAATTTATAAAATTTGATAAGTTGAAATGGGATTTGGAGCAATGAAATAACTATTTTGTCAGTATTTGTATTTCTACTATTCTGAATATAATGGAGAGTGGAAATTAATAAAAGTCAGTATGAATTTTTTTTTCTCGGGGGTTGGTTGAAATACACCTTATGGCACCTTTTGGTCCTGTAACATCCCATAAGGTAGTGTGGGAGCTCTTGAGTCTTAATTTAAATTACCTCAGATATATCCACTAAACACTCCACCTCGTGTGGTACGCTCGATCCTGCAAACAGGGCAAAATCGATGACACTTAGGCTTGATGGCCCATTGTATCTTACCTCACCACTTTCTCAGGCCATCGGTAAAATTCCGCAGTCGCTGATAAATCTGTAAATCTACATCAAAAAATTAATAAATGGTCAGCGTGCAACAGATGGTAATAAATTCACAAAAACGAATAGCTAGGTTAATACCAAGTGTTCCCAAAAAGATATAATAGTCGAGGCAATAAAGCAGAAAAAGTCGAAAAAAAATCGACAACCGATTTTGATAAATTTTTTAAAATCAATTCTAGATGTCATTTTAAATAAAATGTTACCAGTTTATTTTTTCATGATATGCATTTTAGCATTTCTACAGAGGAAAATGCATCTTTTTTCAGGAGATAATATTGAAAATTTTGAAAAATGGTCAAATATAGCCAGAATTTCTTACGCAGGAGCTTATGAGGTTGCTGATCATGATTCCGGTGCCAGATTCAAACTAAGACGCACCTGAAGTGCAGGACGTCCTGATACTATCGTCGTTTCCAGGGAATTCGAGAAAATATCTTTTGCTATGGAGTGAAACTTATTGGGGAGGTTCTCTTGCGGTTGCTGGTCATGACCATGATACTCAATAGTAACCTGGTGGTCAAGATACCTTGATGACCTAGGTCATCTCCATGGTTTGTTCTTTAATATGCTCTGAAATGTAACCAAATTCGTCTCTCGGGTTTCTTTGAGGCGTTGATCACGATTCTGGGGTCGGAATCAATCAACGATGCATCTTATGAACAGATATGTGATGTCTGCAACAAAAAATCTCCCCAAAAAATTCCCAAGAGACGAATTTGGTTGCGTTTCAAAGCGTATTAAAAAACAGTCATGGAGATGACGGTCATCATGGTTTGACCACCAGATTACTATTGAGTGTCATGTTCATGACCGGCAACCTCAAGAGAACCTCCCTAACAAGTTTCATCTCATTCCAAAAGATAATTTCACGAATTCCCTGGAGACGATGATAGTACCAGGATCTGCTGAGGCCCAGTTTGAATCTGGCACAGGAATCTTAATCAGCAACCGAGTAAAAAATTCTGGGCTATTTTGGTTAAATTTATTTAACATTTTTAATATTATCCCGTGAAAATGCATTCAAAAAGATGCATTTTCCTCTGTAGAAATGCTAAAATGCATATCATAAAAAAATAAACTGGTACCTAACATTTGTTTCAAATGACTTCTAGAATCGATTTTAAAAAATCAGGCTAAGCCGATTTTTTTCCTTTGTCCTTTGTCGACTACAAAAATTAAGCAAGCTAACCTTCGACCTGCTCGGATTTTTCTGTAAGTGAGGACAAGAAAAATCAATCAATTACAAGAACAAATATTCAAATAACCTACTAACCTAGTATTCCTTCAAACATATATAAGAAATCTTAAATAATAGACTCACGCGGATAGCTAAGACCGAAAATTGTTGGCTTCCAGACAATATTGATACCGACGTTTCATCAACAATTACTGATGGCATCTTCAGGGCAGGCTTGCGGGCTCTTTCACTGCCTTATTTTTGATGAAACTATCCTCAGTATTTTCCAGTATCTTCCACATAAGTCATGTCGTACTTGGGAAGAGTGAGGTCTCGTTTGCCACCTCTTAGTATTTATATCACCCTTCGCTCTACTGCGGCAAGGCTGCTCCAATAAACTCCCATGAGTGTTGAGGTGATAAGGAGTCATCTATGGGAGTGATCTCCCTGATTCTCTTATTGTAAAAGGTTCGGGAAAACATCTCCAATTCTCGGGGACTTGTCTGTATTGAAGAACTTAATTGCCTAGGGCAGACTTTCAACATTTAATTCCTGTTAATTATCTGAGTAGTTTCGAATTCGATAAAATTCAATTATTTAATTCGTTTTCCGATATTTTCTATTACTCAAGATTGTTCTGTTTCAAAGCCTTTGATAGGAACAATATTCAGAAGCTGGCAAACATTAATTATTATTAATAGTAGGGAAGTGCATTCAAGTTTCTGACGAAATTAAATACAAAGTGGTGTCATTAACAAAGCACAAATTTAATTACATCGTCTCGTATGAAAGAGAAGATATTATTTAAGTGGCAATCAGGCTTATTTTCCATGTTAATAATCGACAAATTAAATTCATGAGCTTGTTGCCGCTAGGTTATCTTTGATATACATAATGTAGAAGCATGAAATTTTCCGTTGTTGCTGTCAGTTCATTCTTTCGTACGTAAATTGCGTCATCAGAATACAACTTAACAGGCCATTTTATTTTAACCATAAACGCGAACGGAACATTTCACCTATTCTATGAAAGTTATAATTTTCTAGACGCCTATCCTGCAGCTGACATCAGGAATCTTGTTGATTATGCCATCTTGGCAAGTTGCAGTAGATCCCTCGGTCTCGAATTGATGGATATTCGAAGGTCGCCTGGTTGACAAGCCGAGCATTTCGATTTTTCAGGAGAAAAGCCCATGTATCGACTTGTCAGCATGCCGCCTGAGCATAAGATCTTGCTCCGCTAGAGTGAACTTGACTTTCAGGCGAGAAGGTTGGACCTCGAGATTGCCCTCTAGTTGCCCTTCTCGACTGATGAGAAATTAGAGATCAAGTTCTTCCTCAGCTTTTTGTGCTGGCTTAACGATAAATGCCCCCACTCCGACCAATTCGTGACTTTTGACAAGGCACAGGAGAGAGTCTGAATTCCTAAAGACTTTTCACGCTACACTCAGAGACACACTTTCATGCAGACCCTCCAGGCTGAGGAGTTCCCTATATCCCCGATGACGTAGGAGATAAATGCGGGAAACGACCTAGGATGCAAACTATGATGGATATGTATCATTTTCCATGTGTCTTTGTCGAGTCTATGTAGTTCATCTACCGTCCAGTTCACCACTCCAAAAGAATAGAGCATTCCATTCACGTGGCCCCACCCACCTGTCCCTGCTCGTCATCCTGATGTGGAAGACAAATTTTTTATTGGCTGTTACAAAAGCTTACTCTCTGTCGGGTTGTTAGCCCAATATCGGGTAGGCATCGGTATTGAGTGGGCTTACAGAGCCGATTTAAACCCGACTTTTTGTCGGGGTTGTCCCCTCTACGCTCATAATTTTTGTCACCTAAGAACACTTCTAGTTGATAGTTTGCACAAACAACAATTGGATGTTGATAAGACATTGAACAAGTCACTTCCTCCCCAGGTGTTTCTTTTCGTAAGCTAATAGCTAATACAGTTCTTAGAACTTATATACAGGTTGTTCCATCTCAGACGAGCAACCCCGTATATTTCTTATCCCACAGTGAGTGGAAAAATTTCCCGAAACACGTCGAATGATTTTGTTTGATGAACATCTTTTGACGTATATTTGAGGCTTGAACGAGCAACCCCCTAATAGGGGGCGCTTCAACTCCTCAAAATTGAATAGGGGAGAGGGGTTGAGTGATACGTCATTTGAAAGATTTCGGAAGCCTCTTTACAACGATGTATGAAAAACGTAAATTTGATGAACCGTTTTCGCCAAAATTAATTTTGTTGCTCGAATGCGCCACCTTAAATATTTTGGTTATTTGTATAATGTACAAGCTCATTTTTATTAAGCCTTTTTTACAAACTTGAACAATATTCAAAAAATCACATTCGTAAAAAAATTGAATTGTGTTGGCATGCTTACAATGAAAAAAATTAAATCTGGGTGTTTAAATCAAATGTTCCAATTGTCGTCCATTGACATACAATAATACATTCTCTCAAACTAATAAATAAGAAACACCAAAACATTCCCTTATGTTGCTTTCATTTTTTGTTCTTAGAAGGTGTTTATCTGGTTTTAACGTTTCTTCGATCATTTCATGATTTTAATCAATCTGTTGAGTTACTACTTTGCTGATTTGTTTAAAATTTAAAAAAATATGGTGTACACATTGGAAGAACGTGTTGAGCTGGTTAGCCTTTATTACCAAAATCAAAATCATGCCCGAGCGGCTGCAAGGATATTTAACGAAAACCATCCTGAACGTAGCGTTCGCCATAAGTACGTAATGGAATTGATTTCAAAATTTGTGGAGACGGGTTCAGTAATGGATAAAAAAAGGGCACCCATTGGAATTGTTAATGATGAAGGAGCAGCTGTGGCGGTATTGGGACATATCCAACTGATGCCAAACACGCAAGTTGTACGACAACTTTCTGCAGTTTCCGGTATTAGCCAATCTAACGTTTTCAGAATTTTACATGAACACAAGTTCCATCCGTACAAAATTAAATTAATTCAGGAATTGAATCATGATGATTGGGATCGAAGGCAAGAGTTTTGCGAAATTATGGTCGAGCGTATCAACAATAACCCAAATTTCCTGTACAACGTTTGCTTTTCTGACGAATGCACTTTTTTACTTAATGGAAAGGTTAACCGGCATAACTGTAGAATTTGGAGCGATACAAATCCTCATGTATTTCGAGAAGCTCACACTCAACATCGGGAAAAGCTAAACGTTTGGGTAGGATTTTTGGGAGACCACCTAATAGGACCTCTGTTTATTCCTGGTAATTTAAATGGCGAAATTTATCTTGAAATGTCGGAAAATGCGATTGATCCGTTAATAACTGAACAATTAGAAAACGATCCTCTACTATCTTTCACCGTTTGCCAAAATTATGAAAAAACGGAAACCCTGTCCTAGTATGGAACCTTGTGGAACACATCATATTGTCAATTCGAATAAGCTTTCAATTCAATGAAATAGAGTCTAATTTGACGCTCTTCAGCGACTTTATCTGTACTAATCATTTGCGTTATTTTTTCGTTTTCTACGAACCAGGAAAGTTAATGATTTATGGATGACAGTCTATTTTCAAATATCTTCCCTCACAAGACTACAAAGTGTTTAACACCTATTATCATGAATCCCCTCGCTTTTGTAATAAGTCAAATGTTGATATGTTACGTCGAAATATCTAGAGATTACGTGAAACTTATCTCACGTATTATTTCCATAATGTTTTCCAATGGACTGGAAATAACATATTATATCACAAGCAGCGGCATTGTGCGAGAACTGTTCGCCTTGGGAAAGGTATGAGGTTGAGAAAGTCGCTCACTATGACAGAAATGTAGAATGATGGGATTGCTTCAGTTTGACGACAAGAAAATAGGGAAATACCCAATTTAAGTTTTCTGAGTTAATCACAATGTTATGTATAGTTATATCTCCGCCTGGAGGATAAAATAGCAAGAATGCCAGTCACCCTGATTCATATTTATTGTTGTGAATTGCTCTTTGCGAGAGATAAAATGAGATGGACTAAAGTAGCGAATTTGTCCGTTTTCACAACTATAATAGCGGCCGGTTCTAAGTACGAAAGGATCCCCCTGAGTTAAAACGGCGTTCGTGGGCGTTAGCTATGATTTACTGTTATAATACCTGTTAGTCGAGAGGTTGCAACTTCTTAGAAAGCGGGATATTCGCGTTCAAGGAAAAGCCGTACGTGAAAATTAATATTTATCTAATACACAAGAATAGATAGAGTTCAGTTCTGGGGGTAAATAAATCAACCTAGAAGCGTTTCTTAAATTGCGTGTTCGATTAATGTTAGTGCATTTTTTATCAACTAAACTTCTTTCATTAAGCATTGAGTTCAGCGAGTTCCTTATTTATGATCTTAATTTGAACCTGCGTATTTCATAATTGAATCACATTCATTGTTGGGTATTTATCTTTATTTTATGCTATCTCAGCTAACGTACAAGAATCAAACAGTTCCTACGTCCACGAATACAATAACAATGTTGCTTTGGACAATACTTATATAAAATAATAATTGTTATATAAATGCGTGAATTAATTTATTGGGATCAAGAAGACTAGACAGGAGATCAAATTCCCACCCAGTGTTTTGAGCAGGATTTAATTCAATTAGACCTTCCCTATTCTTCGTTAGCCAGGTGTGATGAGATGTAGAGTAATTCACTTAGGTCAGTCACACTGAGGCATACTTTTTTAGTGCTTTTTTTGCTTACAGGAGTGCCCGTGTCCCCGGGTGTAATGGATTCTTACCGACTGAAACCCCTCCCCCGTGAGGTTGGTTCTCCTTCCCAGAGAGAGCTCAACTGCACTGCGGTCATTAGTGTCCTATTGTGCCCTCACGTATTGCTATCACCTCATCAGTCCGGTGTATTCTAGGAAATTCAGTAGCCTTATGTAGGGGATACTTCTGATTTCCTCATGTGTAGCTTTATCGTCTTCAAGGTATGTCCGACGACCAGCCGCGTATGCCGTGCACTGACTCAACGCATGCATGGGCCTCTTCTTCCACGCCGCAACCTCTGCATGTGGGCTGATCTACCAGACCCATCATGCAGAGATGTTTGTTGTATGAGGCGTATCCGGTCAGGAATGCAACAAAATTCCGTATTTCTCGTCTGCTAAACGTCAGTAGATTTTTTGCTCGTTGATGCGGCAGTTCTTTCTAATAGGCATGCTGCTCTGCCTCAAGCCATTTTTGAATTACAGATTTCGATGTTGTAAGGGTACAAATTACTCTTACTTGTGGATAAACTATAAGTTCTATTTTATCGCTTGGTTGCCGACAGCTACAGTGAAGACGGTCATGAGATATATTTTAGATGTTAAAATTTGGGCACCAGAGTATTTTAACCAACCAATAAAATTATGTTACTTAACTAGGGGATTCAAACACTCAAATGTCCCCAGGCTAAATTACCCTGAAAGTATGCGAAAAAATAAAAGACCTGTACCAAGAATGATTGAAATTTACTTACTATTAAAATAATATTGTTGTTACAATTTATCACAGAACCTAATATTAAATTAATTATGAAGTGAATGAATTGAAATATGAATGAGGTTGAATTGCTTAAATAAAAGTGAACAGTTAAATTAACACATATACAAGTACTCAAATGATGATATCAAATAATACATAAACCAAAAGCTGAGTAGCCTGACCTGGTGACTGCTGGGTAAGATATTATACCTGTTCGACTATGAATTGGTACTTCCTACTTGATGTATGGATTCCTGCCACAATTCTAATACAGTTTCCACGATTGTACATCACAAGTCAATTAGCAACTTCTAAATCAGTTTTCCACAGCAGATTCAAGCCAACCTCAGAGCTTCGTATACTTGTTGAATTTTTCACAACATAAAAAAAACCTCTATCACGATAGGGTTTTTCCTTTCAATGAAACAAACTTTACTTCCGTCCAAAACCAATCACGTTGAAACTAAGTTTCAATCCCCTAAGGTGCATCTATTACACAAATAATTCCAATTATTTCAATCCAAATTGGTAATTGATGCCTTTGATTTCAACGGAATAATATTCCCAGAATTTGGTTCCAAACATAAGTTTGGTATCACCTCCCTGTTGAAATAACTTAGGAACACGACCTTCCACTTGGACGATTTGACAAGAAGTGCCATTTTCTCGGCCCTTCCGACGCTTCGATGTCTCACAGAACAACCTCGAAATAGAAGCGGTAACTACAGAATTCGTCACTGAATATCCATGACTCGGAGAATATACGGTCTAGCATAGCTGACGTCACAGGAGTTAACCGATTGTAGTACAGCGGCCATTCCTAAGCCGTTAATTGAAATTTACACGTTACAATGTGTCATGAGAAATGCCACAGGTTGGCTCTGGTCTAATCAGGGGTTGCTCCTTCAGCTCCCGCTTTACCGAGAGCAGTTTCAGTCCCTTCGCGTGTAAATTCCTCAGGCTCCCATACAAGTGTCACTCTATTGGGGTTCTTTACTAGTGCAGTAAGTTCCTTTACAAAATCGAGTATATATTTTGAAGTGATTGTGTGTGATTCCAGTGCCTTAAGCACTGTGAGGTTCTTCGCTATGATTATGAGTTGTCTTTCCTTATAGGCTCTCTCCCTCATAATTCGAGCACATGTTGTAATTGCTAATATTTTTGCTTGGAATTCCGCCCTCGGTTCTTTGTCTCGACTATTCCAGCACATGTACTTTTTCCGGTCTTGCTGCTTCCGGTGCCTTACGGAATTCCCTGGTATCATATAAGGATTACCCCCAGCGATCGTCGTGAACTTTAATCCTGTCGGATCTCATCCCCAATTTCCCAAGTGATCCATGCAATCCAAAAATGCTTCGGTCTTTTTGGTCGACCTTTCCTCGTCCGAAAAGATCGAAGCGATACGCTCCTCTTATGGCTTCTGCCTGAACGGCATTGAGAGTTCCTATGACTGTCCTGCACGGAGCATGTTGTAGATCCGTCTGTAAAGCAGACCCTCTCGCGTTGCTCCGGCAAATGATTCGAAAGAGGTGTTACCAAAAGCTCCCTCCATGTCCAGAAGGCGCGCCAGCACAATTTTCAAGCAGCTCAGCTATTTCTCAGGTCTCTGTATTAGCTCGTATACCGCCATTTTGCAGGATTTCTCGGTTTGATAGGCATACTTGTTAGGATGTAGGGAATTCCCATCCCTGACATGCCTGTCGATCAGTTCCTCTAGGGTATTCAAGAGTACTGTTGTTAGACTGATCGGACGGAAAGATTTTGACTTGGCGTAAGACTCTCGCCATGACTTTGGTATAAATACTACCATTGCCACCCTCCTAATGCTTTAGTCACACTAAGTCGCACTGAACAAGTATCACACGTATTGCCATAGACCTAGTAGAAAGTCTATGCATATAGCTTAATACTTAATACTTAATACTCAATACTTAACACTTAATACTTAATACTTAATACTTAATACTTAATACTTAATAATTAATACTTAATACTTGATACTTGATACTTGATACTTGATACTTGATAATTGATAATTGATACTTGATACTTGATACTTGATACTTGATACTTGATACTTGATACTTGATACTTGATACTTGATACTTGATACTTGATACTTGATACTTGATACTTGATACTTGATACTTGATACTTGATACTTGATACTTGATACTTGATACTTGATACTTGATACTTGATACTTGATACTTGATACTTGATACTTGATACTTGATACTTGATACTTGATACTTGATACTTGATACTTGATACTTGATACTTGATACTTGATACTTGATACTTGATACTTGATACTTGATACTTGATATTTGATATTTGATATTTGATATTTGATACTTGATACTTGATACTTGATACTTGATACTTGATACTTGATACTTGATACTTGATACTTGATACTTGATACTTGATACTTGATACTTGATACTTGATACTTGATACTTGATACTTGATACTTGATACTTGATACTTAGTACTTAGTACTTAATACTTTATACTCAAAACTTAATACTCTATACTTATTACTTATTGTTTTCATTCATTACTTAAAATAAATAAGTTGGAATTCCTACGTGATCCGACTATTGAGAATTATGACAAATATATTGGACGCATTGTCTCTGAACCAACTTTATGGAAATTAAATGCTTGTTTTCGGTTGTGCTCCACTCAACTCTAACTATTCACAAAGCATTCCTTCATGTACAAATTAAAGAAGATACACATTTCTTGTTTTCCGTTTTTTTGCATTATCTTGAAGTTGAGTTAACTGGTTCGTTGGCAGTCGCGAGTTAGTCGCTTTGTGCTAATCATAATTTAATTGGAATCGCGAAGCATTTAACAAGTTCCATTGAATATCATGTTCCGAGGACTTTTGAAAATGTTTTAATTAAAAACTGAAACACGCAATTGAACTATAAAAGAACGAAAGAATTTCAATCATCAACACGTATTGTGAAATTAATGCAATGTTTCGATTCGTATTCGATTTTGCCGTTGAATTCCCAACTCAATTTTTCCAAATGAAATTGCTATATTCCGTACAACTGGTGGAATCGTTTTCGCAATTTAACTTGCGAATTGTAGGTTAACTGTAGTGAGAAATACCCATACTTCTTCCAGTTGCGTATCTGTGAAGATAAATAATGTTGAAACACTACAAGACGATATTAATTAGCACCCGAAATCTCGCGAGACCAAAACTGAGTTCAGCACTTGTCCAATCAAGTTCACGAGTCATATCTCTTGAGAAATTCTAGAAACGTAAAGAGATCTAAATGAATATGAAAACATTGCTTACTGGGGACAGCATGTTATAGATTTGGTTTTTAAAGAAACCCTGACGTCAAGTGTTTTGTCAAATATTGATATAGGTCATTGATTAATGTCTTATGAAAAGTCTACGTCAACATCTATTTAATTCATTTATTTTCTGGGAAGCTCACTGACAGAATTCACAATGAATCACTATCATAATATGTTTCTTGTTTCAGAGACGCTTCAACCAACATAATAAACAAAAATAGATGCAAGTACCAAACCCACTCATGTACACAATGAGTCAACAACATTTTTTCAATTTTGGTCAAGTTTTCTGATTAATAACACTGTGTATATGATATTTTATTTTTCTCTCATAGTCTAAGGATACTCAAATTACCTATAAGTTAGATGGAGAACGAAATATGTATTATTTTTCATAACTCTCAACAATAATTAGATGACATAAAATGTCTCATATCGTTGCTGTAACAAATAAATTGGAAATAAGCTTGTAACATAGTTGTGAGAATGTGTATACCTAATATAAGAATTACGCAGAAAAAAATATTTAAGATAAGCTATCCATATCACTGTTAATTCTCGATATATTTTATAGATATTTTTCCCGACCAATGAAAATCACTATAAATATAAGTTTAGATGAATGTCGCTGGTAAAAATAAAATAGATTTTACTGTAAAAAACCCAATTATCAAATTAACACCAAATATGTTAATATAGAAACCTAAAGTATTTTAAAAGAAATAATGAAGGATGTACAATCAAACTGAATGTATTTTTCGTTATGTTAATAAAAATTAGTTAAACCTTTGAGTTTCATTAATATTCTGTACCAGCATTCGCCTTACCGATTATGTAATGCAATAAATTGTGAAATTAATTCAATAATTTATTCATTTATATATTTATTCCCTTATTCATTTTTCATGTACTTTAAGTCTATATTTATTCATTAATTTGGTTATCTATTTTATTTTGATATACGATAGATTTTCACGTTTTCAACTTGTTTGATCTCATCATGCTTTCATTCATTTATTTATTTATCTGTCTATTCTTCCATTTATTTATTCAGTTAGTTATTTATTATATTTTGATTTTGTTTGATATCAGCATGTTTCCATTAATGTATTTATTTATCTATCTATTCTATCATTTATGTTTTGAACTTGTTTGATGTCAGCACGTTTTCATTCATTCACTTATTCATCTATTTATTCATTGATTTATTCATTTACCTATCTATTCTTTCATTTATTTATTAATTTAGTTATCTATTTTATTTTGATATTCGATAGATTGTCACGTTTTCAACTTGTTTGATCATGTTCTCTTTACAATTAGATTTTTTATTTTTGCAAGTAATTGATTATTTCATTTTCGCAATATGCTATTGTTTGTTAGCTCAAAGTCCTATCTGTAGCTGAATATATTGAATTATCAATTATTGAGTAGACGTAAAAGCGGAATTTATATAATATTTCAGGATGAATGAACGTGGCCTGAATTTGGGAAAGATTACTTCACACCATAAAAGCTTAAGCACTCATGAAGAAGGTGATTAATAACTATTATTATCCCTGGTAAGTCTAGAGGCCATCCCGATACAAAATTTATTCGTTCCACTTTCCAGTGTCGTAAGTGATTAGAGGGATCGATAAATTTAGATCCCATCTCAGCTTATTTCCAACTGCAGCAGTCTATCACTCTTGGCCATGTGGTACATCGAATTTGAGTGAGAAGAAGAATCAATCAATGTTGCGTTGCTCGAATCATACGCAATACGCTCGCTCCTTCTTGATTTCACAAACTTCTTGTATTTAACATGTACTTTTGCCAGACGCCGTATTAAACATTTCTTTATTGTTGCAATGCATCGGAACATCTCGACACCAATGTTGTTTTCTCATGATCAGTGTGAAAAAATATCCGGCAGTTTGATTTCGTTATTGTAACATGGCTCTCTATGAAACTTTATAAAACTCAACTCAAGGAATTTATATTATTCCTAATCCTCAATTTATTTATTTATTGACAGTGTGGCCATTCAATTTAGAGAACCATGACATTTTAGAGTTTGATCAGAATCATTGATTAGCCAGAAAATAAACTTGAAAAATATTATTGACACTTGTATTTCACAAGACAATCAAGATTTAACACACTTTAACAATAAAATTTAATAATAAAAATAGCAATTAGTAATGATATTACAATGATTATGACAATTGATAATGAAAAAATATTATAATTAACTTTATTACTAATAAGAATAAAAACAAAAAATCAAAATCTAAACTCAAATTATATAAAAAATTCTCGGGAATTAGGTCACATTAACACTCTGTTATAAATGTTCGTCTTTACGTACGTTTCGGTCTCACGACCATCATCAGAAGACTTATTTTGTTAAAAAGGGGTTAACTAAAACTAATTAGCACAAGCGTCCATATCGCACAATCTTCAATCAAAAAGCTCACGCCGTCGAAACGAACAGAACCACGAATAATCGGAAATTGTATCGTTAATATTAAAGTATAGATTCCACCGCCCTTGCTAAGCACTGTTTTGATTATAACCATCAATTTGATTACAAAAATGTTAATATTTTAACTAAAGAAACCAATTATTATAAAAGATCTATACTGGAGATGATTCACATAAAAAGGGATTCAAATTCTGTAAATCATAGAAATGATATTCAGGGATTGAGTCAGATTTATACTAACTTGATTAATTAAAACTCTTGCAAATTCTTACATACGTCTCTATAATGTTAAAAGTATATTTTAGGAAGAACGCTTAAAGTAAACTAAATTCCAATGCAGGTCTAAAACCTTTTCAAGTACGTCATAAATCTACATCTGGGTCGAGTTATTACAAACAAATAGCTTCGAACTTCAGTTGCTTTGAGACCATAGCAATATGCGTTTGTACATTATGAGAATATTACTTAACAGTGGTTTCTTGTTACAAAAAAATCTATACTTTAATATTAACGATACAATTTTCGATTATTCGTGGTTCTGTTCGTTTCGACGGCGTGAGCTTTTTGATTGAAGATTGTGCGATATGGACGCCTGTGCTAATTAGTTTTAGTTAACTCCTTTTTAACAAAATGAGTCTTCTGATGATGGTCGTGAGACCGAAACGTACGTAAAGACGAACATTCATAACAGTGTTAAAGTGACCTAATTCCCGAGAATTTTTTATATAATTCATACTGGGTCAAGAATCTTATTATATTATCTAAACTCAAATAAAAATAATCCAGATAATCTAAATTAACTAAAAGACAGAAATAAAACTAAGATTATTAAATTGATACCCAACCAGGATGAACACAGGGGATCGGAAGTAAATGAACTGATTTGAAAGTGTTATTAAACTAAGAGCAAAACTTTGATTGAAAATCTAAAACAGCTCTGATTTAATAAAATCCTCCCTTCTTACCAAAAACTCTCTGAAGAAACTAAAATTAATTGATATTGGCTAAGTGTCACGTGATTTCTCAAGAGAACAATTCAAGTTTGGAAATATAACTTCCTTGAGTAAAGTCTTATACAGTTTCATGAAGAGAGAGTCATGTTGTAATTGGTGCAGTCGGTAGGATGTATATAATGCATTCTTTTCCTCAAAAACCAAACTGCAATTAGGGAAGGATTCCACTTCCTACGATATTCTAGAGAGGTGACATCATCAACGAAACGGATAGCTCTCTTCTGGATAGAATCCTGATGCTTCAGCGTATGTTTCGGAGCAGTACTCCAAACATGTGAACAGTACTCCAGGACAGGTCGACCAAATTTTGGTGAAGCGGTTTTCGCAATGGACCTCACGTGATTGTCCCATGAGAGAGTGCTGTTGGTGTGGATCCCGAGCATTGTTATGGAAGACTCCATAAAAATAGTTATTAGTTGCCAAGCTGGCATATAAACAATAATACATTATACAATCTTTGATAATAAAAATAAGGTTCAAACGTATTTACTTGCATCTGGATTATTCTAGATTATCGTCTCACATTGGAGAGCTACGGTTTTTTGTATCCAGATGCACGGTTGATGTAACATTTCCACGTCTGTGACCGTGTTCTTTTTAGTTAAATAAAGCACGATCGATCATCGGTGCAGAAGGGTTTATCACAGCCCGACCAGAAGCTTTTAAAGGGACAGCGAACTTCTTCCCAAATAGAAAATAAAACACAGCTTGTCAATTTGAATTCCGTGAAAGCGTATAGTTCGAAAGAGAAAGAGGTGGGGAAGAAAGTACAAGTGGAATGACATGGTTAGAGTTAGGAACATACTCGAGAGGTGCACTTTACATGCGCGTCCTGCATCATCGTAGAAACAAGAGGCGCTATATACTTCGCTGCGACCTACATATACTGCTTGCACAGGTGGAAAAACCTATATTTCATTCGTTCTTTCTCACCTAAATTTCAAATATCATTCCGCATGCCATCGATTCCTGTTCTTCCAGTTGGAATATAATGTTGAAACGTGAAAAATATGGGTCACAGAAGCGATGGGCATGTAAAGTATACAGGATTAGTGATCAGAAAGTATGGAATCTCCGTGAAAAACCTTAGTCGACTTTCAAAACAAAAGCTTTTTAAAATTGAATTCGCTTCGTGGAAATACATGTTTCCATGTTTGATATAACAATCGCAAGGCTCAGCAAATCCGTAATCTTGAGTGTTCATTAAATGAACAATTCCTTGCTTCATCGTGAAATGAAGCGCTCCTTCCTAAAACAAATCCAAGATAAACCATATAATTCACTTGCAGACTATTGTTCGAGTTCTGGTAATTAGATTAGATGTCGCGTTTATTGTTGAAATTCGATTCGTCTCTCTAAGCTTCAAGTTCCCCTTCAAATTTACACGTAACAATCGAAATCATATTGAAGGATGAATTCGACGAAACGTGTTAGCTTGAGCAGAATGATGTCGCTCCATTTCCACACAATTTAATTCAGTATTCACACAGCAATAATGAATAGTCCAGGCTGTGAACCGGGATTTTAGCTATAATAAAAAAAAAACATGTAGGTTAGAATCAAAAATTTTTTTTTGCATTAGCTTCAAGAGGTTCTCAGGATCATTCATACACCTTAAAACCTCTTGGGAACCCCAACCCCACCCATTGGGGGCGAAAATAGTCCCAAAATCTCCCTCAAATTTGCAACATGCCAAGTCTTGAATTGTATTTTCTACAAAAAAAGGTATTTTGGCATTTCGAGTACACCTAGTAGGTTTTTTGGCTCGCTGAACACGAATTCGTAGTCAGATTTTCTTGCAATACATCGTAGGGGTGGTCAAATCGACAAAATTAGCCAATTTCGCACTCCTAATATGTTGCAATTTACGTGTTTTTGGCATTTTGAATGCATCAAGGAGGTTTTTTGGGTCGCTGAACACGAATCCGGTGACAGATTTACTTGCAATCCATTGTAGGGGTGGTAAAATCGAAAAAATTGGCCAATTTTGCACCCCTAATATGTTATTTTGCAATTTACGTGTTTTAGGCATTTAGATTGCACCAAGGAGATTTTTTGGGTCGCTGAATACGATTCCGAAGCCAGATTTACTTAAAATTCATCGTTGGGGTGGTGAAATAGACAAAATTGGACAATTTTGCACCCCTAATATGCTATTTTGCAATTTACGTGTTTTAGGCATTTAGATTGCACCAAGGAGGTTTTTTGGGTCGCTGAATACGATTCCGAAGCCAGATTTACTTAAAATTCATCGTTGGAGTGGTGAAATAGACAAAATTGGTCACCAACACCAAAATATTGGTATCTTGAAATCGAATAAAACTGTTTTCAAAATATATTTTTTTCCTTTTTAGGTTTCTTTAGGCACAGGTATACAAAATCTCTACGCCAGGTATAGTATATAGTATACCTATAGGTATTAATATACAGGCATCTATCTTTATACCGGCAGGTGCACTATTTTGTAAGTAACGTACCCAGATATAATGTAGAAAAGGTAGATATAAGAAGGTGTGTTGTGTTGTACTCATCATAATAATTGTTAAATTCCTTCTTTTTTTAATGCGTTGAGCCCCTTCGTATACATATTTAATATAAGGAAAACCAAAGACAGTATCCTTCTACACTTATCTCATTTTACAGCCCTACACAGGTTATATCCACATACATGTGCATGTGTTCAAACGTCGCATCTGTTTATGACGTGGTCCACTGCTTGAAATGAGAGATTTTTTTTTCACCTTCTTATGTCGGACATATCAATCTGTTCAGTTTCTTTATAGACGACAAAGAACAACATTCTCTCTTGTAGCTACATTTGTATCACAGCGTTGATATTATTTTAGTTGAATATTTGTATTTTATATAGTTCAATTTATATTTCATTTTGTATTTTATGGTTCAAGAACCAACAAGAACGCAGAAGCGTGTGTCAGTGTATGAAAGTTGTTGCATTTAAGTGTTATCAATCAAGTGTTTTTTTAAAATGGAAGTGTAGCTATTAAATATTTTTGTTCTTTTTCAAACAATTACTAATATTCCTATCCTCTTAATATTGAAAAAGGAGAAAACTCCGAAATAATTTTAGAATGCAAAAATAATAAAAATTTAGGAGCGTGTCAAATTAGCCATTTTTGTAAATTTCTCACTCCCACGATGATATTCGAGTAAATTGCAGAATAACATATAAGGGGTGCGAAATTGGCCAATTTTGTCGATTTGACCACCCTTACGATGGATTGCAAGTAAATCTGGCTACGGATTCGTGTTCAGCGACCCAAAAAACCTCTAAGGTGCACTCGAAATGCCAAAATACCTTTTCTTGTAGAAAATACAATTCAAGACTTGGCATGTTGCAAATGTCGCCCCCAATGGGTGGGGTTGGGGTTCCCAAGAGGTTTTAAGGTGTATGAATGATCCTGAGAACCTCCTTAAGCTAATGCAACAAAAATTTTTCGATTCGAACCTAAATGTTTTTTTTTCTATTTTCCGGTTCACAGCCTGGACTAGAAATTAATATTCATAATGTGCAAATCTAAAGTGAGGAATACTATCACTATTGATAAGAAATAGTCACCCTTATCCACTAAAAATACTATTAAAGTACTGAGAACCTTTCGGCTACCAAGTAGCCATCATCAGAGTAAACTAAATTATAAATCAATACGTGCCTGTTTAAGTATTAGGTGGGGATAATAATGTAAACAATGGGTTACCCTCAGGTGGAGATAAATAGGAATTTAATAAATTGCTTGATATTTGTCTGTACTGTGTTTTAAAAGTGATAAACTTTCTTGAAAACTGGTGTGACCTGTATAAAAAATGTGTTCGGCTACCGCTGATTTTTCATTTTTATTTTTCTTTATATGGGCAAAATGTTCCTTATAACGAGTTAAATAAAATGTTCCTTCTAGTTTGACCCACAAAGCATTTTGAACACGACTCAATTGATTTGTTGAAATCGGAAACTTTATCAGCTAAGCGGTGTTTTAGCTTGTTCTTACATCTATAAGCTGGTAGTATTAGAAATGTAGAAAACAAACTATGGAATTTATTGATTACTGAAGAATGATAAGTGGAATTTTTGAATTTTAATAAAGTATTTGAAGGTAAAGACTCTAATTTGGATAGTTGGATACGTTTCAATTTCTTTTCTTGTTTTGAAATTATGTTATTGATCAAAGATTTGTGGTAACCATTGTCCAACTCAATTTGAACACGACTCAATTGATTTGTTGAAATCGGAAACTTTATCAAAGGTGTTGCCTAAACGGTGTTTTAGCTTGTTCTTACATCTATAAACTGGTAGTATTACAAATGTAGAAAACAAACTATGGAATTTATTGATTACTGAAGAATGATAAGTGGAACTTTTGAATTTTAATAAAGTGTTTGAAGGTAAAGACTCTAATTTGGATAGTTGGATACGTTCCAATTTCATTTCTTGTTTAGAAATTAAGTTATTGATCAAAGATTTGTGGTAATCATTGTCCAAAGCAATTTGCTGAAGTTTCTCAGCTTCGTTGTTATAATTTTGCGGGCTTAAAGGGACGTTCAATAATCTATGAACTAGACCAGGGGTTCCCAACCTTTTTGCACCTGCGTACCACTTGACTTTTTCAGAAATTTTGGCGTACCACCAGACCTAAATGTTTTGATAAACGTAAAATATTTACTCTTCTAAAAGTGTTCAAAGGCTTTTTGAATTAAATTCCTGAGAAAACTTCATATTTAATGGTTAGATATTTGTTTATTTATAACATGGTTATAATGAAGGAGAAATAAAAAGATTAAAATGGTATTAATTTACAGTTTTATTTATCATCCATAGGTCTAAAAACATACAAATAAAAAATTTGTATAAATTCAGCAAAAAATTAATCATCATACAAAATATACTTTTATAGCCTTTAGTGCGAAACTTGTTGTTGTTTGCCTGTGATTAAAATATCAACATTAGGAGTCATGGAACTTATCTTCACTTTTAAGTCCTCTTCAACACTTATTCTGCTTTTATGTACTTATAAGAGTTCAGAAAATCCACTCTCACACAAATAACTCGTAACAAATGGCATCAAAAATAGCATACAAAGGGTACTCGATTTTACATCCGACCCAAAAGTTAATTAAAGATTTCTCTTTAAAATAATCTTCCATGGAACTATCTTCTCGATGAAGATCGATAAAACTTTCTTTTTGTTCCAGTTCATTCGGTGAGGTTCCCGAAAAAGGATTTCTGATCCAGTCCACTTTTGAATAATCTTCAGAGAAATACTTCTTAAAGCTTTCTTGAAAGCCTTCCAAGTGAACAACGATATATGCAACCACATCTGGCATTGGAGGTATTTAATTCTTTTCAAAAAATGATGATAGAGCTCATGCATACAGAAGCTATTAATAGCATGTTGCTCACATCACTCACGCGTACCATCTGAAACGTTCCCGCGTACCACCGGTTGGGAGCCCCTGAACTAGACTATTAAACCGAGCTATTTTATAACTAAATGGTGTGGCTGAATCCGCCGGGGTATACCTATTTGTTTGAATGATTATCATCTTTTATAATGTTAATATCAAGGAAAGGAAGCTGATTATCTGTTTCTATTTCGATATTGAATCTCAGTGAATCAAATTGGCTATTAAGCGTCTTCAAAAAGCTATGTAAATCAAAATATTTACTTGTAATCGGGAAAATGTCGTCAACATATCTATACCAAACTTTTGGGAACTGATTCAATTTTGATTTTTAGGAAGTTTCAAGTTCGTTTCTTAGAAAAATATCGGTCAAAAAAAGAGAGAATAGATTGTCCATTGCACATCCGCTTGTTTGTTTATAGTAATTTTTGTTAAAAGTGAATTAATTTTGCTCCATACATATTACAAGATGTAAGGATCACGTTATAAGGAACATTTTGCCCATATAAAGAAAAATAATGGTGAAAAATCAGCAGTAGCCGAACATATTTTAAATACAGGTCACACCATTTTAAAGAAAGTGTAACATGGTGCTCTCTTGATTAAATTCTATAAAACTTTACTTAAGGAATTTACATTATTCCTATTCATCAACATTTATTTATCTATCTGCAGTGTGGCCATTTAATTTAGAGAACCATGACACGTTGGAGTTTTATTCAATCATTAATTAGCCAGAATAAACGTGAAAAATATCATTGACACTTACCCTTTAATTTCACTAGACACTTATGATTTTAACACACAGGAAGGTAAGTAGGAAGGGTAAAACGCTAAATATTAATCAGATAAACTCGTACTCAACAACAACAATAAAATTTAATAATAAAAAATAACAATTAAATGATAATGATAATAATAAAAGATAATAAGAAATGAATATTATAATTAACTTTATTACTAATAAGAATAAAACTAAGATCAAAATCTATACTCAAATAAAATACCTAGATAATTAAAATCAACTAAAAGAGAAATAAAACTAAGATTAATAAATTGATATCCAACCAGGATGAACCTAGGGGATCGAAAATGGATGAAATGATTTGAAAGTATTCTTGAATTTAACTTGAATAAAAACTGAGAACAATAACTTTGATCGAAAATCTAAAACAATTCTGACTAAGCGAAATCCACCCTTCTTACCAAAAACACTCTGGAGAAACTAACAAGTTAAATTAATTGAAATTAAGTGTCACGTGATTTCTCAAGAGACTAATTCAAGCTAGAAAATATAACTGAAGGTTCTTCCGCATTTTGTTGATATTTATAATGCGTCCTTCTTCTGCAATTGGGGAAGGATCCCCGAATTGTTTAACCAATGATTTTACTTATAGTGATCTTGATTTTAATTTTGTACCAATAATATTGCTAGTAAATTTGGAAGAATGGTTAAACCAATAAGCAGTAAGATAACTTATAATTCTTTCCTCTTTCTTAAGATTTCTCACTCAGAATGTTTCTATGGTGGGGATTTCTAAACCTATCTATCCTTTTCTAAATATTGCTAGTGATTTGAATATACATATTATTTCAGCTATACTCAAGACTATATATTTAAGTACAATTACGATGGTCTCCAGATGGGTCACAAAAGATGTATTATGTAGCAAACCATTAGTTTCTCGTCCTTTATCGTTTCTCAGTGGCAGGTTTATGACTTTCTTTAGAAATAAACTTTTGTGAATTTCTTTAAGACCCCCCTTGACCTCAGCAGCTATGGTAACATATAGCACCCACGATGAAGCTACTTTGAAACTAATTGTGTTTATTTAAGAAATTCATTGCATATTTCCAACAAAATGTGTTGTTGATGAGAACCAGGAAACATGTGGCGGACCACATTGGGTTCTTGTTACTTTGCTCTGAGATATTTTAAATTTTACATGAAACTTCAATTTTATGAATATGATTTAGTTTTTTCAATATTGGAAATAAACTGTACTAAACCCTTGTTACAAAAGTTTATCACTCTTAAACACAGTACAGACAAATATTTAGGTAATTTAGAACGGATGGAAATGTATAAACGAAAGAACAATTCATTAAATTCCGATTTATCTCCAGTTGAGGGTAACCAATTGTTTACATTATTATCCCCAAATAGTATTGAAACAGGCACAATTTGGTTGATAATTTAGTTTACTTTGATGATGGCTACTTGGTAGCCGAAAGTTCCTCAGTACTTTAATAGTATTTTTAGTGGATAAGGGTGATTACTTCTGATCAATAGTGTTATAATATATCCAAAGTGTGAACTCTTTTATAGTTTATTGAAGAATAATATAATAATTATTTGAAACAGCGGAAGCGGCAGATTCCTGTCATGATATTCAACAATGAATTACTCTGAGGGGGAACGTGAAAATGGAAATCCACATCTTTCTTTCCCTGCCGTTAGAGACAGAGTTGCTTTGGCATTAAAATTGAGTGTCTCCAGAGTCCATAAAAAATCAGGTAAACGAAGAGTAACGGTGAAGCACTTGAAAGTGCATGAATAATACGGCAACATGCTAAAGTGGTTTGAATTTCAACTTTCAGTGAATTCAAAAGAACTCTTCATCATCACTATGGATTATGCTGGTTATCAATCAATCAAAACGTGGCGGACAAGTCCAGAGCACTTAGATCACTTGATTGGATCCATTGTGCGTCCCTTTAAATACAAGACTCAGTCCAGCAGGCCTCAAGCAATGCCAAAGGCTAGGATTCTGCATGGACTAATGTCTCTTATGCCTCTGCTCTGCCGAGGTGTTCTAGCTTAATAGAAGCTAGTGCTGGACATTCTACAAGGATATGAGAGATAGTTTCTCGCGCCTATCCGCTTCTACTACATCCTGCTGCATGTTAAATATATAGGACGAATAATATATAATTATAACCAGAAAAAAATTCTTATGGTTTAATAAAATAGTATAATTCCATTTGAAAAACTGAATATGGATGTCAGAAGTACCACTTTAAACGGGGCTGCTGCGCCCATGAAACAATTTCCTATTTCCACCAATTTAAAGCCAATAGGATATCCTGTCAAAAATAGTCCAGATCAGGGGTCTCCAAACTAAGACCCTGGGCCAAATCCGGCCCGCCAGTGTCATCAATCGGCCCAGCGACAGATAATGGCTTATTGTTGTTATTGTTGTTGTGATAAGTTGGATAAAAAAAAAATTATAATAACTCGGTTTTATTTACTTGCTAGGTAAAGCTTAATGACAAGTATAATACGCAGAAAATGTAACTTAAGCATAATAACTATAACAAATAATTGAAATGAATCTCACTAATATTATAAACATTATAACATATAAAATACTAATGAGATTTATGTAATTGTGATTTTCCTCTGACAATCGTTTGAAGTTGTGAACCAGTTTTACTTGTACCAATTATTAAAAGAGATTTAAGATGCTCATCGGTTAACTTAGATCTGTAAACATCCCTTGTGTACTTCATTTTGGAGAATGTTTTCTCACACAAGTAAGTAGTACCAAAAACAGAAAACAGCCCACGAGCAAATTGACGCCAATTATCAAATTGTACCAGTGGAAGACTCTTATAAAATTTCAACAAAGATAAGTTTTGATATTTGCTCTTAATTATATCACTTCACTGTGAATCAATGATTTTCATTTGAAGTTTCGGGGCTATGGTTTCAATGTCAGTATCAAAAGTATTTTGAAAAATCTTAATTTCATTCGCAATGACATCAAATTGTGAGAAACTAGTATCAAAATTTACTTTAAAGCACTCAAAGCTTCGATTGCAAAATCTAAGGGAAACTCAGTCTCAGTAGTGTGATTGAATATTTTATATGTTTTAAAATGTGTGAAACATTTTTTACGTAATTGTGATTGAAAAAATATTATTTTCTGCCGGAGCGATTTGATATTAGTGTATAAGTTAGAGAGAAGCTGGTGTTCTCCTTGCAATTGCAAATTCAGTTTGTTCATATGTTTTGTCAAATCGACATAAAATGCTAACTTCCGCTGCCACTCGCTATTTTGTAATTCCGTAAGAGGGCGATGCTTTTAATTCAAAAAAATTTCGATCACTGCTCGAAGTTCAAAAAAGCGCCGAAGGACTTTTCCGCAACTAAACCAGCGTACGGCAATATGATATGGTAAGCCATTTTCTCCAATCTCTTCAATAAACTCACGGAATTGTCGGTGATTCAGCCCAGCCCAGTGGATCTGATGAAATTAACGACTGATGTGACTGGTTTAAGAACTTCAGACATATCCAAAAATTTTCCCCACAAGGACTGTTGATAAATGATACAATGTAATTAATGGTTTTGAACCACCATCATTTTCTACATCCTTTGACAGAAGAGCAACCACTCCTTTACTTTTACCACACATGTTTGTGCCTCCATCAGTAATAATATATTTCAAGCTTTTCCATCGAAGGCTCTTTTTTTACTGGCATTTTGAACTCTCTTGAAAATATCTTCCCCAGTAGTCGTGCCGTGAATACTATCAATATCAAAAAGTTCTTCATACACTTCATACCTTTTATCTACTCCTCGAATAAAAATCAATATCTGAGCAGTATCTGACACATGCAAGACCAGAGAAAATCACTCAAGATATCCATTTTTGTCAGACAGATATGATATAATTTCTGCGATGTGTTCTACCCTCCTTTTAAACACGCACAAACACCTTTTAAGGAGTTACGCACTAAAATTATAGATAATGGCAGGAAAATTAAAACGGTTTTAGCCCTTGGAATTTACTGGAGTAAAAAGTATGGCCTTAAGGCTGGAAAGTTTGGAGACCCCTGGTCTAGATCATAGACTTATTAAGTCAATGGTCTAATCGCTTCAGAAATGCTCAAAACGGATATATTTGCGACAATCCGAAAAAAAAATTTGATTACAATTCTTCCCTTACACTATGTATAGTAAGGGGTATAAAAGTTGTACCTAAATTCTCGATTTCATCATCATTTTCTACAAACGTAGATTGAAAATTATAACTCTAGCCAAGAACTAACAGAAATCACAAATAATATTGTCTCAGTACATTACTCGGAAAATGAAAAGTATCAGCAGCTGAAATACCCGAAAACCATCTAGGTTTAGAAGGATAAAAATAGCTAGAAATCGACCCGCCACACACACACTACACATAGAGTAGTTTATAAATGTTTGAAACCAAATTCAGATTGGCGTGTTCCATCATGTATTTGCTCAAACAGAAAGGTTACAACAGAAAACAAAGTGACGTATCCGCTCCGTCCGTTTTTATTTCACCGACATTGAAATATATGGGCACAATTTAATTTCAAGATGATAAATTATTAACAACAGCAGCCAATGCGATACTAGTTGTGTCTGTTTGGAATACACCGTGTGCTGTCTACGGATAATATTGATCTAAATAACTGATAAATAAAAGATGATTTGAATTTGTAATGGAGACGAATTGAAATTGAATCATCGGTTCGGTTCAACTGTTTTGTTATTAGATAGGTATGGTTGAATTCATATTTTCGTGAGATGGATAAATATAACGAACAGTACCTATCCAGGAAAAAATACAGAGTTATGGCCTGATTTGTAACAAAAATACGGTGGAGCGACGATAACGACATCGCATGTATTCAATTCCTTGTTGTTCGTTACACGTGTATGAGTCTTGTGAACTGGCAGTAGTTTTTCATATGTATTGAATTGATTTATCCATCACTAAATTATATTCCGTTATGAACAAATGAAAATATAACCTTGTTGGAATTTCGAATTTTAACAGTTCATTTTCTAAATAAACAATGAAAAAGATGGAAATGTTACATCTGATGAGGAAATCCAAATTATACTTATTATACTATGCTTATAGCTAATATATATTTCCTCCATGATAATAGGTGAGAAGGTGGTCATAGACTTTATTATGTTATAGGGCAATCAACACCACGTGACCCAATATGGCGGTTGATGGCACACAAATTAATAGTCGCCATAAGAACATCATTGTCACTGTGGTCGTTGGGCTAGTGAAATATGTATTTCAATATTCGGAGTCATAATATTAGTAACATTATTATTATTTTGGTAAATAGTTACCCCACCTTTTGGAACAGTATCTCGTTTGAATTGAACAATACAATTGAAATTAGGTATTTCAATCGGATTATCATGCGCCATGCAAGTTTCGGCAAAAAGTAACACATTTGTTTGTCTCGTAACTGAATCTTGTAAATCGTATTTGTGACTATTTAGACTTTGGCAATTGAAAGTCATTATTGAAATGCCATTTCTATTACTAATGAAATCTAAGACACTTTGAGCTGTCGTCTGAACACTATTTAAAGGCAGTCTTTTGAATTTTTGCAACAAAGATGCAGTCGATGCAGCTTGCCTTCGATTATTATAAAACTTGAATGTAGAATTATCGTTTTTTGTCGTGATATACAATTTTTCAATATTAGTCACCCGAGAGAGCGCAACATAAACGAGTTCCTGTTATTTTTCGTTACGGAATTTCTTGATTCGGTCGCCGCGCTCAAAGCCCGCGATAAAAGCTATATGCAATAGCTTAATAGAAACAGGTACTCTCAGGTCTCTGCTACGCGCGTCTAACGTATAAACTCTAACTGACGCGTATCGAGCTCCTAGAGGCATATGTCAAAATGATTTCGTTCGTGGCTAATTACAGAGGACGTCTGGAGTTCATGCAATTATGTTTTTAGATAATTCGAACCTTCTAATTTCGATAGGCCACGTGAAAATCCCGGAATCTAAAGCGCTAGAGTGTTATAACATTCGTATAAAATAGCGAAATTTCTCACTTTTAGAAACTTCAAATTAATTAATTAATTTGACACATGTTAGGTGTTTAGGTCTTACATTATTTTTCGTTACGGAATTTCTTGATTCGGTCGCCGCGCTCAAAGCCCGCGATAAAAGCTATATGCAATAGCTTAAAAATAATATCATGTCTTTACATGAATCTATATATATTGTTTGTCTTTGATAAAAATACTATTTATATTTCATTTAAAAACTGATTTCATGACTTAATCCCTTATTATGCATTTTTAGTTGTTTGTGTCAATAAATAAATGGTTGTCCATTTCTTATTTTACTAATTCAGTCAAGTACCTTAAATCAAATACCAATCTTCAAATAACTTGAAAGTTATATCCAATATAAACAGGTTTCACTAAAAAGATTAGCTGTTTAATTCTAAGAAGGTTCAATAGAAACGAAAGATTTAACAAGTCATCAAATGTTCATGAAAGTAAAATAAATTCAATAATGAATTATTTAAATCAATCCTGGTCATTTAAAAGATTCAACACACCCATCATAAAACTTGATTGACTCTTTCCACATTTGGCTGAAATATCTGTAAAGGAAAGGTTTAAATTGAAAAACCCATATTTCAAAATATTTCTATTTATTGAGTCACCAGAATCCTAAGCAAAATTTTTATTACAGTAATTAACAAGTCTGCTATAAGAATGTTTTTCGAGGAGGTACATGAACATTCACAAACTGATTTGAAAATTTCGAAGAAGGAAATGTTATAAGGAACTTTGGAAAATAAAATCATTTTATAGCTTTTGTGCCCTTTTGTGACAGGGTCTAGTTGGTTTGATTTTTGTCTTGTCCAACCTCTCTTTTCTTTCGACTGCATCAACATTGTTCCCAACATTTTGTGAAGAATGTCCCATGTGCTGTGAGGGAACCCAGCCAGGATTGGTTTCGTCCTCTAAAGGAGTAGGTTTTCCTGATTGCAAACAAATAAATAAATTCCAATGGTGAAGTAATTCTTCATTTGCGAGACCTGTCTTTGTTCATAAAACGATACTGTTAACTAGGTGCTTCAAATGACTCCAAAGAGAATAATCCTAAGGGGTTTTGTTTTGTATAATATCCCAGCTTATTTGATAAAATAGCAGGTATCCTTTCAATTTTCATGGTGAATCCAATGGAAGCCGTAGGCGAATAGTAAGTCTATTACCATCGGGATGTTACGGCTCAACAGTTTTCCCCAAAAATCCGTCAGATTTTTGTATAAAGTAAACGCAATGGCATCGATTATGTCACTTCCATCTTTCAATAAAATAATACGGGGTTACGAGCACGAAACAGAGATAATAGTATCGAGATGACATAGAACGCAGCCCAAATTCTTAGAGTCTGCAATATACAATAAATAAAGTGATATTGTTACTTATATTCAGTCGACTCATTCATCCAACGCAACTGCCTTTCGTTCAGGGAGAAGCGCGTGCATTTCGCGAGAAAGGTATGTCTAATGAAGTTATTTCGACAGTTATGGCGAATAGAGATCATAACTTAGCTGGAGGAATTTAATAAACGTAGAATTTAGAGAATGACAAGACCTCCATAAGAGTCGGACATATCAATATTAGTATATCTGTAAATGTCTTTAACGTACTCCCAAGGGCGAATGTGTAAAAAGAAAACCCAAAACTAAGTAAACGTGAATTCATCGTATTCCAGTAGCGCAACATGGTGTTGAGTTTTCACTTTATAGTGATGAAAAGTTAAATTAGGTTCTAACATTTTGAGCTATTGCATATAGCTTTTATCGCGGGCTTTGAGCGCGGCGACCGAATCAAGAAATTCCGTAACGAAAAATAACCTAAGACCTAAACACCTAACATGTGTCAAATTAATTAATTAATTTGAAATTTCTAAAAGTGAGAAATTTCGCTATTTTATACGAATGTTATAACACTCTAGCGCTTTAGACTCCGGGATTTTCACGTGGCCTATCGAAATTAGAAGGTTCGAATTATCTAAAAACATAATTGCATGAACTCCAGACATCCTATGTAATTAGCTACGAACGAAATGATCTTGACATATGCCTCGAGGAGCTTGCTACGCGTCAGTTAGAGTTTATACCTTAGACGCGCGTAGCAGAGACCTGAGAGTACCTGTTTCTATTAAGCTATTGCATATATTGCATATAGCTTTTATCGCGGGCTTTAAGCGCGGCGACCGAATCAAGAAATTCCGTAACGAAAAATAACAGGAACTCGTTTATGTTGCGCTCTCTCGGGTGCGATAATTCTACATTCAAGTTTTATAATAATCGAAGGCAAGCTGCATCGGCTGCATCTTTGTTGCAAAAATTCAAAAGACTGCCTTTAAATAGTGTTCAGACGACAGCTCAAAGTGTCTTAGATTTCATTAGTAATAGAAATGGCATTTCAATAATGACTTTCAATTGCCAAAGTCTAAATAGTCACAAATACGATTTACAAGATTCAGTTACGAGACAAACAAATGTGTTACTTCTTACCGAAACTTGCATGGCGCATGATAATCCGATTGAAATACCTAATTTCAATTGTATTGTTCAATTCAAACGAGATACTGTTCCAGAAGATGTGGTAGCTATTTACCAAAATAATAATAATGTAACTAATATTATGACTCCGAATATTGAAATAAATATTGCTCACGTTAGCGATGTTAATGTTAGGCGCTCATTTGTAGGAGATATTTGTGCGTGCTTATGCAAACTTAGAAATGGCCTACACATAGTCATGGTAGCAATTTAAATTTCTCTTAATCCAAAATTGGACGAGGTAGAGCATTTTATTCATCGCACTTTACTGGAGTACCTACACTGAAGAAGGGTCGAAAATACTTGGTACAAATGGTAATAAATTTCCACTTATCTTGGCTGACGATTTCAACATCAACTTCGCTGATCAAAAATCAGAGCGGTTGACAACTTTTCTTTCGGAAAAATTGAATTTGAAAATGAATAATGATCCACAAGAATCCACAACAAAATATGGGACCACCTTTGACGCGGTATTTTCCAGATATTTAGAGGATATCAAGTCTCAAACTTATGTCTCTTATTTCAGTTATTCAGTTACCATAAACCTATAGTTTCAATGATTCAAATTCCTGAATAACCTACATGTATTGTAAGATAATAAGAATATTTTAAATGATATTAACTTCTCATTTATTCAATAAAAGAAAAAAAAATTGTTTTCTTATCGGTCACCACGCTCAAAAAGTGTAACTTTAATTAATATCAAAAAAAACTTGAATTAAAATATCAAAGAAAAAAAAATACTGCATAAATTTAAAAAAATAAATAATTATAATTGCATAAGTTGAGAAAAAATGCTATGCAATAGCTTTACCGCGGCAGTCCCCGAGTGCCACACGTATCTTTTTTTTTCGATTTCAATCTTCTTTATAATTATATTGAAATGCATGGTTGATAAAGGTAATAATAATGATAATAACTCTATAATGAACAGTAGTGTAGTCAAAATAAGTAAAAATGTTAACAAGCTGTTCATCAACTGGTGCAGGGCCGCTTTGGCACATGTATTGACTAATCCTGCCGTGGACGTTCGATGAGGGTGAGCTTGGTAGATGGAGGGAATAGCTTGAATCTTATGTATAGTGTGAAGGTATATTATGTTATCAAACGAAAGTCAATCTCCTGTAGAACTACATCTCGAGTTTGTTTCGCCCTGTACATACTCTGCGTGCCTAAGTCCCCATAGAAAGGCAAGCGAGCGAGGATGCATCAAAAGCGATAAGGGCACAATGTCGGTGGGAAAATTGCGAAGTAAATTCGAAAGAGAGTTTAAGCATCGAAAGATTTTAATCTGAAGAGTAGCAAGGCATTCGGTAAATAACAGATTGGGGATATATCGATCGGATTCTTTTGTTTCCGTTCTGTCAATCGGGACTTTCGACGTGGAGTGGGTCACGATAGAAGTCATTTGTTCGATTTGACGTCCTAAATATAATTGAAATTATTGGAAATTTCGTTTTTCTACAGCGTTGTAAAGTAGAAATTTGCAAGCGCAAATTGTGTGTAAGCCCCGCCACAAGAGAATATTCTTTATTGGAGTACAGTCATTGGAATAAGAAAATGAGTTGGGTGGGGGCAAATCTTCATCACCAAGCATTTCCTAGCCAACTTTATTAATTTTTGTTTTGTTAATTGCTAGAACTTCACTTATAATCCATTAATAGTGCTTTGAATCAACATGAAAGAAATAATTCTAACTTGTATCTTGTTAAATTAGCAATTAATCGATATCAATATTATAAGCGTTAAATTTGCATCCACCGTCCTCGTGCTGTTTTTCCTTTCTAAATATCCAGAATCCTCTAGGAATTCCAAATGATCCCGATCAGAGAGTTTTCATCATTTTTAATACTGTGATCTTGATTAATAAAATAAAAGAGTTATGTCAGAGGTGAAAGTTACCCTGAAAGTATGGAAAGTATCCCTTGGACTAATTCAACCTCTTGTAACATTCATACCTAGTGATTTCCAGTATGAGAGGTCAGTTGTATAATTCGACAAAACGTTGTTCGATACATATTGACATTGATTCCACACCACATTATTGGAGTTTCCTAGGATACTATGAAAGGCCATTATTCCATTACTGATTATTGTCGAGAATCTGTCACTGCATAATCCACTAACTACTGAATATTTCAACACAATTAGATTTAGTACATACAGAGTGTTCATATGGAACCTGTCCAGGCTTTTTATTTTCTGGTAGGTCATCATGTGTCTCTATCACTGCAGTCTGAATATTCCTACTGTGCTCTTCAGTTTCCTATCTTGATCAACATGTCCTGTTTCTTTTTGGTAATCTTGCTTCAGGCTTTTACAACAAAGACTCTTCTTCTTTTCACACCCTCTCCACATGGGATTTTGTTTAATCTCTATGCAGTGAGGCGTTATTGGGCCGATAATTATCCTAATTAGTCATTCATCATTTTATGGCTCTCCAAAACTTTGAACTCTGATCCACATAAAATGTATTTAAAACTTTATCAGAGATAGTGATGAACTATTTATTTTATGGAAATCCATTTTAATAAAATGAAATATAACAATTTTTTGTCTAATACCACAATATGATGATGTAAAAGTCAAAACCAGTCGTGTTTATAAGAAATAAAATCTCTTGTAGAAATTTGATAAAAAATTGTTTTATTCCATTTTATTAAAGTTTTGTAATTTAAATCTATCACCTAAGACACTGAAATAAAAAAATAATAAGTTGGAAATTTAACCGAAATTTTCTTCTAGAAGTTTCTATCACTTTTCTCACAATTACATAAAATGAATTCACTGGTTTTTGCATGTTTGCTCTTCAATTGGTTTTAAAAAAAATGAAACGTGTGGCACTCGGGGACTGCCGCGGTGAAGCTATTGCATAGCACTACGCCACTGGAAAAAGTTGGCCAGAAAAACATCCACTACCCCTTCAAAATCTTCTCGAATTAAGAGTAAGAAAATTTTTTGATCGCATAGAACATAGCTTGCTATGAGTAGAAAATGTTCGCAAAAGATGTTTTCTGTACGATAAACAGTTCCGGAGATATTTGCAAAAAATCCCTGTATCTCAAAAACTAAGCGTCTGCATATATGTTAATAGGAACTCAAAATCAAATTTTCTATCGACTGTGGAACATATAGTGTAGTACCAAAAGACGTCACGTAGGGGAAACATAACAGACGTCACGTAAGAGTATCATCTTGATCTCTATGAAGAGTATTCTGTGACAAGCATAGATAACTCTACTACCGGTACGTAGTAGATGGTAATCTATGGTGACAGTTACTTGCAAACACAATTTTATACGAAAGTTTTAACGTTCAGATCTCGATAACGCTTCCGGCTCCGGGATTTTCACGTGGCCTATCGAAATTAGAAGGTTCGAATTGTATAAAAACACAATTGCATGAACGCCAGACGTCTTATGTAATCAGCTACGAACGCAAACATTTTGACATATGCCTCCAGGAGCTCGCTGCACGTAAGTTAGAGTTTATACATTTTACCTCTATTTTGTTAATTTGGGGCCGTTTCGAACCCCGGCGCCAATTGTAATAAAGTATTTTGGGCTATGGGCCGCTAGCTTTTACCCGCTTTCGGTATATTTAAGTAGCTAGAAAATTCCCTTTCGTACGTGGCACGTCAGTTGCTAGTAGGTGACAGCTGAGAATACCTAAAACTGTTTTAATTAAATTTTCCTATTTAATCGACATTTTGGGGCCCGAGACTATGCTATTTAGTTGGCCCCGTTTATAAACTAACGACATGGAGCGAAAAGTTTCGTTAAGACGTTCTATGTACCGTAAATTTGCAATTTTCTAACTCGCGAGCTACGCGCTTCTCACGTGAACGTCATTCGATTTATCGAAAATTAACCAATTCAAAACAGTTTTCGACCCAGTTTGGGGCTATCACGATCTTTCAAAAGGTTCAAAGTTAACATTTCGACAATTTTAGGCTCGGCCGAGCTACATGGTAGGCGGAATGGTGGGTGTCAGGATATTTCGTTAAGCTATTTCCGTTACGGTATTTGTTTTTTGTTTTAAGCTATTTCCGTTACGGTATTTGTGTTTTGTTTTTTTTTCTTGATTCGGTCGCCGCGCTCAAAGCCCGCGATAAAAGCTATATGCAATAGCTTAAAAACTGGTACTTTTCAGATGCATTTTCATAATCATTTGGAACAAATTGATTCAGAAATAATTCTTATCCTTTTCTACTTTATTATACTCTTCGTACGAGAAGTTCAAAGAGTATAATTATGGCATTTACTCAAGTTTTTTATAAAATCCTTAAAAAAAGTTCTAGAGCAAAAATTTCTTCACCATAATATTTCTTATCGAATTTTGAGCAGCTGAATAAATCCGTCTTTTTGTGTGGATGTCTGTCACGAATTGCTTGTTTACACGATAACTCTAAAACATTCAAATTTTGACAAAAAATCGTTTGCTGTTCGGTGTCAACCCTATTGTTTTTCATGGATATCATGTAATAAATAAACATTTTTTCTGAAGGGTTGAAAATCCAAAAAAATCGTAACTCCCAAAGTATAAATTGAATCAATTCAAAACTTTTACAATGAATTTAAATTAACTTAAAACGGCTTTCATCCGAATTTCAACAAAATCGTTCAACAACAACAAAACCGTAAACTTAAAAATGTACACCTCAACTGTTTTAATTGGTTTCCTTATTTAAAATATTAACATTTTTGTAGTCGAATTGATGGTTATAATCAAAGCAGTGTTTAGCAAGGGCGATGGAATTTTCTAAGTTTTTGTTTCTTGTGCTATACTTATGGCCATACATTCTTTTTTGTAAATATTGTTTAGAGATTCCAGTATAAGTCCCATCGCAATCTAAACAATATAATTTGTATACCTACTGTGTGGGTTTGTTTATCTTTAGGTATCAAAGGTTTTAGATTTGAGAAATATTTTCCAACACAGTTAGTAGGTTTATGCGCAACATTTATATCATACTTTTTTAAACATTTCTTAATTTTCTCTGAGGTCTCCGGAACGTATGGTAATGTTGTAAAATTATCTGTATTACCGTATTATTTATATATGACGTTTCTTTATAGATTTTGTTTATTCTTTCTTTAATGATGAGATGAAAAATGTTTTTAGGTAGCAACTCATTTCCAGTGTATAACGAACCAGTTTTAAATTTTTGGGACGGTCCTCTGGGTGGCAAAATTTAACCGCGCGATCTGTAATACTGTTTATAACAATTTCTTTATAACTTGTTGGTGCAACGGAATTGAAGTGAAGATAACGTTGAGACCAAACTTCTTTAGCAATAGTGAACGATTTTGGCGCGACGCAATGTTTATATAGTTTTAATCACGATGATGGTCTGACATAAAAAACTTTTTTGGCCTGCTCCATTTACTTCGTTTATTAAGGCTTCATTCAAAGTGTTGAACTGTATCGATCTCTTGGGAAATTCGAAAATTTTCAAATAAGGAAACATTTTAAATAACGAGCAATTTCTAAAGACCACTCTCACGTCTAACGAAGACTTCATCACAGTTTTAATTATGAAATTATGAGAGCGTATCAAATTAAATTGCGTGACAGTCTCAGTCGGTTTCTATAAAATCTGAAATTTTTGTCTCCTCCTACCTCTACCTCGTCGTTCCCACTCTATTAATAGAAAAAGTTTCTGGGAGAAGACGTGGAATATGTTTTGTAAATAGTCGGTCTCGCAGGAGCAAAACACCGAAAAATTTCAGTAGAATAGCACGAACGGCATTGTTTTATTTATCTTGGCTATTCCATTAATACGAAGACCAATGTTAAATGTCCCCTAACCTAATGAAAAAACGAAGTGAAACTTGAAATTTCCGCGAACCACAATCGGAAATCTGCCGCAAGATAAAGTTCCCAAGAAAGTGATGCTATTATACAGTTTCACATTTCAGGAAATATTTGATCATGCAAAATGTAAACTACCCGAAGGAATACAGGATTCGTGATTAAAGAATCTGTTGTTCTTTTCTTTTATTTCGCTCACTGATTCACCACGAAATCTCCGAAACTATGGAGCGGAGCGACTTGAAACTTGGCAGATATGTTCCTTATACGACATAGGCGACCGCTAAGAACAGATTATTCGAAGCTCGATCCCAAACGGGGTAAAGAAATTCCATATATTTTTATTTTTGTGACAACTAACATAAATACGTATAATATACAACAGGGGGCTCCAAATTTTCCAGTCTTAGGGCCATACTGTTTACTCCAGTAAGTTCCAAGGGTCAGAACCATTTTAATTCTCCTGCCATTATCTAAAATTTCTAGACTCGTCGCCGAGTACAATTACTATTGTGTACAACTGTACTATATTGTTACGACCGCGACACTTGATGACACTTGGGGGTCACACACGGAATTGAGTAGTGGTAGTACCCTTTATCGGTAACAGATAGCGCTAGTAGTACTTTCAAAAGCGCAGTAACAATTAAATAATCGCGAATAATCTCGTTCTTTCGAGAAAGCTCTGGTGTATTCCCCTCATTTCTACATGACAGTAATTGGAGTGTAAAAAGGCTAACGGCATGACCGCGAGTCAGTCCGCCTAGAGAAGGCGAAGGAAGCGAAACTGTCTTTTGTGATATAAAATAGTATGTAACTCCTTAAAACGTGTTTGTGCGTGTTTAAAACACATTTTCGTAGAAGTATTTTGATTTGACTTGTTGTTTTTGTGTGTGATTTACTAGTATGGAAAAGAAGCGACAAGTAGACAATGAATGCAGAACAGAAGTATATTTTAAGTAGAATGCTCAAATGGCAATATTTCTAATAAGGTCTGACAACCTTTTTTTATTACCTCATAAATCTTTCAACATCTGGTTCCTAACTGGATACTTGAGCGTTATATTTTTTGGTTTCAGTCGTATGCAAACATTGCTTCGTATATTATAAGAAAATTGCTAAGCAGTGGATTCTTGATACATATTCATATACTTAAAACATTTATGTGTTTACAATTTCGATTACACGTGTTTCTGTTCGTTTCGGCGACGTGGGCATTTTAAATTGAAATTACTTGGATTTACCTCATTACTCTATGCACGTGATAACAGGTTTAATATTGATATTAAAACCAATGGCAGAGGGGACATTGTCAAAGCTATTGCCTTTACAGGTATGTATGCCATACTTAAACCCAGTCTGACATATGTCTCGGTGGTGTAGTGAATAGAGCTCGAAACGACCAAATCAGACCTACTGAGAAAGCTCATTCTTGGCGTGGCTATGAAAACTAATCCCACGGCTGCATTTGGAGTTTGGAGTTCTATTGTTAATGGAACCAATCTATCTGACCATTCATAGAACGGCACAAAAGCTATCCACAGACCATACAGATCAAGAATAGAGTATTCGAAGTCCATAAGAGCAATGTTTTATCCTTTTCTAATAGTCTGTTCTCTCTTCCGACAAATTAGAAAGAGATAGATACTCTATTCTTGATCTCTGTGCCACATACCATAATCTACTAGAAATAATCTATGCACCAATGACTATGATGCTTTGTAGACTCATCTCAATTCGACTTGAGAATACCAAAGGCAACCATACCAGAGAACCTGGCCACACCGTATCATTCAACTGAAAAACACATTCCGTATATTCAATAAGAACGAACATGATGCTACGAAGCTACAGCCAAGCGCATTAGCCACTCATTTTCAAGTAACGTAGTTTTTTCTGCATAAGGCTATCTTCTTCAAACTAATTGAAATATCTACGTTGTAATGAGGGTAAATTACACTGAATAAGTGGACATATCTCCGCAAGATGTTGGTGACCGTCGCTTAGCAACTGTTGGGATACAAGCCATCCGATAATTACTACTATTAGATTAGTAAGTCATTGCCGGAGCAGACACCAAAGTTTCCACTCGGAAAGATAACTATCGCTCACGATGACAGATAAGCGAGAGAGAGGAGAGAGGCCGCGTATATCGGAAGATTGGTGAATATTTCAGCCGATAATCTCACGTTGGACCGAATTCCCATATCGTCAATAATTAACCGAGTAAACTTGCTTTCTACTTTTCGATAAATTACAGGGACCAATATCAGAGATAAGTATGTGCTGTGCCAATATGAAACATTCGGCAATTTGGATAGGACATACTTCTATTCTATGTGCTATGGACACAGAATACTCTATTCTTGCTAATGGTAGCACCCAAATTTCTTTGGTTTGAACTTATTTCCTAAATTATTCATTGCGTAAATTTCAAGTTTGCAAATTGCCATTTTTGAAAGACAGATACTCCCTTAATTAATAAATGCCGTTTTCCAAGACTTTAAAAACTTTCTGTTCAATATTCTTTTCTTCTTTTTTCTTCAGATTGCACCCTGCATTCTCCAAAACCCTTATTCGTTCTGTGGATAGTCTGGCGACAATCTTGCTATAAACCAGCTAGCCCATAAAAACTAACCTTCTTTAGAAATTCAGTGATACAGATTTAGTCGAAATCAGTTTATCTTCTTACGGTTTGATCTTGACAGCTTGTGAAATTTAACAATTCTCTATACTTACTACCAGAATGCAATATTCTCCTCAATAATTAATAGCTTCAAGTTAGTTGTTATTTGTTTTTCATGTCGCTTAATTATTTACCTATTCAGTTGAAACAAACATGTTTGAATAGAAGCAACATATTCGTGATGAAAATCCATTATAAATTTAAATAAAACAACTGTAATAGTATGGTTTACACTAATTTAATAAATGTATAAAACTAGCTTCGCTAACACTGTAGTTTCTTCAAACAGATATTATTATGGTCTTTGTAAAGACCATAAAATATTCGAATTTGGTCTGGTGCACTCTACTTGCTCCCACGGTCGTACATACAGGTCTGGGGACTCGTATGTTTGACATGGGTCTCTTACGCGTCGCCAAACTCGTAGTCCCTCGCTCAGCCACTAGCTAGCGCTTGGATCGAAGTGGTAAAACGATTTCTTTCCGGAATCGCAAGCAGTGTTACTAAGTATTCTGATTTGAGAGAGGAATAGAACTGTTACTCTTGTCAAAATGTATTACTCACCTCAAAAATAACTACCCCTTTTTCGTTATAAATGCACACATAAAAGACCTCGTTGAAACGATTTCTATCCGGAATCGCAAGCATTCACTTTTTTCGCATTTCCGCATCTTTCGGCACTTTAAAAACAGAAGTTTCGTACTTTACACTTTTGTACCCCGTTTTGCATTTCGGCACAATGCAGGATTTCGTAATTTGTTTCTAAAAACGCAGGTATTCCTTGTGTTTACAAGTCAAGTATGACAGTTGTCAGAGAATTTCGACTACTGCGCCATCCTTTCTGGTACTACGTAACAGTCGACGCTTAGCGGACCCATTTCTCACATAGGAAACAACCGCGAGTCCCCAGACCTGTATGTACGACCGTGCTTGCTCCATGATAACAAGTCACAGATTTCTCACGTTAATTAATTAAGACTAAATTTTCTATGGTTACTTTAATTATTAGAAAAGATATTTTCATAAATATGAACTTGTCGACTATGGTAAGGTTGGCTAAATTGCAGGTCATAAAACACGGTTACTCTATCCTGGACCATTTTGAATACGTATATTCAAAGACGTTTGAAATTTTATATCACAGGTCGGAATTGTATCTAAATCCTTAGGATAACAATTCTAATAAACAGATCACATCAGTATGAAATATCAAATCGCTGATACTGTTGAAGTTGAACTTGCAGCGTCCTGTACTTTGGTTATGTAGATGTCATCGTCATAGATATTATATAACTTATTATAAGATTATGTAACTATGGCCATCGCGGACGTGTTGACGTTACACATCAACATTTAACATTGAACATGACAAATTTTGGCACATAGAACACAAGAATTAGAAGCTGCATGTGATTGTGAGAAATGTTATGAACATAGGTCGAGTTCATCTTATTTTTAGACGTGACAAGCTTTGAAAGAGTTAACACGGCTTAATACGCGAAAACTTGCCGTAACGTGAAATTCTAGTTTAAAAGTTAAAAGAGATGTTCGAAATGTCTACCTTCGGCTCATATGCAAGCCTGACATCGACTTACCTTTCAAACCAGCATTACACAGACAATTTCTTCGTGAACTAATATATAAAATCGATTCACGAAGAAATTTGATGTATGTAAAACGTTGAATTTGACATCAAACGACTTCATAAAGTTCTTTACGAATTAGAAACATTTTCTAGTTTCCGTCAATGTACGTGGATTCTGTGGTGCCAACATAAAGAAAAATTATTTGGGTGAGAGAAATTTTATCACGTAAAATTCTCTTGCGATCTAACATTCGTTGTAGAATGGACAAAACACACCGAAGAAATTTAACCTGAACGTCGTCTCACTGGCGATACAAAATATTGTGATTGTAACGCCTTTTTTGAGCCACTATCGAATAAAATTTTATTTCACGTTTTCGTTGAAGAACCTAGTATCTAATGTTAATTATTGCTGTTCATCTCCAGTTTGGTTAAGCTTATACAGTTTGATGAACCATTCTGCGATTGAACATTTTCATTTTTTTGAGAATAGCGTCTGCTTCTCATTTAAAGAAAACGCAGTTGAAGTTACGAAGGAATAGGCTCAGCCTGTACAGTGTACACCAATACTTTACATATTATACTATAATGAGGGCGGGATCCAATTTCAATATGCTTCAGTATTTTCTCTGAAGTCGAAGCGTACTGCCCAAATTGTCATTTCCCGTTCCTTCGTCGGCTTTTCTCCTCGCATTTTCAGGTAGAATAAACTAGATTGAAATCAGTTTTTTCAAATCTCACGAGATCTACAGACTCCTCTCTTACAATTAGCAATGCTTCGTTTAACGCATCCTGCACGAGTTCTGATTTGGTAACGTTTCAAATTTGCCCCACATTTCGCGTTTATCCTAGCTGTTCTCTCTATATTGAATCAATCTACAGTTCTTTGATTTCCAACTTCAAAAAAGTGGTATGTATTTTTAAATCGGCAGAATTGATGTTCGATTCATTTCGTTTGAAAGACTAGAAGACGAACATATGTTATCAATATCCTAATATCCAATAAAGTTAGTAAACCCAGGTAATTATTACGTTGATTATTATGATCCAATACGAGGTACATTCTTATAGCGTCTACAGGTGATAATACCTATTATATGTCTTTATTGAGAAACACTGTTTTACGCAATTATTGCTTGTAGTTTAGTGGCATTTAGCTGTAAGAAGATACACTATGTTCCAAAAGAACAAGAAAACTTATTCAAATGTGTATGTTCTCTTCAATCCTTTTGACTTTAGTTCTGATAGTATCAGATAGATGGCACTACTGACACGATTATTTATTGAGAATAAAAGAAATAATAATCATTGCTTATGGATGTAGTTGTCAAACCTTGGTAAACTTTAGTTTTCTTGAAAGAACTAATAATTCCTGAAACAAACTTCATATTTCAGATTTTGGGTTTGCGCTCCGCCGCATGTAAAGAGTTATTACTGTAGCGTTTAAATCATAATACAATGTCATGCTGTTAATAGATTTTCGAAAATATCCAGCTTATAAGCTTAATTCCCCCACTTTTGTTGAATGTAAATGATTGTAAAAACAGAAAATAGGTTGGAAATGATTCTGAAACCGCAAATGAAAGAATAAAATCATGATCTTAAATAAATATCCACTTAGTGTTACGTACGAATCAATGTATATTTTACAATTTTAGAATACGAATTTTAATCTGCCACAGTGAAAGGTGGAGTTGTGACGTCAGGCTATCAGTCAACTCTCAAACAAGTTTCCTCTGAAGTTGTACCAAATAATCAACCGACAGATGTCAACTATGTAAAATTTCTAGAGGTTGATAAACAATCTGATAACAGAATAACAAAAGGTCATGAAATTTTATTCACGAATAATTTGATACTTATTAACTAATTAACAGTCAAAGAGATACTATGCATCATTTTTTTATAGCTGGAAAGCTGGAATACCAACATGAACTCTACGGAAGACGAAATTTCCAGACGGGCAAGCAGATTCATTAATAGCGATTACAGACAGATAAACTATAACGATCTGAATATTTCTGTTGCTAATTATTTGGGATTATTCGACAACAAATTATTATAGAACTCTTCGTACCTACCTGTAGTCTGTGTAGATTATAGGTATGAGGAACTCTAGTGCCATCACTCCGATACTAGTTAAACTAATTTTCGCAGAACTTCCAAATTTACTGGTTTCTATAATATTACTAAAGGAATATTCTCAAAAAATTACAGATTTCTGTTATTGTTCCCAAGGTTTTAATAGTTCTCTACTATATCCTTTATGTGAATTTTACTATTAATCGCTGGAGAGCGCTCCAAATCAGATTTTGTGCAGCATCCATATAGAGACCTAGATTTTTGCTTCTGTTGTCTATTAAGATTGTAACTTAAGCTGCCCTCAGATAGATGGCCCAAGGAATCAAATTCCTTTTTGGATTGTTTCCACGGTATTAGGCAGTATGGTAGTCAGAGAGATCTTTTTACTTACACGTGGAAACTTCTTTGAGGAGGGGATGAATCTTCTAGCTGTTATTTCGCTTAACCTCGGTCATTTTTTTAACGTTACGCTTATGGGCTTATGGCACTCTATCTTAACATCTGGTAATATCTGATGGTAATGCGACTCCTATCCTTATCCGTGAATGAACCTCTCGGTTAAGCCGCAATAATCTCTGTAACGGGTGTAAGTATGCTCATTGCTCATCGGTTTCTTAAATTATTTTACCTTTCCTTTATTATAGTTTTATAGTTGTTCCGTGTGTTTTACTGTCTACGACGATGTTGAAACCGCGGTTCGGAAAATCCTTTAATTATAGTAAATCTTACTTGAGGTACGTGAACCAGTATTACAATGAACTCTGGAAGGTTTATTGCTTGTGATGTCAGATTTGACACCGCCCAAAGATCGTTTTTTTAAAGTTCCAACTAAAACGCGCATTCGCAATAAATCAAAGAACCGTGTTGCAAACGAACGACAGACCTGTAAAATTAAACACATGATATTCAATAAATAAAACACAATAATTCAACCTAACAACTTTATTTAATACTTCTAGAATTACAATATTAGCAGACATGATAAGTTTCACTTAAAAAAATTCACTATATAAAAAACAAGCTACCTGCTACGTTATTTATATGTCTGATATTGTGGAACACGACTTATCTACTACATAAACACTGAGGAATTACTAAAATTGAGCTGAATTAATATTGTATGGGGGGTTTGAGTTCCATTGAAATTCAAGTATGAATAATTGGAGTAGCACCGACGTTTCTTAAATGAATTTTCACTACGGATGTAGATTCAAATATCTGTCGACATCATTCTTAGTTTCCCCAATGTTTAATTTGACTATTTAAACTATTACTCACATAGATATTCTAGGAATGTTAGGTAATTGACATATTTTACTGAATAACATATTAAGTACACATTTGATTACAAAAACATTATTTACCTTGCTCTAAATATTGATGGTATAGTTTGACAGTTATTGCTTTAGTTATATCTATTTTTAATCCAATTTTTAACTATTCAATTTTATCCAATAAGAAAAATTTTATTTTGAATAATTACAATAATTATTTTAACTTAAATTGGATCACAACCTGTAGAAGATCCATTTATTTTGATTTTCACAGTAATTTATTCAATAATTTTTATTAATAATCCTTCTATTTTTAAAATTTTAGATTTATTAATATTTAATTGATCAATGAACTTGATAAGTATATATTTTGAAAATATAAAGAATAAAATTTCTATTGATTTATACAAAAATTAATTAACTATATTAAATAAGAAAAATAATAAATAAAGCTTTTTGACTTGTCAATGGAGAAAATTGTTGGTTAAAAAAAATTAAAAGCTCCATGAATTATCAATTTATGTGCGCACTATCTTGTACGTTAAATCCAATATGAAACTTAAAGATAAAATGTAATATAGTCTGAGAAATCATTAGAAGATTTCGTGGAGCAGCCTGTAGAGTGAGTATTATCGTGGTATTATTAGAGGTCTATTAATATTTAGAGAAGTGTTTTTTGAAATCAATTGGAAACACTTTCCATAGGAACTAATTAAAAAATAATATTTTTTATAATTCTGTCATTGTAATCCACGAAAAAACTAATTTCTGGAAATTGGTTAGTATGTTCAAAGTGAGCAATAACTCATTCTTGTATTATTCAGCTTAAGTTTTATTAGATAATATCACATTTAATCTATTAAGCTTGTGCTTATTTTAAAGCCACAACTAGTTACTTGGTTATTTCATTATATTCTTTGGTTACAAATACGAATTACTAACATATAATAAAAATTGTTATCTAAGTAAATACTGCATATCTTAAATAATATGGAAGTGATTTGTTTTATCATTAATTAGATTTTTCACGCACCTGTATATTAAATAAGATGATATACTGGTGAAAATATTATTAAATGATGAAATCAATAAAATGACTAGATTCCACTTAATCCTAGCTATTTATAACTTCTAGAAAAAATTCCTATCAGCCTAACTTCCCATTATTTTTTCGAAGTTTCAAATCATAGTACATTATAGTATAAATAAATAATTTCAATTAATGTTTCATCAGGAAAAAACATTTAAGGTGAAATTAAATCGTAAGAATTTGAATTGAGTAGCATGTAGTTCCTCTTGTAACTCGTATCATTGCTTCCATTCATTTGGACATGCTATTGATCAAGTTGTGAATGATTTCCTGGGGAATATTCTCCTCTTTGACAAGGACAACTTATTTGAGATTTAGTGGCTGCTCATGGGTGCCAGAACTGGTGCAGCAATGTCAGCGAAAGAATATTAGATTATTTATTTATTTTTAGGGTTTTCCGCGTTATTTTTGCGACGTTTTTCATCAGTAAAAATTATTGTAAAAAGAACAGTATTCAACTTTATACATACAATAATTTTTAGTGGCAAATACAACAAAAATTATTATTGCCTAAAATGTTCGAGAAAATTTTAAATTTTTACATTTAAAAAAAATTATTTAAAGGAAGAGAGCGATACAGTCGTCCAGAACTAGAGACGGCAAATGACCGGTAATTTAATGATTTTGGACAGGTGCTTAAGTGCTCGTCAGTGACCATAATAGACCACTACAGTCTGTTCAAGAACTAATTAAAAAATTGTGTTACTTTTGTTAGTCTTAGTAAAACATTGTCATGACAAGCTTGAAAATGGAGAACGTCTGAAATTCGTATTATAATTATATACAATAATTTATGTGCCAGTAGCAATAAAATATCACTAATAACAATATATTTTATGTAATATAATAATTATAATTATGTTTTTTTTGTGGGATTACTTGCTATTTTATTATTATTATTATAATTTAATGGTTTATTGAATTTATTCTCAAGAAGGAAACTTTCCATTCTGGCAGAATTAAATAAATCAATTAGAGCAATGTTTAAATTTATAATCACGTATTTTATTTATTTATTTTTCCATTCACATCAGTTTCCAAGATAAGAACAATAGAAAAACAACATAACAAACTGACTGATTATAGGTTATGTTTTATACATTTTTTAATAATTTACTTGTTCTATAACAATTTAATTTGGTCTATTCAAAAAGGGAATTATAAATTAGCCAACCCTCAGAAATTTGACATAAATGCACATTAATGTCCACACGCTCGGTCACTCACTTTGAAATGACCTTACCTTCTCAAAAATGATCTTACCTGACCGCGATCATTTATGGCTTCTCCATCTCAATCCAGATCAATTATATTCTAATGTTACTGATTGATCTAGACTAGGGAGACCTTAGGCAAAGTTTTTGGTTCTCCAGGTTGAACAGTGCCCAAACTTATATTGGTTCCAGATAGCTGTTTCGATCTTCTCATGACCTCATCAGCGAAAAGAGTCCGACTCCGGCAGAAGTATAACTAACCTATAAAGAAATAGATGCCGGAAATGGTATATCAGTGAGTTCATCGTCTTGTTCGTCCCACTAGATTATGAGGAGAGCGTCTTTAACTAATAGACGTGTTGTAACTGTTCAACCTGAGTCATAAACTTTGGTCTTTAGTATGATTCTAACATGGAATGTGTTTGTATTCACTTTGCATACAGTGTCTAACTTCTAACAAATTAACCAAATACTGCTGGATATGAAGTTACCACTTTCACTGCTTCATCATCTCTTAGTTTGTCTGTGAGATTCGGTTTTCTATACCAATTCTACCTGACAAAGTCTTTCCTTCACTTAATGACAATTTATTTCAATATGACCAGCATTATTGTATTAATAGCCTTTTACAAATCCCTTTAAACAGCCTTCAATGTCTTATTAAGTTAATATCAAGCAATTGCGAAATGATACTTTATATCTGTCAAACAATTACAATTATTCATCAGTAGCGAGAGAGGCCATCTACGTAAAATTTTTAACGATTTAAATCTTCGGAAAATAACAAGAAAGTAAATAATAAGAAGTTTTGCTGATGTCCAGGAGTATATCTATATAAGCCGACAGATACGGCATTTTGGATCCTACTGCCATATAAGTACAGAACGTTGCCCTACAAAACTTTTATTTTGTACTAAACTACGATTACTGTCTTAATGAAAATTCACTTACCGATAGCACTTGCGTTTTTTCAAGTACACGAATGAGGAAGCTTCGTGTAAATACTACAGGCTTATGTGGAAAAAAAAATTACCGAAACTTATTTTTTATAAATCGTTAGCTGGGCTTGTGACGAGCTTAAAACCAAAAAAGTTGTAACCCCCACCCTTGGGCATTTCTGAGAATATGAAAATGTTTTTGGATTTGATTTTCCGCGAGAACGGTAGGTCGTAGCGGAAAATTTCGTTAACAAAAATTGTAGAGAACTTCATTGTCTACAATTTATCTCCTACAATCGCCGCCCTAGAACCAAAAACACATGAGGCAGGGAGCGCCAAAGTTTTCTATGAAGAATAATGGACCAAACAACCCTTAGGAACGCCCCATGAACATAAATAACTTCGGAATAGGGCTGATTATATGTAAATTTGACGAATACATAATTGCCCGACTTAATTCAACACACAAATTTATTTATTGGAGTGCTCGATTTCTATAATTCCTATTACCATAGTTAAACAATGAGATTTCCAAAAATTGATGATAAAAATCGATATGGATACGCTTTAGTTAGTAACCCGCCAAGCCTTTTACTTTTATCTAATTTATATCATTTAAAGAATAATGGACCATAATGGCATCTTTGAGGAACGCCTAATGAAGATTCGGAGATCCACTTATTGTACATATTAAATGCTCAAACAGAATCTATAACTGCCCAAGCGGGGCTTTTATTCGCGAAAAAACTTTTTAGTCCAGGGAAATCAGTTTTGCTTTTCAGAAATCGAGATAAAATTAATTTTTTTTCAGATGAAAGTGAAACATGGGACATCCAAAGTCGAATGCCATTAACGCGTCCATCTGGTAGGTGAGGGAATATACTTAAAAAAAAAACAACAAAATATCACGCTTCCAGATGCTGTTCGGAAAAAATACAATTTTCCGGAAAATTTGGAGGAAATTTTATACTGCCTTGGTAATAACTTCTTAAAATCGACATTCTAAACACTTTTTCATTCTTGTATTTTTTCGAAAAATCGATAGGAGACATATTTAACATTTTAGGAAAAAAGTATATCAAATTTTGCATATTTTGACGCATCATTTTCCGGAAAATTTGGGGGGAAAATTGATGCTTCCAGGATCCTGTCTAAACGTATACAGGTTGTGAACCATAGACAGCCTAACTGAGATATGTAAAATAGCACACTTAACTGGAACGACTGACAATACATATAATATATAGAAATAATAGACAAATATGAACATTACGTGTTTTTTCTACGTTTCGGTATGCTACATTCTCCAAATTCCTCGTAGTCGGCTATATTCTCTTGATGAGAAATAAGTTGAAAAACATATATTTCAAAGGTCAATAATTGAACAATTACTTGTTAGTAGTGATGGGTCGTTCATGAGCGAGTCGTTCGAAATGAACGACTCAGTTGAGTGAGCGGTGAACGAACGACTCGGTACTGTGATGATTCGTTCAATTAAACTCCGATACATATGAACTAAGATACGATACAGACTCACAGAGTGAGTTGCTCAATGTTTACAGTTGAGTAAATTCTGTTAGCGGTTAGGTATCTAGCTTTACTTAATATGGCTGGCGTGTTTGTCTGCGCTCTGCGTCACAATATCTTTATCATTTCAATAAGTTCAAGCTATATTGCTATCACCTGATAATATTAAATTCTGGATTATCCTTTAGTATTAGTTATAAATGTTGAAAATTCTACATGACTGAGAATATGGATCCGAAATGATAAAGTTCATCTATACAAAGATATATATAATATTTTAAATATATAATATAATATAAAGATATAGGGAAGACTGCAAAATAACTTAACTGCAGCTGTTGGCCACGTACATGCTGAGAATTGACTAATTGAGATAAAGAAGAAGAGTGAAGGAGTCTATCAGCCGAATGGACGTATCAAATAAGTGATAATCCCCGGTAAACGTGTAGTAGTGGGTAGGTATTGTATTACAATGCGAGCATAGATTTCGATAGCCTCTAAATGTATCCATGCGAGCTTTCAGTAAGAGACGCACCGTGCAAATCGTTCAAATGAACGACTCACTTGAGTGAGCTGAACGAAATGAGCGCGCTCATTAAAAAGAGTCGTACGACCCAACGCTACTTGTTAGAAGTTAGTTCACAAAGTTAGTATAGAACTCTCAGGATCGATAAGTGACAGTACTTAATAGCTCCAGGCCGCTGTTCCGTCTTCTCTTACTCATCAGTTGAGCGAGTAGAGGTGTAGTGCCACCGATCGATATCTCCACTAATATACCAATAACAGAAAGTACTAGAGAGAGGTAGAACAACTAACGTCATCTGCCCGCAAGTAGATGTCCCCTAATTGTTCAATTATTGATGGTATTGGTTTGAGTCGCCCTCTGCTACGCTTGGCACTAACATTACTGCCCGTCGTGACATCCTTGTAGTACGGAAGATCCATTTAGCCTATCTACTCGCGTATAGATCGCGTCACTTGTTCTATCCTACTCTCGCACTTTCTGTTATGGGGTTATGAATATATCAGCGGAGACATCGATCGGAGGCACTACACTACAACTCCACTCATTCCCTAATGAGCTAGTGAAGGTGAAACTGCTGTCTGAAGTCATGTCGCTGTGCTGTCACACTGATCGGTCTAGGTCTAGAGTGACCTATACATATATTTCACTAAACAAGAACTATTGAGTAAGTCGATTTTATTGAGATATTTATCTCATTAAAATCAACAATCTAAGCATTTTTTGTGTTGTAATTTTTCCTAAAAGCATTAGAAAGCGATATATTTCGTTTTTTTTGGATAAAAAGTACTTATACATATATACAGGGTGTCCTCGAACTGCGTGGCAAAAATAAAACCGAAGATTCTTTGATTCGAAAAAAAGTTGATGAGCCTTTTTACTTTTGCCTCAAGTGTCTTGTTTACCCGGTAGAGGGCTTCAAAATTGCAAAAATAATTTTGTTTTTTTGGTATAACTTGAGAACGTGATGAAGAACTTTTACAATATTTAGCAGGTGAGTTACTGTTAATAATGGCCATTTTTGAGAGTGGAGCACAGAGCCTTAGATAACATAGAAATGGCTCAAACTTGAGGATGTAACGGGAAAAGTGTCCAGAACTTTTTTGTTGTCAATGTAATTCACTCGATATTTTTTATGTAGATAGCTTATCTAATTTGAAAACTTTTCTTACTCTTAGAAAATTTTGATAATATCAACGGATTAGCTTGAAAAAATTAATTTTCGAGTCTCTGCAATTTTGGCTTACTAATTTTACTTGATTAAAATACCTTAGTTGCCTTTGCTTTTCTAATGTCATTTTGGCATTTGAAGAATTTATTCTCAAAACTGTCAGTTTTTACTTTGCTTTCCGTAAAAATTTTATAAAATTATGGCTCAAAATTTCACTAACACTGAAATGGTTGATATGTTATTGATTTATGGACTTTGTCGTTGCAATGGCCGGAGAAGGGAAAGATATCCGCATCGCAGAATTCCAAATCGGCAAACCTTCGCGAAACTGGCAAATTTGAAACAAATCGCAGAGAAACTGGAAGCAGACGGACAAGAAGGACGTTAGAGCTCGAAGAAGCGATACTGGAAGCGGTTGAAACTGAACCTGGGATAAGCACACTACGTTTGGGACTTCGTATTGGAGCCTCAAAATCATTAGTTCATAATGTACTGAAAGAAGAACTGTTGTATCCCTATCATATTAAAACAGTTCAAGACTTATTTCCCATGGATCCAGGTCATCGGCTAGATTTCTGTCGGCTTATTGTCCAAAGACAAAACGCAAACCCCAATTTTTGTAGAACAATTCTGTTCACGGACGAAGCTTCCATTTCTATTGTTTTTATTATTCGTGTTTTACCGAGATATTAACCATTTCAGTGTTAGTGAAATTTTGAGCCATAATTTTATAAAATTTTTACCAAAAGCAAAGTAAAAACTGACAGTTTTGAGAATAAATTCTTCAAATGCCAAAATGACATTAGAAAAGCAAAGGCAACTAAGGTATTTTAATCAAGTAAAATTAGTAAGCCAAAATTGCAGACTCGAAAATTATTTTTTCAAGCTAATCCGTTGATTTTATCAAAATTTTCTAAGAGTAAGAAAAGTTTTCAAATTAGATTAGCTATCTACATGAAAAATATAGAGTGAATTACATTGACCACAAAAAAGTTCTGGACACTTTTCCCGTTACATCCTCAAGTTTGAGCCATTTCTATGGTGTCTAAGGCTCTATGCTCCGCTCTCAAAAACGGCTATTATTGACACTAACTCACCTGCCAAATATTGTAAAAGTCCTCCATCACGTTCTCAAGTTATACCGAAAAAACAAAATTATTTTTGCAACTTTGAAGCCCTCTACCGGCTAAACAAGACACTTGAGGCAAAAGTAAAAAGGCTCATCAAATTTTTTTCGAATCAAAGAATCTTCGGTTTTATTTTAGCCACGCAGTTCGAGGACACCCTGTATATTTTGGGGGTTTTTCGCGATTTAAGATAAACTTTATACGCTTTCCATATTTTCATAGCAAGGTCTTTTGTAAATCGACGTTCTAAACACTTTTTCATTCTTGTGATTTTTTTCAAAAACGCAAAGGAAACGAGATATTGCGGAAAACTCCATTTATATAATAAAACATTTCATATTGGCTTTTTCTTCTTCTATTTATTAACGTTTCGATATTACATATCATCATCAGAATAAATTAAAAATTCTTCTCTGAGTGCAATAGATAAAAACAGTGACAATATCATTAAATTTTTTTAGATAGTTAAGCTAAATTGGCATTTGTTTTTATCTATTTTACTCAGAGAAGAATTTTTAACTTGTGATATTTATTCTGATGATGACATGTAACGTCGAAACGTTAAGAAATAGAAGAAGAGAAAGCCAATACGAAACGTTTTATAAAAAAAGAAGGGGGAAACAAGAAGATGAACACCGCGCGTTCGGTGACAGGATATCCGGTCTCCACTTCCGGTCTAGCTGTCCATCCAGTGTGAGGTTATCCTTATCAGTTTCGATAAGGATGCAGGTCAGGTGATAAGGTGTGAGATAAGGATATGTTGTTTGTAAAGAGTATACAGGGTGCTTACAAAAAGTGTGTCCCGTACGGGGTCATGTGACTATCCCGAAACAGCTGTCATGGCGGACCAAAGGTACAGACTGCTTCGTGGAGGTGTCACCACCAAGGGACAGCTGTCATGACGGGCCCAAGGTACAGAATGCTTCGTAGAGATGTCGCTATCACGTGACAGCTGTCATCGAAGGTACAGACTGCTTCATGGAGGTGTCGCCACCATGTGACAGCTGTCATGGTGGCCCCAAGGTACAGACTGCTTCGTAGAGGTGCTGACCACCTCCACGAAGCAGTCTGTACCTTTGGTCCGCCATGACAGCTGTGCTGTGATAGTCACATGACCCTGTACATGGGACACACTTTTTGTAAGCACCCTGTACACTCTTTACAAACAACATATCCTTATCACATACATCCTTTCCTTATCACCTGATCTACATCCTTATCGAAACTGATAAGGATAACCTCACACTGGTTGGACAGCTAGACCGGAAGTGGAGACCAGATATGCTGTCACCGAACGCGCGGTGTTCATCTACTGAAACATTTATTGCTATACGACCGATAACCCAGGAAAAAAATAAATAAAGAAGTTGCGGGTTTTCTTAGGTTTTCAGCAATTTCAACGGTGTATTTTAATGAAACAATCTTCTCATTTGACGCGTTTTGGCTTTTGCCTTCTTCAGAAATTTGTAAGTGAGATCTCGATTTTGGAGGTCCCATACTTCATTTTTATCTAAACAAAATTGATGTTATCCGATTTCTGGAAATAGGCCTTCTTTTGTATAACTTCCCCGGACTATTTAGTTGTTCAGTCACGACAGAAATAAAAAAAAAAACTGTATTCAAATGATTTCCGGTTCTAAAATGGCGAATTCGTTTGCTTGCCTTACCCGCAGCTCATATTTCACCTATTCACAAAGCTATCAACCTAGTTTTGCAATCCTTCCATTTTTCCTGCAACTTCCTATGTTCCTCCAAGTCCTTCTCGGAAACGTGCCTCACCTGACCCAACTTCCGCGGGTCCAGATTGGCCCCCAAATGTTGCACGCCCTTCGCCAATTTGCTGAAGGGCGAGAACATCGCATCCTTAGTAACGTACGATACGGGCGACGCGATCGTCGCCAATTTATTCTTCAGCGCCGACTCGCTTTGCGACTGCGATATGTTGGAAGACATTTCGTAATCGGAAACCGACCTTTTCTCCAAACGGACGACGTGTGGCGAATCGCTTATTGGATCGTTCTTCGCCTCTTGGTCGATCTCGCCGGAAGAATGACTCAACTTGCGATCCAATTTCAAACTGGTCGGTTTCGTTCTGAAATCGCCGTTTGCCACGTCTTCCGAATTAACTTGAATCTCTGGATTCTGGATGAAGACGTTGTCCATTATACTGGACAGTTGAATGTTGTCCACGTTGGCGGAATCTTCTCGTGTCAACAGGTTATCTTTTTGTTCTAAGGTGACGCGATTTTCCAATGGCGCTTCTCCTTTCTTGCCCATAACTATGCCGACGCCGGGCAAAAACGTATCTGACACGTTGGAATTCACCAGAGAAGATTCTTCGGTTACCTCGAGGCCTGGCTCAACAAATACGTGACCTTCGCTGGAACTGGTATCGGTGGCGTAACGTAACGAAGACGCAGCGTGTCCAACATTCGGTTGGAAAATGCTGGTTTCGTAGTCGTCTTCCGAATCGCTGGAAGTTTCGTGTTTGGTAGATTTGCCGATCGTGAAATTCGGTCGTCCCTTCGATTTGCTTTGTTTGAAACTGTTTCCGATTTTGTTCAATTTCGAAAATTGAAGGGTGACGTTCGAGATGGCTTTGCTTCCTACACAAAAGACAGATTAATAAATTTTCAGTGATTTACATTGATTGAATACTATTTTGGTATTGGTTGCATAATTCAAACTCACCCACACTTTTTATCGCCAATAGCTGACTTTCTGAAACGTTTCTGGTCATCTGAGGTAGACCAACGATATCCAAATAAATACTTCCGCTACTTGTACCGCTAACAATTTTGGATCTCCTTCTATCCAAAGCCAATCCTTGATGATAAGGAACTTGAGGAAGATGACATATGTCCAAAGCCACTAGAAACGTTTCGCACACGACTTTAAGGGTCTCTGAGGAGGAAATTTCAACATTAAAACGACTTCAAAGGAAAGCACCAAGAGCATTGTCAAGTCTATCATATTCAATTGGACTTTCAGCTATTTCACCAGGAAAATTGATGAAAACATGACTCACCCACTTCCTCTTCCGCAGTTTTAATGAACACCGCCATATTATTGAAGAAACCGAAGTTGGCAGCCCTGAACATGTGATAATATCCGCCTGTACCCTCCACCTTGTAATTGATCCTGATGGAAAATCGACTTTTTGTCGAACTAAACAGCGATTTTGCCAGTTCCGGCATGCCGCACTCTATCAGTGTTACGTCCTTGAGGAACACCTCTTGGTACTTTGTTATCTTATCAACTTGGTCGTCGTAGTCTGCGACGAAGTAGGAACCTCTGGTGAGGATGACCACCGAATCGATCTCCGTTTCGCTCGGATCACCGATGCTTGGATCTGCATTTATCAGGCCCCAGGCACCGACCACGTTTTCAGGCTGATTGATAAGCATCTTCTTACAATCTTCGATTAGTAGTTTGACGTGTTCGGCCGTCGCTAAGTTGTCTTCTTCGAACTGCGTGGCTTTGGATTCGTTGAAAATGTCTTCTGACACGTTGTTTCCTGAAATTACATTAACAATGAAAATAAACCCCTATAAATAAGAAATAATCACCCTTATCCATTGATAAAAACTGATGTTCTGAGGATTTTTCAGAGTAAGTTTACTATGCAGTAGTACTTGGTAGCTGAAAGGCCTTAGTAATCTAACAGTATGTTTAGTGGATAAAGCTGATTATTTCTTGTTTAAGTGTTATAGTGTATCCTTAGTGTGAACTCTTCTATTGTTCATTAATAAAAATAGATATATAGGAGATCAATCGCATCAGAGTAAACTTACTCTGGTGAGGGATACTAAGAAGCTGAAAGGTTCTTAGTAGTCTAACCAGTATTTTAGTGAATAAAGCTGATTATTTCTTGTTTAATTGTTATAGTGTATCCTTAGTGTGAACTCTTCTATTGTTCATTAATAAAAATAGATATCCAGGAGATCAATCGCATCAGAGTAACCTTACTCTGGTGAGGGATACTAGGAAGCTGAAAGGTTCTTAGTAGTCTAACCAGTATTTTAGTGAATAAAGCTGATTATTTCTTGTTTAATTGTTATAGTGTATCCTTAGTGTGAACTCTTCTATTGTTCATTAATAAAAATAGATATCCAGGAGATCAATCGCATCAGAGTAAACTTACTCTGGTGAGGGATACTAGGAAGCTGAAAGGTTCTTAGTAGTCTAACCAGTATTTTAGTGAATAAAGCTGATTATTTCTTGTTTAAGTGTTATAGTGTATCCTTAGTGTGAACTCTTCTATTGTTCATTAATAAAAATAGATATCCAGGAGATCAATCGCATCAGAGTAAACTTACTCTGGTGAAGGATACTAAGAAGCTGAAAGGTTCTTAGTAGTCTAACCAGTATTTTAGTGAATAAAGCTGATTATTTCTTGTTTAAGTGTTATAGTGTATCCTTAGTGTGAACTCTTCCATTGTTCATTAATAAAAATAGATATCCAGGAGATCAATCGCATCAGAGTAAACTTACTCTGGTGAGGGATACTAAGAAGCTGAAAGGTTCTTAGTAGTCTAACCCGTATTTTAGTGAATAAAGCTGATTATTTCTTGTTTAAGTGTTATAGTGTATCCTTAGTGTGAACTCTTCTATTGTTCATTAATAAAAATAGATATCCAGGAGATCAATCGCATCAGAGTAAACTTACTCTGGTGAGGGATACTAAGAAGCTGAAAGGTTCTTAGTAGTCTAACCCGTATTTTAGTGAATAAAGCTGATTATTTCTTGTTTAAGTGTTATAGTGTATCCTTAGTGTGAACTCTTCTATTGTTCATATAGATATCCAGGAGATCAATCGCATCAGAGTAAACTTACTCTGGTGAGGGATACTAAGAAGCTGAAAGGTTCTTAGTAGTCTAACAAGTATTTTAGTGAATAAAGCTGATTATTTCTTGTTTAAGTGTTATAGTGTATCCTTAGTGTGAACTCTTCTATTGTTCATTAATAAAAATAGATATCCAGGAGATCAATCGCATCAGAGTAAACTTACTCTGGTGAGGGATACTAAGAAGCTGAAAGGTTCTTAGTAGTCTAACCAGTATTTTAGTGAATAAAGCTGATTATTTCTTGTTTAAGTGTTATAGTGTATCCTTAGTGTGAACTCTTCTATTGTTCATTAATAAAAATAGATATCCAGGAGATCAATCGCATCAGAGTAAACTTACTCTGGCGAGGGATACTAAGAAGCTGAAAGGTTCTTAGTAGTCTAACCAGTATTTTAGTGAATAAAGCTGATTATTTCTTGTTTAAGTGTTATAGTGTATCCACAGTGTGAATTCTTTTATAGTTTATTAATGAAAATAGATAATTATTCATATTTTGTGTTCTATAGAATAGTTAGAAAACAAGTAACAACAATTTAGCTACATACCTTTATTTTGAATTAATCTATATAACAATATGCTTACCTAACATCAAATCTATCGTTCCTTGCCTAGTGGAATCCTTAAAACGACTTAGATAGTACCTAAAATAATGAAAACATACTTCTAGGAATATGAAAAATCATGAATGGCAAATGGTATGTATTATCAACATGGATGTTCAAAATTCAGCTTTTGCTATGAAAGGCTGAAATATTGGAGCAGTTGAATTGAGAGTTGCATATTGTTTGAAACTTATAATTGCCTACTAGTTTTCAAATGATTCAATTGGTAAGCAAGTTTAATTTTATATTATTTCATGATCAAAACGAAAAAAAACAATTCAAATGTAATGCAAAACGTGAACATAATTATAGTGAAATGTCAAAGTGGGTAAATGTTCTTTTTTCAGAAGTTCAGTATTTTCAAAGAAGAAGAAAAGAAATGAGTGCCTATATTTATTTCAAATGTTTCAAATTTGTGTCAAAATAACCACAACTAATGACACAAACTGATATTTTGAAATGGGAAAAACTTTGGATGGTTGAAGTACAGGTGAACTTATAAACTTAAATCCTTTAAGTAAAATTCGAAAAAGTTGTTCTACTTTGTTTAGTGTGGAGCATACCAATTGTACTCAAAGTGAATGAATTTCTACCTACAAGAGAGAGATAATTTGACAATGGATAATGCATTCTAGAGTTGTATTTGAAATATGGTGTTTGTGCTTCTAGCAAAGTGTGAATTTTGGACAGCCAATAAAATATGTTCAAACAAAACAACACACTAAATGATGCAGTTAGTTATGAAGTAGTCAAATACTTTGGGATATGAGTGTTTTGATGAAATACTTCTAGGCCTTTTTGAAGTATTGCCACCAAATGGCTTAATATTTTCTTTTTTTCGACTATTCATTCGTGGATTAAAATGATGAGAAAGTAACAAAAACTCCAAAATTACATTTCAAAAAGGCCCAAATTATTTATTTATGAAATCTCCAAGAACTGTATTCAAGCAGGAAAATTTAACTCGGTAAATTTCGGCATTTTGTGTAATTTTTCTGGGAATTCCCTATAGAAATGTATGACTTGACATACCAACCTGACTAAAATGAGTTCAAAATGGAGAACAATTGAAACAAAAGCAAAAACGAAAAAAATGTTTCTTTTCTTGATAAAGTTGATTACAATTTCATATTTAACAATAAATAATACATAATATGGGTTCAAAAAGAGAAAACAAACTAGTTTACTCATGTTCTAAAATAATATCTTAGTTAGTTAAAAACTGAATACGAAATGGAACTAACCTAGACATATGATAGAGGGCGTTTGCGAGGGCATATTCTTGTTGAAGGGCAAGGTGGGGAGCGAGGGTGGGTATTTCTGCAGGGAGGATATCGCCGACAATTTTACCAACTGTACGTAAATAAGCCCAAAAATCTCTTAATTCAAAGTCACTGAGGTCCTCACCTTGGATTATATCTAGGCAACACTGTCGTACTGAATCTTTGAAATGACTCAAGTAGTATCTACAAGATTATTATTTTGTGTAAATATGTAAAAATTCAATGAAATTCAATCTTATAAATGTATAATGAAATTAATGTTAAATAAGTTGTTGCGTGTGTATTTAAAATCGTATTTATTTTCAGATTAATTTTCATTTCAACCAGTTTTCATCAAAAGAAGTGAATATAGTATGTATACTATTGGATGGAAAAAATTTTAATAGCAAAAATATATATTGTCAGTAAATACAGATAATTATCAAATTTTTGTGATTTTGATATTTTGATTTTCATGAACAGAATCAGTGAATAAAAGCTGTGTATAAGACATATTATTACCTATTTGCTGAATTCATACCATCTTTCATGATGCCTGTGAATTTTCTTTCTCCTGTTCTTGTATAATCACCCTAAGAGCATTAAAAAAAATTATATTGTAATTTTTTTGTTATAGTTACTTCAATATTATTTTTAATCATGAATCAATACGGATTAATTTGAATTCAATGATTTTTAAGAAACTAAAAAATTTAAACGTTTAATGATGCAGATCAATTGTTTGAAAATACAAGAAATCATGTAAAATAAATTGAAAAATATGTTAATTCGTTAATTATAACACAAAATTCGATTTAATTCGTCTAATATTTGATAAATGATCACAAAATTCTATTAAAATGAAATAAAAACTTACTTTCAAAGCATTTGTTCCAGCATATTGTTTACTAATAATGTCACCATTATTTGCCCAGAGTAGTTGAAATATATTTTTAATATTATTTGGCATAACACCTTCAGGAGTTATCAACCCCAATTTGCAAAACTGTAACTCCATTACAGCTTTACCAATAGCAGTCTAGAAAAAAGCCTTACATTAAAAAAGTTGGATTTTATATCAGTAAAGGTTCATTCAAAACGAAATTAAATATATTCACAAATATGAACAAGTTCCCTTTTTATATTTTGAAAATAGTCAACTACTTACTTGGACAACGTTGGTTCTGTCTAGACAATCTATACAATTTATTCTGAATACACCATTTTGTGAACAAATATGTCCCTGCTTATCTCTCCAGCAGTAATTCATTTCCTTTATAATGTCCCCAATAGCGTTCATCAAAATCGACACATTCTCAAAATGCATCCCACGACTGTAACACGACAAATAAAATAACATTTTCAAAATTCAAAGTCTTCTCATAAATATAACTCAGTTCTGATCAAAAATTATGAAAAAAATGTGAACAATTATTTGAATTAATGTACTTACCAATATTCGTGAAAATCAAAAGTTACATATGTTATAAAAGGACTGTTGAATTCTAAGATTTGATTTGAATAGGCATCGAAAATGACCTTCTCATTTCCAGTTTGATTCACCAAATTGATAGCACATATCGGACCATATTTATGAATTTCGTTGTTGAAATGTTGTTCAAACGCTTGCCTAGTTTCAGTTTCACCTATAAAAAAATTACTATGTACTTATTCAAGCCTGAGGGAAAAAATTATATTGCCTGGCGAAAATTCTTCATCTTATTTTTTTTTTAAATCATAATATATTTAAATATAGTTAAATGAGTTTGTATTATATCTGAAATTTATTAAATTTTCAATTGGGTAAATGCGTTGAAGTTTGGATTAATTCTTAAAAGTTGTATATTTATGAGGATTTACTATTTTTTACTTTTGGTGAATTTAACAAATTTAAAAAATGTCGAATTATCTAGCAAGCAATTTGATCGATCCATCTGAACAAATATAAAATTTCTGAAAAATATAAGTCAATTTGGTTTCAAAATTCATTCTCCCACCAAAATCGATCGTGTTATGTGTGATTGAAAAAAAGTTAGTATTTTTAAATTCAAACCTTTATCAAGTCTGGGTGGTGGTCTATATTTGTAACCTGGCTGTGACCAAAATACTGGAACAGATCCTCTGATTTGAATGAATGACACTTCATGACTTTTGTAAATAACCAATTGTTCTGTTTCGACATAATTTGCGCAGTCTCCTTTTTCATTTACGCCCCTCCTCTTATACCTGAAATTTAGATACCCAATGAATGTATCAACCATAGTCAAAGTACCGGGATATCAAAAATTATCTTGGTCAAGAGTGGTTGTGGAATCTAAAACGTATGTCTTAGTTTACGTTTGAAATATTAATTAATTTGAAGTTTCTAAAAGTGCCAAATTTCGCAATTTTATTCGAAAGTTGTTACTCTCAGAAGTTTCTAGCGCTTTAGACTCCGGGATTTTCACTTGGCCTATCGAAATTAGAAGGTTCGAATTGTATAAAAACACAATTGCATGAACGCCAGACGCCCTATGTCATTAGCTACGAACGTAATCATTTTGAGATATGCACGAGGAGGTCGCTACGCGTAAGTTAGAGTTTATACTTTTTATCTCGATCTTGTTAATTTGGGGCCGTTTCGTGCCCCGTGTGGCCGGCGCCAGTTGTAATAAACTGTTTTCGGCTATGGGCCGCTAGCTTTTACCCGCTCTGGGTATATTTTAGTAGCTAGAAAATTCCCTTTGGTACGTCGCACGTCAGACGCGCATAGCTGAGACCTCAGAGTACCTATAACTGTTTAATTAAATTTTCCTATTTTAACGAAATTATTGGAATAAAAGAAGGGTTGTCGGGTGCGTATCGCGACTAAATCTAACTACATGTAGCGAAAACGGTACGCGAAAAGCCCTCGTAAAGAAGTTCTATGTTCCTTACTTTTGCACTCTTCCAACTCGCGAGCTACGGGCTTCTCACGTGAACGTCATTCGATTTATCGAAAATTAACTATTTTAAAACAGTTTTCGACCCGGTTTGGGGACCTTTAAAAAGGTTCAAAGTTAACATTTCGATCATTTTCGCAACTCTGGTAAATAATTTGCAAGAACTTCAGCAAACAATAGCTACAACTGAAATAAATAGGTATGACATTTGTAGGTTATTGATGATGTCAGTGTGACAGTGACATAATTATGTCAAACGTAAAGTAACACACACTTTTTAGATTCCACAACCACCCTTGACCAAGATAATTTCTGATATCCCGGTATAAAGGTCTGTTGGAGCCTTCCTATCATCGTTTCTCGCGCCGGGTGACGTCACCCGTCTCCTCCAATCACAGCCTTGCTCTCATCGGCTCGTCGCCGGCACGTAACAACATCATATTATGTCGTCGCAAAACAAAAGAATTAAGTAATAACAATAACATTTTATCCAACGAAAAGATAAAAATAATATCACAATATACTTACCCTACATAAAATACTTACCTAACATATTATTTATCAATGTACATATAAAAATGTATAAAGTTCAAACATAATGATTTTAAATTCAAATTCAAGAGCGCGACATTCACGCGAAATAAACGACCAATCAGCTTGCACTCGAATTTTAAAAAGAATAGAAGGGAGGCTCCAACAGACCTTTATACTTTGACTATGGTATCAACCGTCAAGTCAATTCGATAAAATCGACCGATTTATCCAGCAACCTTAGAAAGTGTTGCCAAATGAATTGCACAATATTACTAATTATGACGCATCTCCTTCTTATCGCGAACGGGGTTTACATTTATTCTATATTAATATTTACCTTGTACCAGCTCTGAATCTACTCCTTCTGGACAAGATGCATAATGTAAATATTTCAAAATGCTCACTGGCTCCAATATTGTTCTCAAAAAAGTGGCCAGTTTCAACTTTACAGTTTTCTATTTGTATGTATCCTTGAATTATGGGTAAAATCCATGGGTTACAAAGTGGATTCTAAAAAATTAATTCAGACAATAGTAACAATAAATCCATCAAAACTACCATGGTTCCTTGAATTATGTTATCATACTTATTCTACAGAAAATATGTGAATTAGTTTTTTTCAATATAACAGGAATTATGAAAATTCAGTCTTCTAAATGTGAACAAAGTAATTCTAGAATTCCAGCAAGGAAATTCAATCAAAATGTGGATATACATAAATTATTTCAATAAGGGGTGGAGTATCTGGAAATTATGGATAAAATATTCTACAAGAAACTCAAAAATAAAGCATTGTAGGGTTTTTTACTTAATTTTGATTTTTAACTTTTTTATAGTTTACAGATTTTCTTCAAATTTGGCTCACTTATTTATCACTGATATTGTTTGTATTCTGGGTCTAAATTTGATGTAAATTAACATCCAAAGGTCTAAACTGCTCTTGACCTTCAAATAGTGAACCATTTTCTTTTTGTACATTTTGAGCATTTACAATAAAAGAAACAATGAAGATCCTCTTTTATCATAATAAATGAGCTATTTCTCATAATTTCTAAACATCCAAATTGATCAAATTCCAAAGTTTTACATGAAATAATAACTATAATTTGAATTACTAAATGATCAAAAAAAATTAATTCCGTAAATATATCTTTTGTTACTCACATCAAGTTCTATAAGATCTTTGAGCATATGTCTATTCCAAAAATACCTATCATCTACGATTTTCCACAAAGCTGTTTCATCTATCAGACCTGATTTTTCAAAATGACACAATCGTTGCAAGGAATTTGTAAGATCTGTCGTATGTGAATAATAAAAAGAATTAGTGTCTGTGAATATCTTAGTTAATTCATCGATTATTTGCTTCTCGAAACGGTCCCTATCCTTGAGATCTCTTCTCTTGGGTGCCCCTGTGGCTAGAGCTGCTGCTTGTTGAGTGGTGTTCTTAATTGTGCTTCCTGCATTTTTCAATGTTCCCCAGGTTTTAGTAAAGGCAGTGTTTTTCTGAATATCAAACAGTGAAGTACTTGATGTTTTACATGGTATTGTCTTATGTTTCACACACTGAGGCAAATTTATTTCAACATCTTCTAATGATAAAGGTAAAAATGCTATATTCTTTATTTTGTAAACAATGTTATCGCCATGCAATTTACCAACGGGAATACTTTCTTTGATCAACAACAGGCGAGGCTCAAACACAGATGAATGTGTTACTTTGCCAATGATTCCTTCACATTTTCCCAAGCAAACTGGATTATCAGCCTCTGCTATTGCCCAAGCTGTAAGAGAGTAAATGTTGATAGAATAGCTTTAGCTTTCTGATAATTTGTTAACAAATGATGCTTATAACATAACTGTCTTCTATTTTCTGACTGCATTTGAAGGCATTAAATAAAAAAAAGCTAGCTATTTTACAATTTATTACCATTTTTGGGGATAAAAGTACCCTTGTCTCGATCACACCACAAGGAGTGATTGCCAGACACAAATATATAAAAATCTCTTGTTCGAAATAATTCCATTACAATTATTGTATCTGATTTAAAAAATAATAAATAGGTATACGGTGTCAAATGCTCCCACTTTTGTTGTGATTTTATAACCTCATTTCTGCCAAGTCAAACGTAACTGTGAATGTCAAAATTAAATAACAAAACAAGTCGCACCATAGAATATAATTCTTTCGTTTTCTAGGCTCGCTTACGATGCAATCTGGAACAAAGTGTTCTATACATAAAGTAGACTACTAAGCCTTTCACTGGTATGTTAACGGATATTCTGTCCCTCTCGCACGATGTGCGCGCGTTATACTTATTCTTGTATTCTTATACTTTTTGTGATAGAAGGGGAGACCATGCGAGTGAGAGCGCACTACATGTGCGAGAAGGACATAATGTCCGACTACTTACACCTTTCCTCTGCGCTTAACACACTACTTGTCTACTCTATATATAGGACTCTTTGATCTGGAATGACCTTCACTGAGTGGCGAGGTAACTTTACGACGACTCATGTCACCGACATTACATAGTCATAGAATCTAGTTTAGATTACGTTAAACCAGTGACCCCAATAAAATAATGATCAATTTCATCATAACATTAGAAGGTTTTGATCAAGAGGATATAATGATGGGGCACCATGAACAAAGCTTAAATACAGGATAAATAAAAGACAATGAAAATATCTCCAACTTTCAAATTATTCATTATTTATAGTAATTCTGTTGTAACATATATTACATATCTTTCTTATTTTGGTACAACAAATAGTATGAAAAATATGACCACAATTCAAGTTTTTATATTCCTTCATAACTGGTATATTAACGGGCAGGCGACAGTAGGAACAGTCTGTAGAAGTTTGTAGTTTTCCATATGAGGGAGCCAAAGATTCACGTCCTTGATATTTTTCCTCTAAAAAGTTAGTCATCAACTCTTCAAACTGAAATAAATCAGAATACACTTCCTGGAATTTTTTTCAACTATTTAAATATTAGTATTGTTCAGAAAGTCAATTATTCAAGCCCAGTGGAATTGTTTCATAATCGAATCGTGCACCAAACATAATTTTCCATGAGGAAAGATAGTTCATAAACAAACAAATTCGTATCAATAATAATGAATAAAAATTAAGACTTATGCTCGACTTATAATATAAGGATCAATTATATTGACTTTGAAAGTATATTATCTAAGCGCCTAGCTGAATTAGTAACCAATTAAGTATAATAAATAAAGATTAAAATAACAATAACATTAAATAATATTAAAGGTTACAAAACTAATTATGTAAATTTAAACCAAAATATGAATGAGAACTGATATGAAAATTGGAAAACATTATCAGAATTAATAACAAATTAAAATTAAATTGATGGAGTTGTATCTTGATGAGAATTCATGTCAAATTAGAATTAGAAATAATTTCTTTCAACAGACACTTGCGACAGAATTCCAAGCTAAAATATTAGCAATTACATGTGCTCGAATTGTGACAGAGAGAGACTATGAGAATAGACAAATCACAATCATAGTGAGCAACCTAACAGTGCTAAAGGCACTGGGGTCATACACAATCACCTCACAATGTATACTCGATTGTGTAAAAGAATTAATGGCACTAGTAAAGAACCCTAATAGTGAATCTCGTATGGGAGTCTGACGAAACCAGACGCGAAGAGACTGAAACTGTCTTCGCACTCGCTAAAGCGGAGGCGGAACGACCCCTAATTGGATCAGAGCCAACCTGTGAAAGCGGCGAAATCATTAATCCAAAAATGGCTCGAGACAGAGCACCGTGCCTAATGGAGTTAACTGCCCCGTATGTCGCACTGCAAGCGACTAATGAGAAATCTCCAACAGCAACGAGTGAAAAATCTACTGACATTCAGCAGAGAAGGAATACGGAACCTTGTTGCATTCCTGACCGCACATTCTCCATGGAACAAACATCTCTGCACGATGGGTCTGGTAGATCAGCCCACATGCAGGGATTGCGGCGTGGAAGAAGAGATACCCATGCATGTGCTGTGTCAGTGCACAGCATACGTGATTGGTTGTCGGACATACCTTCCAAAAATCAATATATTCAGAGTTTTCAAGTAAAACCGAAAAAAAATCGCGTTTTGTTTGAAGGGGGGAAAAGGTTGGAAGGACATTTTTTTAAACAATCCAAAAACTTGGAACCTAAGACCTGAATACATTTTTTTTTCATTATGCAAAATTTTTTCCAAAATGCGTATTTCCCGACATATTGGCGTTTTTCTGCAAAAATCTATAATCGGCGTTCTCTTTAAATGCGCTCTATCAATCCGATTTCAATGAAATTTAGTATCCAGGTTTTTTTGGGTCGCTTATTATGAATCTTTCATTAAATATTCGTAATTCAAAATGGTGGACCCAAAAAGGTGACATATTAACCATGGCTTACTTGAAAAATGGACGAATTTCGTTAAAATTACTTTTGAGAATTTTTCCAATTAGTCCTTTACATTTATTTATCATTTTCATCCTAAATACCTTAAAATACTATTGGTTTTTATTTTGTCAGGCTTTTATAGATTAACCTGAACAGTTTTTGGCCAATAACACGACGTTTCGCATTTCCCACATATCATCCTGACCCACTCACTAGTTACATAAAATTCCATTCATCGCGACGATTGGTAGTGAAAATGGTTCATTTATTAGACTAATTATAAGATATCTAAACCTTTTCATCTGATGGCTTCGAAAGACACCTATACAAATAAATAAATTCCAAATACCAACCTTTCGTCCAGTGACATCATCCTTCAAGAGGACCTGACTCAGATCCAACGAATTTTCCAAGTAACTTCGTCCCGATGAGTTAATCACCACAGTTGAAAATATACAAGTTTTGTAAAAATCAGCATCCAAATCCTCATGCGGTATGTGTTTCTGATACCTTTTGAACAACTTCAAAACATTAGACCCGCCAATAGAATGCATCAGAATCAAACCCAGATCGTTCCAACTTGTATGAAAGTCACTTTTAGCTAAACTACTACCACAATTTAGACAGACACGCTGTTGTTTTAATTTCATAAATAAATTTATAATATCATCGCACATATCGAAAGAGATCGTTTTTGCATGCGCCCTCACTATTTCCAAGTCCCCAAATTGAACTATTAAAGATAAGTTATTTTTAACATCGTCATCGGTTAGGGCGGTCAAATGATGTTTAAACATGTACGGTACATATTTGACAATTTTTTCGAAATTTTTTCGCTCATCTATTATTCTACAACCTAATTTATAATACTTTGGTAGTTTTAGACTGGCAGATGGTAAAGGAAATCCACATTTACAAATCGAATTAACCGTTTTGTTAATTTCAACAAAACCATTGACTAGAAAATTAACATTGGATTCGCTTAAATCTATCCCAACATCGGACGTTATAACTGAATAATACGCTAATAATCGTTCATAACTCCACATTAGAATATCTCCATCACTCTCATTTTGATCAACAAAGTCCATAAATAGAGAACAAACGCCGTTAGCATCTGTAGACTGCAATAGTTGGCGAAATTCAGATGTTTCGATATTGTCATTTGTTTTATTCAAATTGTACTGTTTGAAAAATATGTTTACTTTTACATCCCCACCTCCCAGTCCTGCAGGTTTATTAGAAACTAAATTATCACCGTTCTGAATATCTTTATATAATTCAAAATCGAATTCTAAATCATTCGCATTTGGAACGTATTCGCACTTATCCGGGAAATTCAACGAAATCGAAGCCTCGTTTTCCAAAAAATAGTTGTTTTGGATTATTGTTACCATGCCGGTTTGGGATTTTTGACCATCTTGTCGCAACTTGGCTATTGCCTCGAGTTCTTCCAATAGTTGCGACATTTTTTCCACCTGATCCGCTGGCAACTTCGTTCTCAGAACGGTGACCAATAGGATTCGTTTGGAACGTTTTGCTAAACTTAGAATATCCTCGGAAAATCTGATACAAAGTTCCGAGCATGTGTAATACTGTTTGGTGAATAATCGATTCAAAATCAAATCTTCTAATTTGTGAATGGAAAATACGGTCATTTCACAATTTTCTCGCCAAATGTACAAATAGTTAGTAGTGGTTTTTATATCTACAATGTCGTTGAAGGAATTACTTCGAAACAATATGGAATTCGTTGATGGATTTATAATGTACAATCCATCAGATTGGAAAGTTAGAATGAATTTATCACAGATTGTATATAATTTGCCAAAATTGAAGTTATCAGATGATATGACATTATTGGATGGTTCAATAATCGTTCCCTCATTTAGTTGTACAAAATCAAGAGAATCTGTCGAAGAACTTTTATAATGATGGGTGAAAATAACAGAACCGTCGAAATCCGCTTGCCACAATCTCATTCCCGGCCTGGCACAAAAAATTGTCACATCAGAATTGGCATTTTCACTAAAACCGTTTTGATTCAAGATGTTATAAAAACACCCTCCAAATGAACCATCTCTGAGTTTTTTGCCAATTTGTTTGAAATACTCTTTTTCTGTATCACACAAGAACGTTTTGGTTCTGGTGGATACTAATAAGAATGTTGAATAAGTATCTATTTGTACAACGGAAGACTCTAATTTCATAAGAGAAGCACTGGGTGATTGGAATATGGATCTACTCTGAAAAAAAAGATCAACATTACCTAACCAGTAAAGTTTACAAAACTTGAAATGATTGAGGATTTACCAATAAATGACCAACAATTTGAAATTGTGATTGAACTTACCAGTACATTGTTAGTGTTGACGACGGAAACTTTTCCTGTATTATCTCCAGAATATAATTCATTACACTTCCATCTCAAAGTTGTTATTTCTGTTCCTGCATGTTCCAAATAAACTTGATATTTCAAATTATTGGAATTGAAACAATTTTCCAGAATGATTAGAACACCTTTTGTTGTTCCTACAGCTACAGTTTTTTCTTCAGGTGATATACATACTTTTGAAACAGCACCATCCTACATAATACATATTACGTAAAAATTAACATCCACCCAATGCTACTCAAAAACTACTTATTTATTCAGATGGTATATGAATATTCAACTAAACCATAAATATATTCTAGAGAATATTAATTATTCAACTAGATTTTTGCAAAAGATTTACCAACAAAATACTCCTTAAAAGTTATGATAGTACATCCTTTCGTAATCATGTACTTACTTGCTTCAGAATTGTTCTGCATTTACACAATCATCTGCTATTTTATTTTACAAATAAGGATCATTGTCAATTGCGAATATGTATATTCGCAATTGACAATGATACTCCTGATTTGTGAATTACCTTGCTTGGAATTAGTTTAACAAATTGACATGGATCTCTTATGAAAATGTAAATTCCACCACTGCTTGCTCCAAACACCATATATTGATGAGACACATCGAAACAAGTCAACTGGAAATTACAGAATCGTTAATTATGACTATCATCAAATAAAGTTTCAAAAGGCCTGTATCTTATTAAATTCATATACAATCAAACATCACAATAAATGTAAAATATTATGAAAGTAACCTTAATTCGCTGGGTAACTTCAAAAGTTTGCCTGATAACACTATTAACTGAATTGTGATTTTCTGTAACAACATATTTCTCTTCCATTTCTCAATCATAACATGATCTAATTGATTTTATCAGAAATAAGAACATGTTTGGAATATTCAAATATTTGTTGGTTAAATTGTTTGTAGTTTCTGAGCAACTATAAAGGTATAAATAAAAAATAAATAGTAATGTAGAATAGAATGTAGGTTCCTGTTCTTAGTATTATTTTCTTTGTTGATATTAGACTTTTGTTGCATAGGTGGCCTAAACTGATTCAAATAGATCATGTTGTATTAGCTACCGCTTCATAGATGTCGACGCTACAATTATTTAAACAGATACATAGTAAATTATTATAATTTCAGATATATTGACAAATATTTATAAGTGGGTCTACATGAGTTAACAAATTCGATAATAGATGCACTTTGAACTTCAAAAAGTTTCAAATTTGTTGGCAATTGGTTTCAAAAACTAATTAATCATTATGAATGAATACATAACATCCGAATTTCCGGTATCGTAATCATTCATTGTTTCCTCTGCACCAGCTATTGATCAGAAATGGAACGTCTTATGAAAATATTCACTTTATTCTAGTCACTGGGGAATTTTAATAACATCTTGCACCGATGGGAATTAGCTGAGAAAAAGACTTCTGAATGATGTAATTCACACTGGGCCCGCTGATATTTTCGCAAATTGGAAAACAAAGGAAGCTTCAGAGACCACTCACTTTTATAAATACCATTGCTGCTTCAAAGAAAACATCAAAGTCGTCCGGATGCTGGAAAAGCTTACAAGAGTTAGAGCGTTTAAATGGCTCTAAAGCACACACAAAATCAACGGTCTTGGGTCAGTAAGAATAAAACGAAAAGGTTCGTCTTCCTATAAAAAGATAAAAACAGCGCTCCGAGTGATCCGACGATAGGATAGCGCTTCATAACACATGTTCTGCTATACCAGGTGAATCATAATTTGTGTACACAGTACAACACATTGAGTTATTCCATTCAACTGTCGGTTTGGTGTTTATAACTGTAGCAACACCATGAATTATAAGTGCCATTCAGTAAATGAATAATAGCGCTTATCCTCCAGGCTAGAACCCCGTACTCTATTTATCTTAAATTCTGTATCGTAGTTTTGTTGGCTTGTTTGCAAATTTTGAGATACTTCTTAGCTAGCAAAACAAATGATGCAAAATATATGTCATATTCTCGGTTCTCTTTTAATTTATTTACCACTCTAACTACCAACAAGCTTAAAATGAATTTGACATTGTTATAGAAATGGCATTAATTTTGAAAGTGAGCGTCAAGCATTATTCAACTAGTACACTTGGTGTAAAAAATTCTACCAGTACCTATTTGTTTTGAAGACGTATGTTTGTTCCTTTTTGTAGAATGTAACTTCTCCATCCAAACTCTCAATCTGTCTGTATATTTGAGCTTTCTGTTTAGTTTCAATGTAATTACCATTTTCGCAAAACCTGAGAAAGACTAAAACAATTTTCCTTTATGATTGTATGATGGTATGCAAGAAATAAGTTTTTATTTTTTTCTCGAAAAGTAAGTTAGAGAGAACAAGAAAGTAGTATTTCTAATTATTTAATTTTACAAAGATATCAAACTTAGAACTAAACAATGGTGTGCATTCACCATAAATATCAAACAGGTACCCCACTGGCTTGCCACTGGTATTATTATTCTAAATCTTTTCACATCAAAAGAACCTTATTACTGCTAAAAACACACCAAGTTCTATCAAAATCGGTGGGAAGACTTGTTATCAATAACAAACAGTTTCTTAACATAGAATATGTTTTTACGAAGAACCTAACCTAACCTAACCTAACCTAACCTAACCTAACCTAACCTAACCTAACCTAACCTAACCTAACCTAACCTGACCTAACCTAACCTAACCTTACCTAACCTAACCTAACCTAACTTAATTGATGGAAAGCGTAACGCAAGAACTGTTACGTGGATTCGTAACAGGTCTGATTGGTCGAGACCACCAATAGGCTCCTCCTTCTCTTATACCAGCGGCGACATCTCTATGGACTACTCGAGGTGGTACTTGTATCGATATGGTATTTGCAAGACATATGGATAACATAGACACGAAACATTATGTAACATATTTCAGTTATCATAAGCCACTCTTTAGTATAACACAATAAAAGTTTATTAAATATGATTGTGTTTTCATTTTAGATCACATTGTAATTCTGATTCAACCTTGTCCGAAATTATCAATTTATTCTTTTAAGCTATTGCATATAGCTTTTATCGCGGGCTTTGAGCGCGGCGACCGAATCAAGAAATTCCGTAATGAAAAATAATGTAAGACCTAAACACCTAACATGTGTCAAATTAATTAATTAATTTGAAGTTTCTAAAAGTGAGAAATTTCGCTATTTTATACGAATGTTATAACACTCTAGCGCTTTAGACTCCGGGATTTTCACGTGGCCTATCGAAATTAGAAGGTTCGAATTATCTAAAAACATAATTGCATCAACTCCAGACGTCCTCTGTAATTAGCTACGAACGAAATCATTTTGACATATGCCTCTAGGAGCTCGCTACGCGTCAGTTAGACTTTATACGTTAGACGCGCGTAGCAGAGACCTGAGAGTACCTGTTTCTATTAAGCTATTGCATATATTGCATATAGCTTTTATCGCGGGCTTTGAGCGCGGCGACCGAATCAAGAAATTCCGTAACGAAAAATAACAGGAACTCGTTTATGTTGCGCTCTCTCGGGTGACTAATATTGAAAAATTGTATATCACGACAAAAAACGATAATTCTACATTCAAGTTTTATAACAATCGAAGGCAAGCTGCATCGACTGCATCTTTGTTGCAAAAATTCAAAAGACTGTCTTTAAATAGTGTTCAGACGACAGCTCAAAGTGTCTTAGATTTCATTAGTAATAGAAATGGCATTTCAATAATGACTTTCAATTGCCAAAGTCTGAATAGTCACAAATACGATTCACAAGATTCAGTTACGAGACAAACAAATGTGTTACTTCTTACCGAAACTTGCATGGCGCATGATAATCCGATTGAAATACCTAATTTCAATTGTATTGTTCAATTCAAACGAGATACTGTTCCAAAAGGTGGGGTAGCTATTTACCAAAATAATAATAATGTTACTAATATTAATATTGAAATAAATATTGCACACGTTAGCGATGTTAATGTTAGGCGCTCATTTGTTGGAGATATTTGTGCGTGCTTATGCAAACTTAGAAATGGCCTACACATAGTCATGGTAGCAATTTACATTTCTCCGAATCCAGAATTGGACGAGGTAGAGCATTTTATTCATCGCACTTTACTGGAGTACACTGAAGAAGGGTCGAAAATACTTGGTACAAATGGTAATAAATTTCCACTTATCTTGGCTGGCGATTTCAACATCAACTTTCCTGATAAAAAATCAGAGCGGTTGACAACTTTTCTTTCGGAAAAATTGAATTTGAAAATGAATAATGATCCACAAGAAACCACAACAAAATATGGGGCCACCATTGACGCGGTATTTTCCAGATATTTAGAGGATATCAAGTCTCAAACTTATGTCTCTTATTTCAGTTACCATAAACCTATAGTTTCAATGATAACAAATTCCTGAATAACCTACATGTATTGTAAGATAATAAAAATATTTTAAACGATATTAACTTCTCATTTATTCAATAAAAGAAAAAAATTTGTTTTCTTATCGGTCACCACGCTCAAAAGTAACTTGAATTAATATCAAAGAAAAAACTTGAAAAATAAATAATTATAATTGCATAAGTTGAGAAAAAATGCTATGCAATAGCTTTACCGCGGCAGTCCCCGAGTGCCACACGTATCTTTTTTTTTATTTGTTGGGAAGAAAGAACATTAAACATATTCTATGTTATTCGTTTTTATCCAATAAAAACTGTACATTTCTTATTCAAACTATGACACCCTGTTTCTCAAAAACCCACCCCCATTCATGATATACCCCGTATAGATTAACAAATGAACAAATTGTTAGATATTATCCGCAAAGGTTCTTAATTAGGTTTCTCTCGATCGAGTTAATTACGTTTGTGGATAATATCTAACGAGTAATTTGTTCATTTGTTAATTATTACATTGCTTTGTGTATAGCCATCTTTGCCCTAGGTTAATTACCATTATCAAAGACTCGATGTTCGCAATTTCTAGAGCAAAAGAATTGCTCGCGGGGATAATGTGGCATCTTTAAATATCATTTTGCCCACCAACGAGGATTAATAGTTATACGACAAAGATATATCTGTGGACGCTAGGGAGAAGAATATCTAGGAACATTTCTAAATGGTGTAGGTTGTCTAGGTCTAGGAGACATTATTGGATGTCGTAAGTAGCTTCAGTTTCCTAAATCGTGTGCCTTAAGTAGTCTTATTAAACCCAGAATGACTGCCCTCTGCATCCGGTCTATCAAGAACTGCACCGGAATGATCTGCAAGTTCGAACGTATGGAAGACTGAATTCCGCCCAAAACACAGATGATCAGAACCACTAATACGACCGTGTGGCCTGGGTATAGCGTACGGAGCCCGAACAGGAGATCTTGATACTTTATCCATTTTTCCTCCTCTTTCAAGACTATGAGCAGAGAATTCGATGACGTACATAGTCTCGGTTTGTTCATCAAGGAGGACAACGTGTAATTCCAGTTGTTCTGGCATTTATCGTTTCCGACAACGGACTCAATATCTCCTGGCATGTACGGTAGCATCGGCCCTTGGTCTATTCCGGACGAGTGCCTTAGATGGTCATAAACGCGATGGGTGTACACCGAGGTCGATTTTACCGGACGTGTCGACAGCAGGTGGAAAAGCACCTAATGTGCCTTTCGACAGGCCCTGCAGCTGACATCATGAATCTGCACACCCATCATGTTGCGGCGGTACACCAAGGTGTTGATTACGCCATCTTGGCAAGCTATTGAGGTAAATCCCTCGGATGTGAGCCGGGCTGACCTTACATTGACAAGCTGCAAGCTGAGCGTTTCGATGTTTCTGTAGAAAACACCGTGTATCGGCTTGTCAACATGCCGCCTGAGCATAAGAACTTGTTCCGCGGCATTTATCTGAGCTTTGAGGCTCAGGGATTTGATTAATAAATATTGACATTACTATTTAAGAAGTATTTTAATTGTATAAGATCTCTCTAGCATTTTCGACAATAGGTTATTTATATCTCGGCAGAGATATTGACCGGTAGCACTCCAATTTACTCGTTTCGCTGATGAAGTAGCGTAATAGCTGCCCGGGACTTTTAGTTGTAGCGTCACCGGTCGATCTTGATTAACCTTTTTGATATTGAAGTAACAAGATTCTTTGGTAAAAGTTGATAGACTTGCAAAAGCTTAATGTAACTCTGAAAACCGACGATCAAATATTTACATAACATAAATTTCGATAGAACTCGCTAACTCCTAATTCTGTTTAATATTTGATACTCAAGATTTTAAACATAGTAAACTAGGCATTTATGACCATTTTACGTATTTAATTATGTAGAATCTTCGTTATGATTTAATCATATTACAGTATCCATTAACATTGAAGCTGAAGCATTCGCCATTTAAACTTTACGGCCTCTGATATTAAATGTGTTTCATTCGGTTGGAGTAAAATGTTGGAATAACGATGCGTTTGTTTGCCTAGATTATTCATCAAGTGAACATCTTAATTTAGAGCATAAACAAACCATTGTTTTCTCAATAATAATTTTGTAGATATGATGTTTCTACATACGAAATGTAATACCCTCAAGCTCTCACAATTTCTCGAACAAGCTACCATCCCAATTTCCATTGAATACCTCCCGCCTATAGACCTCTAGGAAAAAACGTCCTCGACGCTAGAGCATGAAAACTAAAAACTAGCTAATGATGCTCTAATAGCTACAATATTCTGAAGATTTTGTTGACAATTTTTTTCCTGAAAATAATTTTACGTCCCTCACTATAAGTATATAGAGAAGTATTGTATTCATCATTTTGAGACGAAAATAATAAGTAATTATTACTTATCAATAGTGCTATAATATATCCACAGTGTGAACTGTTTATAGTTTATTAATGTTCGAGAGACACAACAAACCGACCACAGTCACGTTACAAGGAGTGTGGCTTTGCAAGTTGCAAGATAACTATCGTTCAAGGTAGTTGGAATCAAGACAGGGAGCAGTCCTCGTCGGGTACCAAGTGACGTCAGAAACCATGTGAACGCGCAACGCTTCTCATCTACTGGCTTATAATATATGCGAATCGGTCGTGTTGAGGATACACAAAAAATGCGAGCTATTACGTCCACTGTTGGAATGTATCTAATATAAACAGCGGAATTTCTAAAACAGTAAGAATACAGTTAACAATGTTGACAACACCGAAAAACACACTAGTTCTGAAAAAATAGTGATGGAAGCAGAATTTTAACAATGATATTCCTTGCTCATTGAAATGAATCATAATTTTGAATCTGTTTCTTTTTCTCTTTTATCTTGACGAATGTAAGCCAATACTTGGTATTTAGCATGAATAAATTATTCTATTCTATTCTATTCTATTCATTCCAAATCGATCTATCTTAACATTTCCTAATGATTTTTCCAACAAAATTGACATTATTGCTTTAATAAGAAATAGAAATATATTATCAATTCACTGGTTGACGAGAAAACTTCGTTCAGTTGCCGAAATATGAATCAAAAGAGATGTCAAACAGAAAGACGATGGAACCATGTATGAAGTCTGCATCTGTCAATTATATTGTGCGTTAGAAAATACGAGCGTTAAATAATGACGTCAACGAAAATCACCAATAGTTGATTTTGTTAATGTATCGGTTGAGGGCGCAAGCTCTTCCCTTGACCGCCAACTTTGCTAAATTCAGTTTTCCGCGCGAGTTTGCTCTATCCAGTTCCTCAAACTCGGTCGCAACTTCCTCGACAATCGGACGCGCGTTTTAAGTTATACGATTCGTGACAAGTTCAAGTTTCCCTCCTTCAAGGTGAATAGAATTGTTATCTTTCGATAAAGTTATTTCAACGTTTCATGCGATATTGAATTGTTTCGTAAGTTTATTGAAAACTTATCGAGTATCATGATCAGATAAACAAATGAAAAGTTCTAATGTTCAATCGATATTTTGAAGAAATCTATTTCAGATGAAGCTAAACATTTTTCTTCAGAAATTTGTGCAAATATGCACTGAGTACATTATAAACGTTTAAATATTCAAATTGTAAAACTCAAAAATATTCAAATATCTGAACATTTGTGTAGTGTCTAAATAGTTGTGTAATATTCGATTACTTTACTTATTGGAAATTCACTTTATTACAACTGACCCCTACACTAAATAATACACTGTAGGAAAATTCCAAAATGAACTTTCGGAAGTTTCTACACAAAACTTGTAATTTAATTTAGAAAATAATGGTAACAAATTCTTTTACCACACTGTGTCATTCTCAAAGCTAGGAGTTATCTACTAAAGCTAAGATTCTTAGGATTTTTTTTTTGAATCCATTGAGTCATTAAACAATAAACTGGTAGCAAAAAGAAAATCTAATTATACAAATTTAACAAGGGAAAAATAAAGTATTTGATGATCATTCAATTGGATATTGGAATTCGCATATTTATCAAATTTTAGAGATTCCAGCAAACATAACTACTTTTATTCTGAATGTGTATAATCTTGAAATTATCATTAAAGTTATGGTTTTCTATGATTAAATGTTCCCAATTTATTATTAATGAAACTACGTTCTTCCGTTTTTTGAAGGCCCTTCCTGTCTGACGTATGTATATCATAGGGCAAGAGAGCTTATAAAACCCACATTTGTCCTCATCGGATAATTTATCTTTATTGTTTTTGATATACTGGGCTAAATTTTTCTGCATTTTATACGCTACGTGAATATCCAAATTACTAAGAAAATTCGAAATTTTAGTAGTGGGTGGCCCCATATATTTGATACCAACATAAGGATAGTTTTGTTTTATTGTAGGAACCACTGAGTTGATAGCTAACTTGTATGTCTTTTAGATATGATCGAAAATATTTGTCGGGAAGAGTATTTACCGCGAATTGCTTAATGATATTCAACTCTTTATATCAAAATTATCATTTGAGATCATCACATTAAGATGTTTCTGCTTGATACTATTGGTAGGCTGCTATTTTATGTTGAAAAGGATGGTTTGAATTATTGTGAATTGTAAGATCAGTATAGGTGGGCTTACGAAATATTGAAAAATCAAATGTGTTTTAATTTTCTTAATGCTTAAGTCCGAAGAATTAATGGAGTTTTCATCCTGTATTTTAATTGTGAACTTAATATTTCGACGGATTGTATTTATGAATTCTAGGAATTTATTCAATTGTCTATTAGTTCCAATGAAACATGCTATGATGTCGTCAACGTATCTATACCAAAATATGAACTATTTTAAAAAAGAGTGTTTATGTATTTCTGTTTCCAAATTATCCATAAATATTTCTGTCAACAAGTTGATCAACGGGTTACCCATAGATATTTTTAGACAAATATATATTAATATCAAATTGAAAATGCTTCAGAAGTTGGAGAATAAAACTCAAATTTTACACAAAACTTTTAACATTTAATTTAAAAATGCTGACAAATTGTTTCACCACACTGTGGCATTATCAAAGCGAGGAGTTATCAACTAAAGCTAAATCTAAAAGTATGTCCTTAAATATCAGGGATCAGAATGTGGTGCAAATTGAGGGATGGGGGTGGATAATGGTGGGAGTGTGTTTACAAAATTGTTAACAAGCGGTGAATTATATGTGTCGATTTGATCATTTAATATTACATTATTATTGTTTTTTGCGTGTTTCAAAATTTCTATGGATTCTAATATATTAAGTTTATGTCCTTTTTCCTGAATATGTAGAATATCAGGATTAAGGGTGAAATTGTGGTTATGTTCTAACAGGTGATTTGCGTAATTAGAGTCTTCTTTTTTGAGCCTGTAACTTCTCAAATGTTCATTGAACCTTACGCTGAAACTGCGTCCAGTTTGTCCTATGTACAAAGCACTACAGTCATCACATCTCAGTCTGTAAACTCCAGATTTCTTTAAGTTATCTTTTTTAGATTTCGAGTTATAAATATACGAGTTATATAATATAATTGTATGATACATAGATTAATTAATGTCCCATTAAGTAAAGATAATTTCCATTTAGAATTAAACAGAATCGTAGATATTGCCAAAAATAACGGTTATAATGTCAAGATAATTAATAAAATACTCCAAAATAAACTCAATAAAAAAGCCTTAAGCATAATTTATCCGCAAATTAATAATAATACAAAATCAAATTTCACATGTCTAACATATTTAGGTAAACATTCACTAAAAATATCTCAATTCCTTAAAAAAACAGAATAAAAACGTCGCCTTTAAAACAACAAATAACCTACGCTCGTATATTAATAACTCGAAATCTAAAAAAGATAACTTAAAGAAATCTGGAGTTTACAGACTGAGATGTGATGACTGTAGTGCTTTATACATAGGACAAACTGGAAGCAGTTTCAGCGTAAGGTTCAATGAACATTTGAGAAGTTACAGGCTCAAAAAAGAAGACTCTAATTACGCAAATCACCTGTTAGAACATAACCACAATTTCACCCTTAATCCTGATATTCTACATATTCAGGAAAAAGGACATAAACTTAATATATTAGAATCCATAGAAATTTTGAAACACGCAAAAAACAATAATAATGTAATATTAAATGATCAAATCGACACATATAATTCACCGCTTGTTAACAATTTTGTAAACACACTCCCACCATTATCCACCCCCATCCCTCAATTTGCACCACATTCTGATCCCTGATATTTAAGGACATACTTTTAGATTTAGCTTTAGTTGATAACTCCTCGCTTTGATAATGCCACAGTGTGGTGAAACAATTTGTCAGCATTTTTAAATTAAATGTTAAAAGTTTTGTGTAAAATTTGAGTTTTATTCTCCAACTTCTGAAGTATTATGAATTTACACTACGTAAACGCCGAAACCATAGATATAAATTGAAAATGAATTCTGTTTTAAACAAATCGCAAATAAATTGGTTATCTCTTGTTTAATGCAAGGGTTGATATGATTTTTATCTAGGAGTTAACTGTTAAATTCAAAGTGTCCGAGGGGGGTATAGTAGGGATAAGGTTTTGTACGTGGAATGAAACTAATTCAGCAATATCAAGGATTACAACATTTTGGATTTTATCAATTAAATTATAAGAGTTTCTGACATTATATTTCTGAAATTTCGTGGTTTTTAAAATGGTTTTTATAAGTTTCTCAGATATCTTAATTGATGGAGCTGTTACGAATGATACTACACGTTTGATGGGATTATTTTCCCTATGAATTTTGATAAAAAATTATAATTTAGGGAGTTTTGGGATTCATGAGAGTTAAACTGTATCTTTTTTCTGACTAAAAAGACTATTACTATGTACTAGAGACTCTTTGATACTTATAATGCTACTTTCGATAGCAACTTCATTCTCATTTTTGTGTTTGATTAAATTATTTAACATTTTCTTCTGTTTCAAGAATTTACTATGTACTATAGATGAGATTTTTTCATGAATATTATTTTCAAATATATCAAATTCCGTATTATGGGTTGAAAGGTGAGTTGTGGGTGTAGTACTTTTGCATAGTGGTAAAGAACGTTTGTTTTTTGGCAGAAGTTCTTGGGTTGTTCATTTAACCAAATCGATTCAACTTTCTCAAGTGCTATTCTTGCGCCCTGCTATTGTTTCTTGATTTGAGATGTATGTATTTGGTTTAAACAGTTTTCTTCTTCCACACACTGTTGAAGAAAATATTCTGAATAATAATCCTCAGATGTATAGCTTATAATACCAAAATAAACTTTTATCATAAAAATAGTATTCGTCAGAGAAAATTGAGAAATGTGTAAAAAAGTATGATATAAATATTCCGCATAAACCTACTGTGTTGGAAAATACTTTTCAAATCTAAAACCTTTCATACTTAAAGATAAACACATCCACCCAGTATATAAATTTAATTGTTTACATTGCGATGGGACTTATACATGAATTTCTAAACATTATTTACAAAGAAGAATGTATGGTACTAGAAACAACAACTTCCATCGCCCTTGCTAAACATTGTTTTGATTATAACCATCAATTCGATTACAAAAAAGTTAATATTTTAGATAAAGAAACCAATTATTATAGAAGATTTATTCTGGAGATTATCATTGAGTTAACTGTAGTAATTGAGTCAACTGTACACTAATTTAATTAATTAAAGCCCTTGAAAATTCGTACACGCGTCTTTATAATGTTAAAAATATATTTTAAGGTGAACGCTGAAATAGAAATATTTCCAGTAAGGTCTGACAATCGAAAGTGGATACTTGAGCGTATTATAGTTTGGTTCAGTCTTATTCAAACATTGCATGAGATGACTTCGAGTATTAGAAGTGAATTACTATGTAGTGGTTTCTTTATATATATTCATATACTTAAAATATTAATGTGTCAAAATTTCGATTACTCGTGTTTCCGTGATTCTGTTCGTTTCGGCGACGAGGGCATTTTTCATTGAAATTAATGCGACAAGGACTCTTTGAGCTTGATACAATTAGTTTTGGAAAATCCCGTTTTAGATGTTGATACCTCTTCTGACGATGACCTGGATCATTATTAATTTTTCGGATGAAATAACCAAAATATGAAGATATTATTCTAAGCATGGCGTTCTAATTTAGATAGACGTTGCGATTTACATGTACGTGATAGACGAATCTGATAAGAAACATGAAAGGATTTTATCAGAATACTCCCGTCATGTATACGTACATCTTCTGCTAGGAACATATTAAACCTCTCAGGCAAAATCATTTTCCGAGGCACTATTCCACGTATTTTCATCTTGACGGTTTATTATGCAACATACTAGATACGTTTTAATCGATCAGGAGGATCACATACACACAAATGCTTTACGACTATTCAGAATTTTCATTTGAATTTACTGGTTTGTATTTCCATATTCATTCTTTTTATTGGGTGTTTGTTTCCTGTCTGTGATAAATGAACAATGAGGCTTTGATTCATACAGGGTCCGGTAATAGATCGTTGTGGGCATCCGTAGCTCTTATACTATACAATGAGTTAGGATTTTAGCTTGCCAGAACGGTTATAAGCATTGCATGAAACGAAAGTTAAAAAAAAATAGTTTAGCTCGTGTAATAAAATTAGGTGTTGTAAAATTGTTGTTTGTTGCTTTACTTGGCAGAACAGTTTCTGGAACTCCTCACGATCTATTAGAATATGTATTCATAGTTCAAGATTTTGTGAGGTAAATTTTTGCAGTTTCTGTCGTGTGAAGCTATATATGGACATAGATAGCTCATCTACTAAGGTACATATGAAATAGAAGAAGAAATTTCAATATTTATACGCGAGTCAGGAAGATTATTGACCATACATCTGTAAATTTCTGATCTTCTCGCTATTAATTAATTAATTAAGAGCCAATGTCCATCCTCATATGTGTTGACCATATTTCCTCTCCCTCGCTTCGTGATAATAGAATACACATGTGACTACATTCTAACACTAGAATAATATTATACAGATTAAGCGCTGTATAGTGATTTAATGGGTGCGAGCGAGATTAGACAAAGATGAGAATAAATGGGTATTCTGCTCATTCCGAACCTGTCACACGTCTAGTCAAACCATATGCACGTTGTATCTGAAGAGCTGAGCATAAAATAATTATCTGAAGTTCAATGGTGGAAGCCATTACTTAGTGATAATTTATCATATTGATATAATAGAATAAAACACTTTATATTGTGACTATAGTTTCGACACTAGCGTGCCATCTTCAAACGATACCAATGTATGAAATTATGTACCATGAATAGCCAAGATTATTCCATATTTTCATACATTAGTATCGTTCAAAGATGACACGCTAGTGTCGAAACTATAGCCACGATCTGTTTCTATAATATATGCAAATTAAAAATGTTTTATTTTATTATATCAATTATCTGAAACACTATAGCGCTTTTCTGTTTTTCTTGTAAAACAATAGAATGCGTCAGGCCAATACATTTTAGAGTGCAAGGTCTGTACGCTGAGTACAAAAGTTCATGTGACGTCATCAACAAGATACCTGGAGAAGAGACGAACCTTACGACAGTAACATTTTGTCACAATGGCCTGAGTGTGACAGGGAATAAATATTAGAATTAAACATAGTGTTTCTTGTGAAAAATTATATGTCGTACCTCTTCCTAAGGTGCCTTCGTGTGATTGGAATGTATTTTTCCTGTAAATAAGCGTATATAAGAGTGTTATGAATGAAGTGTGTCGCAAAATGGCTTCCTGAGTGAATATTTATGTTGGAATCTTCCCGCGTTTCGTAATTCAGATCGTCAGCAAGCCTGTTTATGTTCGTATGAGCCTTTTCACTGAAGGATGTTATTTTTCAAGTGTTAACAACTCTACTTACCTACTAGACTATTAGAAATCAAGTATTGTAATTTGACTAATTTGGGAGTTTCTACTTGAATTAACCGAATCGAATGTCCCCATATTAGAAATAATGCTTGATGTTTCATAAATTATAATTTGAAATCCACGCCGTTACCGCATTGAAACAAATGGATTATTTATGAAACAATACCCTTATCAATAAATTGTTCCATGGGCTTTATTGAATTTTATGGAGTTTGTTGAATTCCAGGACCATTTTCCGCGACCCGTTAAATAAATTGCAGCAAATGAAAATTCCTCTGCAAGATTTATCGCAGCTAAATTTATTGTGAAATGAACACGTATTTAATGAATATGTTCGGTTATTCATCTAGTAAACGAGGAACGATAGTTAACGGACTCCCACTTTATCATAAAACCGCAGGTTTAACATTGAAAAAGGTATAATGCAAGACCTTGGTGGTGAAAATTCAATGAGTTAATGGGCGGATAACTGAAAAGTAGCTCGTACAACTCAATCAACATATAACGTTTAATGATAAGGCATCATGGCAACTACCAAAAGAACGGTCGTCACAATTGATAAGACCGAGTCATAATGTTGTGGAAAGGATATAGTACAGGGAAATGAATTTTTCCAGTAACCGAGATGACATTAATTTTTTTTTAGATATAAGTGAAGTATGTAACTTTATTAAATTTTCTGAATTATGAAGATATCTTAGATATTTTAACATGACATTATAAAGATGAATAAACGTAAAACATTAAACCATAGGTGGGATTCGAACCCACATTACTGGATGTCTAGTCCTGGGTATTTACCAATTACACCACTTTGATCCCGTCAGATTCTTATAATTTTGTAAATATGAACCTCTAAGAGGATAGTAGATCGTTGAATGTGTACTGTCATCTATTGTAAGGCATCGAATCGCATTGTGTTCATCAATGATCTACTATCCTTTCCGAGGCTTATATTTACAAAAATATAAGAATCTGACGGGACCAAAGTGGTGTAATTGGTAAACACCCTGGACTAGTAATCTGAGTTGATTCAATGTTTTATTATGAATTAGCTATTCTATGATCCACATTTCATCTCTATTATTAACAACTGATCAAGTTTAAGATAATTCTATGGAATCTAACCTTAAAACTGTCACTTATAAATGTCAGATAATACTTTATCATTTTAAGATTGAATTGAATAGACAATAGAAATATATCGTTTTCTAATGCTGTTAAGAAAAAATTACAAGACTGTTTTTCATCTTTAGAATGTCGATATTAATGAGAAATGGTCCTGAAAGTATAAACTTTTCCCCGAATTTTCCAGAAAATAAAACCGATTCGTCAAAATATGCTAAGTTTGATGATATACTTTTTTCTTAAGATGTTGCATATTCTACGTCTCCTATTGTTTTAAAAAAAATACAGGAAAACGGAAATGTTTAGTACGTCGATTTACATGAGATCTTACCGTGTAAAAAGTTTTCCGAAAATCCCAGTAAACCCCCAATATATATATATAATACTTGAAAAAAAAATTACTCGCTTTCTGATGCTGTTAGGAAAAAAACAGATGAATAGAAAATCTTTAGAATGTCGATTTTAACAAGATATTACCATGGCACTATAAAACTTCCTCCAAATTTTCCGGAAAATACAATTATTTTTCAAGAGCGTTTTGTCTAAGCTTTTCCGGATGAACGCGAAAAACCAGCCCATTTTCATCATTCTAGGACTTCAAAAATAGTTAATTGAAAAAATTGAGAAAATCTAGACATATACATTGAGGGCTTCTAAACAATTATTGCTATCAGAAATTTTTTCAACATGCATATTTTCGAAGTAACAGATAGTTTTCCACGACGAAAAAGGTACTAAATTTTTAGTACGCTCAAAAAGTATCAAAAACTTCGTAAAATAGGTTGCTTCAATACAGGTTGGCAATTTGGAAATGCGCAATAGGCTATAACTTCAGAAAGAGTCTGTGTTTGTACATTTTCTAAAACACATTAATAATTTGAATTCTATTCAGTAGTGCTATGCTATGATAATGAAATAAATAATTTATTTCATTATCTTTATACAAATGCGAAGAGTATCTTAGAGAATTTGGAACAATTTTTTTAAGAATAAGGAACCAAATCAAATGATTTGCAAAGAGTAACTTTGCCAGGCACACTATTTTTCTATTCTCCAAGCGGACACATATTTCTAGTTGAATTTTTTGATATAATGAAACGTTTATTACTTTGTTTCTTATCACTTATATTATATAAACGCTAACGTGACGATAGTTTCGATAAGTAACGATAAAAACTATAGTCACGTTAGTGTTTCTATAATATAAGTGATAAAAACAAAGTAATAAGTATTTTATTACCTATATCAATCTGATGAATTATCACAAAGTAATGGCTCCTAACATCGATTTTATGTATTATTGATTCAATTGAATTGATACTACAATATGCGTGTGAAAGATGGAAAGCGATTAAAAGTTTCAAGACACAGTTCTCGAACTTATCGATTGTTATCGAGCAAGAGATTACTTTCCTTCAGATGAATAATGGTGATCAGAGAGAGGAAGTAATTGCGCAACTCAAAAGGAAATATCATGAGGATGAAGATTAACCACATACTGGAGAGTATTAGATTGTAGAAGTGATATTGGCAGGAACTGAAACTACGACTTATGTTCCTAGAAGTACCTAATCGAACGTTGCTCCAGGAATTATAATTATGACAAGGCCTATCGACCACAATCCAAACCACAACAATCTTAACGATTGCTTAGACAATTCACTTGGTAATGAAGTAATTAGAGCGAAGATCGCGATTAAACATTTCTAATGAAATTAATATTTCGTAGTCATAGAACGAAGGATCCAAGTTGTATCGTTGATATAATTATTCATATTTGTAATAGTGTATCTATTTTTTATATAGTTTGACTATACGAAAGGGAAACGTATAATGTTCGAAGAACATCGTGTGAGCCAGTGGTAGAATGTTGATTCTTCTGTTCCTGATAGTTTGGATAAGAAGTTCCTCATCCTAGACTGATATTTCCATTATACCAATAGATCCTAACCCTAATCATTTTCTAAGACCAATAACTAGTAGGATTGGAGCTATTATCATCATATTAGCTTTGAAATTTTTTATCACCTTCTACGAACTTCTTGTAAGTAATTGTTTCTTCATTTGCTTGATGTTCCTATTCCTAGATTTCATCAACAATTTTCTTCAACTATAACCAGCCAAATATTACACTCCGGACACCTATTGCCATCTAACCAATTGCTCTCCATTTCTCAAAGTTATATTTTTCCTTCTTCTTTTTCCACGACCACCGGACGTCAGTCCACGATTGGAGTATTATGGCTATTGTAATCCAATTTACTGTAGTGTTCTATCACTAGGAAGGATCAGAAGAGAATAAAAGAAACAGTCTACCGCTAGAAACTTATGAAACACAGTCAACGAATTATCCTGCACGTTCATTAAATAACATCAAGAAATAAACAACGACTTTGAAAACCCCCGAGAGCCAGAATTTGTTACATATTAGGGAGGAAAATTAACAAATTCCTAAAAGATGACATAGATATCCGGTCTCCGGGTACCACCAAGTACTCTGCTGGAGAGTTTTTCATGTCGTTATCATCATTAGTGACCTTTATATCACATCCCGAACAGTTGGGACCATCGGATACCCCGAGGAACGTCCAAGGGAACCTCAGGGAATTTTTTTGATAACATATTCATATTCAGCGACCACGAAAACCCCCGAGAAACCAATTCGAGTCAGTTTTTTTCATTGACCTCATAAAATCCACTCAGAAAAATGCATTTTTTGGCTGTAGAAATGCAATAAATTATTTCCGCCATGCACAAAATCTAAATTATTATCTGAATGCAGAAAACCGCATCTCAATCCATCCAACTGCGCCAGTTTTGGAAGACCAGTTTCCTCGACTATGAAGGCAGAGGAAGTTCAGGTACCAAGATACCAATTCTAGCGCTAGTGGGCTAGACCCAAGTCTTGCTCTTGATACTAACTGGATAACTTTGTTGAAAATTTCATCAACACGAACAAATGTAGAGAAAGCCACATTTAATTTACCAAATTTATGGTGGCAAAGTAACGAAAATAAGTGGCATACCGATATTCACATAAGAGAATCGGAGCGTAAAGACGTTACCTACACCACTTTAGCTGCCAATGTATATTTACAACATCGTCTTCACGACCTGTAAAATTTATCCGACATTTTAACAGTCCTTCCGTAGAAAGCCTCAATCGTATGAACCAGAATGGAAGTGATAAATATCTTCGAACTGAATAAGCTGAAAGGATGAAAAGAAATATAATGTAAGATACATTTATGTTGGATTTGCTTCGCTTGTCTGCATAAGATATTAACTCCAACATATGAAAGGAAGTGTATCTGTGCTAGCAGAAATTGTCGACACGTAGAAAATATCAAGTCAAAATTTCTCAATTTAATACAAATCCTAGAGGTTTCCCGTATTGCGGGCTTATGTGATTTATTGTATCGGATATAGATGATTGGATTCTCTCAAGAATGCTTTTCATCCAATAATATAGACTGCTCTGGAGAGTCAAAATTACCAAATTTGTCAAACACTCATCGATATAATCTACATGGTGATTTTGGTGTCTTATGCCTCATTTTAGCATAAAGCAATTCAGTGGCGGCTCCTCGAAGGAGGCTAAGGAGGCTCAGCCTCCTCACCAATTCATCTTAATGATCATTCTCCATCTTATTTCCTGTTTCTCTGATAATTCTTCAAATTTTACAATTAATTCCCCGTTCTCAGTAGTTATTTTTAATCTGGCAACAGTGCCCTGAGGCTAGACTCTCTATATATCTCAAACGCTGAGCATGTGTTGTTCAACGCAGTTGCCGTTTTTTCGACCAGTCCGAACGCCAACTGGGTAAATCAGCGAAAATGGCAACACCCTCTGAAGGCTAGCCTGTGGCAGCCGCTAGCAATCTATGAAATACGAGACGTGCGTTCTGCCGACTGCTGAGTAGGTCAGTCAGTGCTTGTTTATGTGTTGTCACGCCACGCGAAGTAAGGTTAGATTGTTGTCTGTTGTAAATTTAAAATGAGTGTTATTGAGTTAGTTGCTGCCTTTTAGAAAATCCATTTAGTGAATTAACATATGATAAAAGTGTTTCTTCTAAATAAACGGCCTTTACCGGATTTGAAAGGATTAGTAATGTCAGGTAACTATCAAAATCGATCATTGTTAATACTAATAGTAGTATTGACAAGACGAAATTTAAAAAAAATCATTGATTTCCCTGTAAAGCTCCAACTCGATGGAATTTTACATCACGTGCAGTATTTACCATCCATAAAAATAAAGACAAATTAATTATATATAATACTGGGTTAAGAATTCTTTATTAGACAAATTAATTGGAACATTTGATTTTGTATTAAACAGTGATGACTTTTCAACAGATCAGGTTTCATTAAATGCTGCTGTTGGTTTAAAATCTTATTTAGAAAATGAAAAATCTTTGTTTTTTCTTGATAATTTTAAATTAATATTTGAACAAACTGATCTTGTTTTTCAAATTTTACAACATAAATTTACTGACATAATTTATTCAAGAGATCGTTTGAAACATTGGAAAAATTTCAAGTTTCCGTAATACAGAATTTCATTTTAATATTTTATTTGAAAATTTTTCAACTGATGAGGCTCCTCCCGCGAAAAGGAGGAATACGTATAATTTGGTAGACAAGAAACTACATTATAAACAACTTTTTTATGAAATTTTAGATACTATTAAAGGTCAAATTGAGATTCGATTTTCCGATTTACATGAATTGAAGTTTTTTGACTTGACGAATAGAAGATTTTTCGAATCTTTTTCAAAAGAGTTCCCCAATACACTTTAAGATAACTTCTAAAATATAAATTTTTTGATAAAATAGCACTACACAATGAATTATGCGTTATATACTCGGATAAAGATATTTTAGGCCAGTCTATTCTTTTCTAAATTACATGGAAACACTAATTCAATTTTGATAAAGGCAATAAACGTTGTCGAAACGTCAAAACAGAATTTTTATTTCATTATCAGTATATATACGAACCAATATACCAAGAAAACATACAAATATTACAAATGGTTCAAGAATATCAACAAAAGTATATATATATATATATATATATATATATATATATATATATATATATATATATATATATATATTGTATATACATATATATATATATATATATATATATATATATATATATATATATATATATATATATATATATATATATATATATATAGAACCATTTGTTTATATATATATATATATATATATATATAGCAGTACTAACCTACAATCCTTACTTCAAAAAACGACTGAACTTCAGATGAATGTGCGTGAATAGTTGATCTATGGTAGGGCATCGAATCGCATTGTGTTCATCAATGATCTACTATCCTTTCAGAGGTTTATATTTACAAAAATATAAAAATCTAACAGGACCGAAGTGGTGTAATTGGTAAACACCCTGGACTAGAAATCCAGAAATGTGGGTTCGAATCCCGCCTATGGTTCAATCTTTTACGTTTATTCATCTTTATAATCCTATGTTAAATTATCTAAGTTATCTTCATAATTCAGAAAATTTAATTCTATATCTCTTAAGTTATATATATATATATATATATATATATATATATATATATATATATATATATATATCTATTACGGGGAGGGGAGAGGTCGGATCAACTTGAAATTTGGACTGGAAGTTCCTTGAATATTGACAATAAAAGGGTACTACTTTGATTTCTTAATTTTCAATACAACCAGAGATATTATTTTTTTTTGCTAAATTACCCTTAAAAATGTCAAAAAATCCCTTTTTGGCCAAAAAAAAGGGGTTGCACCCACTTTGGGAAATAATAATTTCAGGAGGTTGTTGTTGGTACCCTAAAAAAACTTTTCCACCGGGTCGCTATGCATCGTAAAATTTTCGCCAACCTTGCTTATTTTCTCGCCAGATTTACTCCACTAAATATACATTGGTACCTGGAAAACGCCATCCTTAAACTGATAGAGCGAGGACTGTTCTATTGCACTGATAGAGTATGTTCCAACTGTCAATTGTGGATACAAATATGAAACTATGAATGATAAAGAATTACTTATGGCACTAAGATTACATCTTAATTGCCGAAATAAGTATTGTCAATTTTCATAGGGATTGTAATTTGCAACGATACATTCGCTTTTATACTATTTCACTGATATCTTTCTAGTTTCACGACCTCATTCAATGTTTACTCGTTCCAAAAATATGGCCGACTCCTACGTGTAATCGCGACGATTCAATGCATTATGCTCGTATCGCAAACCTATAACAGAAGGAATATTATAAACTTACTTTGATATCAAACGTAAAAATAGACGACCGTGATTTTCGAATGGTTCCCGTCTAACAATTCCTATCAAAGGAAGTAAGTGTTTATGTTCTTTGAAACATAATTAAATCTTTTATTTCACAAACAATGTATAATTTTATATGTTAACCTTTTTTCCATTTCTTTCGCTTCTAAGATAAATATTTATTACCGATATTTTGATAGAAAATACCGACTTCTCTCTTTATTCCAAACAACTTCAATCGTAAATCCATTTAGATTTAATGTGTGTTTATGTCTCGGATTAAAATCTCATCCGTTTGGAAATTTAATTCGTTGCATATTCATTGTATGAAATTATAATTTGAGTGAACAATTGGCAACATTGTAATCTTGAGAAACATTCACATCAAACTTGTGGGAATTCTATTGTTCCTCTCTATTTCGCATATAACAACGTAATATAATCAGTGGAAAAAGTGTTAGGTTGAGACTCGTTGATTCTCTCCTCAACTCAAATAAAACCATTTTGAGAATTCTTTTTTCTTAATATTTTGACTACAAGAGAGGCAAACCATTTGAATTTTTCTTGAAGGCTTGGAGGTCATAGGCATAGGGAAAGACCACACTAGGTAAAGAGTACCACAACTTCGATGTTCGATAGAAAAATTTGTTCTGGAAGGACGAAGTTCGACAGGTCTCGAGCTTGACAATAAAGGAGTTCGCATACTCGTAAGTGTGACATCATCAATCAGACGATTATCTCTCTTCCTGATAGAATCCAAGAGCTTCGGCATATATCAAAACATGTGAACAGTACTCCAGGACAGGTGTTTTGTAGATTATGAGAAGCTGCTGGGATTTAAAGTAACCTGTCGCTGTCTCGTTCTTCTGGCTTCATTGGATGATAAGAGACTCTAGATAAGAAAGCGGTATGAAGTGTACCATCATCTGCAAAGCCGTGGACGGGATAGGTGGTCATTTCCAGCAGATCGTTTAAATGGAGCAGAAACAAATTTGGTGTCAAGACAGTTCCCTGTAGAACACCAGCGTCGATAGCCATTCATCAGGGGATACTCCGATCACATGGAGTGATCCATATGAGAGAAAACTCGATAGTAAGTGACAAAGTTGAAGCTGCAAACCATAAGACGGAAGTTTCCCTCATAATAAACACTTGCGAATTGTAGGTTCTGATTGATATGCTCCAGCTTCTAAGCAAAAGAGGAGAAAAATGGGCAGAACGGCTGTGAAGGGTATACTCATACTACAGATGGTCATAGAATTTGTTGCCGAAATGGTAGCTTGATTAAGTCGTGATGTTGTGTTTCTTGAGAGACTTTTTTCTTCAGGTGCTACGGATGTAATGTTACCTCTTGAATCATTAGAGCAGCGCCGTGCGGTGCTATGATGCAAAGAGGCGACCGCATCAGGCGGCACTTTCAGGGGGCGGCAAAAGGCAAAATCACTGGACTACGTCTAAGAAAAAATTGAAATGCAGGGATTTTATTCCTATGTATATTACTCATCTGCGCTTATTGTCGGTACCATTTGCAAAGGCGAGCGTTCGGCGCCGTTAGATTTTTTATCTGAGGGTGCAAAGTGTTTGTGATCTACCGCACGCGACAGCGCGGCCGCTTTTAATAAGAGCTTGGCGGTAGGTGGCATGTATCACAAAAAAATATTGCACGTGTTACGTTTTCTTCTTATTCTTTGAGATGGCGATATTTGATTTTCATGTTAGTTGGTCTCCAACAGCAGACTCTTCAACAAGTGTCAGTACGTGTTATGGTACGTTGTTAAATACCTATGTTTTGAAAAACCTAAAAAGGTAAGAGAATTGAATACTAGCTTTTTAAGTGCGTAATTCCTATCGATTTTAACATCAAGTTTAAATTTAATTTACGATACATATTATAAGGTAATTGATATTCTTATAATAGCGTGGATCAGAAAAGGAGAACACTGTCTGTAAGCCAATATAAAAAGAAACGCTTATAGAAAGATAAGAAGGAAGGAAGCTAACCCATATCATGAAAGAAATCTTGGTCCCTAAGCCTCAGTCAGAAACGTCTACATCCACATCAACAGCAGCCTCTTCGGATGTGGTGGACTCATCAGCGCTATCTGAATCACCTCCTAAAGAAGTTGTTGTAGAAAACCAAGAAACCACACCCCCAGAAGATTATCAAGAGCAGGGTAGCAATGGCAGCGAGTTCCAGCAAATAGACAAGATCTCTGACGATCCTGCACTATGGAACATTTCCTGCATGGCATCCAAAACTCGTCAGATACTAGTTGAGAGAGGTCCATATCAAGTTAAAGAACTGAAATTTCCTATCAACACAGGAAGGCTCAAATTTCCACCCTCTCATTATTGCAAAGTATTAAGCAATGGTAAAATTGTTGAGAGAAATTGGTTGATTTACTCTGTTACAACTGATGCCGTTTTTTGCTTTTGCTGCATATTGTTTGATAATTCGTCTTCCCATGATTGGTCTAAAAAAGGTTATTCTGACTGGGGAAATCTTGTACGTGCGCTCACAATGCACGAAAAGTCTGAAAATCACAGAAACTCTTTCAGACAATGGAAAAAATTTGACACTAGTTTAAAAAAGAACCAAACTATTGATGCCGGATATCAAAAAATTTTTGGATTTGGAAATTCAGCACTGGAAAGGAGTTCTTAAAAGATTTATTGCAATAATTAGACTATTGGCTTCACAATGCTTAGCCTTTCGAGGAACAAGTGAACATTTGTTTCAACCTAATAACGGAAAGTCAAAGCTTACAAATCTGGCGGTGATTTCTATTGAATGTACATTAGCTGGCTTCTCTTGACTATAGGTACATCCCTTATTCAGGAATTGGCAAATGTAAAGATCGAACAGTGAAATTATAGTCTATGTATGTTTATGTTATAGAAAATTGTTACGTTTGAAAATATATTACAGAAATATATTTCACATTTCACATTTTTCTCAAATATGGGGGCGGCATTTCGAAGACTTGCATCATACTGAAAAAATACACCGCACAGCACTGCATCAGAGATTGAAGATACTGAATTTCCTCCAAAGGTAGTCTGTGAAGATTATCATGCTGCTAGCGAGGCACCATTCTCTGAAAATTTATCATATGTGATGGGTGAGGAATTGGAGAATCTTGAAAGACATGCTATTCTTGGGCTTCGAAGGTGAAGTACTTAACAAATGCCTCAAAGATTTACTGATTTTGTGATGACATTATGAATGATCATACTCAACCAACTACCTATAAAGAGACTATGTAAAGCAAGTACTGTAATAAATGGAAACTTGCTATGGATCAGGAAATGAAATCTATACCTGGGTATTGGAAAAATGACAATCTGATAAAAAACCAATACATTGTAAATGGTTATACAAAGTTGAAATAAACCCAGACAGAGCGTTTTAGAAGCTCGGATGGTTATATGTGGGTATCAACAGGAACAGGAAGGGTATTGATTATAATCCTGTGGCTAGATTAGAGCTTTGCTGAAAATTACAAATTACAATTAACTCAATTTGATGTATCAACTGAATTTTTGTAAGGAAATATTGATAATCAAGGTAGGCATATTTGAATGAAGCAGCCTGAGGTATGTGCTGATGAGAATGAGCTGGTTTGTAGACTACAGAAAAGTTTATATGACTTGAAGAAAGACAGATTGATGTTGGTTAATAATTGAGTTACGTGTGAAAATGTTAGAATCTGTTTATAATAATACCTACTGAGAAAATCTGAAAAAAAAATAGTGGTCTGAATTTTCGATATCATAACAATCTAAATGGGATGTTTTCTAATTGACAAAGGTTGACAACATCAAAATAAACTCGTTTTTAAACAGCGAAATTTAAAACAATTATCAAAATGACTGATGAAAACTACTTGGGAGATATCTTAAATACACCTCGGGAAGCTTCTTCTAGTTTACTTTCGGCTAAATCTAAGGAGAGGTACGAGAACATATACAGTATGTTCTGCGAGTGGAGAAACACCAAGAGATTTAAAGGAATTGATGAAAACTTATTGCTAGCTTATGTCTACGAAAAGGTTGGTTATTGTAAATACTGCAGACTTGGGGTGAATTGGGCAATATTTACTGTATAGTATTGAAATAACTTTATACTTTTTATAATGAGAAGTGTATTTGACAAGTAAATTCTGACAGTCATCTATATTATTAATTTTTCTACATATCTAGGTAATCATGAAAAACATTAGAAACAGGAAATAAAGTATCTTCAAATTAATATATGAATTCCATTCCTAACATCCTCCCCCCGTTATAATTTGTAAACGTTATAGAATTAACAAAATGTAACTAATTAAAATTGAAACGCTGCGGTTTCTTCACTTGTCTACCGGCTCTGGTAACAGTGATGACACCATCATCTATACTTCCGTTCCCTTCTTTGTTTCCTTTTGCCTTTTCTGTAATATTGTCCTCTTGTGAGGTGTTGCTCTCTTGCTGTTGATTTTCTTGAATCTCTTCTCCTTGTACTTTTTCACCTTGAAGCTTATCTTCATGTCTGGAGCTGTTGCTGTGTTCTATTTGTCCTCTTAATTCTTTTGTTTCTTGAGATCCAATTTCCAAAGGATATAGTCTTTGGAATGGACGTATTATCTCACCATTCTTCGTCTTGATCCTGGCTATTCTGGGTGTATTGTCTCTTCCAGGGTAAAATGTAAATACTGCAGACTTGGGGTGAATTGGGCAATATTTACTGTATAGTATATACTTTATACTTTTTATAATGAGAAGTGTATTTGACAAGTAAATTCTGACAGTCATCTATATTATTAATTTTTCTACATATCTAGGTAATCATGAAAAACATTAGAAACAGGAAATAAAGTATCTTCAAATTAATATATGAATTCCATTCCTAACAGTTATTTTATTTGGTTAAAGTGTCGTACATAGGTACTAATTTTATTTTTTGAGCAAAAGTCCTGAAATACTCTAGTATGGGCTACATACTTTATGATCAAAAGTACGATACAAATTAATGAAAATACGGATATTTCACAATATAAAAAGGTAATCTTGAAACGTCAAAATGATAAGTAAGAACCTAAAAGATGAAAATTGCGGAATATTTAAAGCTTCCTGATGCTTCAAGTTACACTGGCCCTTGCCTGAGAAGAACTGCAACTTTTCTTGCCAACAGTGGCGCTGATTTTCAGGATCTTAAACGGCATGGGGATGGCGATCTACAAGCGTAGCTTCGACAATTCCAAGAAGCCCCTTTAGAAATTGTGGTGAATGAAAAAAAGTTCAGCAACAACTAGTTAATGCAGCGAGGTCAAAAGTTGTAACCTCTAACTCAAGCAACTGTTCTTTTAATATTTATTGCCATAATACTTCAAATGAACGTTTTCTTTTTCTGTTAAATTGCATTTTAAATGATACTGATGTTTTTATGCAGTACTGATAGCTATGCTGTAGTGGTTGCTATGCAGTAAAATGGCTCATTACTGTACGACTTTGAGGTCGTTAATGCAGTACATTACTGTGTACAATATGCGAAAAAAATAATCAATTGACTTTGAATAACTATTTCATATTAAAATCTTCTTCAATACACTTGATCTTATCACAGTTAGTTTCTGAGAAACCGTGTTCGTTGATGTATTGAGAAATCACAAATTTAGGATTCGATGCAAGCAGAACCAGTACTTTATTCTCCTTTACACATTTGATAAACATTATAACATCTTGTGAATTACTTTTAAAATTACGAATAATTTGTATTATTTGATATAAGAAGTAAAGAATTCCTAGATGAATTAGTAACACAGCTTATTGTATCAAATGGTTAGTTGTATTCAAAAACCATGAATACCTGCTCAACCTGGCAACAGTGGCTGATCTGATTTATGAAGTCATATTGTTCCAGTGAACAAGTCGTAACTCAGGATTTCGGTTTGTAGGTAACTTGGTTTTCTGGTTTGTAACTCAGGATTATGATTTGTAACTTGAGATTTTGATTTCTAATAGAAGACTGTGACTGTTGAGTCATGATTCTTACTGTATTCTCCTCTGATCGATGAAATGTTCTTTTGACAATTAATTCGAACCATATTCAGTGTGAAGTGAATTCAAATAAATCGAGTTGTTTCCGACGTTGCTATTTCGACGTAAAATACGTGTCTTCGCTCACAAACATTCCGTCCGTTAAACTGACTCATTAATTTAGGGACGAGTCGTTTTTGCACAGTGTTAAAATGGAATATTAAATTTGTGACACGCGAAAAAGTAATAATTTCAGGCGAGAGACAATGTGAGAACATGATTTGCGCTACTTGAAATTCTGACGTGAACAAAGTTGAACGTGTTTTAGTTGTCAGTGAAGCTCATTTGGAAGTTCATAAATTTGATATTACAGGAGGAAAAGTCCAATTATTTGTAAACTTATATACGTAATAAACTGGAAAAGAGCAATGGCGGATTATCGTCCCAAGATCCACTGCCGGAATTCAAATTCATTCAAAATAAGGAATACCATTTCCTTTTTTTTCGTATCTCCATTGAACATACTATATTGAACTGTCTCTATAGTAGAAAAAGTATTTCTAGCGTAACTCCTACATCATTCAAGTAGAAGGATCGTTCTTCCAAAGTAAAGTTAAAGCATTTGCTCTGTTTGTGTTTCTTCTTCTCTATTACACTTGTTCCTAAATATCGGGACAGAGTTTGGCTCTCACGTGTATCTCTTACAAGCTTCTCGTGGAATTATCTACAATTTAATACCACTATTTCGTTACTTTCTGTGTTTCTTTTTGTACAGAATCGATACGGACATTCCATTTAATTTATTCCATACATGAAGCTGTAACGGAAGTTGCTCATGGAAAAATACCCGGAAAGTACTTTATATAGTGGCTCTGCATTTCTAGACTATGCTTGCGAAATAACGACTGAATAAGAGGTATCTAAAAGCATAAAGATACTAAATTATTAACAATTTGGATTGTAGGAATCAGTTTTCATGCAGAATTTCTGACATGATAATGCATTCGGATATATTGCAATACCATTGTATTCGAATTATCTACTCAAAACTTTGGCCAATATTTGCTTCATATATCATACGTCTATCTTTTTTTTTGTTGAGAGGTGGTTGAAACCCTTTATGGGCACATTATGGACGTAGTCAACGTAGTCCCTGAGTCCGAATTTAATGACCTCAGATATACCCAACTAAACACTCTACCCTCGGGTGGTAGGATCAATTCTGCAACCAGTGTCGATGACACCTAGGCCCAACTTGTTGTATCTTGCTTCACCACTTTCTCGGGCCATCGGAAAAATTCCGCAGTCGCTGAGATTCGAACCCGCAACCGGTAGCCACAGTGATTAGAAGATCGACGCTTCTACCGCTGAGCTACCGGGTCCCAATAATAATATTGTTAGATGGTTTTCATTAAACAGGATAAGTCAGAAGTAAATGTGGAAAATTTAGGCCAAGCTTCTTCTCACCAAAACAAAGCGACTCTGTAACAAATCTGCCATTATGAGGAGGTGCACGATCTGGTTGGAGGTACATTTGTTGTCTAATATTCAACGGAATATATGCTAGTAGGTCATACAAATGGTTCTTGTAACTCCAATAAATGACCATTGAAGATCCTCCCCAAATATTGATATTAAATCGGTGCTGGGATCTTTTACTTCTCTTACCATGCGGGTTGTTTAATAAATAATGATGCAAGTTTCAAAAATCTGTTATGCCGTCTATCGTCAAAATGGCTTCATCCGTCCATAAAACAGATGAAACAAAATGAGGATCATAATTTATTCTTCCAATAAGCAATTGACAAACATGTAAACGTTGCACAGTATCTCCATGATGAAGAGATGTATAGTGGTAAGGTTGTAATATCTCGCTATATATAGTTCTCGAAACTTTGTGCAAATCCTAACTGCTCAGAAGCTCGATGCGTACTTGCAGTATAATTATCTGAAACTGGATCAATTGAAATTTCAAGCTCACTCAAGGTTCATGCAAATACTTCATGATTTGGGGTTCTTCTATCAGGAAATCTGCGGTGGTATTCTCTCACAGTTCCAGGCTATTTCCATCACAAAAACCATATCTGTAAATGATGTTAGCGACTTCCCTAAAATAGCCCATTTTTGAAATGCAGGGACTTAGAATAACGTAAACGAATTTTCTGTCAATTATTTTATCACCAAAAAATGGCAGCAACGGTTTTAATTTGTTGAGTATTTAATCCAACTATTGTAATATATGAACAATGGTTCCTTCTTTGGCTTCCAAGGAACGCCATGTCTTATCAGTTAGCAGGTTCGGTGCTGGACAGGGTCGTAGCCAGGGCAGACTGAATCTATCCTGCAAAATTTTGAGCCTGACCTTAGTGCCAGATAAAATCGTGAAACATTTCTTAAAAAATTTTGAACTTCAACCACAGTGTGTAGTAGCGAGTTTCACCAACTCGCGAGGACAGCAGACGGTAAATCACAGAATATATATAATTCTGTGATGTGGAAATGAAGTTACCCTTAAGAAAATCCCACTCTTTCAGCTATCCTTTGCACATTTCCAAATGTCCCCCATTCCACTATTGAAAATCTGGTTACCGTACTATTCACTGGATAATTTCCACCAATTTTTTTTTGGGCCTACCCTAAATTATAGCAAGCCTCCCCCACATGATTAGTCTGGGTAAGGCCCTGGTGTTGGGTTATGGTAGAAGTTCCGTAGGGAATTTACACATAGAAGCAGATGGTTTGAATCACAACACTGGTTATCTAGGCAATGAGCCGGGATTTCAGCTATAATAAAAAAAAGGACATGTAGGTCAGAATCGAAAAATTCTTGTGGGATTCGATTCGTGGGGTTATCAGAATCATTCATAGCACCAAAAATGGCCCCAAAAAGTGTAATTTCGAATTTAAAATGCACCAAGGGAGTTTTTTGGGTCGCTGATCATGGTTTTGACGTCAGATTTACTTGAAATCAATTGTGGGGGGGAAAATCGAACAAATTGGCCATTATTGCACTCTTATAGATTATTTTGGCAATATATATTATTTTTGGATTTCAAATCCACCAAGGAGGTATTTTGGGTCGCTGATCACGATTTTAGCGTCAGATTTACTTTTAATCAATTCTGGGGGTGGAAAATCGGGAAGTTTTGGCCATTTCTGGCCGCAAAGAGGAGGGGAGGGTGACCGGTGAGGTTTCATGTGTTATGAATGATCCTGATAACCTCACGAATCGAATCCCACAACCAATTTTTGATTCTGACCTACACGCCTTTCTTTTTTTCCGATCCGTTGGCTGGACTACGGGTACGAAATGTGATTATGGTTTTAATATTCACCACATTTAACTTATATTGACACACAGTCTATTAATAGCGTACGATACTATCATAATGATAACTGATTTTATTAATTATATTACTATTTCTCAACTCTTGTAACTAACTACTCATATTGCCTAGTCCATAACAATGAACGATAATGTTATCAAATCTTTGGTGTGAGTAACGACCTTGTGGAGTAAGCTTAATTACAATATTGATACCTATAGTAAGGAATGCAATACGTGCGCGGTCAATGTTACGTGTGTTTATATATTAAGTCCTTACGTATCGTAAATGAATAGAAATAAGGAATTTATGAGATTCACGTATATTTCAAAAGTGAGCTATTTATTGAAATTATGTAGAAACATTTATATACTTTGTAGCATATATAAAAATTCACATTAAAACTTTGTTTTATATTTTCGTCTTTACGTACATTTTGATCTCACGACCATCATCAGGAGACTTATTATGTCAAAAAGGGGTTTTTTAAAACTAATTATAGCACAAAGCGTCCATATCGCACCAATTTCAATCAAAAATGCCCACGTCGTCGAAACGAACAGAACCACGAATAACCGAAATTGTACCGTCAATATTTAAAGTATAAAATATAACAAGAATCCACTATTCAGTAATATTCTTATAATATACAAGCGCATAGTGGTATAATGTCTCAACGACTGGAGATCAAAGCTATTATGTCAAGTATCTACTTTCGAACCAGATGTAACGATTCAGATTAGCTTTATTTACACATAGGAATATTAGTTTATTTACTAAAAATGAAGACTTTAACGTTCATAATATGAAAACCAGGCATTGCACGTCCCTAAGTGTACCATGTCATAGTACTGCGAGATATGAAAAAGGACCTTACTATAGAGCAATAAAAATCTACAATGCACTACCCGATTTTTTGACTTCAATTGTTGACTATAATGGATTTAAATGTCAGCTAAAGTCTTATGTACTAAAGAAATGTTTTTATTCACTTGATGAACTTTTTTAACTTTAATATGCTGGTACTACTGATTCTAATTTTAACATGTGTTTTTAATTTTAATTAAATGTACTAATTTTAATTACTTGGTATCTTAGTATTATTTCTATCATTATATTATTTTATTATTTTATTACATTTATTATCAATGTCTTAGTATTAAGTATTGACTATGCTCATGTTCATTTATTGTATGAATCTACAGCAATAAAGTACTATCTATCTATCTATCATGAGGTACTTGAAAAAGGTTGCAGTCCCCTTTCTGACATAATAAGTCTTCTGATGATGATCGTGAGACCGAAACGTAAGTAAAGACGAAAATATAAAACAAACTGTTAATGTGACCTATTTCCAGAGAATTTTTATGTATAATTCATACTGGGTCAAGAATCTTTGTTACTTTTTTGTAGTAAAATAATTCTAAAAAAATGAAAGATTACTTTCAGTAAAAGTCAGTGGCGCAACATATCAATTTATTAAATGGTTCACATAGTGATGATTCTATGCCACTCTGTTTCATATGTTACGGGCTCTACACTGGGTAATAGCTATTGATGGTAACGTTCATTACGCTAAATTTCAAAACAATCCTTTCATCCGCTTGGGAGATAAATTTCAACACACTGTATTTTTATAAGGAGACATGTACAAAAAACAACAATTTGATTGGGTAAAATCTTTGTTTTGACGAGACAAATCTTGGGTTGAATCTTTTACATCTATTTCTGACTCCTCCTGTATATCGAGTAAGTGTCAGTTTCAGTAAAGTGTTTATTATCCATTCAACAGTGCATATCCTGAATGAGCACCCTTTCCAACAATTTTTTCCCAATAACTTGTTGTTCTTGAATGTAGAGAAAATTTGATTATTAAAGTAACGTTAAGTAACGACGTTTCTGAATGCATTTGCTTTATCAGAATGACAACCAAACTGATGTTCTGGAGTTATTGCGGTATACATTTGCTCACTCAACATTTGGGAGGAACCAGGATTCGAATCCCATGTTTGACTGATTAGACTCGAGTTTTTTCAGGTTTTCTGAAGACATATCATTTACATAATGCTACTTGGATAGGCGAATGCTGAATCATACCTTCATACCTTCTCTCTCATCCTTTATTTATGATGGAAGTAGATATGTGTAGAGCCTTTACTCCTTTTAACATCATCAAATTTCTATTTTTAGCTATTGAGAGCTAATATCAACAGAAATCTGATGTTAGCTGGAGTCAAGGAGTCAAGGTAAGGTTCAACCAGATATACCAGTAACAACAGAACCAAAAGTTTCGAACCGCGGTTACGCTCTCTCGGGCTCATCTGCAGAATGTGTATATTGTGATGTCACTGGTTTCTTGCGGCAGAGAGGGGAGGGCACTTTTGAACATTAACATTGTCTATTCATTTGTTTGTATATAATGAACAAAGTGGATCCATGTTCTATAAGAGTTATCTGCACATTTTTTAACACCTTGTATATGTCGGCTGATACAGAAACCTTATATTTATAAGGTAGCCGAATTGCGAAAGCAAACATTTATATAAATATAAAAAATAAACAATTTCAATAAATTCCTCGAGTTCATTGAGAATATACCTTTTGTCCTCACCTTGTACATATATGTCAATTTGGTTGTCGAAATGATATTAGAATGTACTCATACTTTCCAAATTAGTACAGGTGAATCCAATTCGCCTCACGTATCACTATAATGAGTGAACCCTAACAATTAGATTCATTGACTGTCACATTATTACATATATGTACGCCAGTTATGCGAACAATTCAGTAATACTTGCGTTTTGAATTTCATGCATCACGAACCGTCTTGAGCACCTTGTCCGAGAATGGTTCGAAACTTATTTCACTTATTCCAAAATCATCTACATGTACAACCACTTCAGCCGTTGCCGTTTTCTTCTCGAACTTGCAAATACTTCACCTCAGCTTCGCTTAACCGCGATTTTATTGTATTGATGCAGTTGTAAAGCTGTAGCAACTCTGTCTCTACGGACAGGGCAACAAAGGTATGGCCCATAATTTTCACGTTTCCTACTAATTTTTCAACACCTTTTATATCTCGGCTGATACAGAAACCATATGTTCCTAAGGTAGCGGAATTGCGAAAACAAAAATGTTTATACTCGCCTACTTTTTATTCAAACAATACAATTTTAATACGTTCTTAAAATTCGTTGAGAATATAAATTTTGTTATCACCTTGTATATACCGTATAAGTCAATTTGGTTGTCGAAATGATTGTAAATTATCTATATTAGAGTTTATTCATACTTTCCAAATTAGTACAGGTTGGATACAATTCGTTTCACGTTTCACTATAATGAGTCAACCCTAACAATTAGATTTACCGATTGGTATATTATGATATATGTCCGAACAAGGTGTAATTTCTGAATTACAAACAAGAAGCATCTGTAGTTGGAATAACATGAATTGTTGGAAAGAGTAATTAATCGCTAATGAAACTAATTCAAACATCGTCGGATGGCCTACAAAAACGAGCTCTACCTCGTGAGTTTCTCTTACACGCCATTAATTTCTTGAATAGAAGAAGCACTAGTCAAATCACCGATTAGACTAGCTCTTACCGTTTCTCCTGGAAATTTAACTCACTTTGCATGAAAAGTTATTATTCCATTTTCGTTATGCATAATGTGTAGTGTAATCTGGAAAAAACCTTAATTTTTGCATGGATAAATTATCATGACTTCACTTTTTTATAACATCATTAGCATTTTTTTTCGATGCTTGCAAATTTCCAAAACGATGGAAATGACCGCAGGATGGAGTAATCATTTCAGAAATGTAATGTTATAACTGACAATATTGGAGAGTTATCTAGAGGTTTTTACAGTCATAAAATAAAATTTATAACCATATTGAGGTCTTGCAATCTTGAAAAGTTCTCATATTTTCGACATATTTCGCTTTGAAAGTGCCTTCAAAATATTAATCTATGAATATGTAGATGAAAAATGTATTATATTTACTAAAGGACCGAGCAAAATCAAATAGATCGAACAATCTAGAAATGTTATTCAACGATTACGTTTTTCGCTATCTCCTCTTCTTCTTCTCTTCTATGATACTGAGAAATATCTTATCAATTAAAATGGAGAAATACAAGAATGGTTGAAACGACAAACAAGTAAGCATCACATTCATTTTTGGTGTTCTATACTTGTATATTTGTTTAGAAATGAACCACCGAAAAAGTATGTAAGGTAATCTATGAAATGTCTGCCATATGGCGACATACAGCCTACATCTTGTCTCCAATGAAATAGAAATGGAAGTTGGAGAATTGAACTCAAATTTGCACAAAATCTAATTTAGAAAATATTGTTGACAAATTGTTTCACCGCAGTAGATCCAAAATCATGTCCTTAAATATAAGGATTTGATCTCAATGTGATACAAATTGTGGGATGGGGACAGAAAATGGTTTGGGTGGGAGTTTATTTACAAAATTGACAAGTGATGAATTATAGGTATCGATTTGGTCATTCAATATTATGTTACATTTGTTTTTTCAATGTCTTAAAATTTCTATGAATTCTAGAATATTGAGTTGTCCTTTTTGTTGATCGGGATTAAGGGGGAAATCGTGCTTATGTTCCATTAGAGGATTCGCGTAATTAGAGTCTTCTTTTTTGATCCTGTAACTTCTCCAATGCTCGTTGAACCTTACACTGATAATGCCTATGTTCTATGTACAAAGTACAACAGTCATCACACCTCTGGCTGTAAGCCTCTGATTTCTTCAATTCATCTTTCTTAGATTTTGAATTATTTATACATGGCTACAGGATATTTGTCGATTTAAAGTCTAAATATTAATTATGTTAGACCTGCGAAATTCGATTTGGTATTATCATTGGAAAAAATTAGACTTAGGGCTTTTTTACGAAGTAAATTTTGAAATATGGCTAAGAATATAGGTATATGATACATAGATTAGTTGATATATCATCATGTCAAGATAATAAAGAAGAGAAGAGTCTGGCACCAAAGTCTTCTTGAAAAACGTGCAGTAAAAAAAAAGATCTCAGTTTTACAGACCTATCAAAGGTCCGCTTCCTCCTCTCCACTCAGAAGTTGTTTATAGCATTCCCTGTTCTTGCGGTAAAGTCTACATTGGTGAAACAAGTCGAACAGTAGCTACTCGTGTGAACGAACATGAGCTCTGTACAAGGTTTCGTGACACCAGTAGATCTGCACTTGCGGTACACAAGTTTGGCACTAATCATCAAATCCTTTTCGAAAATACTAAAATTCTAGCCCGAGCCCCAAACTTCTATCAGCGAAAAATTCTTGAAGCTTATAGAAATCCTAAAACATCGAAATTGTCTGAACTGTGACTCAGGATATTACCTTCCCAACATTTGGAAACCCATGCTCGAAAATTCCACTTCGCACATGATCACACAACGGCAGGGTCAGGTGCCGGACGGAGTTAACCACCGGAATAAAGAAGGCAGTGAACTGTGTAGCGTAAAGGATTTTTCCTACAATAAATACGGCTACAGAAACAAGTTAGAACCAGTTTCAGCTCAAGCCTCAAGCCTGTCCTAAAGATGCCACCTGTAATGGTTGGCGAAACGTCGGCTATTGTGACGCGGAATCCATCCGAAAGCTAAGATTTTTCAAGATTAGCTATCCGCGGAAGTCTACTATTCAAAACATATTTGTTTTCAATCCGAATCAACAACTTTTAATGCAGAGACATAGATTTTTATTTGACGTCCTTCCACATCTTTATCTGTTCCTAATCATTTGCGATTTATTTTCTGTTACCACGAGTGAGGGAAGTTAGTGATCTATGGACCACAGTTAATTACAATAAATTTAATATTTGGTTGTTTGAAATATCTCCATTCCAACTTTATTTTATCGCAATGATAAAATATTCCAATTCCATTTATAAACTACAAAGTTGAATGGATAAAACATCTTAAATTAGAATCGCTTGTTTTAATTTCATTCGTTGTATGCATTAAATTTTCGTGTTATTTGCTCAGTGGCGGAAGTCTCGCATTCTTCCGTAGCGTAATTTTGGTGGGATTCTATCTCGATGCGGATATTCTGCAAATTAAATAGATGATGAAGAGGAAAAGTTAAACGGAAATTCAAATTGAACATCTATCATGCGTATATTGTCTCTTGTTGAATTCTACCTAGTAAATCTAAGTGTACAACCGAATTAAACCGTGCCGAATGTCACACGCAGCATTCCTTTCAACGCAGACTTGATTTGCAAATTAAACAGCTAATTACATTAACGAAGGGCTTTCGTTTAGAGAAATATTTCATCTACATGGGTCGTGGTATTTTATAACGTCGAGAGAACCCGCTGCAAAGTTCGAAGTTCCATTTGAAAGTTGACGGTGAATCATTCCGAATTCATGTATCATATACAACGTAATAATTAGTGAATTCTGGAGGAGCTTTCATCAACACACGAGTCCTTTTGTAACCTTTCCTTTGTAAAATGCGCAATAACAAAGCCGCATTCACCACGTGAGCTTTGTAATTGGAGTTCGTGTTTGATAAAACGATCTACGTTTCACTATCGCAACCAAGGGATCAATTCAATTATCATCGGCTTGTAGAAAAAGCTTGTGTAAAGTGGTCGTACTTCCTGGTGCAAAGTCCCTGCCCTTTTCTCCTCTTCGTCACTTAAACACGAGAAAATGTATCCCTGACAAGATTAGAACGTATGCAGGTGCTTTTGTGAATGTAATGAGTTAGTATGAATGAGGTTTATTTTGAAGAGTCATATTGAATGAAAAGAACGAAATATGAAAGGTTGGTAGTAGCAAAACTGTATGAATTAGATAGCGGCTCATACAATGGACTTCAATGTCTCCCCAAAAATGATTCAATGGACGTTCAGCCATTACCTGGGGATACTGAAAATTTTGTAGTAGTGTACCAACGTGAATTTCAAGCCAAGTATAGAGGAAACAGCCCGAGAAACACGAGTATATTGAATTTTGGTTGATATTTTTGGCTGCGAGGTGGTTGAAACCCTTTATGGGCACCTAATGGTCCTGTAACATCCCATAAGGTAGTGTGGGAGTTCCTGAGTCCCGAACTTAATCACCTCAGATATAATAATAATGTGCCTGTTTTAATACTATTTGGGGATAATAATGTAATCGTAATAGGTTACCCTCAGCTGGAAATAAATGAAAATTTTTTCGTTTATTCAATTCCATTCCTTCCAAATTACCTGGATATTTGTCTGTTCTGTGTTTTAGACGTGATAAACTTTCTTGAGAAATGGTATGACCTGTATTCTAAATATATTCTGCTACAGCTGATTTTTCATCATTATTTTTCTTTATATGGGAAAAATCTACCTTATAACGAGCTAAAATGTTCCTTCTAGCAAATTTAGAAGGAACATTTCTAGTAAATTTAGAAAACAAACTATGGAATTTATTAATTACTGAAGAATGATAAGTGAAACTTTCGAAGTATTTGAAGGTAATTTCTCTAATTTGATTACTTGGCTACGTTCCAATTTACTTTTTTTGTTTAGATAATCTATGAACTAGACTATTAAACGGAGTTATTTTATATCTAAATGATGTAGCTGAATCCGCCGGGGTATACCTATTTGTTTGAGTGGCTTTTCAGTAAATCCAAGTGATTACCATCTTTTATAATGTTAATATTAACGAAAGGAAGTTGATTATCTGTTTCTTTTTCGACAGTGAATCTCAGTGAGTCAAATTGGCTATAAAGCATGTTCAAAGAACCATGTAAATCAAAATCAAAAATAGAAGTGAAATAATTTTGCACCATACATGAAGATGTAAGGATCATGTATTCTGTGTAGCTTCTATCGGGGATATATATTTAAAAACCTCCAGAAAGTTTATCGACTCAGGGATATGGATATTTGTAAATAGTGAAACAACATCAAATGAAACGAGAGTATCAACAGGTTTAAGTTTGAAATCTTTCAATTTTGCAATAAGTTCCAAAGAATTTTTCATAAACATGCTTGGTGCGGCTTGGAAGATGCTAAATTTGATGTTTATTATACATCCTTTTCTGTATACTTTACCGATTTTTGGTATATTTTATAATTTTATTATAAACTCCATATATTTTAAAAATTTTTAAAAGACTCCTAAACTTTACGGACTTATTAAAAATCATAAAGATATGAATAGTTCAACACGACACCTTGCGTCAAATTAAATAAAAAAATTCAAAATATTCATTAATTTTAAACCTAAATTTACTATAAAAACTCATTCCAATTGTATGAACTTGTCAAAAACATCATATACCAATTAATGGGATTCTAATTTCTTTTGATGTTCCCAACATGTTTCCCAATATTCAACCTACAGAATGTAAGTCTCTATTCAAGAACATTTCAGATGGATCATCTATTGACCCTTTAATTCATAATGAAATAGAACTTGAATATGACCAACGTTTAGGTCAGTATGACCAATTTTGGGTATATTAATCGTGTTAAATGTGATTTTATAGGGTATTTATCTAAGGGATTTCGAAAATTCAGGGATTCGGAAATCTGCAACATGTTTCCTCTGTGTCTGAGGTGAAATCTACTTTCTCATCCATGAGAGTTATGACACAGATATTTCGGAAGCGATGAGGTCGGACAAATTCACTTTTTTTCCATACTCACTCACCCCTTATGAAATTTAGAAGAATGCGAAAATTCCCGAAGGCTAATGTAACTGATGGAATTTGTTCTATCTGATCTCAGAAGGTTGTGGATACCAATTTTGGTTGTATCAATCATGTTAAATGTGATTCTATAGTGTATTCATCTAAGGGATGGCGAAAATTCAGAGTTTAGGAATGCTGCAACAACTCTGCGTCTTACAAAACCAATAATTATAGTAAACCTGGAGTTGATAAGCTAATTTGACCAGATATTGGTAACTTTTATATAGGCAGAACTCGTCGTAATTTTAAACCTAGAAACCAAGAACATTAAGTTCTTTCAGATGCAAAAAAACAGACTCAACCTTGCTGACCATTTTTTACAAACAGGTCATACCTTTCCTAATTAAGATAACCTAAACATTTCACATAATCAAAGCAAAGGTTTTCAATTAAATACATTAGAATCAATAGAGATTTTTAGAGGTATCAAAAACCCCTATAACAATATCTTAACTGATCAGTTAGGCCTACATCAAAGTGATCTTTTCCTTTGTCTTCCAAAGAATAATTCTTAGAATATTAAATAGTAATTGTCCTAATGCACAAATTGTTTCTTACTTCACAGTGTATTTGCCCGGGATCTACCTGTTTCGGAATTTCCGATGATCGCTTACTATCAATTGTAAGCTCATTAACCCTATTGTAGTTTGGTTCCTATTTATACTTGAAATGTTTATTGTTTACTTCATAATTTTGTATCTGTTTATGGCTATAGTAACGTTGTCATGTTATTATTAAAAGTGGTATAAAAACAAAGTAATTATTCTTTCATTCAATCAATATAGTTATCGTTAATCCTTTGACTTTTTTCCAAAGTCTCCCGGCAATTAAAAATAAAATCATTGCTTGTCAATGAACCATCTCGATAATTTTTTATAAATGATTATCGAAAATAGTCTAGACATTAGATTCGAGAAAACAGAAGGGATAACCCATGTAACAATATATTCTGAACAGCTTTGAATACTGTTTGTGCAAGACTTCAAAATGGATAAGGGCAATTTGATAAATTGCCAGCAAGTTTACGTGAAATGGCAACTGCATAGAAGTGACCAAAAAGAGAGAATAACTTCAAACATTAACACCAGAACTGTCGTAAATTGTCTGAGCAAGCAAACTTGGCCGACAAGAAAACACATGTCACGTAATCTGAACCTTCCAATAAAACAAGGGCAACCGATTGAATTTTTCCGCTGCGGAAAAACTGTTTTTCCACCTAGCTCGATACTGGTATCAGCTACTTTAATATAATTGGAAAGCTTTATCTATTGAAACCATCTACATAAGTATATGCTTAATGTTGTAGAATGTCCAAGCTCGTCTCAGCTCTCAAAATAAAGGGCATATCATGTGATGTAAGCACTTGATACGGGTAGAAACCAACGAAAGTGGAACGATTTGACACTATGGAAAAGTTGTTATTCCTATCAAAAACGCATCGGAGTAAAATTTCAAATAGCAATTTTGTAAAGTACCCAATAAATACTTAATGCAAAATATGTGACGGAGAAAATAACTTCGACGGTCCGACCATAAATCTCAATTAAAAAGCTGGATGCATTCCACAAGCCATCATCCATCAAAGCAAATAAGTCGGAAAAGGGATGAGGACAAACTCTTGAATTCTTCGAGGGTTTAAAATTAAAAAAAAATGAGATGCTGTCTTTCCTTCCCTGAAACCGCCTTTTTAATCTTACTTGATGCTGCAAGTTACGTTTTCCCTAATTGTGTCTTCTTTCGGTTGAATTTTATTCAGACATTGTGCTGAAAGGATTGCGTGTGAAGACTGTTAAATTCGGAATAGCTCAGGTTGGGGAAAAGCGTAAAGCTGGCAAGTTTAGTTGGCTTCAGTAAGCTCGACAGTTGAAAGGATACTTCGCAAACGAAGTTTCCACAAAGATTGTCTGAAAAGCCACGATTAAAGGCTATTAAAAGTTGACTTGCAGTGAGTGACAGATCATGATGAAGTTATATGATATAATAAGGTATTAGAGGCAATCAATAATATCAATATAAAAGACAAAAAATTACTGAAATGTAGTTTTTTTTTCAAGAACATCTCATCTTGTAGTAGTTTCGTTGAATTTCCCAAGAATGAAAATGAATAGTAAATATACAGGATGTTTAGTAAATATATGGCAAAAATTGAAGGGGAAATTCATTGAGTTTTGAGAATAGTTAGTCGTTTGATGATTTTCGGAAAACCGTTGTTTTTTCGAAGAAAAAATTTTTTATACATATACGTCACAAGAGGACAGCCCATAATGTTCGGAGAACATCGTGTGAGCCACCGATGGTTTGGAGATTATAGGCATAGGGAAAGACCTCACTAGGTAAAAAGTTCCACAATTCCGCTGTTCGATAGAAAAATGAAGTCTGAGCTCGTCTAGTCTACCTATCTGGAATCTCTTGTGGTGTAACGACAACAACTTTAAAAAAAAAGAGAGAATTTAATTCTAAAGCTAACATTCTTCTTTAATTTCAACTTTGAAGGTTAATAGTTTTTTTCAAACTTGAATCCTTTCATTTAAGTCAAAATAACATTTAGAGAGCAAAGAATTAAGCTGAAAATATTGATTGAGTTGAGTACAGGAATAAAAAATAAAAAAATGTTGAAGAAGTAAAGGAATTTCTAATAACTAATGAATGAGGTTATTGTTGAGTCAAATATAATACGAATATAAAAATGTAAAGAAATTAAAGGAAAAATAACTATTAAACAGAAATGGAAATAAAATTAATTGTAGGTAATTCGTTTAGGAATAAATCGTAGGGAAGGGGGAAAACCTCCTGAAGGTATGAATTAAAAAAAAGGAATAGCTCTCTTCTGAATTGAATTTAAGAGTTTCAGCGTATGTTTGGCTGCAGAAAAACTCCAAACATGAGAACAATACTCCAGGACAGGTCGAATCTGTGCTTTGTAGATTATGAGGAGGTGTTGGAATGCAAAGTAGCTCTTGACACGGAATAGAAAACCAAGTTTTTGTGAAGCGGCTTCCGCAATGGACCTCACATGATCATCCCACGAAAGGGTGTTGTTGGTGGTGATTCCGAGCATGGATAAGGGAGACTTCATAGGAATAGTTGTACATGACATCATCATATTTGGGATTGTGGGATCCGCCTTCCTTTAGTAGACGCAAGCTTGAGTTTGGTTGCATCAAACTGTACTAGATATCACATGATTGCCAGATCTCCGTTAATTGCGTCAACTGACTCTGTCTCTTTCCTCTAGCTTCATTAGATGGTATAGGAGCTCTAGATGACAAAGCGGTATGAAGTGTGCCATTATCTGCAAATCTCTGTACGGGACAAATTGTCACTTCCAACAGATTGTTGATATGGAGCAGAAACGAAGTTGGTGCCAAGAGAGATCCCTGTGAAGATGGCATTGGTGCCAGACTCGGTCAAATATTTTGGTGATATCCAATGCTACAGCTAGTGATTCCCCATGTTCTTCAATAGATTTCTGCCACACATGTGTTACGTAGGCAAACAGGTCTCCTGTCGGTCATTAACGATTTTGGAACTCTCTATGCATTGGATGAGCTCGATGTGGATTGGTGTCTTTTCCGATTTGCTCTAGCACACCAAATTTGTATGAAAGGGTAAACAGGCTGCAGAAAGCTGGTTCCGTCTAGTCACATAGACTTTTTGGTATTGAGATCAAGCAGAATGCGCCTAATTATACGTTGAGAAAGACGATTTTAGGCAGATAGTTATCGATATTAGGACGGTTCTTCCCTTGTGAATCCAAAGTGGAATTTGCTGCAAACATTCCAGCGAATACGTTGGTTTTTTCTTGTGGTGTATTAGCCAGTGTGCCAACGTCTTTGGTTAGGAGAGCGAATAGGGGATGGGAGAGTTCGTTCCTGAGTTATCGTATAAATAACGAGATCCAGATAAGCGGATTTCTACAAATTTGCTTAAAATTCAATGAGAAATACTATGGTGGAGGAATTTTGCTTTTGGTCTCTTGCAATTATCTCAGAAACAGCTTGAGTAAATGTCATAAATTGTTCGGACTCCATCTGTAAGTATAATGAGTACAGAATATATGGACGGAAGTGTGTTCGTCAGGAAAAGCCTGAAGGCTCTGGTTTTAAATGCAATGTTTCTGTGTTGGGATACGTATGCAGCGTGTTTCCTTATTTCATCATGATGTTCAAACAAGTTTTTTTTTATTTGAAATTTAATTATATTTCAATATTTACGCATTGATTTCTATCAGTTCAATGGGAGAACTTGAAACTGGTAATAAATACTGCGAAGAACCTGCAATTAAAACCAATCAAACGAAATTTGTTATGGCGCACTTCATCTCTGATACCTAAAAATAGATTATTTCTACAGCTATATTGAATGAATTATTGTGAGCACGTACTTCAATCCATCAAATTATTCTGATTGCCAAGTTTGATTGATGCATATTGATTCTGATGCGAGGATCTAAAGTATGTTGATAAACAAAACTCTAGCATGAAACAAATACTCGTGCTCCTTAACATCAATTACACTTGACTATATTGACATTGACTCTTTTTCACTCCATACTCTTCACACATAGGGCATATATAATACACTCAGATAATTCCCGTCCATCTAGCCCAGAGGTCCCCAAACTTTTCCGTTTTCGTACGTCATTTGCCATGTTTTTCGGTTTTGGGTAGACCCCCTGCTTACCTAATACGGAATTTATCCAAATCCATCAAATTTAAATGTGTTTTCGACAGCTAGTATAGTGCTACTCACTTCTAAAGATTTTAATTTCTAACTGTAAGTGTAATTTATCAATTAAATTTTAATTAAAACTAGCCAAATTAAAATTTTGTACCTGTTTTATAAAATGGCTAAGCAAAAAATAAAAACCTTTAGTGGGAGGGATGAACCTGATGCTTCAATAATAAATTTTCAACATGTGGCATCAATTTAGTGAAATTTATTCTTAAATCCTATGTTAGTAATGTCCATTCTATTTTTTTTGTTAGGAAATTGGCAACCGCACTGGAACCATTTTCCACTAGATATGAAGATCGAAAAGCAATTAAAAACTTTCTCGCGATATTCCATAATACGGGATAAGTATTAGGTATGTCTTTATGGAGCCAAAATTGCTGATATCCGTTTCTAAACTGTACCTTAAATTCTTATCGTTAGTGCTTATTTCGATCAGTTCTTCTGCAATGTCACCATATGGGTTCATTATCCACTGTAATATTACCAGTCAAAATATCCACAAACCTAGTTTTGAAATCTTAATAGAGGGCATTAAGTGTTGCACGTAGGGGCAGGTTGTCAGCGACTAATTGGGAAACTATGAAACATGGTAAAAAGACAAAAAGTATCTTACGCCATCTACAAACAGATGTCCCACTAAGAAATCAAACAATGTACCGCATTGACTGGTAGATTTCTCGTGGAATGTGAGACTACTTGAGTACGCCAGATGGCGACAATAAACCAAATCAATGTAAGAGAATTAGAAATAAATGAATATATGAATATACCCATTTATCTCATGCTGGCTTTTGCCAGATACACAATATGAAGGTGCAGTTTTACAATTTTTTATTTAAAGTTTTTATGTCATTTTATTAATAAATTAAAATTTTTTTTATGGTTTTTGAATATAACAAGTTTATTTATATTTATAATTGAGAATTAAATAAAAAAAATTTTTCTATGGAATTACTATTAATTTTTCTTTAATTAATTGAATAAGTGAAAAATATGAATAAATTAATTATTTATTATTAAATTAGGAATTATTAAAATATGCCTTGTTCTAAATTTACTGAAAGAAATATATTTATTTTTATTATTTAAAAAAAGAAATAAATTCAATTATATTTTATTAGTGCTCTTAATATTAATGTTTAATTCTCACAATCCATTTTTATGTACGTTCGTACTAAAAAAATTGGATTGTGAAAATTAAACATTAATAATAATATTAATTATGAATTCACAGTTGGGTGAAACCTATTTTTTAAATTTTATAAGTATTGGAAAGAATTTTGAAAAATAAATATCATTGAAAAAATAAACTTTTGTTAAAGTGAGAAATTGTCTTTTTATTGAAAATTGTAAACAAATTTATGAATTTTCTCTTCAATATTTATCATTATAATTTAAATTTTGAATAAATAAAATATTTGTTTATACATTAGTTGTAAGCAAATAGTTTTATTTGAGCAGCATGTTTCATTTTTATCCTTGTTAGATGGATATCTTATTCATAGATGGCGTGAGATACTTTTGGTCTTCTTACCATGTTGTTGATCGGTTATGTCTACCTTCATTCAGTAACGTTGTAAACTTGCTCGTTCCTCTGATAATCACTAAGATGATAGAAACAGCTGTCTGGAAGTATAATTTTGTGATGTTACTGATCGATGTGGACTAGAAAGACTTATCACTTTTTTCTGGCAAAAGCTAACATGAGATAAATGAGTTATTCATATATTCATTTATTTCTAATTATTTTACACCGGAATAATAAATTACTGCAAGGAAAATAGTATCACGCATTTATTGTAGAAGTTGATAATAAATATATAGAGGGCTCAGCCCTACATTAATTAAGTTATATCATAACATGCTATGTAACATTTTCCACTTATCAATTATCACGGTAATTAATCATGCGTAATGAATTAGTATTATTAACGTACAGACCATTGAAAAACTCGAAGCAACAGGTTTTCATAAATGATATGGATCAAAACCAATGATATTATGATCTCCCCGAAGCTTGCATCAAATGCTGAATATGTTACAAAAAGGAAGTATCAATATAAACAATTTATTGAACGTGAAAAGGATCCTTCTGCTCAAATCCACGTAATCTGGATATCATTTTCGAGTAGCGTCTAACAAGATTTGATTAGAAAGAACGCAAATCCACAAATACTCAGGTAATTCCGGGGATAAGGCTGGCGTTAGGGCTGGATACTGTAGGGTCGATCGACAACCGCAATGTTACATAGTGAATAATAAAACGAATTGCAAAACAATCCCCAGACCTTTCTCAAATAATCGAATCATCTTACTTTCGGCATTGATTTTATGTTATTCATGGCTAGTACTATATTTGTCCGGGAATATAATGTTGTTATGAGAAACTATTGTTCTGGTGAGTTGGATATTGATAGAATTATAGTTTTGTTTCAATGAGGCGTATTAGAGAAATGAACTGGTACTGACGGACAGTTTGGTTTGGAAGACTGAAATTGAATTCGAATCAATATGCTCTTCGAATTAATTCTATTGATAAGAAATAATCACCCTTATCCACTATTACTGAGGATCTCATCATCATATTAAACTAACTTTTAAATCAAAATGTGCCTGTTTGAATACTATTTGGGGATAATAATGTAAACAATGGATTACCCTCAGCTGAAGATAAATCGGAATTTAATAAATTGATTTTTCGCTTATACATTTCCAATCATTATAAATTACCTAAATATTTGTCTGTACTACGTTTTAAAAGTGATGAACTTTCTTGAGAAATGGTGTGACCTGTATCCAAAATGTGTTAGGCTACCGCTGATTTTCACCATTATTTTTCTTTATATGGGCAAAATGCTCCTTTTAACGGTTCAAAATGTTCCTTCCAGTTTGACCCACATAGAGTTTAAGCAAGACTCACAATTGATTTTGTAAATCCCGTATTTTTCGAAATCGGAAGCTTTATCAAAGGTGTTACCTAAACTATTTTTTGGCTTGCTTCTTCTTCTCGATTACGAGAACAAGAATTGACCAGTTCTCGCTCTTGTTCGGGCTTCTTTCGTTCTCGTTTGATAACGAGTGAATATATTTCTCATCATTCTCTAGACATGCTCAACATGTTATAATATGAAAGCATGCAGCAAATCGTTGGCCCAAGGCACAGTCTAATCCTCTAGTCATCGTCTTCATGATCATCATTGGCTCTGGTACATCAGGGGTACCAGACTACCCCCGTCTAGCTAAAGAGTCAGCCGCTTCATTTCCTTCAACTCCACTGTATCCTTGGACCCAGATTTTGTTTGTCCTGGCTAGTTCAACTAGTTCATATCTGCATTTTTTCTTCTTCTTCGATCGATCCAAGGGGCGTTGGGACATAGCAGTCCTCATCCCTGTCCACCAAACAATTGCGGCACAGGTGATCATAGGGCCAATCACAGTCATTGAAAGATCTACAAATCGCTTCAAAGTGATGAAAATAATAAATGTATGATTGAGGGCGCAACAGTGATACTTTTCTCATCATCTTCAATTCTTAGTTTAGCCTGTGTCAATGGTCTGCCAGTTCACCTGAGAGCAAAGTATATAATATCACATAGAGCATAAAACGTATGTTGTCAATTCAAATAAATTTCCAATTAAATAGAGTTTATTTTGACCTCTTTCCACGCCTCCATCCTTTACAATATCATAGTTCACTATTCTATAGTTTCACCCGAAACACAATGAAACAGATACAGAGAAACAATATTACATAATAATATACCTTCTTAGACTAGAATATAATAATACGAGTAGTATAACAACTTTCGGGGACTCGGCATCAGTCGTACCACTCGATCTATTACGCGTTGTAATATTAACTCTCTCCTCTGTCATTTTATTTACTTGATTAACTTTCATATATAACTATTTTTAATAATTAACCATACTAATGGTCAATGAAGACTACGCCAATTAAACTAGAAACTACGTTATTTCTTAGTGAACGTTATTCTGAATAGTTTACTCACTAACGTTTACTTCATTAATCAAGGACTGAGTTCCCTTAGGACTCATTAAAAATAAAATGCAGTACGTGTACCAATAACTAGGAGGAAACTTAATATGAGGAGTTTCTCATCAGCTAGGCAAATCATTTAATAAAATAGAAAACACAACAATTATAATAATGATTAGGAAATTAATTGATTTAATAATATTAAAGTTTTAATTACTAAATTACTTCTAAGTTGAAGGAATATGAATATGTTTTACTCCAAATTACCTTTGAATAAAACCTAGTTAAAAAGAAAAATAAACTGTTATGACAACTATATAAAATTCTCGAGAAATAGGTCACACTAACACACATACGTATTATTTTCGTCTTTACGTACTCGGTTTCACGACCATCATCAGAAGACGTATCACTGTATAAGACGTGATTTCTTAGAACTAATTGTATCACCACAAGGCGTCCTTATCACACTAATTCCAATTAAAAATGCCCACGTCGCCGAAACGAACAGAAGCACGAGCAATCGAAATTATAACACATTAATGTTTTAAGTATATGAATTAAGAATCCGCTGCTTAGCAATATTCTTATAATCTAATTAATAATTAATAAGCCAGCTTTGATACAGCGTCTACGTAATGTGGCAAATGCAACAGTGAAACTTCTCAAATTCCGTAATTAAAAATATGTTCAATGTCAAAATCTGTGTAATTATCGTCCTGGGAATATTCTTCGAACGTAAAAAAAAATATTTTATCTCGATGAAGCGGCACGCTCCGGAATGTACGTCAATATAGCAAAATGTGATCGACATAAGCTATTCTAGAAGCCTTATAAATTCTATTGGACATTAAAATAACGGGCTATTCAATTTTTCCACGTCGTCTGGTTAAAACTCAATGGTAAACAACATCGTTCCATTATGTTACTGATGAAACAGATAGGAACACGAACATGTGTGCTATATGTAAAATGTAAAACAGCGTCGAAATATAATATACATGTTTATCGATTCATAGTACATACATTCGTGAGTTTTGACACACACGATATAGAGCAACAGTTATTTTCATAACACAGTTGAAACATGAGTAAAGACATCCAGTCGAATCCAATATGTTTGAATAATATTATGTATTACAGATAACACATGCGATATAAATAAGCACGCACTATTGAGAACACTCTATATCGACTTCCGACTTGAAACTCAGATGGAACATTCCTTCCACACTCTCTACATACTGATATTTCCAACAACTTTGAGCAAAACTTAGCCCTGAGCATGAAGGGTTGATCAATTTCATATTACGATTGACCTATCACTCATCTTTCAGAGCGAAATAGAATAATTAAGTATCTGGGAACTTTTAAAATATTATTAATGGGATTCCTCGCATTCATAAACTATTGGGTGCTTTTGCAATATTTGCAGTATAATAGCAGAAGCAGCGCTAATCGCTGTAAACTTTCATCAATAATTAATTCGATTGGCTCCAGAGAAGTTCCTTAAATCATCCAATACTGTCTATAGTGCAAGGCATGAACGCTCGATCGTGACGTTCCAAGCTAGAGGCAACGTTGCGGCTGATAGTCACCCGTACGTTACAACACAATGCTGCAATACCGATAGCAACAAAGAAAAAGATTTATTTATGCTTTAGAACATATATGTATAAGGTAATCGAGTTTAAACGGGGTTACCAGACGTGAGCTGAGTCCTTAGTTGTACCCCATTTGTTTATATCAACGAGAAGAACTTTTTTTCCAATGATTTTGTTCAAAAATTTCCTAACAAAATCCAAATTAATTCAAGCTCATTGAAACAATACGAAATTATTTCTGAAATTTTGTGAATTGTGTGTGACCATGCAGTATGTGTCGGTGTTGTTAATTTATTTAAAGCCGAACTAGACTTGCACGTACCAAACAGTTTGATAGATTCCTTAAAAACTTGATTTTCGAATCATCCTTTAAGTTACCTTCGACGATAGGTTCCTGGAAATGATTAGGTCTTTCGAGTCTAGATCAGTAACGTCACAAACCTATAGTTCCAGACAGCTGTTACGCTATGAGAAGAACGAAAGAGCTGTCTGGGACTACAGGTTTGTGACGTTAGCTGGAAAGACCTTGTCATTTCACATGAGATAAATGAGAATTATTATATTCATTTGTTTCTAAATCTCTTACATTCCTGGATATGTCCCCCAAACGCTGCCTATTGGGCGGGGGGAGTTTTTACATGCCTCATTTTCCATCAAGTTAATATAATATTCATGAACAGGACTGTGGATTTGGAATGCTCTCTATCTGAATCAGATTCAAGTAGAGCATGTGTATTTGGTATTGGTATCGGTTGAGATGATAGCGGGCCCATAGAAAGTTGAGTGCACTCTATCCCCTGCTACCCCGCTGCTTGACCAAATGCTAAGATCTGTTTTACGCTTAGATACTTTATGTCATCGGGCGTGCTGATACCCGGGCCCTGCAAGGCAAACCTGGTACGAATGAGCGTAGGATATACACAAACATAGTGGGTTGACGACTACATTTTGTTTACAACGCATCTCAAACAAAAGGAAGTGTCTTCGCACATCTGTAGCAACACGGCTTGAGAGACTGTGTTATGATCCCCCATTCTCACGGAGTACCATCAATATATCCAGGACCGCAAAAGCCTGCTCTCGTGTTTGTTCTAGACCCATCCGTATACCAAATTCTGCAGTGCCAAAGCATGGCCATTTTCCCATTCCTCCCTCGACGGGATGATGCTGTGCAAACCTCAAGCTTTGATTGTGTTCTGCGGTTCTAGTCGCGGCCTCCCAGGCTTATCCTTAAAATTGATTCGCACTCAATCTCTTCAGCCTGTAGATCGCCATCATACAGAGCTTTCTGAACGTCATTGATAGGGTTGGTACTCTTCCTCGTTGATGTAATGCCTCTGAGGAAGAGTCCCTGTATTGAGTCCAGAAGCTTATGGGCTGTAACCAGTATGGTTATTTTCCTTCATACGAGAATTGCGTGACTGAGTCTTGGGATTATCATATCTGAGTAGATTCACATCAGGTGCTTAGGTCTCAAGCCCCACTTCATACAACTGCCACCAGTTGCTGACCGTCAGGTCCATACAAGCGACTAGGCCTGACGTTGTCCTCCTCGATAAACAAAGCAAGATTATGTATGTCATCGAATACTTCTCTCCGGCAGAGAAGAACATAGTCTTGAAAGAGAAGGAAAAATGGACAAAATATTAAGATCTCCTGTTCGAGCTCCGCACGCTATATCCATAGGTGTTTTGGGCAGAATTCGGCCTTCGCTGCGTTCGAAAGGTTATTCCAGCAAACAAGAACTCGGCAGAGATCTTGATAGGCTGGATGCAGAAGACAGTCTGAGCTCAATAAGGCTACTTAGGGCACACGATTTGGGAACATGAAGGTGCTTACCGACCGGTGGGAAGGATTAGGTCCAGTTAACAGTTTTTTCTGGCTCGATTGCTGCGTGTCATCGAAGCACGCAGCAGACCCGGCCAGCTATTTATTCAATATATATGGACCAATCGCCGAGTTTATAGGCAGTTCATAGCATGTTGAGAGCAAATCCGAGTCACCGTTCTACCGCTATGTACAAAAAACAACGCCCTATCAGCTGAAATTAGGAAAGACTTCGTTCGCTGGCGTTCATTCCGTTTGAATAAATCATCAGGTATCTGGATAATCGACGACAAACGCGAACAAAAAAAAACGGTTTAAACAAGTTTTATCACCAAGTTCCGGTCCAATTGCAGGCTGCTTATACATCTAAATGATGTAATAAACCTCTATATAAATATTTATACTAAGTCATACAATGAAAAGTCATAAATTCCGTAATAAATTTGCTAATGGAAGTTATGATTATTCGCATTTCCATCCGGCTCCTGGAATGTTCAAATTGAAGGCATTTCGGCCTTCAATTTTGACCGGAAACGTTCGATACGAAACCGCTGGAACAATGACGACGACAACCGATAGTGGTATTCATAAAATAACCACTTTAACCGGTAGGATAACAATATGTAATGTAATTCAATTGAATTAGATGAGAAAAGTTTCATAGTTGAATCGGTGTTATATTTTTAGATCTTCATTGTGAACTAATGACCTAACACTTAAATGTTTTGATAATAAATAAACACGCAATCTCGTAATATGAGCCCGACAGTATGGTTTAGTTCAAATGAACCACAATTATTTGCGAGTGAACATTGTTAGCTGGATATCTAGATCGAATTTAATTTACATAATACATTCTTCTGGAAATTTTAATATTATATTTCCTTATTATTAACCTGAACCGATAATGTGACATCGATCTTGCTGATGAAATGTATGATTAAAGTGAACGAAGTGATGTTTTACATAAAAAATTGTTTGTGAGTTTCGGGTGTCGTAAAATGGATATTTTAAAGTGTCATGGGGATACGGAATCGGCTAAGGGTTGATTATATTCGATCCTTCGTGAAATAAACTGGAGTTATTCCAAAAAGTAGGTAAATGAACTCTGCATTAATATTAAACCACCAATAACGAACGGATGATTCTAAGAATAATAAAACACCGGAATAACATGATATTTATAATTTTCAATCAGATACAATAGAGTAGGTGTAAATGGTCAGTTGGTATTATGGCTTGTCTTTTCATGCAGAAATAAAATATGTCGCGTGTCTAATTTTGCATTCATTTGGGTCCCAATACATACAAGTATTGAGGGTAATAAACAGGCGGTCGCCTTTGCACTCAAGGGAGCTGAAACGTCACTGTACAAGGTTCGCATTTAAGCCTCATCATTAGAATCTCGGAAATGGTAAGAGATACAGGGTAGGTTAAATTGTGACAAAGTTGCACAATTTGATGCTCAACACCTATACTGAATATCCTGCATAGCCTCAATAACAAACACCAAGTTGATACTATTTACACCGACTATAGCAAGGCTTTTGACAAGATCGCAGTTTTGCTACGGAAGCTCGCTGGAGTCGGGCTAAATGACAATCTGCTAAATTGGTTTGAATCTTATGTGACTGTGACGGTAACCACAAATCAGAATATCGCCAAATCACATCTGGAGTGCCTCAAGGATCACATCTAGGGTCACTGTTATTTAATATGTATATCAATGATATATCCCATTGCTTTCGCCAACTTTTTAATGTATGCGGACGATCTAAAAATATACCATTCAATTTCTGATGTTGACGTAATCATGCTAATGCAGCAGGATATCAATAACTTTTATGGTTACTGTGAGGTAAACAGTCTATATCTGAATTTCGAAAAGTATTATTATCATTGCGAGATTCCTCATCGTCATTGATGGGGTGGCATCCCCAGTCGATGTATCCTTCCCCATGGATGTTACGCCTCTGAGGAAGAGTACCTGTATTATGTCCAAAAGTTTCTTAGCTGTAACCTGTTCATTTCTGTCCCACCATACGAGACCTGCATGACTGAATCTAGAAATAATAATAACTGAGTAGAGCCACATCAGCTGCTTAAACCCCAAACCCCACTTCATGCTAATTGCTCCCTCACACTCCCAAAACATTATCATAGCATTTTAGCATTTAGTTTCCAGTTGCTTCTGCCAGAGTAGTTTTTTTCCAGAATAACTCCCAGATATTTCACCGTCTGGGTAAAGTCAACTGATTTGCCTCCGATTACCACTTTCTTCAGAGGTTCGATCTTGTACCTTCTGGAGAAGATGTTAATGGTAGTTTTCTCCGGCTGAATGGATAGCTTATTATTTTTACACCAGACTTCTGTAATTATCAAAGCTTGTTGAACAAGCTCCGGCAAGATACCCTCGTATGTCCTCCTGAGAGAATGGCGATGAAATTCGCATAACCTGACACGAGGCGTATCAAAGAAAAATGTTGAAAAATTGCACACTTAACGTAATAACTCGGAAGCGGTAAATCGGATCGCCAAAAACAAATGACCGTTGGCTGCCCAAAAGTATTGCCTAACAGCGCCAAATTTAATCTAGTAACCGTTTCTGAAGGAAAAAAAGGTTAACGTGATGCTTTTCGGAAAACCTCGACTACGGAAAATTATCGATAAGCTGAAGGTCAAACGCGAGTTCACCGCATTTGTGTTTTCTCTGGCACAAGAACAATATTTTAATTTCATTATGATAAGGAAATAAATGAGCCTAATTATTTATGGAAGGAAACGTTACCGCAGATGCTGAACTGATTTTCTTGCTCAGTATCTCTATTCGTTAATTACGAAATAATATGAATTTATTACGTTTGCAAGATCAGAATAAGCAAGACTTAGTTTTTTATTCCAGCACATTATACTTATTCTCGTTCGAAGCTCGAACGTAAAATCGTTTCGACAATGAATTAAACCGAGATTATACTTAATATAACAGCTCAGCGCAGCGGTTGTAATGGAGTTTATGCAGCTTCCATAACCGGGCCTTCATACAACGTTCTGCAGGAATTTTAAATCGGCGAAACGAGATTTTCAGACCCAACGCAATTTGAATATTTTTCAAAGCGTCAAGGGTTTGTAGAAGAGTGTATGATGGTCCAGCCAGATGGCGTTTGTAATGTAATAATTCTATTTGTGGAGCCTTTAAAACTCTGTAATGCTGATTATATTGTGGTCCTTTGAAGCGCGATTTTCAACTGGCCTGGGGATGTGTAGTGTTGAATAGAACGCTGACATGAAACAGGACAAGCCCGTGTTGCTTACTTAGTTTTGTTTTAACATCTTGTTATAACTATTGCTATAGTTCAAACAAAGTTTGTAGTTTCAAGACGAACATCCCGATATACAAGTAATAGACCTATCAACCCCCCATCCGTTATGATTTATTCAGTGATGCTTCGTTGATAAATCCCTATATATGTTCTGAATCTCGGTATCTGCAGCGAAACAGAGCAGATAGTAGCTCTATCGAGTGTGTCGTCATTCCAGAAGAATGTAGCTAGCGTTACAGGAGAACATTGGACTTATCTGCCTGACAAAGGCTGCCCACAGACTTATATCAATAGAACTGTGGAAGGCAAACGATATCCACACCTCACTACCAATCAGTGGTGAAACATCCCCATCAACTCAATGAGAACGGATGGGATGACACCATGATACATCTTTGATAAGAAGTATCGTATAAGCATACCCCCATAGAAGATTGGTTAAACAATAACTAATCAGCCCTAACAACCAATGTTGAAATCTGGTTCACTGATGGAACCAGAATTCATGGACAGGCGGGAGCAGGAATATATCACAAGAGCACAGGTGGAGGAATTTCTATACCTCTTGACAAACAAGCCTCCATTCCCAAAGCGGTGATACTGGCGATAACGCGCTGTGTCCAAATAGCGTTGGAAGAATGCAAACCCCCATCAATATATGCACAGACATTAAAGTAGCCTTTGCTACGCTGGGTAGCATCATGAGAATAACATCGAAGCTGGTGTGGGAGTGCATCAACATGCTAAACAATCTTGGCGGAGACGAAGGCAACTCATCCTATTCTGGGGCCCCGTTCGTTCTAGAATGATGGGAAATGAAATTGGCAATGAGTTTCCAAACTGGGGACTATAGAACCTATAATAACCAGAGGTGGACATTTCGAAGAGTAATATAAAAGTGACAATTCACTGCTGGGTCAGAACACAACACTTGGAAGAGTGGAAACTAGTGAACGGTTACAGGCAGTCGAAAGCACTGATTGGAACCCACATTAGGGAAGGCTGGTATCAGCAAGTGAGGAACATGGTTACTGATGCCAAACTGCTGTCACAGATACTGACAGGTCAAAGATGAACCTTAGCGATTCGCCTTTGTGCAGGTGGTGCAATCGGAGAAATGAAACATTAAGGGACATTCTGTCCAGATGCGTAACACTAATACTCCCAAGACGCAGAGCACGAACACAAACACGAATCGTCGACATTGTAACACATTAATGTTTTAATTATATGAATATGTATCAAGAAGGCACAGCCTGGGTATCTATCTCTAATAATCGAAGTCATCTCATACTACGTGAGAATAAGTCGAAAACCAAACTATAATATGCTCGAGTATCCACTTTCGGACCAGATGATAGAGATTTGTGAGGTAGTAGAAATAGGTTGTTAATGTTAAACCTTACTAGAACTAATGCTATTACAGCATTCTACCTAAAATATATTTTTGCATTATAAAGACGTATATGTAGGAATTTTCAAGGGTTTTGATTTATTGAATTTGTATAAATTTGACTGAACCATCGAACGTCTGTTCTATGATTCACAGACTTAGAGTCACGTTTCATGTGAATCATCTTCAGGATTGATCTTTTATAATAATTGGTTTCTTTAGTTGTTCAGAGATTCCTGTATTATAAGTCTCATCGCAATGTGAACAATTTAATTTGTAAATTGTAAATTTTTGATGAAAATGTATGTGAATAAGTCTTAAAAAAAAGTTATCAACCATTAACAATTTCCAATATTATTAATTTAAAAAATAATGGTTTGATCAAATTTTGAAATAAAAATATTTGTACAACTGTTTTAACAAATTTTGATACATATCACAGCCATGCTGTATATATACCTGAAGATGTAGTATTTTAACATCCATATAATAATATAGAATGAAATTTTAAGTCTTATATTAAATGTTTTGAAAAAGGTGGAGATCTACCACCGAAACGTAAACAGAGTAGCTTTTCATTAAAAACTGATCCTGAAACCCAAAGAATTATCCAAAATTTAGAATATTAGAAGAATGGTTCAAGCAAATAAATCCTCAGTAAATATACGTATTATATATGTATATATATTTATATATATTGATAATGTTGCATGGATAGTGAACGTAAATATTGAACATACTGAACTGAATTAAATACAGATAATTATCAATTAAATTCTCGACCTGAATCGGGTAGTTTGTTGTTAACAAACGTTCAATGAATTAATGAACTCGTTATTTTAATAAAAAATAAACAGCGACGCACATTTTTAATAATAGTATCTATGCAAACGATAAAATTACTCCGCAATTAGTTGTTCATGAAGGCATTTGGATCAATAAAACGAAACTGATTACGGTAATGTTCATTATTAATTGCAAACAACGAGACGTTATATGTGATATATTATTATAGGATTATTGTTGGCGATAATTAAAATTTCATCTATGAATTATTACGTCATAGGTGTTTACATTGCACGGATTTAGCAAACTGTCATTTGATTTCATGCTCATTTTATTGGCTTAAAATTGAGTGCCATATAATATAGGTTATGAAATATAGATGTCCGAGGCCAAGTTGGAAAGTCCCTGAAAAATTAAACAAGAAATGATTTATTTAGTCAACACTTATATTATTTTTCAACATGATTTCCTTGTAGCCTGATGATTTCTAATTTTTCGATCCTTTCCAAATGAAACGATTTCGGCAATCCTTCAAAATAGGCGTTTGTTTCAGCAATGACCTCATCGTTGGAGCTAAATCTGGAAAATAAAAAATAACTATGCCACAATAGAAAAAGAGTTACTAGCAATAGTTTGGGCAACCCGACATATTCGGCCGTATTTATTTGTTAAGTGATTCAAGATCATGACAGATTACAAGCCGTTCATTTTTCTTTTCACACACAACAATCCATCAAACCGTATGACAAAGTTTAGGTTATACTTAGAGGAATATGTTTTCGACATTGAATACATTAAAGGTTCAGTCAACGTAATGGCTGATGCCTTGTCACGAATTTCGATCGAAGAGCTTAAGGGCATAAATCAACACAGCATAGCAGTTATCACAAGGGCACAGACAAGAACTGAAGAGTAAGAGGAAATAGAAACTAAACTGAGTGATAATAACCATGTTATCGATCGAAATTCGGGTACGCGACCGAAAATCGTTGAGATCCTTAAAAAACCCAAGCAATGTACGCAACTAACAATAATGAATAAGAAATTGAAGAATAAACTAATGAAAAACGATAATAGAGTTGAATTGGGCAATTGATATACATGCCCTCTTAGAAAACGATCTTTATCGATCCAGATGATCTGGCAGCAAAACCGCTACGCCGTTTGTTGGGACATTTGGAAACGTTGTGTGATGAGATCGACATAGAAGAGGTAGTAATAATGTAAGAAGATATTGCAATTTTGAAATCGTTGGCCCACGAACTTAATAAAAATGAATATACAAATTATGATATACCTAGGATATACATCGTTAATAAAAGAAAATGTATTGAATCTAAATGAATTCGATCTATTACCATCGAGTGAACATGCGGGTATTAGGAGAATGACAAAAATGACGATGACGAACCAGTTCGTAGAGCAATTCATGCAATTTTGCCATTGCGTCTGCGAATCTGTGCGCCCGTGCGTTGTCCTGATGAAACGGCATTTTTTTCTTTGCCAAATACCACCGCTTTCCCTGCAAACCGGTGCCGAATTGATTCAACAGCTCTGCATAATATACGCCGATGATCGTTTAGCCCTTTTCATGGTAATCGATATGTACGATACCGTGTGCCTCCCAAAAAACTGTCGCCTTTCCGGTTTCGATTGCCAAGATAAATCCTCTGTTTCGACTGTTCATAGATCTCTGGTGTATTGTGATGGATCCATGTTCCGTTCACAGCTACGAAACGGCGCAAAAAGGCCTTCCTATCGCGCTTGAACATCGCCAAACACTCCTTCGAAGAGACCACACGGTCGCACTTATTCTCAACAGAGAGCAAATACGGCACCCATCTGGCAGATAGCATAATCATGTTTAAAAATGTATGCAAAATGTTCTGTACTAGTTCCGTTGAGATACCCATAGCCTCAGCTATCTCGTGCATTTTAACTCCGATCGATCATTTCTGGCGTTGTAGCCTTAATTGGATCATCAGAACATTCGGCAAAAATCAGTAAACCACTTGTGAATCGTTCCAATCGATTGTGAGGAGTCCCCATAATGCTTAACAAGCGATGCTTTGGTTTGTGTAATGCTTCTGCCACGCAAGAAATAATGTTTAATCAAGATGCGAAATTCACTTTTTCCATGTTTACAAAAATCTTCAAGGCTGCTTGCTTTCGATGGGTGTCAAAACAGAACTGAATGACATATCAGCCTGGAAATTTTAATGGGTTCTAGTTGAAGATGGTACATCATAAATGTCACATGGGATTTTCGATTGTGGACCCATCTGTTTTATTTTTAGGAACACAAAAATCTTCTCGCCAAAACAAAGTCTTCAACCAAATAAATTTTTGTTCTAACGTACCTCCTTACAAAGAAACAGGGAGTTACATTTAGGAAAAATAATAGTTTCTTCATTTCAAGCTAGTGACATGAGGTCATCGCTACGTTGATTTTTTTTCCATTCCCTCAAAATCAATATAAATAAATTGAATTCACGTAATTCTCCTTGTAAAGTCGGCAGCGTTATGTGTTCATCTAAGAAACGTATAACACATTGACAATATTAGATGAAAGTGGAATAATGATAGCAAATGAGTTTCAAAAAAATTTCCTCAAGTTACAGTCTACTTTCAGCGAGTTTTTGGGAGATGGTCAAAGTGATGAAAATTAACTAATTAATTCGACATAGATACTATCGCAGTAGCTAGATTCATGATAAGAGTGAAGGTACCGTGCAATAACAAATAGACTCGGGAGTCATGTTGTGAAACAGCAGCGAAGCTAATGTTGAAAATGGAAGCTTATTTTTGTTACGAGGATCAAAATAAACCTTTCGTATAATTCATTTAACCTAACAACATGATGAGATTTAATCAGTTTTTGCTCTCACATTATGTGATGATGCTGTTAATGAATAGAGGGCAAGTTTATTTTCCTGTCGAAAACTCACTTTTTATCGCCGAATTGGGCACTTTACTCTACGTCACACCTTTTAATGAACTCCCTATTCACCGAAATGCAACCGTTTGTCATCCAATTATTTTTTAACGAACTTGAGAACATTTAGTTCCCTAAGTTATAGCCGATATAGTAGACAATATACAACTCCAATTTCTTTGCTACGTTCTTTGTGGCTGTTAACTCCACCCTTCAGTCGATTATGCACCCCAAATATTCAACTAGTGGCAGGAGAATTGATTAGGAAAACCGTGAATACTTGTTTGAAAGTTTAAACATGATATAAAACGCGCCGTATAATCAGTTTCGTTACATCCAATTGTATTTCATTACGGATTTAAGAGAAAACAAATAACTAAAAAATCGATTAAACTTCCATAATCTATTTCTGAGCTGATTACTTTCCCTACCTCATTCTGCAACCTGCTGGGGAAACAATGATAGTTAGTTTTTAATTAAAACTTGGGCAAACATTATCAAGAGTGTTGTTGAGGTTCATTTTTGAAGCTGCAATTTACTGGAGTGCAAGAACATCCAAGATTATCAGAACGTAATGGTGTGCATTAAAATCAAATTATCAAGGACATCGAACGCTTTTTATAGTAAACAGACGTTACTTTTATGGATGCACACGAACTACCGTATTGTCAAGCTTACCACCCTTTAAGGAGATGAAATCGCACGTGCCATTTCAATGGAGGTGTTTATCTGTCACAGAATAATACATCAAAAAAGGTTCTTTTTTTCAAAACGTCGTTTACATTGGGTGAAATTTGGGGTTTTTATGTATTATATTATACTAGAAAATTCTTGTCTAACGGATGGATTCCGCGTTACAATGGCACGACTTTATGCCGACGTTTCGCCAACCATTACAGGTGGTATCTTCAGAGCCGGCTTTATGCTTAAACTTGAACTGATTTTAACGAGATTTTCGCGACCATGTTGCCAAATAACAAAAGTGTTGTGTCGACATATCTAAACTAACATTTCGGCTTGAGAACAGATGAGTCAATAGCATCTTCCTCGAAAGTTTTCATAAAGATATTATCTCTGACCGGAGAAGATGGGGAACCCATGGCAGCTCCCTAAGACTGCTTGTAAAACTTGCCATCTTACAGGAAATATGTGGAAGATAGACAAAAATCAATTACCGGTAGTAAGTCCATTGAAATGTTTTTGGCAGGTAACAGTTGAGAAATTATGAAAATTATGGGTACATCTTAAAAAGGGATTCGACTTCAACGCTGACGAGCAAATTGCCGTGGCCAACTTTTACCGTTTGTAGTTTTTCAACGAAATGAAGGAATTTAGTATGAAACTGTTGGAATCACTTACAAGAAGTTTGAGAATAGATGACGAGAGGGAGTTTATAAGTAGGGGGTCCGATAGTGCTGACAATTGGTCTCAGGGGAACTGAGGACTTATGAATGTTAGGCAAACCATATAATCGGGGGCTTCTTGAATATTAATGGATAAATTTTTTTTTATTTGGATCAAGAAAGGAAGAATGACGTATGATTTGTGAAACTGAACGTTCTATAGAGGGGGTGGGATCTTTTGGTAGGATTTTATAGGAATTAGTTTGGGAATGTTGCGGATTATGTTTTCATAATCTGATTGATTCATGATAACAGTGGAATTTCCTTTATCATCTTTTAAAATATCAATTAAGAGCTTGTGTTGAAGGCTTAGAACAATTTGATTTAGGAATGTTGGAATGACGAAGAATTTTCGCAGTTTCGAAACGAATTTCATCTGCTGCGGAATGAGGAACTTTATATGTCGTAGGCATGTTTTTGGAGGAAAACGAAATTAGGACCTTTAGACAGAACCGAAGTTCTTGTTCTCCCAGTTCATCCTCTGGGTTATGAGGTTATGAAATTGTATCAGTTTCCAGTTTGGTACACAATTTCTTGAATGCCTTCTACGTACCCAAAAATCTGTCCTCTAATCTATTGATTACCTTTTTACCAAATTTGGCAATGTAGTAGATTTGATTGTAAGATGTAGTATATTCATGATTAAACATAACAAAATTCAGTAACAAACTATAAGTTAAAATAATCAGCTCTCAGATATTGTTTGTTCATGTCAAAACTTTCTGTCGCGAACTATCAGATTTTGTATCAGTGCAATTTTAGTTAGTACCGATACTTTGAATTGTTCCTTCCGCGTAGTAGTTTGGTCCCTGTTAGAGCCAAAATCATGTTTTATCACACGTGACTGATTCTCATGTCAGATTTCATCAATGAATTCCTTTGCTGACGAAGAACGTGCTAACATTAATTGTTTATGGATTTTGTTTTGGAAACGCCCGTGATGCAGATTCCACTCACTCACTAAGAGCAGATTTTTCAAACGGTGTAGAAGGTATTCGATATATTTTGACGATTTTGACTCCTTATATAATCACGTACACTTTACATGACAGACAGATCAATAGATAAATAGATCATTATCTCAATTTAGACTGTCTATACAAGATCCTGCAACAGTGGCGCCATGTTTTCCATATCTCCATTTATGAAACGGACTATATTTTTCCAGAATGTTAACTTATTTATCGATATCTACGAAAAAAAAGATTGCCGGTCATACAGAGTGTTCTTTTCTCCTGGGCGGGTCCCAACTTCATTTTTCCAAGTGGCAGCCTATATGTTTTATCAGTTTCCCGATATCTACATGAAAACTGAAGGTATTTTACGCATAACTGTTTTTGAAAATATTGACGGTTGTCGAGATTTCCAGCATGATAATTTTTTTCTCGAATATTCGTCACTCATAATATCTGAAATTATGTTCTGTGAAATCCCAGTAAAATTCGTTTTTGGTCAAATATTGAATGTTGATATTTTGAATACAGGTCACACAATTTCTCAAGAAAGTTTATCACTCTTAAAACACAGTAATGACAGATATCTAGGTGAGCTAGAAGGTATGAAAATGTATAAGCGAAAAAGGAATTTAATGAATTCAGATTTATCTGCAGCTGAGGGTAATCCCTTATATATCTCACTCACGCTCGATAAACACCAAAATGTTATGTACTCATTATTCTCAATTAACAAAAACGTACAGTAATGAATGTTTGTTTCAGTGTGTCTGTTCCAGTAACGAAGTGGAGGAATAATAAACGGAACCGAGAGGTTTCTACAAAGTATTAGATGAATTCTGTTATTAAATTCCTTCCGGACTAAGCAGCTTTAATTAAATTCTACAAATGAACGAGCAAACGAGTGGATTAAAAATGTTAATTTGAAAGTGCCAGTAAATCAACATCGAAAAAATGTGTTACGATATCAATTTGCTAATTAAAATTAAGTGAGTGCGAATTCTCAACGAAGATGATCTACAACAAAGAGGAAACGAACGTTACACTGACCATGAGGCAGTTGGAATGTGAGATCTTGAACAACAAAACTACAACAATAGAAGGTAAGGAAATAACAGAATCAACCTTTTGAAACTTGTGACATTACGTTCTATGAACCAACTCGCATTATCGCACCACACCAAATTCTTACAGTCCTCTATCATCAATTTTTTATCATTTGGTGAAGAGAGAAAGGGAATCAGTAACTACTAGTGCAACTCACAGTTATATTGTAAGCACCTATCTACTTTGTTATTCTGGATGGAAAATTGCTAATATGTTGCTCAGTGAATCAAGATCATTTTGAACAAGTTGACAATCCTCATAGTCGCCAATGACATCAAATATTTTCAAATCATCCGCGTAAAGTAATCTATTTCAATTTAATAAGCAACATATATTATCAATATACAATACAATTAAGAGTGGGCCTAACTTCAAGCCTTGGGGAACTCCCGAAGAAGCGGTATAATTAACCAAATTTACCTTCTTGTATTCTACATACTGTTGTCTATGTAACAGATACGAACTAATATGAGAGATCAGAGATCAACTTATTGTGTAAAATATCACGTGAGGCTTTGCTAAAGTCGGTGTACACTACACCAATTCATTTTCGTTAGGCAATTTCTCAGTGAAGATGCAAATATTAGTTGAGGTACTTCTGCCCTCAACAAAACACGTATCTTATAAGCTAGGTTGTTGAAATCGATCGGTCCGGTTATTGGTAGCATCAGCGAGAAGCGTGGGGCAAAGAAATGGATGGAGGGTTTCCTAGAGAACCTGGTGACAGTTAGATCTACCACTCAGGACTCCTAACTTTACAAGCGCAACCTTTCCAAGGCATTTGATTAAACATCACATGAGCTATCATTATACTTGATTCAATGCCTTGTGGTACCAACCCCACTGGTGAGATGCATAGAACATCTGTTGCCACTCTGGAAGACTCGTTTTGCCATCACATCAGGCACACGACAGAAATGATAACATTCAAGAGGGGTGTTTTCCAAGGAGACTCCTTGAGACCCCTGTTGATCAAAATCTCATTGCATTTTCCATGTCCATACCAGACGGGATGTCACTTCCTGACTTCTCATTGCCTTAAGTGCAGCCTGACTATCTGTCAATATGTGGATCTGCTCGTCGATGGCTCTCCGATTGTTTTCCTTCAGACATTGGATGATTGCATATACCTCTGCTTTGAAAACAGGTGTGTTTACCCAATGAATAGCTCAAGCCAGTCTTTGGGATTGGACAAGTGCGCAGTGTTTCATTTGAGGAGAGAACGATCTCCGGAAGAGCACGAGAATATGCGGCTTGTCGACGGAAGCATTTCCAAACATCTTGAAGCTGGAGAGACCTAACAATATCTGGAAATTGAACAGTGTCCTAATTATGATGCTTCCCAGGTGAAGGTGGCTCTCAGTGGCAACTTTTTGATAATCCAGCTTCATCGGCCGCCCTCTCCTCTAGTGGAGTCAAGTTGTTCATTTTTTGGTGACTTTGTTACCTGGTGTCATGACCCGGTGCAAAATGTTCTCACTGAGGAGACTAACAACACCCTAAAATGTCTATTGAAAGTTTTATTTTTTTTGCACCTTTAAGACTATTGGCTAAGGTTTGAGATTTGAACCCTTTCATTGTCAATCTCTGAGGAACCTTCAGTCTCCTCCTAGATCCGGCATTGTACAAGCTGATATACCCAGTGTGTTGCCCGTGCCACAGAATCGAAGAATAAATTCACCCATACATAATGATATCAATGAAGTCCTGTACCGAATTATATTGCAATCGACCGAGCTTTGATCTAAGTTTCGTCGAATCTATATAGCTCATAACGTTATATTCGAAAATGCGGTTTGTAACGAGTTTTCACTTTAATTAACCCAATTGTTCAGTTTAATTCCCTCAATTTGGAAATGGAGCCTTCATAGTAGTAATAAAAATTTAATTGGCCAGATGTTCAACGCTGACACAATGCTCTCAGAATGAATTTGTATCTGCTAATTGATTTTCTTGACATCGATTGTTGCCACAATGTACCAGCTGAATGAAGTTAGATAGATATGCTTATGAGTTTATGCTAATATCATTATCGCATAATTAAATTCGTTAGGTTCCACCAATTTGAAAATTGTTCTTATTGCTTATTGGGAACATCGATTGTTCGATATTGATATGAGAATTTTAATGCACAACACTACTCTAGATTCAGTTCTTATGTTATATACAATCACTTGATGATCTTACTGTGGACTAATTCTACAGCACTTATAAATACAAATATTCTTGTACAGTTCAATTCAAAATGGGTCAAAATGAAATTACAAAAAGGAATAAGGGTGCTTCTTCGTAGGGCGTTCCACCCCAAATCAGGGATTACGAAGATGGTGTTAAGACTGTTGGTGTTAAATGAAGGCGCACATGTCGTCAAGAACTTTTCTGAAGAATGTCAAAGTTCCGTTCTATTGCTTAGTCCCTCGATCTCAGTCAATACCATCTATAATAGTACAAGGCATATATGCTGAGTACAAAAGTCAGTGTGACGTCATCAAGAAAAAGCTCACGACAGTATCGGTTGGTCTTAATGGCGCGTAGCCGGTTTTAACTGTGACAGGGTATAATATTACAATTTAACAATTGTCTTGTGGAAAATAATATGTTGCACCTATTTCTAAGGTGTCCTCGTGTGATTGGAGCGTAGTAAATAAGCGTGTATAAGAATGTTATGACTGAATAAAGTGCGTTGCAAAATGGCTTCGTGAGTGAATGCTTATGTGGATTATTATTGATCTATAGAGTTATAGGATATCCACAGTGTGGTCTCTTTTATAGTTTATGACGGAAACTATGAGTATCGGTTGCCCCTGCGAAAGATTTCATGGTTATAACAATAACTGAACAAGATTTTCATAATGATACCGCAGTAAGTGTAGATTTTGTCAATCATTTTGGAATCAAACAAATTGGATACAAAATCCTCATTCAGTTGATAAATCAAGTTCATTATTTTATTTATACGATTTGGTTCACGTTCTCAAATGTATAAGGAATAACTGGCAACAAGGTTTATCAGTATCCCAACTCGGGAGCCGAGAACATTGCCTCATTTTACGCTTTTAAAAAATGTATAAATTAGAACATGATAAATTGCTTAATTATTAAAGTTCTGGTAAAATCGATTTTCTCATCCATGAGAGTATATCATGACGGCGCTACATCGTAATCGATGGGATCGACCAAATTCACTATTTTTCCATACTTACCCATTATGAAATTTGAAAAAATGCGAAAATTCCCGAAGGCTAATGTAACTGATGGAACTAGTTCTACATGATCTCAGAAGGTAATGAATACCAATTTTGTGTGTATTAATCATGTTAAATGTGATTTTGTTGTGTATTTCTCCAAGGGATGGCGAAAATTCAGGGTTTCGGAGTGCTGCAACATGTTTCCTATGCGTCTGAGGTTAAAACTAATGGTAGAATCGATTTTTTCATCCATGAGAGTGTATTATGACGGGGTTATATCGGAATCGAAGAGATCGACCGAACTCATTATTTTTCCAAACATACCCCTTATGAAATTTGGGAAAATTCGAAGATTGGTAAAAGTTCATGTAACTTATGGAATCTATGCTATAGGATCTCGGAAGGTTGTTCATAACACATCGAGGTTCAAAAATCATCTTGGAGTGATTTTCGTAGTATATTTATCTAAGGGATGGCCGATTTTCAAGGTTTCGGAACGCTGGGACATATTATCTGAGCGTCTGAGGTAAAAAACCTGTGGTAGCATTGATTTTTTCATCCATAAAAGTGTACTATGACGGTGTTCTATGGGAATCGATGAGATAGACCAAATTCACTATTTTTCCATACCTATTTTATATCATCAGCGATCGAGTGGAATGATTACATGCAAAATTCTTCCTTTAATGGTACGAAAGATTCAATAAACAAAACTACGATGATTGCAATAATTGCAAAGACATTAAATTTTGTATAATATGTTGTGTAGTGACGATTTGTGAATTTAGAAACAGAATTTAATTACTCAAACCCTTGAAATGCAACTTAAGATTCATCGAGTTTGAAATAACCACTTTTTCCTTCTCGTTCAGTTTGCAAATGACAGAATAGAATGGAGCAACTTGTAATTCATCCGTATGGACTTATCTGTGACAGAAAAGTATAACGACATCACAATAATATTTCTCGACAACACTGGCTTATAGATGGAGATAACAGAAGTTGCGTGAAAATCCTTCGGTAAAAATGCTTTTCACGCGACAAGATGATAAATTATCTACTTAGCTGCTAAATAGTGTGAACAGCTATTATTTTATTACACTCTCGAATTGTGTGACACAAAATGAGATTTAGAGCTTAGCCTAGTTCAAGATTAATAGATTTTTGCCTAGATTATCAGTCAATTTCGCAGACAGAGGGATTATAATAGAGTATCGCTACAGTTCTAGTGTTTTCATATGGTCAAGGGTACATTCTTCTCAGAATTATTTGCTAAATTTTGCATTATAATCTAATATTTGAATGATATATGAAATATGAATGAATATATGAATATTCTACGTACGATTTATGCAACTGGAGTCGATAATTCTTCCATAAGCCAGACTGAAGTCGTTGCATACTTTGATTAACTTAAGTGACATATTGATAAGTACTTATCTGAGATAATAATAAAAGTTTAGGTATTAACACGATGGCAGGCTATTGGAAACTTAGATATTCACTTACAAAATAAAAATACCATTTGGCCACTACACGAGAACAAACATTTGCCACATAACCCGATTCAAGAAGTGACTTCGTTCGCTACGCTCACTCCGACTTGATGTAGAAGTCATGAACTCATTTTCTGAATGGAAATCGAGGAATTTAATCATGAAAATAGCTGCACTACACCTTTGCTTTGTACATAACTGTGTTTTTATTATTCTGCAAACGCTCATGAATGTTGAAATATAGGGTGGGAGCGGTATGGGTCTGACTAGCTCCCCCTAAGAAAATACCTGGATCCGGCACTGAGCCAGTGAATAAAAACGAAGTGGAAGAGTTTTATTTTATCAATCAACAATCTCCTGTTAATTCAAAATATCGTTCGAGCGTCATTTTAATTACTACCCAAAGACCAATGAATATAAGTAGTCGTAAGCATTTCCACAAAACTACATTAACTATAAGATGACAGCAATATACTGAAGTAGCTCGTCTACGGAATACAATTACAGTTAAGTCGATCGCAAAGACGTAAGTTTAAGATGTTTCGCAATCACAATCTTGGTAAACCTCATGCTTTTTTATTATCATCGATTGCTCCGGTGTGGGTAGTTTAAGGGCTTCATAAACGTTTAAATCTGGCAATTTAAGTGTTAATAACCCGCATTTTCAGGATGATAATCACGTGGATAAATTTCATAGGCAATTTAACGGTTCATAGAAGTCTTGCAAAACAATACTAGGAACTTGGATTCCACTAATCTGTATCAACATATGAAGAACTACCTCCCTGTGTTTCATCATAAGGAATTCACCCTTGAATGAAAGAAGGTATCACAAATAAATATTGGATAAAATGAAGAAAACAAAAGAGTTGACAATTGGCAGCTGTTTTGCGGATTGTCATCAGAACTATATGGAAACTCTGGATCTGACAATACCTTCTTTATATACACAAGGCCTGAGCGCCGACTACAAAGCTAAGTATGACGTCACCAACGAATGGCTTGTAGTAGAGAACGTACCTTATGATAGTACCGGTTAGTCCTGAAGGCGCATGACCATTATTGACCATGACAGGTGATAAATATTGAAATTTAACATCATTTTACCTGTTTCTTGTGTAAAATTATATGTTACCCCGTTCTTTAGGTGTTCTTGTGTGATTAGAAAGTGTTTTTACCTGTAAATGAGTGTGTATAATAGTTTTATCAATAATGTTTATGTTGATGAAAGCTTAAAATTTCATTTTATATCGAAACAGATTACACTGCAGACGACTTTCAACAAAGTATAGATATTCTGCAAATACTATGATTTAATGGTCAATTTTACATACAATTAGTCCACATGCATATAAGTTTTGAAGAAATTCAAATGTATTAATTTTGCAGCATCCAACAACTATGAAAACAATTTCTAATTTATACTTGAGCAATCCGATAGTTGAAGAAAGGCAAATATTATTTTTTTATTTGATGACATTCATATTAAATTATTTTTGGATTATAAATCCGAAAATATTATTGATACTGCTTGTAATAACAGCATTCGGTTTTATGATGAATAGTCTTAATTCAGAATTCAAAGAGGTCGTCAATATTTGTCCTGTATCAAAAATAATCTATCTCCGGCGTCATATAATTATAAACTATTTCAAATAGGGACTTGGAATGCACCATTCTATGAAAGATGACTTCGGCTTAGATTTAAGTGGGCTACTTCAAAATAATAATTATCCTTTGAATCGAAAACATTTTAATTGTCGCTGATCAAATTATATTCCAATTTGCTGATATCGAACTTGCGACGAAGCGTTAGATGTAATCAAGGTAAGAATCGCTGTTACCACTCTCAAAATTGTAGAACTTCGATAGGTAATTAACAAACTTATAATAGGTAACGAAACTAATTGGAGCTATGATATTAGCATCAGATTGGAGTTCAGTTCGTTAGCCTCTACATGTTTGTTATTCAATGTATTCATTGCCTTCAATTGAATTGGATGTGGAAAGGTATCTATTTTCAAGATTTTAACTTCCCCGCAAAGATGTTCTGATAGTGTTAATGACTACGAAATAACCCTTATCCATTGAAAATATTAAGTGCCAAGGACCTTTCAGCTACAATCACTTTTAACATGATTTGCATCATTGGTATCCACAAGAAATTTCCCAAATTTTAAAAGGGGTATGTATGGGAAAATAGTTAATTTGGTGGATCTCATATATTTCTATGTAATGCCGTTATAACACATTCTTATGGATGAGGAAAACAATTAGACTTTACCTCAGACGATAAGGCAACATGTCGCAGATTTCCAAAACCCAGAATCTTGGCCCACCCTTAAATAATTACACTATAAATCACTTTTAACAGGATTAATGCACCCGAACATTACCCGTCATGGCCAACATATGCCCATTACGCCTGGGGTATGTCCAAAACTTCACGTACGATCATTTTTTCTTTTATAAAATTTCAAGACTGTTATATAAACAACCCTGTATATCAACTATAACTGTTGCAGAATAAATAGTGTGGGTTTCTCTGATTTTATGAGATAATATAATGATCAGTAATTAATGAAAACAAAAATATAGGCGATATTCCAATACAAGCGTCTTTGGTATATACTAGAGAATATGTTGAATTGCAGATGGAAATTATTATACCAGTAAAAGGAACCTTATTGTGGATAACAGCAGGATATTTGAAATTCAATAAGGGGATCCTAAATTATTACAGAGTACGAATGGAAATTGAAATTGCTTCGGCAATTTACGAAACAACCAAATTGATCTTGTTTATGTGAGTGGATTATCCAGTTAAAGAAATAAACATAAATATAAAAGAAATATACTGTAGCATATATACCTAGGTATGTCTACTTCAGCGTAGCAATGAATAATTCATTATACCCATAACTTACACCCTATTTTACATCATTTTACTGCACGCAATTTTCCAGCGAAGGAAACTGCGATGAAAGTTTATTTTTGTTTTAACTTCATACAATATTGATGCATTTCACAGATAAGTTTCATTTTGAACTTATGTATTTACATCAGTGAAAACGGTTTTTTTACAAAGTATAATATTAAATTATGGAGCAAATGAACTGTGAGCCATAGATCATTAACCTCCATCGCCTCTACATTATTAAAAATCTTTCCTTTTTTTGTAACATATTTCTTAACTTCTGACATTAACATCTAACTTGACGCAGTGAACGCTTCGATTAACAATATTTAATTAAATATTTCTAATGAGAAGAGACAGCTAAAGGTCTGGATAGACGTAAAATTATTCTATTCATATATAAATTTATTTAAATTGACACGGATATCTATGATATGGGATGTTCTGTCACGGACATTATGTGACTGACAAATTATTATCTGGGAATTGGTGGAGCATCATTCACGCAAAATGAGTAAAAAATGGGTCTGCAGGAACAGTGTTGGAAGAACACAAGTGAATGATATTCTCAAGGATAAAATGAAATTGAAAAGCTGCTTGAAGAAAAAGACGTCAATACAGTTCAAATCGAAAATTTCCGAAAACAGGGATCTGCTATTGACCAAATAGTTAAACGATTGGTTTTGCAAAGGTAGGAATGAAAACATTCCTGTATCGGGACCTTTGATTAAGGAAATTGCTTTAGAAGTATCTGAAAATTTGAAAATTAACGAAATTAAGACTTCAAATTGCTGACTGAATAGGTTCTGTAAGAGACACGACACCAATTTTGAAACAATTTGTGGTGAGTCCGCTGACGTGAACGAAGTAAGTGTTGAAGATTGGAACATTAAATTGGCATCGGTTATGAAGGGCTATGAAGGTAAAGATATTTTTAATGCTGACGAAACCCGAGTTTACTATATATATTACGGAACAATCATAAAGAGGTAGTTCAATCGATCAATCAATCAACATGTTGCAAGTACTGCTGTCCAAGGAGGAGAACACAACTCGAGCATGCATCTGCGCATCTGTCTGTCAGTGTCATAGACATAAAAGATATTATGGCGCCACGGCACAGCACGAAACATATGGAGTGGCGGGCTATTTAAATTTAAATACGAGTGGACTGAAGAAGCGTAGAAAGTCTGGAGCTTGAAAATTAACTTGCTCTTATTCTAACAACAATTACGTGGGACTAACAATTCGATCAATAGATTTTACATGCGAAGAGTCTTATAATCATCTAAAAAAGTGATTTACCAATATTAAATTTATTTAATTGTGTATGATATTTCTTAGTAATTTTGTTTCCTTTTACTAATTTTTCGAAATCGTATCATTATTAGTTGTTGGAATTTTTGGATCTAACCAGTTGCTTATTCATGTTAATTCACTTTACTAATATGGTTTGATGGAGTCACAATTTTGATTTAATAGTATAGTCGAATTTTAAATATAAATAGAGCAACACCGTTGCCATTATAATATCCGCAGGTACCAGAGGTATCATATTGAATCTATTAGGATTGTTTGAAATATTCAAAGTAAAACAACCAAAATTGCTGCCAGCCAATGACCAATCGAACTTTAAACACTCCGCTCTATTCAATTGTAAACTAAATTATTTCTATGAGCTTGATTGATACCAAACTTTGGGGATAGTGAAATCCACCCACAGTTAATATTTCAAGAATAATTGAATTAGAGGCGAAGTATATCTATATGTCTTAATGAATATTTCCTGTTTATGTGTGACCTTTCGAGAATGACCCTTAGAAATTAGTAGAAAACGTATCTATAGTACTACTCCAATTTTCGATACTGTTCACTGCAATATTTATGGGATCGATACTTTTGATACAAGATATCGATAGAGGTGACCTACAATAGACCACATAGTTGCGGTGAATGGGTAGATGATTTCACTCGGATGAATATTGGAGATTGTAGTGAAATCCGTTTTTTATGTCAACAAGGAGTCTCTAGACCCATGAATTTATTCTACTCAGTAGTTACTAGACCATTATATAATACCAATTATATATAATGCTGTGTTTTCTCTTACTTTACTTGAAACGGAATATAGTTTGCATAATTTATTTTTCTCAATTCCAGTAAACAGGAAAAAAATACGGTTAGTCTAAATGGGTCATAAATACTGTTTGCCAAGGTTGAAATTTCATGGTGGTGATTTTGCCCTTTCAAGGCATTTAATTACTGAAATAATAATCGTCTGTACAAAACAAAGTTAATTAGATCGTACATCGCAAATAACGCAATGGATATGAATACGCATATCAAACGATTATTTTTATGTGCTGGTAATGTCAAACGCTATATGAAAATGTTGGATAAATTGGCGTTAGCTATATGCGGATGTAACACACTTTTAATTACATGAAATTCCCAAGCTAATCTGTGTGTATGTAATAATTACTTCATCATTGTGTCTCCGTGTTGATATTAATTAAAACGTATTACAGGTCCGTACTGCCCCAGCCGCTTCGATACATGGTCCTGTTGGCCCGATACTCCAGCTGGAACCACTGCAAACCAGTCGTGCCCTGATTTCATAGTAGGATTTTACCCTAATCGTAAGTACCTGATCAAAGAAAAAATCTAAATAAAAAAAATTGTCGGTGCCAATTCGACTTACTCAATAGAACTATTTTCCTAATTTTCTACAGAACTGTCCAATTATTTTAAGAATAGAACGGCACATTAGGTATTTGATTCACAATAATTCAATGATTCGTCATGAAATGTTCTGAATATCAAACGAGTATAGAGGTGCCGCAAGGTCAAGTGCTTGAACCGTTAATACTTCTACTGGATGTAAATAACTTGCCTAACTTCATATTGAAAGAGAAACTTGTCTTAACTGCTGATGATTGGACAGTAGCGATTGACGCAGCAGACAATCAGGAACCACCTGTTGCTGTGTCTTCAATAGCAATTAGCTCCAAAAAATGGTGCAGTAACAATAACTTTATTTTGAATTTTAACAAAACTGTTGTATTTATAATTGAAGAAAGAAAAAAGAATGATCAGATTGATTTCCAAATTACACGATCGGTAATCTGTGAGACACGCATTTATATAAAACATATTACTAACATTTCCATTTATCTATATTTTAATTTTTATTAAGAGCAATATAGACAAACTATTTACTAATGACAATAACTAGCAGCAGCAGCCCTGTTCAGCAATCGCGCCAGAAAACCTAATCCGTTAATTGCAGCTCCCTACCACTCGGTAAGTGACATCAGATTCCCAAATCATGTGCCCTAAGTAGCCTTATTGAGCCCAGGATGACTGCCTCCTGCATCCGGCGTATCAAAATTTGTGCAGAGCTCTTGCAGGCTGGAATGACCTTTGAGTTGGAACGCAGCGAATACCGAATTCCGCCCGAATCACCGATAATCACAACCAGTAATACGACACTGTGGCCTAGATACAGCGTGAGAAGCTCGAACGGGAGATCTTGATACCTTGTCTATTTTTCCTCCTCTTTCAAGACTATGTTCTTCTCTGCCGGAGTAGAGTATTCGATGACATACATAGTCTTGGTTTGTTTATCGAGGAGGACGTCGGGCCTATTTGCTTGTATGGACTTGACGGTCGGAAACGGGTACTTCCAGTAGATTTTTTATTTTCCCTCAAAATTTCCTGGCATGTAAGATGGTCTATCCCGTATGAGTGCTTTAGATGGTAATACAGCACCCGTAGGACCGCATTCCAAAACAGTACAGAAAAATTACTGGACTCCTAAAATAGTTACCTAAATAAAATGAGACCACAATCATTAAGAGTTTAGGTGCAGAACGTGTAGCTAAGAATGCGAAAGAGCGTAGACGTAGCACTAGAGACATTTTACTGACATTGAGTTAAAGATCAGTATAATACATTTAATTGAATACAAAAAGCTTTTTACGATGAAGCAACCCCGGAAAAACTGTTAGAATTTTCTCCTACTCAATATATGGAGATTATCATATATAATACCACAAGAGCTTCAAAATTATCGGGTATTTCCCGATAGGTTCGTTGCAAACAAATGAAGGAGTCAAGTTTTTCAGGTTAAAAAATCACGAGCGCGAAGCGCGAGTGATTTTTCCTGAAAAACTTGACGACTTTATTTGTTTGCAGGGAACCTTGAGGGAAATGCCAGATAATTTTGAAGCTCGTGTGGTATTCGGGGGATTATTTTTCCGTCCCAAATGAACATTTCCTTTGACTTTTTTATCGATGGTGGACAGAGAACAAACTCCAAATCGACTCATTTTCATGCAAAATCTCCAATTTTCACAATTGAATTCAACCTGTCAGTTTGACGTGTGGTTAATTTGACTGGATCATGTTTTGTTTTTTATATATAGCAACTACCAGAGAAAATTTTCAAAAAATTATCAGTATAATACCATGTAGGTTGTACCACGTGACGTCGAATGGTGCAATTCTATTGGTCGATATTTGGGTCGGAAAAATAATCATAACAATTCGGATGATTCGTGAGCTTTATAAGTTCAAAGTAATTGCATAGATAAAATTATTGCAGTTTATAGCAAAAAACAACACAGACACCAGGGAATAGAATGCTTAAATGAAAATACGTTTGCCGTTAGAAAAACCAGAGATATCACGAACCCAATTTTACTGTCAAGGTTAACGCGTCAGTTCCGAAAGATCAACTGTGCAAATAATGGAAACAGGCAAATAAATCAAGAAACTCGTGTGTGAAAATCAATATGCGTGTGAGATATATCTTTCAGGGATGATTTAGAGAATTCGTTTCAATTGGATCCGGTTAACAGAGTTTGCCATCAGCGAGTCCGCAAATAGAAGCCGCAACACTGTCGCCGCCATAATATACACGTTAATTTCCTTCTAGTCCATATTTCGAGTATTCGAGATGCACTTCTGTGAAGGGCACACTTTGAAATTGCATATCGAGACCAGTGGAGTTAAATTGACTTAGATGACTGGCATTGCAAAACGGAATAAGCAGTTAGAAATTATTATCAAAGGTACATTTGTAAATACCTATTGTAGTCCCTTTGTTCGGAAACTGTAATGTCACTAATCTTCGAAAATTAATTTTTCCACTATCGTTATTGTGGGATAAAATTGGAGGGTATAATTACCTCCAATAAATTGCACATGAATACATAAAGGAAAACTACTGCTAACTCAACTGGCTTAATGCCGTCGCTTACTGAATGCAAGTGAACAGTTTGGATCGCATTCTATAATCAAGCAATCAACATCGATGTCATCAAATACTTAGAGAGCTACAAAATTGTGAATGATCTACAATATGGCTTCGCCAGCAAAGATCAACAGGAGAACTGAATGTCTACGTGACACATGTATGGCAGAAACCTATTGAAAAACATGGGGAATCTCTAGCTGTAGCATTGGATATGTCCAAAAAATTTGATCGAGTCTGGCAGCAAAGCCTTCTTGGCAAACTTGGGAGATAGATCAATCCATGTGGTGGTTGATGAGTATCCTTCGAGACAATGACTATCAACACTGGTGTTCCACAGGGACCTGTCTTGGCGCCAATTTTGTTTCTGCGGGAAGTGAACACCTGTCCAGCAAAGTTGTGGAACTCTTTGCTTAGTGAAGTCTTCCCCTATGCCTATTACCTCCAAACCTGCAATAAATATACAAATGCCTATATCCTCTCCCTACATTCCACTGCTGGCTCACACGATGTTCTTCGAACATTAAAAGTTTCCCTCTCGTGTGGTCGAAGAAAAAAAATACTTAACAATAATGAGGTATTGGCACAATTTTTATTCTCTTATTGAATTCTCTATATTACAAAAAGTCTTCTCAAATGTTTCTCAATAAGAACCCGTGGAGGACATTGTTCTATTCCGTGACGCTTTTGACTTCAATAACTATAAGAAATTCTAGTACATTTTAGTTTTCAGAAGTTCAAATCGTTAATGAACCAGTTCCGCATTTTTCTATATTTTAACGGCCATGAATTACCAGTTACAGATTAAAAACTCATACTCAAGGTGGTGATGTTTTCGGTCGACCTTCCAGGGCGAAGACGCTTAATACTTCTTTTGTTTTTCAACAAATATGTCCATTTGAATTTCTGGTGGTTTTTTCTCAATAGGAACCCGTGAAAGACATTTCTCTATTCCGCGACTCGTTTGACTTCAATAACTATAAGCAATTCTAGGCATTCTAGTTTTGAAAAATTGGTATTTTATAATTTGAAATAGTTAATGTACTCGAGGTGGCTATGTTTTTGGTCTACCTTCCAGAAGGAACACGCTTAAGACTTCCTTTGTTTTTCAATAAATATGTTCATTTACCTTCCTGGTTTTTTCTCAATAAGAACCCGTGAAGGAAATTTCTCTATTCCGAGACACTTTTGACTTCAATAACTGTAACAAATTCTAGTGCATTCTAGTTTTCAGAAATTGGTATTCTATAATTTCAAATCGCTAATGTACTCAAGGTGACGATGTTTTCGGTCGACCTTCAAGGAGGAAGACGCTTAAGACCTCCCTTGTTTTTCAACAAATATGTCCAGTTCTAGGGCATTTTTGTTTTCAGAGGTTGGGTATTATCATTAGGCGAATAATTGACGATAGAAGACGTTACTCTATGGTAATTTTTTTATTTACATATTTTCATTTCATTTACACCATCCAACAGTTACAACCATTTACAGAATGGGAGTTTAACTCCTATTATTACAATATATAATGTATTATATATGGATCACAAGTTGGACATTACATGAAGACATTGAAAATAATAAACGAACAAAGAGAAAGGGAAAAATCAGTTTTTACTCATAACTATATCAACTCCTTTCGGAGACTTTTTGTAATTGTTGCAAATTATGTGCAGCGGAGAGAATTTTAAAACATTAGTATGCTGTGTGAAGTATCAACATAGAAGGAATAAGAAAATTCAACCACTCAAGAAATCTAGCATGCTATTAATAATTTTACCTAAAAAAACTATGGAGCCTTGTAGACGCCTAGTGTCAAAACTGAGAATATTGAATTCCGAGAGCAATTCAGTTTGAGGAACGCCTACACGATGATACACTCCATCTAACTTAAAAGACATACACTTCAAAAATCTTTTGAGCACATTTCCAAGTTTATTAATGCATACTCAAGCCTGGATCTGTCGAAAGAGAAATGCAATAACTTTAAAGTGGACATATTAGTGAAGTCACAGCTATTACGTAAAATAAACCCTAAGATCCTGTACTCAGAATATATGTTAAGAATATGATCAGTAAAAGAAAGTTTCTTATCAAAAATTACACCAAGATCTTTGGAAGTGTTCGGTTTATTTATCATTATGATTAAATGAAAAAAAGAATTACTTTGTTTTTAAACCATTTTTTATCAATAAAGTGAAAACGTTAATATGTACACTAAACGAGTTCACAACTGTAGATACACTCTAACACTAATAACCAAATAGCCATCATCAGTGT